>OY821757.1:930629-1530629 GCA_963682095.1 Potentilla sterilis | reverse complement strand
TTGTATACCGTATATATCTGTTTATAGATACAAAAGTAACAAAATGATGTGTGTGACACAACACTCTAACCGAAACTGGATCTTCAATACCAACAGCTTACCAGAAATAGGCCCACGTTCGATGGCTGACATATGCTCCCAAACTTATTAAACCCCTAAACCCAAAAACAACCAACATCCACGGTCACTTTTTTTTCACCCTTCTGTCGGTGCCCACTTCAACGGTCATTATCATTCGTTCCGCAGTCAATTCCCTCAAATCTACGGCTCTCCCGAATTGACTGGGTCACCCGCCGATCTAGGCATCTCAACCTCCGCACAAACCTCCAATCCCAACCTCAGTTGCCAGCCTGCATAAGGGCACTTACGTCATTTCAACTACGACCCCAACCACACTCAAAGAAAAAAAAACCTTATTTCGCTGTCGGTGCTTGAAAAAACAAACACCGGGAAGTGTTTCCGATCTGTGTCTTTTTTTTTTTTTTTTTTTTTACCGCCAATAAAAACCTCAGTTCCCTCTAAAACCTCGTTCTTTTTGTTGGTGTACCTTAATGTTTTAGATCTGAAACAACAACAACAACAACAACAAACGAACTTGGATCTGTCGGTGGTCGTTTTAGCTCTATCGAAATGGGAGCCAGACCGGCCAACAAGGGTTGCAAATGGCTGAGCTGGTTCATCGTCTTCGTCGTCCTCGCCATCATTGCCGGCGCCGTCGCTCTCGTCATCATCAAAAAGAAGCAAAACGAAGCCGACAATGAGGCCGCTCCCGTCCCCGGCCCACCCGGCGCCGTCGTCGACAAATACTCCGACGCGCTCAAAATCGCTATGCAATTCTTCGACATCCAAAAATGTACATACATTTATCAATTTCTCAATTCTAAACTTTAATCTGTTAGCAATGTAATTGAGCACGTGATGATTTTTTTTTTGTTTTTTTTTTTTTTTTTTCTGTAGCTGGTAAGTTGGTTGATAACGAGATTTCGTGGAGAGGAGATTCGGCATTGAAAGACGGGGAGGATGCGAAATTGGACTTGTCGAAAGGAATGTACGACGCTGGAGATCATATGAAGTTTGGTCTTCCGATGGCGTACACTGCCACGGTGTTGTCTTGGTCGATTCTTGAGTATGGTGATCATATGGATAAGGTGGATCAGTTGGACAAGGCTCAAGATTCGCTTAAGTGGATTACTGACTTTCTTGTCAATGCTCATCCTGAGGACAATGTGCTCTACATTCAGGTTAGTTTACTTGGTATTTGAACTAGTTTGAATTCGATTTGTGATTTGGGAATGTGGGTTGATGAGTTGGTATTGAACTAAGTGCGATGTTTATAGAATGTGTGTTTGAGTTATTGAATGTGGATTATGGGGGTAGGTGGGTGACCCTAAAGCAGACCATGAGTGTTGGAATAGGCCTGAAGACATGACCATGAAGAGGCCACTCATCCAGGTGAACACATCTGCTCCGGGGACTGAGGTTGCAGCCGAAACCGCTGCTGCTATGGCTTCGGCATCTCTGGTGTTTAAGAAGAGCAATCCCACGTATTCAGCAACTCTTCTCAAGCATGCCAAGCAGTTGTTTACTTTTGCCAACGAGAATAGAGTGTCTTACAGTGAGAGCATCCCTGAGGTTCAGAAGTTTTACAATTCCACAGGGTATGGAGATGAGCTTCTGTGGGCAGCTGGATGGCTTTATCATGCAACTGGAGATAAGACTTATCTCGATTTCGTGACAGGCGATGGAACAGAGTTTGCTGGATTTGATAAGCCATCGTGGTTCAGTTGGGATAACAAGCTTGCAGGAGCCCAGGTATCAATGCTCCTCCTTTTCAATTTGTACCATCCTAATGGAATCAGGGTTTGATTTGACATTGTGCTGTTCTTCCTGAAATAATTAGAATACCTATATTCGTGGGGAGTTTTATTTTACAAGATACATTGCCATTGCTGCCAGTAAAATTCTTTGCTCGGTTACGTGAGCAACTTTGCAATTTTCATGCAGGTGTTGCTTTCTAGGTTGACCTTCTTCGGTGGAAACAAAGACAATTCTGTGCTTCAAAAGTACAAGAAAACAGCTGAGGCTGTTATGTGCGGCCTCCTACCAAAGTCTCCAACTGCCACCACCGACAGAACAAAGGGTATGCTTCTTGACTGTCTTCTTACATGGATATTTATGCATGTGTTTCTCTGTTAGTTTAAGGCAAAAGATTTCCTCCTGAAGCCCTGCCTCTTGATTAGTTGTTAATAGTAAAAGAAAGTAATTATTCCGTTTTGATGTTTACTCAGAAGACAGAACCATATCAACTCTGTTCTAAATCCTTATGTTTTAGGGGCTAATATGATATTGTTCTCGGACTTGCTTAGTAGCTATGAACATTATGATTTCAAACATTTCCAACTTATCAAGTGCATGTGCAAAGTTGGAAACATTTTTTTTCTTCAGACTTTTGTTAATATTCGCACCACTCTTGGATCAATTAGGCTATCTGGATGATTTTTAGATGAACTATTCAGTTCAGTCAGGATGATTTTGTGTTGAATTATTGATTTGTTTCTGGTATCTCTCGTTCTCCCGCATTTACCATCTGATCTCCAAAATGCAGATGGCCTGATATGGATCAGTGAATGGAATGCTCTGCAGCATCCCGTTGCTTCTTCATTCCTGGCTGTTGTTTACAGTGACTATATGCTCACCTCTAGGACAGCCAAAATAACTTGCAACGGAGATTCATTTAAGCCAGCAGATATTAGGAAGTTTGCTATATCTCAGGTATGCTCTCTGGTTAGTTTTCCCTGCAATAGTGATAGATGTTAGCTACCAACAGTCATAAGGGTTCAGAAACTGTTATTCCGCCCTAATGTATCTCTACTTTGTATAGGTTGAGTATGTATTGGGAAACAATCCTATGAAAATGAGCTATCTCGTTGGGTATGGGGATAAATATCCAAAGTACGTCCACCATAGAGGAGCTTCAATCCCGTCTGATGCAAAGCCTAGCTGCAGTGACGGCTTCAAATACTTTAAATCAAGTGACCCCAATCCTAATGTAGCTACTGGAGCACTTGTAGGGGGGCCATTCCTAAATGAAACGTACCGCGACATCCGTGACAACGCCAGGCAAGGGGAGCCTAGCACATATAATAGTGCCGTCATAGTTGGCCTCCTATCAAGTTTGGTCACCACCTCTTCAGTACTTGAATCATTCACCTCCTAGATTTAGTTCAATAACACTGCTATTCAGAACACGTTTGTATTATATATTGATGTACCTGTGTGCCCGACCTGTATGTTTCAATAGAAATTTAGTGCTGTAGTAGTTCTCTTCACAAAGAGAAGGCTTCATTTCTGCTTTGGGGTCTTCCCTCAGACAAAATTCTTTGTAACTTTGGGTTACCTGTATTCTGTAAATGTCAGAGCTACGGAACATTTGCTCTGGTCGAGTCTTTGAAACTTCAACATGGAGTGTTTTCCTGAGACAAAAACTTGTTCCCTGCAGCTCTGCATTGAATAGGCGCAAATCTCTTCATCCATGTAGCGAAAAAATTAATCAACTCCTAAACCTGTAATATTGATAGTAGATGGAACATACTGCTTAGTCCGCTTTATTCAGATTCACAACGAGGACACATGTGCCAAGAGGTGGTATGGTTCCGAAAATGCAAGCCAATAACTTGGAGTTATAACCATATATGCCCTAATTTCCTTACGGACTAGGTTGGAGTTATGCAGTGCTACGTAGACTCTAGATAGGAATTATAAGGTTCTAGGCGGGTACTGGGCAGGTTCTAGGCGGGTACTGGGCAGGACCTAGGTCGGTGCTAAGCGGGCTAGGCGGCCTCTAAGCGGGAATATCTAGGCGGGATCTAGGCAGGTACCTATGCGACACTAGGCGAATGAGGCAGACTTTAGGTGCAAATCAAAATATGCTAGACCAGAGTTATGCGGTGCTACGCGGTAAGTAGGCGGGAATCATAAGGTGCTAGGCTGGCTAGGTGGTTTTTTAGTTGGCACCCAGACGAGTGTTACATAGGTTCTCCTCTTTGTTATCGTATTTTTTTTCAATGACATGACCGCTCAAGACTCTCGTACAACCTGTAACGCTAACCCCGCTTGAATCCCATTCAGATCTCAGGCCTCTGGCCTAAGGCATTCGTAGTTTTTGCGTGAAGAAAAGGTTAAGTGGAGAGAGTCCAAGTTGAAGGTGACGGGTGACTAAGGCAGCACTGCATTATCGCAAAAAGACAGGGATGACAAATAGGGAGAGTAACATGATAGCTGGGTTGTACTTATCCAGATTCAGAACATAACCACACAAAGAGGTCAAGCAAAGCCAACAACCAACGGGAGCTCTAAGCAACTTCCCTACTAATGGGTCTCAATCAAACGCCGATGCCCACGTGGGTACGAACGAGTTCATTGTCCCTAGCCTAGTCCATGAGCTAGCCTCTCTCTATCATCTCCAGGGACGGATGATAGTGGTGAGTTCTCTTGGCTATAGCCCAGAGACTTTTTATTTCCAATACAAATAGAGTAGCTATATATATATAGCATATAATAAGTAAATATGCAATAATAGTCATACAAAATTTTTGAAAGGAAGTCAAATATATAATCTATACAAATATGGACCACTATCATTTTGATGTTTTTAATGCTATTATAGACAAACAGTTGAGGGAGTTAAATAATAGATTTCCAGAGCCATAAAAGGAACTTCTCACTCTTAGTGCAGCTTTAGATCCCCGTGATGATTTTAAGTCTTTCAAGAAGGATGCTATTTACAATCTTGCTGAAAAGTTCTATCCTCAAGATTTTACTTCTGCTGAGTTGCACGCTTTAGATTTGCAATTGACATTTTATGCTGAAGATATTCATAATCGTCCTAAGCTTCAGAATATTCCTAGTCTTTCAGAATTATGTGTGAAATTGGTTGAAACAAGATTAGCAAAAGACTACCATTTGATTCATAGATTGTTTTGTTTGGTATTAACTCTTCCCGTCTCTACAACATCGACATAATGAGCATTTTCATCTATGAGAATTATTAAGAATTGACTCCGAAACAAGATAGAAGCAGAGTTTCTTGATGATTGCATGTTGGTTCATATTGAAAGAAAATTTGCTGATAGTGTTTCACAATGAGTCAAGTATGGATGAATTTGCTACAAAAACTTGTAGAGTAGAACTTAAGATTAGGTAGTCGGATTGACATTTAAATCATTGTTTTGTATATGTAGTAATGGAGTATGCTTAATTTCATTATATGATTTGGAATTTTGGATTGCGTACGTAAGTATTATTTTTCATATATCTAAAAAAATTTCTCATTATATAGTAATGAGTAATGGAGTAATGGAGTATGTTTAATTTCATTATATGATTTAGAATTTTGGATTGCGTAAATATTATTTTTCAGAAATTTTTTTAGCCCATATAATTTTGAAATCCTGGCTCCGTCCCTGATCATCTCCATCTTCTTCAACCTCCGATGGCCAAACCAGAGGGGCCACCTCACTCTCTGTTTCCTCCATGGACTTTTCTTTCTCATTCCTTTTGTATACACTGTGCCAACTCCAATGGCAGTCTGTAAGTTGTACGGTCCAGGACTACACGTGTCCTTTTGTATACGTTTATTATCGATAATGATCAACGTAAGAGTCTCTTATTAGTCACCATTCCACTCCCAACTCCAAAGTCCTAATCCCCCAAAAGTGTTTGGATCGAATGAAATAGCACCGTCTAGTACCAAGTTTCTCGTTATTATGTTATATATCGCATGAACATGAAACTTTGTGTTTGAATAATAAAGTGAAACAATGTTCATCTCCTATTTTTCGTTATAGATGACATTTTTTTTCTTCTCTGTGAATGAACAACAAATATCGTGACGAAATTAGATAGCTCAAGTGGTAAAGAGCACCATTATTTAAAAAATAGACTATTAGATCCTGAGTTCGAGTCACGACAAAAAATATGTGTGAAATCGTTGTGTTTGAATAGTAAGATATCGTAAAACTTACCTCTCACCAACTTGGGACTGTTCCATAGGACGCAACTTCTGCTACGTGGTCGTTGTCGGTCTATAATTGCTCTTATTAACTATCAAGCAACTATTCTTTATCAAGTAAAATTACTGTTTATTGGTATAATGTTCAAAATTCAACATTTAGAACCTTGTTTCTCTTGTTTGTGTACTTTGATTGTCTCCATCAATATCAGTCTTCTTATCATGAAAACAACTTCAACAGTGAAATAAGTTTTGAGAACATATACGAGATGATAAATCACCGACACAAGAAGTTAATGAAATCACTGCCTTAGTGATCCAGGTCAAGAATCTAAATTGACAAGGGAAATTAATAAAAGGAACATTCAAATGAAGCATGATTCACAGCTAATTAGAAACAAATGTATAGGTAGGCACTACTAGTTTGTCTAATGGAGCTCACATCTGATCTACAAGGGTTGACTGGTTTAGTGTATTTTAGAGAAACCTGCAGTAATCTAGGGTTATAAATCCTCCACGACATTGGCACTGCCGTGTATTATGTATACAATTCAACTTCCACTTGGTGAGGCACGGTTGGATCCTTGTTCTATGTCAACGAGCAATGTCTGACTTTGTAGTGTATTCCAGTTGTTGCTCTTTCTCCCAACTTAGCCCAGAATGCTTAGGAGCATATTCCTGTTCAAACCCATCACCGATTAATCGACGGCTAAGATCTCATCGATCACCATTGTATCATGTAAAGTGGGGTATATGATGTACCTCTAGTTTGCACATAAGTTCCTCAGCATTCGGGGCAGACACAATAATGTGCCTAGCTGCAGGGTCAATGAAACCTTCATCCACAGCGTTGTCTATGAAGGTCAGCAGTGAATTGTAGTACCCATCTACATTTAACAACCCCACCTGCAACAGAAAATTACTTCCAGTTACCCCTAATTATTACAGTGGTAAATATATTAAGCACAGAGTGAAATAATTTCCTGTCTGTAACTAAAGACTGTAACTTACTGGTTTCTCATGAATTCCCAACTGAGCCCAAGTGATCACTTCCAGGAGTTCTTCCAAGGTACCATAGCCACCTGCAGTAAACAACAAGGAACATACACAAATGGGAATTAGTTTAACTCGAAAGTGCTTGTTTCGACATAGCTACGTTTCAATGAAGAAGGTGTTTGTTTCTATTAGTAGGGGAAATTGAGTACCTGGCAAGGCAACGAAGGCATCAGCTTGGCGAGCCATTTCCGCTTTGCGCTGGTGCATACCAGATACAGCTCTTACTTCTCCCACAGGATCTCCAGTGATCTGGGATTACATGACACAATGAACTTTATGAGTTTGAGAAGCTATGAGCTAGCTTATCAGTAACTATAACTGTAAAATAAAGTAAGACATTTCAATTACCTCTCTTGGCATGAGAGTTCTGGGAATTACTCTGCATAGTGAAACAAAAAGAGATTAATAAACAAATCTTGCTGATGATTAGAGCTTTGAAAGAAGAGCAATGGAAAGTGTATGAGTTACCCCAACACGTGGCGACCACCATTATAAACAGCTTGTGAGACCTGACCCATCAAACCAATGCTCCCTCCTCCATAAACCAAGTCAATGTTTCTTTCAACCTGTAAAGTTTGTTTATATTAGATACCTGACGTGCTTGGTTCAAATATTGCATAATTACATATAAAAACCCAACATTTACCAACAAAGAACATTATAATCACGCCACTTTAATCAATAATTCTTTCTGACAAGTTTTAATCATTACTTTACTCAATTATTCATCATCCATTCATCCACTCAATCAAAAGTTTAGAACAACGAGCAGGTCTTTTGACCAGAGCCTGATCCAAAATTCAGAACTATCCCTTGGATTTGGAAAAGGAATCATAGAATGGTAGAACTACTCAAAAGAAAATGGTTTATCCATTGAACTAGTGAGCTTTCATACCAGCAAGACCTCTGTAAGAATCAGAAAGATGCTTTCTTTTTGGGGTTACAAGTGAAAATGCTCCCTCTTTTTTGGATTACAAGTGATAAATGCTTTTGGGTGTAAGTGAATCCTAGAAAGGTTTACTAACAAAGTTCATGAATGACACATGAATCTTGATTTTCCCATGTTGGGCTTCATTGAAAAATGAAGACAGGAGCTAAAGGTGGAAGCTTTACAAATAAAAATGGAAGCTTTAAAAAATGAAGAGTGAGATTAAGTGAGAGTAAGAGCAGTACCAGTTGTTTTCCAAGTTGAATAGCAGCAAGCTGATAGCTTGGGTTCTTTCCAGGACTGCTACCACAGAAAACACAGATACGCTTGAATCTTGAAGATTTCATGACACCCTCTGGTTGTTGTTCTTGAATGTTCTCCATTAGAGGAAACTGAGGCCTGAAATGGACCAATATATGGTTTGCTTCAGATTGGGAATTGTTCTAAGCTTGAAAAAGAGAGAGAAACCTTAAAGAGTGAAATGGACTAATATGTTTGTTATGCTTAACACTCAGAAATGAGCCATGGCTAGGAAAGACATTGCCAAAAAGGATTTTGCTTTGGGCAGAAAGATGATGGGGGAATGAAAAATGGTCCTATTGGATCCTGTTTTATATAGAAGAAATAAAATTAAAATAATAATAATAATATGGAATGGCCACACCACAGTTGACACATCACATCTCTTTCAATTTCTCGTCTCGTGATTTCTTCCGCGATGGATTTTGGTCATTTCACATTGAAATTGACGTCGAGTTATTGTGTTGTTTGTTCCTTTATTTTTGGAACCAAATGACGGTGTGCCGGGTGTGGGATTTTATTTCCAATTAAATCCCAACATTCTTTATTGATTCACATGCTTACTAATCACTAGCCATTGCTCATTTGCTCATTTCAACTATAAATCACGGCCAAAACCCTCAACTTGCAATTCTGTTGATCGAGAGCTGATCACCAGGTAGACCTTCCCATTCCTTTTGCCTCGCACACATTATAGCTTGCACAGTTTAGATTCTAGATGTCTCTGTTCTTTTATTTTAGTTGATAATACTTATGTTATAATAGAAATCCACTTGGCAAATAGCTGAGCTCTAATTAATTTCTTAGGCCACGTCCACCCATACATCAACTATGTTAATAATGTTATACTATACAGTCACGAGGCCATGCAATATGCTTGGAAGATTCTCCAAGTACATTAGCAAGTGACTTATTGCTTATTATTAATTATGACAAAACCCATTTGTTAATTATGTACGTAATTAGGAAAAAAAAAAAAAAAACTAATATGCTATATATGGTAGCCAGATGGTTTTTTCGTGCAATGTTGTTCTTCTACTTGCAAATTAAAATAGGTCGACCCTTCTAGAGATGTAACTGGAAGTAGTATAATATATATATAAGTAAGCTTCGCTACTGAGATTGAATCATAGATCTATATAATTATATATATATATATATATATATATATATATATATATATATATATATATATATATATGTAGCTAGCTATTCATTAACATGAAAGTGATGAAACCCTAACAGTACGGTCTCCAAGATCTTTCCAACCCTTCAATGGTGCTGAATCAAATATATTATGAAAGTACCATTATGTTTGATCATCTATTTAATTCGTGATGGTTTTGACACTTTCATCAATAGGAGAGATTAGGAATTCATTAGGTGGCAATAAGTTGATGTAGTTGACTAATCCTGTCCCTTCCATAGCTAGGTTTATCAAGCATGCATTTCATATATTAATCTCATGTGATTCATGTCAAATTAGTCATGTAGCATTGAGCAACCACGTGAATTCTTCTTAATTCTTTGTTATAATTAAGTTGTGAGTTGTGACAAAGATAAAAATCCATGCATGTAAATTATAGATATATGTATATGACTTGTTTAAGAGAATGCTACTATATATACTTATAGCGCTTATGAGTGTGAATTAGCCGATAGCTCCATACCATGTTTTATTTTTTTGAAGAAATCAAGTTGATTGTATTAAAACTCAAGTCAGAAAAGACCGTTACATATCCTCCATCTACCGATCAGAGACAGATAAAAAATCTGTGGGATAAACCACAACGATACATAGAAATAAGTCTAATCATTAGACGGTACCATGCCATGTCTTGTTTGGGAAAAATGGAACATGATCAATACCTTATACCAGCTTCGAACAATTTTTTTATGCAAGGATTTCTACGCGGAATATTCTTTTTCAATCAATCAATCAAAAGTTCAATGTGAAAGATGCATTGAGGGACCTTGGAACTATTGCTTTGTATTAGAATGTTCCAAACTAAGTTTCACTTTGATCTTCTGAAATATATATATATATATATATATATATATATATATATATATATATGACAAATAAATATGCTGCGGCCACAGTATGTCAATTTCATCCTACTTAATTTGCTCCTTAACTTTTTAAAATTAGTGTCTCAAGGCTAATTACATTCATGTACACCGGCCATTTTAACTAATTGTTTTATTTTTTATTTTGTTTATGAACTGTTACACTGGTGCCATTGCCATCTCCCATTCTCCCTCCCCATAATATTTCACAGGTCGGAAAGCACTACTAGGTCAAATAGCAATTAACAGCCGGTTTAAGAAAGCTTTATAATAATAAGTAGCCAGCAAGTCATTAATTATCTTGATTTCTTTAAAGGAATTGTGGATCATGATCATTCTAGTCAAATTCTCCCTCATACAAAATGAGAAAGGTTTGTGCTTACGAATGATATGTGTTTATATAAACAAGTTGGTGCCATCTCCCTCCCCATAAGTCGCAAGCACATAATAACCCGTTGCTCTTTCTCTTTTTGACCAAAAACTTTAAAAAACGGAAAGAACTCTCTGATCTATCTAATTCTAAGATAAAATTAGGTTAATTTGTTAATTAATAGAAAGGAAAAAGAAAAATACCAAATATGAAGAATCTTGCACACGGAAGTGAACATCCACATATATAGCAAAAGATATTATGAATCTTGCAGACGAATATTTAAAAAGGCTCTACTCCAATCAAAGATGTTTCCCACAAGCTAGCTAGCTAATCTAATCTGTCTCAAATATACTGGGTGGCCTCGTGTTAGGGTTCTTATTTCTCCAATCAAATCACTTATAATACTCATTCCCTTTAATTTCCTCTCAATCCTAGCTAGTTGCATATTTCTTAAGCTTCAAACAACCAAATTGCATATAACGGCCATATACACCTACATACACACCTGTCTCTGCAACCCCGGCTCATTATTTCGAATAATACGTACATTGCTTAGTTGACAATAATACGAAACAAGTTGCATTCGTTATTCCTACGTGTTGTTTTTAATTAATTAATCTGCACAAAAAAGGCCATTTTTGGCGTTTCTTCATAAGGATTGCATTCCTAGGGTTTGGTAGCTGCTTAATATATGATCATCCTGTACGTGGTTCAGAGATGAACCACATCTCCAGATTAAGAGGGTTTGATCTGGAAAAAGTGGTGAGAAGAAACGACCTGCCTCCTCGATCTCTTTGTATAAAGAATCGGGAGGAACTGACCAACCAACATTCATGCATATATATAATTATTCTGGTGATGAGCTTATGGGGAAGCAATGACTTGTTTCGGTGCTTGCTGATCTATTCTTTTGGATTTGTATGACCTTTTCGAGTCTAATCGCATCGATCTGTTTCGGTTCGTATATATAATACTAACTCATTCTTTTACTTTTAGGTTCAGTTGGTAAGTCAGATCTCTCGCTCTACTTTGAGACAACTGAGATAGAGAAGTTCGTGATCGGTGGAGTTGTCGTCGTCCGCCGACCGCCGACTTGTATGACTATCGGAGTATGGGAAACACGTCCCACGTCCCACGTGGCAATGGAAAGCAGTAGTACTCCTACTGAGAAAGAGGGATTAGAGAGCGACATATATGTAAATTGCTTTTCCCCCATGTAATCGTCTTGAGCTTTAGAAGGAGCTGGTGAGTGGGAACTGGGCAATAAACAAGTTCCAGCCACCAGTTAGTATAAAGATAGATTATTTGATAAGGGATATAGTCTTGTAGATTCAGAATTCTAATCGATAATAGACACATTTGTATAATGACCACGAATACTTTGATGTCTCTATTATATTGTCTAATTAGCTATTACGTATGGTGCAAGTCAAATGCCGTTTTATGCGTCATACATGACCTCAGGATCATCACCGATCGTTTCCCAGTAGTCTGCATGCTGCTGCTCAAATTTCAGCATCCAGATATGGGAATAATATTGATAATAAAGGCCATTTCCAAAGTGAACCTTGCAAGCCTAGATGGCATCTACTAACTCGTATATGACAAAGTTTAAATTAATTAGATTTTTCTTTTTCAGTACCCAATTACTGTAAGTGTTTTGGGTAGGGGAGCCAAGGTGAACGTTGATGGACGATCATGGACAAATACCATTCTTGCGGGACGCAGAAATCAAGAAAGCAGCACTCTCTTATAGAGCAGGGCGAGATATAAACATGTCCAGGAGTCAAATCATTTAATGAGAGCCATAACATGATCACTAGGTTCAAGTTGTGATATTTTGTTTTTCATGAGAAGGGTATTCAGATTCTGTGTTTTCAAGGAAAACATACATCTATAGGCATGGTTAGCCTCACTTGCTTGGGCATTCGATAACATACTTCCGTTGCCCCTACGGGACAAATGGTTTAAAACACCGAGCGCATCTCCACGAATGAAGCAAGATCCTACTTCGGAACCTCGATCACAACCGTCTCTTTTCGTTCATTCATGGAAGGTAGTGGGTGGAAGCCAGCCACCAGAGGCGGATTTCCGGCTGCAAGTAGCCAAAGAAAGTAACCGCCCCTGAAATCCTCTTAGACAACAGGTCCTATGAATTCACGGGGAGTGAGCCATATCTACTGTGCATAACTCATCCAAGAAGGAAATATATGTATATCATATATTAAGAAGCATTCACATACATAATAGAATAAAGAGTTATTCACATGGAAAGAGGTATGTTAAACACCAAACGACCGTTCATACACCCTTTAGAAAAAAAAACATAATGGAGTCTAAAACCGAACTCACCAGATACAAATTGCAATATAACTGCCCAACGAAAGCAAGCGACATAGCAATGTTGCTATCTTAGTCAAAGGGCCATCCTGAATACCCCATGTGATTGCTATTTTCACGCGCAGTTGGTGGGCTGCTTTCAGGTGGTGGGTTACGGTTAGAACTAGAACTAGAACTAGACGCACGAAACGGCCACAGAGAAGAAAAAGGATTTCTTCTTCCTTGGCTTTCCCTGCCACTCTCCCTTCCACTGGTATTACCACTGCTTCGACTTCTATTGTTTGAGCTACGACCACTTTCAGATCCTTGTAGATTTAGTTCTTGGCGGCAAACAGGGCATGAATTGTGTTGGACTAGCCATGGTACAATACAATCTGAGTGATATACATGTTTACATGGCATTTGCCTTGCTTCAGATCCCAGCTCAAATTTGTCTTGGCAAACAGGGCAATGTGAATCGGAACGAAGATGCTTATTTGTGATCCTAATAGTTGGCATTGCATCAATTGAAACCCTCGATGCAGGGGGAGGACCCCTCCTATCATTTGCTGAAAGCTGCTCAAACAATTCTTCCAACCCAGGACCAACAAAATAATCACCCACATCACCCCGTGTCACACCTATTCCAGGAGACCCACTGAAGAGAGCTTCAATTGCACCATTCCCAGACAAGCGGAAAGGGATCTGGCCACCAAAAATCAACAAAGGAGAAAACCCCGGGGAATGTTCAGGAACTAAATCTGATCTGCCCCTCACAAAATCACTACCTCTTCTGTCTGCCAACTGCTGCCAAGCTGAGAACGCTTCCATGAACCCAAACCTTCTATCACGATCGTCGTCATTGTGAGGTCCAAAGAAATCTAGTGGGCTGATATGAACCATGTCATCAAGTTCTTGAACAAATCCCCCACTGCAGTTTCGGCAAACTGCATCTCGCCCTTGCAGCTGAGTTGGCCGCCTGCATCTGTAACACCAATGAGTGTTTTGACCGCTTGACATGCTCTCGTATTCCAAACTACAGTGGTACAATCAGCAAGTGTCGTCCCTCAACTCTTCAATTCTAAGGATTATGAATGACAACTCATGCAAAAGCACTGTCCACACCAAAACAAAACAACAACAAATAAGCAAATAACCTCAGTATTGTTATATACTTCACTACCACATTTGTATGTTCTACTATAAACCAAACCGACATCTTTTCATCACTAACGCAGTTAGCCGAAAAGCTAAACCTTGAGGCGCAAATACATTTATGACATGTCAACCACAGTTTGGCTGTATAAACACAATGCTCAACAAACAAATTGGGGATTGTTTCTCAACCGTGAAAACCGACAACCATCAACTGAGCTAAACATACAACTGACACCAGCTAATATTTCCCCAAACCTTACCTGGCAATGAATGTTGTCCAATAAGGATTCATTGATAGCCCGTACCTGAAAATAAAGGGGACGAGAGATTGGAATCGATATTCAAATTCAAGCTCATCTTCTTCAATATTACTATTAATAGAATCTGGACATTGATACTCAACTCAAATATAAATGAGATCTCTAACAAAATATTCTACAACTCTATCAACACACAGTAAGATATACTAGTATAAATTAGAAATGAATAAAACATTTATCCAATTAAGATCACTACTCACTTAATCAAACCTCCTAATTCCGAGAGCCACCAGATCGGCGGCGGCGATATAGAAACAGGTTCCGGTAGCCTTCTCCTAGACGACGATCGTGATTATCTAAGCGTTGAAAAGCCTAAGAAGATGGCCGGACGTGGGTTATGGTGGAGGCATAGGTAGTACGCCTCACCAGATAGACATGGACTTTGGAGACGACAAGACTAAGACCAGAGAGGATTCGAGAACAAGTAGATCTGGCAGCTCTGGGTAATTTAAGCCGGGCCTAATTACTCTGGTTTAGTTTCTTTCACAGCGATGCGTAAATATAACGCACCTTATAAAAATTTAACGGAATCTAAAAAATTACATCAATCATAGCATTTTTGTTCTTTTATATCTAATCTGGCTAGTGGTTGTCTCTATTTCATAATCGGCCAGTGGAAACAAAAAAAACACAGATAATAGAGTAATGCAAGTCTAGCAGCACTATGTCTCAGACACATAGTTCATCGGTAAAAATAATATTTTAAACTTTGCTCGTAGATTTTAATGTGCACTATTTTGAGGAAGAGAAATAATAAATATAACTTTATTCGTCACTCATTACAACAAGGGAGCATACTTATGATCACTGTCCATCAAAACTGAATTACAGTACAAAGGAAAACTACTCCTGGAAACCTGCAGCTCGAAACGTTATCCCTGCAGCCTTCTGCGTCGCCTCTTTTATGTGACTGATACAAGTCGAGGAGATCTGCTTATACGATCCTCACTCAACTTACTAATAAATAATACATGGGCGTTGGAGAACGAAGACCCAACTATTGTACAACAATATCATACAACAAGCTCACTCTTCTACTTGCGCCCATGCTGGGATGAGGGTGGTCTTCTATTTCCTCTCCTGTCCAATCCAGAGTATGGATTACCAGATTGTTGATGACGACCGTATTCTCTACCCATATTCTGGGGCGGTGGAACCCAGGCATCACTGCCTTGATAACCAGGAGGCCCGGCATGCTGGTAACTCTGATACCCAGGCACCACTGGGTAAGGACCTGGAATGACTCCTGGTGGAGCTGGTGTAATAGGTCTCTGAGGGTAAGCAATACCACCATTCTGATGACGGGACGACTGATGGTCGGTGTGACCAGAATTTCTATCATAGTGTTGAGAATGAGATCTATTCGGAGGGTGGTAGGAATTTTGGTGTCGGGCTTGAGGATGCTGGAATGTTCTAGGTGGTGCTATACTGCGGTGTCCCTGATCATATCTTCCATTACTTGCGTAGGAAGAGTGTTGTGGGTAATATGGAGGTTCTGCAAAAGCTGGTTGGTGGGCAGGCATCTGACTGCCATACCCATTGCTGTTTGCCTTGCCATGTAAGCTATTAACGACAAGTCGATGTGCTGCATCGCCAAGCTGTCTTCCAGAAATGCTTCCAGGAGGGGGCCGCCTGAATGCAGAAGGACAGAAAGGAAGAGATGTAAGAACGAGCATATGCAAAGGGATAAAGTGTACAAGGACAAAGAAAGAGGATTTACCTAGAACTTTCATGTGGCCTACTCCCTGAATTGTCATGCCATGGCTTCCGACCTGAATTATCATGCCATGGCTTCCTACCTGAATCCTCATGCCACAAAGCAGGTGCAGGCTTCAGATCCCCCACTGACACGATCTGAAAATAATATTTTGATGTAAGTTGATACGATACGTTTACAGCCATCAAAAGGACTATAATAACCATCAACAGCAAACTACATACGGAATAAACAAAAGCAGGAACTGGCCATCGCTGTGTAATATAATCTATATGATGAATTTCATTGTAAAGTGGCACTTTTATATAGCAAAACCCTGAGTAGAATGCATGTTGAGCTCCTGATGAAGTGAAAAAAATAAAAGAAAAGAAGGGCTTAAAAAGTACCTTCTTAGGAAAAATGACCCCTGCTGGTGGTCGAGTTATATGCTCATGTACATCTGGTAGTCTGTATATTGCACATCTGAATACCAAACATGGAACAGATATCATAAAAACAAATCAGGTTCTTCTATATACTCCACATATGATTATGAAGATTTAATAATAATAATAATAAATTCTTATAATATATTTTTATTATTTTTTTCTGAGGTTCCTGCTTATAACAGGATTCTTCTTTTTATAATCAGCCAACGACCCTGGAATTACTTGGGAATGCAAATAAAATGTGCCCATCAAATATATATAGATAAGGGTAGAAACACTTATGAAAAACATACATGACTTGGTTGTCCATAATATCCTCCATGCATTCAACAGGAGACCGGAAAACAGGCGGACAGGGATCTCCAGCACATGGAGATAGATAGCCATTCATCCCTTCACTGCATGTATCCCTAAATAAAATCAGAATATAGTCCACGTTCTTAAAACATGGTCAACATAAGTAGAGACAAAAAAAAAAAACTTGTTCATCATGTTCCAAATATTTTGAATAATTAAATACTGAAATTTAAATACTGTACCGTCCCAAATAGATCATGATTCTCCTCTCAGCAGTAAAAGAATAATTAATCGACATATTTTCCCAGTCAGAAAGATCGACAACAAAACCAGACAATGTTACGCATAAGCTTTAGCGGTGAACAGTTTCTTTGTTGGGGGGAGGGTTGGTGGAAGAGAATTCACACTTTAAAATGGCTTTAGATTCTAATCAGCAAACGTCAATTACATTTTGGAAGGGATCCTTCTGTTGTAACAAAAGCTTAAAGAGAATAACCTGTATTTGGGATCAATTTGTTCCTTCACCTCAATACGCTCTTTGTCTGTCAATTGTTTGCAGCGACTGTCAAGAGAATATATGCACACAGAGAGAGGATGAGAAGAAGTAACAAAGAGCATCTCAAACATCACACTGTTTCTGCGTGCTTCCTCCTCCTGCACCCAGAAATGGTATTTTGATAAATGGAAGAGATTGAGAAGGTAGAAGGGTGAAATTGAAGGTGTTCTCACGTGATACAAACTCAAAAAGATTCTTTACCGTCAATGTATGTTCAAGTTTTTTGACCTCAGAAAGCAGACGGACTTCATCAATGAAAGGGAGTTTTGCAATACCCTACAGAACAGAAAGATGATGTTAAAGAATCCACATTACATGATTACAAATACCGAATACAAATACCGAATACATCAACTTCAAGATGGAATATTATAGAAACCCACCTGCCATGCAAATCGTTTTCCATTCATATCTACTTCAAAGTCTGACAAAAAGAAAGGTTTAGGACAGCATCTCACCATAGTCAAAACGAAATAAGATCTAGACCAACCAGAACACGTATAAACAGAGCATACCAGCAGGGTAAAAATCAATAATAGGCGAGTTTGGATCAGTCATTAACTTCCTGTATGCCTCAGGAAGGGCATGGGCACTGCAGGAAAAAAAAAAAAAAACTTTTATTAGTACCTTAGTAGCTTGAAATTTACAAATGAAAACATTATTCTCCACTATACCTTGCAGCAGGGAAAACCCCTAACAGCTGATTGAATGGTTTAAAGGGAGTGCCCAATTCAAAATTTATATCTAGTTGATCGAGGTCCTTGAGATCAGAAGCAAAGGGCGCATAATGATAAGGGTAAAACCTGTAAAGATTCAGTGGCACATAAACATAAGGGATCAAGATAAGAATGCTAATGCCTTGGTAATTCAAGACTACATCTTACAAGAAAAACGAAGAACGTCATTCTAGTCAATATGATTAAAAAAAAAATATCTCTAGGCTAGGCAGACCCTGTACATGCATATACTAACCCATATAGAGCACAAACAACTTAAGCACGCCCAATCATAACTTGGGACTCAAGAAAATGTTACAAAGTAAAGGCTATGTGGTTACTCAACATCTGCCTAGTTTTACAGATCGTACAAAAGCACAATTAGAATGAGATAAATTTAGCCCTAAATGCACAAGCAAGATGTTTGAGAAAAGTAGAACAAAATACGCACCACTGCCATGAACAAACCCCCTCATAATAATAGTGCATCACCCAACACAGACCTTCAGTGTAACGCAAAACCTAACAACACAAAACACAAAATATTAGACAGTAAAATGGTGCTACAATAACCAATAGGAGTAGAAGCAATTAACTTACAACATCTCTTCGAATTGCTTCACGTTCTTCGGGTGTTTTTGCATCAAACTTCTCTTCATAATACCTATCTCTCCATCCAGGTACACCCAATTTAATCTAGCAAAATTAAGACATCAAGGCTGCTTCGTAAGTCATGCAAATATTGATTGTGTACTGACTTGCACTCAGTTTTTTCAAGACAAAATAGAAAGGGGAAAAAAAGAAAAAAAAACACAGGCCAACACCTTTAAAATATCCCTACATATCCAATACTCAACCAACCCAATATGATGCTGAAATAAACATCACAGTAAAACTTCAAGCACTGATATCAACAATACAACCTTAGCTGCCTAACAATGGTCACCCAAATCAGTGCACATTCAAAGCAGTTTGTTCATTTACTTTTGGCCATTTGTATCGAAGACATTCCTTTTGACAAGAAATTAATGATATCAAGAACCTTATATCAATCTAGACCCCATAACAATCAAGACCTCAAGAATTGTGTTCAAATGCTTTATATGGCATGAGCATGCTATATACCGAAAAAAAAAGAAAAAAAAAGAAGAAGAAGAAGAAGGAAATAGAAGAAGACAATTGTATAGTTGTATCACATATCACAAACCTTGTCTTCTTCAGGATTATCAGAGTTGAAAGCATCAGATTTTTCTCTAAGAACCTCCTTAAGCTTTGCTTTCAAATCTTCTTTGTTTTCAACAGCCTGCGAGACAAAAAATAATTAAAAGTATCAATATATAGAACTATTCACATTTACATCTGTCACTAATCAATCGGTAGAAAAAATATATATCCACATACATCTTCAAGAATGTTCTCAGCTTCAACAATAGCAGCACCGACAGTTGATGCATCCGAAGACAAGCGCGGAACCTTCTGAGGATTTCCTCTACCAGATCCAGATTGTTGAAATGGCACAGGTGAAGGACCTGAAGCAAGACGAGAACCATGAAACCGATTAACTGCAACTAAAGAATCTGGTTGCACTTGGGGCTGTGCGTCATCTCCTCTTCGAGCTTGTGCCTTTTGACGCTTTATTCTTTCTGATTGCTTCTGAAATTAGAACCAAATTAAGCAAACATAAATGACCATAGTAAAGACAGCAAATGACCATTTAACTGGAAACCAAGTTCCTTTTCAGCGAAAAAAGAAAAAGAAAAAAGATGTCACTATTATGAAAGATGCAAATGATGAAACAAATCATCTCAATATTTTGGCAAGTAAAAAGAACATAACAAAAAACAAAAAAACAAACCAGATGTAGTTGAGCTCTTTTCTGGAATATTTTATCTTCGTAACATCCAACTGCTTGAATGAAATGTTCCACCCGCGTCAAATTTGGCTAAGAAACAAAAAAGAAGTCACTATCAATATTCTAAGAGAACCTGCCATAAATGTCCCAGTAAAGTACACAAAAGAACAATCATTACCTTGCTTCCGTCAGTTAGATATCCCCCCATTGCCTTAAATTCCATTTTATATACAGCTAAAAGCAGATTGATCGCACCCTGAAAAATCAACAATCCAGCATATTTACCTCTGCCAGTGTAATTAAAATTTTTTTTTGGAAAAACCAGCAGAGGTATTGCAAACACTCCCCTTGCATTGCAAGATGGACTAAAGACAAAAATAAATTCTGATTCCACCCTATAAGAGAAAATGAAAAAAGAAAAAGCGTGCAGAAGCATTTGTCAGGGTTGATCAACATACCTCCCGAATCTCCAATGTAGGCATATGAGGTAAGAAATCATTTCCGACAAAGAAACAAAGAAATATAAAGTCATCCACAATGCGCTCGATATCAATCTCAAATGGGGCACCTGGCATCCGCATCTCAAATTCCAAATATTCTCTAAGCGTCCAGATATTGAGAAACTGCCAAAAAATGTAACGTGAAAGAGATTAACTAAAAAAATATCAAAGATTTTTCATAAATCACTTGAAATATATATATCATGATATACACATATAATGATCAACAACAAAAGTGTGATCCAAATATGACAGCACCATGCCTATTCAGTGGATACAGTTAGTAATATAGACATGCCCCTCTCCTTTCTTCCTTACCAATAATTTGTTTTTAGTAAGCAAGATGATCTCATATTTCATTTCCATAATTCATCACCAATTAGAAATATAAGATTGTTGATGTTAGGGTTGAACAACCACACAAGTTGTATTTGTATTTGCATATGTGCGTTAAATTGATATTGCCAAAGAAAGAAACAAATTCAGTTCACTGTTGTACTGATTGCACAAATGAAAAGTCTTCAAACTGAGGCTTCTGGAAAATATAGTAATTTCAAGGATTCTTTTATAAATCGTAGAGCTACCAAAACTGTTCAGCAAAATTCTAACCTGGTAAGGCTTCTTGGCCACAGCCACAGCATCACCTTTCTCATCAATCTCTCCAGCCTTCCGCTTTGCTTTTCCTTCACAATTTGCGGCTAAATGACCCACTTGACCACACAGGAAGCACTTGTCCTGCTGTCCAGCGATGAAAACAACCTGAAATGTAGTATTGCCAAAAGCCAAAATCATTAGTTGGAAACAAGAAAACCACACAAATAATACGGAAAAAGCATCATGGAAGGGAAGCGAAAGTAACTGTAAAGAGACGAAGTTGTTTTCATTAACAATTGCAAGATCATAAAGACAGACCTCTCGAAGAATAGAGAAATGAACTTCATGGGTAGCCAAGCCAAGCATAATTAAATCGGCATCCTGCCAATGAGAAGAGAAATTTATACCACAATCAGGGTGGTTTCGATGCAATGCAGAAGGGGTAAGACTTATAAATAAAAGGAAAGATATATACCAAACCATACAGGCAATGACGTGTATTTGGATCATAACCAGGTAGATTTCTTTGAAGACGAATGTATGACATAACCTTGTGCTCCCCTTCACCCGGAACATTTGCATCAGAAAGAATAACCTTCAAAAATCAAAATACATGGTAATCAAACTTATCAGGATTAAGAATTTGACCAAGGAGTCTATCTTGAATCTAAAATAGTCATAATAAAATTAGAAAAAGACAAATAAAAAATATAACTAAAAATACCTTAACATTTTTCCATCCAGGATCGTTATTTAATCTCAGATGAATATAGTACTGCAATGCAATTGACAAAACACCCATAAATGGAGTTCCGGGAGTAATGACATTGGAATCAAAAGTTTGTGAATGCAGTTTGGGTGGAAGCTTTCTCCCCTCCTGTTCAAACTCCTCACGCAGCCTTTCTTCTTCAGCTGCCTACAAAATTAATAATGGAAAGAATCGGTTGTAATCTACAATTGAATTTGAAGGCAGGCAAACATTACATGAGATGTATAGCAAGCAGACTTGGCATATTAATCAAACATACAGATATGACAAGATGGAGAATAGTGTGCCCGGAATCCTACAAATGGTTATTACTGCGTAATTCTGAAAATATATTCAGATCGCACACATGACACGCGAGCATATATATTTATCTACAACTTAAATTTAAATTTGCAGAAGAATGCGTAGTTAAGAATTAAAATACTTGGATAACAATTATAGCCCTTCACGTGCAAACACATGGAGGACCCACCTAGTATCCACAAAAGGACGTACCGCATCTGCTGCATCTTTAGCAGCTCTAAAACGCCGGGATCTCTGTTGATTCATTTTTGCCCTGGGGGCAACACCATCTATCAATTGCATTCAAACCAATTAGCATTGCACAAACTACATATAACATTGAATTCAGTCGTAATTCAGTTCCAATACCAACACTCACCAATGGCCATGTATAGCAGCTTGCGAGGGCGCACCATCACGAAAAGCCTATCTATGTAGTCAAACATGCACTGAAATACCTCATCAAAGGTAGTCGGCGAAGGCTGCAGAAGTAAAACACAATGTTAAGAGCATAACACTGGCAAAGAACACATTCGACAGTAACGTATATATCAATAATGTACATGTCCAAACAACAACTAATCCCAGAAATACACACAGAGCAACTCGTATTGATTTCTAGATCAGAGACTCGAAACTAATACAACTCGATCCCAAATTAACAGAGAATCCAGTAAAAAAATTAGTAACAGCTGATTGAATTTCACAACCTCAAAATTGATAGAGATATAAAACAAGGTAAAATTAGAGAAGCGTACCCTATCCTCAGGGTGAAAACAGGGGTGAATAATCCCATTCATATCGAGATAGAGATTATCATACTCCCCGTTAGGGTTTGGCTTACTGGTGTCGACCGGAATCGAGACGTCGTCGATTACAACCGGTTCTTCTTCCACCACATCAACGACGACGAGCGGGTACTTCTCCGCCAGCCATCTGTAGAACGCCGGAACTCCCATTGCCGATGGCGCTTCGCGCCGAGCCGAGTGGATCTCTCGGTTTCTCTATCGGAGAATATCGGAGGCCGAATCGAATCGAAACCCTAGGCTGACGGAAGCTCTGAATTTTATAGAGGGAAATAACAAACCCGCGCGCTGACTGTGGTTTTGTTTAGCAGCTTACCAAATTGGTTCGCTCCGAGTTAGGGTAAGAGAGTGGGGAATGACGGTACTGTCCTCGGTTAATCATGAGGATTTTTTGCTCTTTGGTGTAAAGTGATGGGGGTGCTTATGTAATTAGAGGGATATAGGTCGGTCACAGGCCTCTATGGTCGACAGCAAAATATCTGAGAGTAACGGATATATGGTACGAGAAGCTCATGTGTGTTTCCACGAGTTAAGAACAAAGTATACGCACAGTCGGCCCGGATATGAATTGGGCCAGCCCATAACGCATAGGGCCGGGTCCGGACGTTACTCATCCGATGCTCGAGCTAGACCTAGCTGACAACACATTTGCTGAGTGTGACAAATGAACGATATCTCAATTCTCAAGTGTTAAGTGAGTGCATCTATGTTAGAGCAACTCCAACCATGGTCCTAAAAATCAAGACTAGTCTCAAAATAAGACTTTTCATCTCCAACAACACATATTAGGAGGATTTGGTTTTGGAATTATAGAACTTGGACTCATTTCAGGTCCTATATATGAGACAATTCCAAGATCAAAACTCAAATAGAGTCGTGGGCTCCGTAATAATTGAGTGAGTCTGAATATCATAATTCAAATACTCTTGTTATATTTTAGTTGAGAATAGTAAATATAACCCATCATATAACACTTCATTGTTGGAGATGAGAATTCAGTAGTGCAATAAGATGGTGCTAAAATGAGAATAGCACCCCTAAATAAGACTCATGATTGGAGTTGCCCTTAGAGGGGATAAACCGTGATAAATGAATCATGCCTCAAGTGTTAGGAGTGCACTTCTATATCAAGGCGAGTGAAGTAGCACGACCTGGTGTTGGTTGTCGTTTGTATATGTGGTTGTGAGATCTCATACGTCCATGTGTATGAATGTGAAATAGTTCGATCTAATTGTATGTTTTTTTATTCCTTACGGGCGACGTGTGAGAGCGATTTCGTCGACATTAAATATTGTGTCCTCTTCTACTCACATGACAAACTCTCTTTTACCCCGTTGTTATATATACGAAGTTATGTATAGGAAGGTATGTGATTCAATTCATTGCATACTATTACCCTACTATCAGCTATGGTATGGATTTTGATCTAGACTGATAGTTGCCTTTGAAAATTGTGATGGATTTTGAATGTTTGTACTTCAATCCGTATAGTAATATGGCCTATTTTCCATCAATGTTGCGATGAGCCTTTTTGTTTGGAGATGAGGTGAACGTTAAAACTATCCATCAAACTCATTACAACCATCCAATTTTCAAAGACATTTACCACTTGTTCCATTTTCTAATCATCCCCATTATCTTTTGCTAACGACCCATAGATGCAATTCTCACTTGTACACTACAGTATTATGGATTCACGACTATCTACAAACTCATCATAGCATGAACAGAATGAACATACACAGAAATGTAGCCTCAATTGGTTTGCAGCTCTGCAAGAACCCCACACAGTACAACAAGAGAATCCAAGTAGAATAAATAATAGAAACTTAATATGAAGTCAAAAGCTTTTCTTTCCTCTCTGTGGATGGCTTCACTTCACTTCACCATCACCCACCGTTGCTTTTTCAACTCCCGGCCCATATTAAACATCCCCCAGAGACACCACTTGTGCACCACCACCTACACGCAGCAAAAACTCAAAGGAGTCTAACCTCAAACGTGTGGTCTCTTTCCGTCCAAACCAAAACTCTAGGCTGTTGTTGCTTCACACTTCACTCTCTCAACTCTCATCACCACCATAACCAAACCCCAACATGTTCGGCAAACGTAGGACTCACACCACAGTTTCCCAGATTAACCGGATCTCCACCCAAAACCCCAGTTCTCCCAAAAAACAATGTCTCTGACTATTAAGCTTCACGTCACCAACTCCCACCTCAACCTCAACGCCACCGCATTCAAACGCCCCACAACCCTCACCACGTTAAGAACCTCCAAACCCATCTACCACTCTAACCCATTATCAAGCCTCGTATATAAACACAAACATACAATGTCTAATGTTTCATCCACCATCAAGAGCTCGCTGATCGACCCCGACGGTGGGGCCCTCGTCGATCTGGTGGTGCCGGAGAGCGAACGTGGGGCCAAGGCGGCGGAGGCGGAGGCGCTGCCGAAGGTGAAGCTGACGCAGATAGACTTGGAGTGGGTGCATGTGATCAGTGAAGGATGGGCGAGCCCGTTAAGAGGGTTTATGAGGGAGGAGGAGTACTTGCAGAGCTTGCATTTCAACTCGTTGAGAATGAAGGACGGGTCTGTGGTCAACATGTCTCTTCCCATTGTGTTGGCTATTGATGATGAGACCAAGGAGAGAATCGGGACGGAGAAGAATGTGGGGCTGGTTGGACCTAATGGAGATTTGGTTGGGATGTTAAGGAGGTTAGTTTCGTGTTGAGTTCAAATAATGTAGTTTAATCACTGTTGTTAGTGTTTGAATGTTTGATTCCCTGATCCCATTTTGATTCGTTTGATTAGAATTAAGTGTTTATTCTGAAAATCGTTGTGAACTGCTGCACATTTGAATTTATACTGTTTGGATTGGATTTTTTTCTATATTTTTCTTTGTTCTTTATACATGATTTTATAATCACTCATTACTGTCATGGATAATGTATGTTTAGCAGAATGGAAGATATACAAGTGTATATTGTTATATATAAAAAGTCAACTGGTTTTGCTTTATTTCTTTACATGTATTAGGACAGAGGAAATGCTACTTGTATTTTATTTTATGCAACAGAACTAATCATGTTCCCTTTCGGATTATTGAGTTAATGACTCGCAGATTATGTGCGTGCTCATGCTAGTCTGTGTTGAATCTTTGTATGGCTGTGCATCTGTAATTTTATAAAATGGAATCTACATGTTCCTGATTATGATTTCCAAAGGTGATTTTCATTTGGTGTAAAAGCTCATCAGCCGTACTATTCTATGCAACTCTGAGTTTTTCTGATTTCTAGCAGCATTGAGATATACAAGCATAACAAAGAAGAGAGGATTGCGAGAACTTGGGGGTCAACTGCTCCAGGATTGCCGTACGTTGAGGAGGCCATCACTCCAGCTGGGAACTGGCTCATTGGAGGAGATTTGGAAGTACTAGAGCGTATCAAATACAATGATGGGCTTGATAACTACAGACTCTCTCCTCAACAACTTCGAAACGAATTTGATAGGCGTCAGGCCGATGCAGTGTTTGCATTTCAGTTAAGAAATCCTGTACACAATGGTCATGCTCTGTTGATGAATGATACACGCCGCCGGCTCTTGGAAATGGGTTACAAGAATCCAATTCTATTGCTTCATCCTTTAGGAGGTTTCACAAAGCCGGATGATGTGCCCTTGGATGTCCGGATGGAGCAACATAGCAAGGTCAGTGACATATATATCAGTTCATTTATGTGATCTAAGGTGACAAAGCAATAATGACTAAGTGACATGACAAACTATCAGTATAGGATAACTGTCTGTTTTCTGTAGCCTACAAATTATCTATTTATGTTGTATCACTTTTGCTCTCAAGTACCATATATATTTGCTGAAAGCATTGCAACTTTGGATGTCCGAACTCCAAATTGGGTGTTTGTTCTAAATAATCTGTTTCTTCTCAGGTACTAGAGGATGGAGTTCTTGACCCTGAAACTACCATTGTGGGCATATTCCCATCACCTATGCATTATGCCGGTCCAACTGAGGTACAATGGCATGCAAAAGCACGGATAAATGCAGGTGCGAATTTCTACATTGTGGGCCGTGATCCTGCTGGTATGGGACACCCAACGGAGAAGAGGGACTTGTATGACCCTGATCATGGGAAAAAGGTGTTGAGCATGGCACCTGGTCTCGAGAAACTCAATATTTTGCCATTCAGGGTAGGTGAAATTATCACAATCTCTGGTCTTTGCTGCATTTCAATAGTGTTACATCAGACTTCTAGTTACTGACATTTGATTAATTCTTACTTTGGTGGTCTGTCCTGCAAGACATAGTTACATGTTCATTAATTTTGGCCCTTGAGACTGTATTTATCAGTACATAGGGGTCCTGGAATCAAACTTGATATCAGATACTGTGATATCCTCCGTTCTGCATTAATCTTTTGATTCACTTATAAATGGCAGGTGGCTGCTTATGACAATGTGGAAAAGAAGATGGCATTTTTTGATCCCTCACGTGCAAAAGATTTCCTCTTCATCTCTGGGACCAAGGTAGGAACTGAGTTTGATTCAATATCAGTACTCCATCCTGCTTTTCTTGAGATCGCTATAGATTTAAGAGTAACGAACCATATTGGCTTAAGCATTTCTGTTGCTATGGTTTCACACATCACTTGGTGTTTCAGATGCGGACTTATGCAAAGACCGGCGAAAACCCTCCTGATGGTTTTATGTGTCCCGGAGGATGGAAGGTTCTAGTGAACTACTACGAGAGCTTGCAAGCAGAAGAGTCATCTCAGCAGCCAGCTGTTGTATCAACTTAGATATATATATGACAAGTTGCAGAGGTTTTTTCGGTTAAAATCATTGCAGTCTAGCAGGGAAAAGCTTAGACACTAGGCCAGGGTCACTGTTTTTCATTCTACTAACAGCATCTTATCAGCTGATGCTTGTAAAATGTTGATTTTTTTTTTTGGGTCACCCAATTTTTTCATGAGGCTATAATATGAACAAGAATTCTTGAGAGGTATGGAATCAAAGGATTAGAATTTTGGGCTCTTGAAGGAATCAAAGGAAGGCCCAAAAGTGTAGCCATCTAAAAAAAAGGCCCTAAAGAGTAAAATGGATTGGGCCGAATTGAGTTTCTTTATTGGAATTCGGAATTACAAAACAAGGCGTTTGCTTGCTTCTTCATCACCATGAAGAAATGGCTATTGCTTCACTCAAACTCCTCAAAGTTTAACCTGACATGGAAGTATATGACAAAGAAGATCCTCTTGTATACAGAAATAGCATATTTTTCCAAAAACATGCCAATCCCATCACTTATTGATAGCAATACCGACGCGATTTCAGATCTACCAGAGTAGAAACCATACAAACAAACTCACATTTCCCACAGAAAATTGTTGAAATCTTTTCCCTTCTCCTCTATTTCGCCTGTTTCAATCAAGAGGTAGTTGACACATCTCTTTAAACGTACCCCAACTTAGACGGGTAGTCCCCATTGAAGCAGCCTACCTAGCTAGGCCATGAAACTGTGGATTATGACGCACCCTGAAACAACAAGATTCTTCATTATATATCATTGCAGTCCCCTATATTTAGGCCTCCAAATAATACTCCGAGCTGGCTTTGGACCCCCTGAAAATAGAACCATGTTGTCCCTCTTCTTGTGGTGGGTCGCTTATGTTTCCGACTCATTTGAGCTCCAGAAAATTTCCCCCCACGAGAAATACAGTACATGTGCACCTTCATAGGGTTCGGGTACATCCGTGGTAGTCCTTTGCTCCTCGACCTTCCTCACTTAGCTGTAATGGGGCCGTTCTTGAATTTTAGGGTTTTAATGAATTTTGTAGTTGCTGACTTATTAGGGTTTAAGGGAAATAGATGGGTGAGCTTCTGGCACTTATTGAAAGGCTAGTTTCTTGCTATCAGTCCCGAGCTTGGAACATGTTTATTTTCTGTCTAACTCGCTTTCTTGTGATAGATCGTTTTCCATTCCATCTGCATCGACCAAGTTCTTGACCATATATGGATTCATAGGTCATCCTAGGCTAGGTACTCAATTATAATTGCGGTTAGGATGGGGGAGCTGCCATATTTAATGGGTATAATGAACCCTAACTAGTCACTTCTTTTTTCGCCCATCAAGCAATGATATTGAATTTTACTTTCAAGGGAAATGAGCAATGTGTTGATGAAATCATACTTTTTCTCAAAGACGGAGAATGTTCCACGTTTAAGGTTTTTGTGTTGGTTGAAATGTCTCAACTAAAATAAAGTAGAAGCGCACACGATGATTGTATATATTAAGTTAAGTCATTGACAAAATATGTGAAAAAGAACAATAAAGTGTTTGAAGAAATGTCTCGACGAAGAGACAGTTAAAGCACATGTACCTACGGCAATGTCTACACTCAACTTTCTAGCTTTTTGGTAACGCACCATGCTAACGAGGAACCTCACATTCGTTGAAAGTTGAAAGAGAGAAACTCATGTACGTATTGAATCAAATGCCTAGACTGAATCAGTAAATGAAAGGAAAAGAGCAAAACTAAGCTTGATTATGCTCGATTTCCTTAGAACTTTTTCTATCACCCCCATAAGAACTAGGCATACTCCACTGAAACGACCACGATATCTCATTTCTCTAATCGACATCTCCACTGACTCTTACATAGGCAAATTTGGTCCTTACGTTTCTTGGGGTTCTGTCTCTACCAATTTGCTCAAAGAGGTTGAAAGCATGCTGTGCTGCCATTACATAAAAAGAGGTCCTAAATTTGGATTCATGGGGGCAAAGCCATGTGCAGAAGTCGGGTCATTTTCGAAGAGCTAGGAAGCAGCTAAAGAAAATCACAGTAAATCCTTAGCTTCTTTTGAATCGTAGAACATGGGTGAACCCGGTACGCTACCTTCTTTTTAAGACTTGCTGCATTCCTTTGGCCCCCAGTTAAATAAAGCAGTACTGAACTACTGATAGATCGACGAATGCTTTATAGTCTTGAATTTATTTTCTTACCAGCTTGAGGTTAGCTTCTCTCTAATTAACTCCATTATGAATCCAAGTTCCATGTTAAAAATGAGCTTATATGATCACCAGCTGATGGACACTGGTAAACTAATCCATCTGATAAACCCTAACAAGGCAACGGAAGCCTCTTGATTCAGAGGAACAATCAACACCAACATGCAGGACCAGCTGATCAATCGAGCTGCCTTAAGTTTGGACTTGGGAGTTTTCCTAATGTAACAGTAAATATGAAAGTATATACATGCTGCAAATCAAATCAGCTGCATGAACCTAGCTAGCTAGACAGAAGCAAATTGTACTTCGATTATTATGGCTAGACATGTTCACACGCACGCGAAGGTCACCATATATGCATAGCTGTGCCGAGATCGAGGACCGTAGTGTTTGCCGGACAAAGCCGTATGCGTTCGAGCATGCAATAATGAAATAACGAAGAAAGGGCATTGATGGTGTTCTGGTAGAGATAAATATATGGAAGAAGAAACACGTCCACACTCCACAGGGGTTTGTTTTCAGTTATCTTATAATTGGCCTCAGAACATGGGGAAGGGGGGATCGGATATAATAGGTAGAGCCATGCCACTGATGCCAGGCTTGCGGTGGTGGCCGAAGCTTTCAATTCCATTTTTTGAATTTATTTGTGATTGAGACTATGCTCCTCCTCCTATTCTCTCTCAGTACGTAGTCTACGTACGTACTGCTGTGCTATATATATACGAGTTTCGTACTAACACAAGGACCACTTCAACACATGCTCGTATTATTTTCTGGGCAAGAATTTATGGATCCCAGCAACTAACTATACATCCAATCCATGAGATATCTTTAAGAAAAAGACACCTCTTAGCTTCTTTTTTAATTCGATCGTTTTTCAGTGAAAATATATACCAGATCTATCGTTTCAGGGTTTGATGAAGTGATGAACTACCACCTTTCTAGCTAGCTCCATGCCAACACTACATATAAGTCTATGTTGCATTGTTGCCATAAGATAATTATGTTGAGGTGGGTAGCTAGGGTTCATTTAAGCTTGCCCTTGGTCCAACCTCCATATCAATGACCAATATGTTCAATTTGCTGGCCGGGGTAGCTGGTAAGTAATGTCACAGAGAAGGGGCAGGTCATTCAAGTCAACAATTAATCATATATCTATATTTTCGTAACCGTTACATCTTTATTAATGTCAAAGTTTAATAGTTTTAAATTATTAAGGATTTGGAGTTACTAATTTGACCGTTCTTTCGGGATAAACTCCAATCAGTACCAGCGAAATTCGAAGGAGTATAAACGGGACTACATGTAGTTTAAAAAATATGGCAACCAATTAACCACTTTTTACTCAAGAGATAAGATAATGGGGATGGGTTATATGTTAATATGTTAAGGATTTTTCTTTGTTCCACATTGCAATGTGGGAAAAGAGGAGCTAGGAGTAGTCTAGTCTAAGTCCTTCTGGTTTTGGGGGACTCCAGAGCCAAAAAAGCCTGAATTATGAAACAGAGAAATGGAAGAATGTGTCAAACGACCCAAAAAGAGGAGACAAACCAAAATCTGCATCTTATCTTTCTAACTCAAATTTATAGTACTCCAAACAGACCAGTCGAGTTGAGTTCAACCAAGCATATGAAAAAAGTTGTTGCTAGCCAATAGCCTCCTAGCTACTAAAGTGTAAAACTGAAAAAGTGAGCAGCAGTCAAAATTAAAATTCACTTCTCTTTTATAGTCAAAGATTAAATTGCCAGTCACAAAGTCAGAAATTGGGTTAATTTTACCTTTCACTTTGTTTTTGTGGTTATCCTTGAAACATAATCATCTCCCTCTAATTATTAATAGGGTTACTTAATAAAACGTATGAACATAATAGACGCGCGTTTTTATTTTTGGAGTCAATAATATATACATCCGTAACTCATCACTGTACATAATTCGTACAATTTGTACTAACACGTTGGACTGATTGATAAATTTATTATAATATTAATTATTTCAGAAAAACATTGCCAAAAACATTTCTTGTAAATAACGGTTAAGAAATTCCACTACAAACCATTTTCGGGAAATTGCACTAAATCCTTTATATCCATTTGGGATATGTTGAACAGAAGATAGAAGCAAGAGAACCGAGTACCAAGTTAAGCATAGTAGGAAAGTGGTGGGATGTTTCTCAATTTTTATTTTTTTAATATCCAAAGTTCATATTGAAGACAAAAAAAAAACCTACTCGAAAATTGAGAGAAAAAAAAAAATTAGGTTATGAAATGTGACCAAGTGAAGGGAGAGGGACCAAGTTGTCTTTTGTGAATGGAACAAGCGGATGTAAACCCCAATGGGGCTTGGCTCTCCTTCCCTTGAGAGTCTTCTTGTTTCAGACCTCAAAACACACCCTATGCCTGTCGTTTTGTCCCCACAACCCCACATGACTCTGTTGCTCACTCTCCTTATATACCCCTTCAACCCTCCCCTCAGTTCTCCCCCTCAAAATTAACCTCCTCCATTTCTCTCTTCTTACCCCTCAGTTCTCAACTCCACAAATCTAAGAGAGAAATGGCGATCAGAAAACCCAACAAGCTTACGCAAACGGCGATGCTGAAGCAGATTCTGAAGAGGTGTTCCAGCTTGGGGAAGAAGCAGACACACTACGACGAACAGGGGTTACCTTTGGACGTGCCCAAGGGACACTTTGTGGTTTATGTTGGGGAAAACAGAAGCAGGTACATAGTACCCATCTCTTTCCTGACCCGACCCGAGTTCCAGAGTCTGCTTCACCAAGCCGAGGAGGAGTTCGGATTCGATCACGACATGGGCCTCACCATTCCTTGCGAAGAAGAAGCTTTTCAGTCTTTGACATCCATGCTCAGCGCTTAGGAAGCACTCTGCTGCTTTTTGGGAGAAAAACATGGCCTCTAAGAAGAACAAAGATGAAGCTGCTTTTCTTGCTTCTCTGTTTCTTTTTCCAAATTTTTCTCCTTTGCAAATTCAAAAAATTGACTCTAACGAATTTTAAAACCCAGATGAATGCTATGATTTTATTTACCATCTGGGTTTTGAAATGTAAATTTTATATTGAAAGTTTGAGGAATTTTCATCCTTCGCGGTGGTGGTTGTGGGGATTTGTAGTACCAATGTAACCCTGTGGAAGAAGCTAATATCATATATCTATGAAATATCCGAGCTTGTCTTAAAATTATTATTATCAGTGTCACGCTTTCCTTGCTCTGCTCTCTTAACTTTCTTCTTGTTTTCTGGAGATTTGTCTGGTGTGCCTGCGCATATGACTCGATATATATATTTTTTCTGGTGATCTGTGACTCTCTCTGGTTAGGGTATTATTATTATTATAACTCCTCAAACAGTTTAACGGTTAAATCTGTTGAATACCAGCAGAGATTCTTTAACGGACGAGACACCTGTTGTTTTATGTGGAATATTCTGTTGAGCAAAGCCATTCTTCCTTCTCTGTAATGGAGCAAAGCTACTCATGGTTTAAGGTTGAAGAAGATGCACTTCTTCATTACTCCAAATACACTACTACTACATGATTCTATATTTTTAGACAAAGTAACAATGGCACATTGTCATGTAATGGTGTGTATCATTCACTTTTTTATTCTTCATTGTTTTAGAAAATTACTTCCTTTTTTCCAAAGCAGTCAAACCCACAGACTGATTCTGCAGTACCATTGCAACAAGTACATGCATAAAAGTCACTTTTGGGAGATTAGTTTATACAAATTTTTCAGAGGCATTAGTACTCTTGCTCTTGGTATAAGCTACTTTTACAGTATAAGATTGAATGGAGATTTCAAATTACAAACACTAGCCCTGATCAATCAGCACGCTGTATGTTGGTTCAAAAGTAACTTGTATATTATAGCAACTTAAATTGGTGACCCCAAATTGGATGGTTCAGATTTGAGACCCACAGGTCATTCTCAAATAAATTTTGATTTCTTATCATTGCTTAGTTCTAGGACCAGATTTTAAAGATGCTTGATATATACTTTTTACTTGAACACTATATTGTTTTAGTGCCCTTACACTAACTGAATAATGTTAGATGATAGGGAAATGTTTGTTTATATCAAAAGTTTCGCTTTGTCTATTGTCTTATGAAAAAAATTTAAAATTAATTTTTATGACTAAATTATGCTTACTACCCTGTGTTTTTGGAGTTTCATCAATTCAGTCCTTAAACTTCTAATTTAATCAAAAAAGTCCTCGTACTTTTCAATCTCATCAAATCGATCTAATCTATTACCAATCCGTCAAGTGTCTCCGTCAACTTGTTAACTTGATAAGTGCAGATCAGACAGATCAACTTATGAGACATTCTCACAGAGAAACTTCCCAAAATACCCCATCAATTGTGTTTTTAATGACAGATTAACTTGATGGATTGGTAACAAAATAGATCAATTTGATGAGATTGGAAAGTACGAAGACCTTTTTGATTAAATTAGAAGTTAAATGACTGAATTGATGAAACCCCACAAGTACAGGGTAGTAAGCAGAATTTAGTCCTAAATTTTAATATACTTACACGAAATGATAATGCAAAAAGATCATAATCAGACATACAAAGATCTATTCACTCTGGTGAGTTCATGCCGAAAATGAAGTCATCAACTGATTTCACTCCACCTTTAGAAATGTCACTAAAGAGAAAGACTCATGAGATCGAGAAATGGTTGGCAAATTTTGTTTCTTCATCTATGAGAATGACTTATTTTCTCTTGGAGGAATTTAATCACCAAATTTCTCTATATACTGTACGCAATTATCTTCTGATGGAAGAAAGAGGGATGCAGGATGATGGTAATGTTGTTGATAAGATTCCACACAGAAAGTATAGGAAAGGCCAAAGAAGTAAACACCAAAAACTATCCAGATTGGAGAATAGCAAAAAGATAACTGGTCTAGTGCAAGGTGAGGCTAGCTACAACGTCAAAGCACTGCCTATATTTTTTTCTAAACCATTTTTCAGGTCTTTCTTTCTTGTTTGATTGAGCAATTTTATTAGTCTAGTTCATTGGCGTTCATTGAGGTTTTGTGTTCAAATTTAATTCATTGAAAGTCAGAATACAAAAGTATAAGAGTTGAAAGTATATATCATGCAACTAAGAATGAACTATCTTGATCTGTATCTCCAGTTTCACATAATTCTATGAACATAATCATTCTCATCGTTTGGCTATAACCAATTAAAGAGTGAATTATTCAAAGCTAAATGCATAAGGTCAAACGCTAAAAGTTTAAAAATTAGAACTGATTTTCTTTAATCAGCTCAGCTCTGATACATAACACAAGCCCCAACTAAGATCTTCTTAAATCTTTGACCTGCAGCTAAAATTATTATATATAAACTGTATAAACGACAGAACTTTCAAGGTTAAGCAGTGAAGAACATGGCTACTTGGGCTAGTGGACTTAGACTGACCCTGACAAGTCATCTGAGAATTAGGATAACTAGGGAAGCATGAACAAGTTGAACTAACATAAGAACAAACTTAATTCATTGAATTAAGGTCCACAATGTTTTGCTACTGTATCCAATTCCAATCATACATGAGTTTAAAATATAGTAGATCACTAACTAGTTTTAATTAGTTAAGATTTAAGAAGCTGAAGCTACCTTCAATTCTGCTAATCTCACCCAGGAATCAGGACCTAGCTAGCTTCTTCTATATTCTTCAGCTTAAGAGGAAGAGTCAGGAAGCAGTAGTACATGCATGACTTCCTTGGCCTTTCCAAGAAGTAAGTTTTACTCAAACCCAGTAATTTCATGATCACTAGCAAAACATGGTAACCTTAGATTGCGGATTTAATTAACCATAACTTAATTGAGAGATCCTAAATCTAAGAACAAGGGACCACTGTGTTGAAAAACCGACAAAGTTCACAAGTAGAATAGCAGAGAAGATGATCTGGGAAAGAGTAGGATTATAAATAATTTAAGGGAAGGAAATTTACTGTGAGTTACATAATCTGCATTAGATCTTAATCTTTCTCTAACCCAAGTAGTTCACAAGGTCTACTGTTGAGCAATATGAAACAGTCCTTATCTGCAACAAGAACCAACCATACTTAATCCAATTATACACATAGCTATTGATGATGATAGATTTTGCATAATGCATGTCTTCATATACTCGTTTGAATTATATTAATTATAGCCAAAAATCAATATTATTCGAGTCTAATACTCCATTATGATCCATGTGAGCCTGATCAAATCAAAGTAGTTATCAAGTCGCATTAATCTATACGCTTTGCATCGATCATCATCAGAAGAGTAGAACCCAGCAAGCATGCTAGCTAATGCATAGCATAATTGATTGAACTAATGGAAAAAAGAAACTTTCTTTAATCAGGAGATCGATTAATAATTCAATTATATGGGCTGGAAATCTGGAATTGATCGACAAAGTTAAAAAGTTCTAACTAGAAGATAAATTTCATGTCTCCGAAAAGGGGATTGATATCTTTCGCGTGAAGATATTGAAAGGTAAAAGATTTTACTGCAGTACTCATTTTTTCCAGATTCAGATGCTTTTCACTTCTGAAAGGAAAAGAATAATAGTATAGGAGACATTGATAATTGAAGAGAGGTCAACTCCACTAGCAAAGTCTAGCTACCAGAAACACATTTCCTTTGTTAAATTTTCTTCGTTAACTGATTAATTTTTTTTTGCATCAAAGTCTAAAGCTGGTTGGAGTTGACGTGAAGAAGATCCTCCTCCTCCCAACATGAAAAAAGTAGAGTTGAACAAGTACGTACACGATCATAAATGGTGCATGGCTGAGAGTATTCATGATGCATGATGCTGATAGATCTTAGCCTGCACCTTCTGTGATCATCGCGACGTGGCCGGTTTCTTTGAATCTTTCATTGACTTCATAAGTTTAATTGTTTTCCATTGGAAGCTAGATAGAGTCAGATATTAGAGAAGTTGATAGAAAGAGTACGTTGGATGCTGATGAATTATTTTCCATTGGAACTTTGGAAGGGTCAGTCAGAGAGGAGTTGATAGATGAGAGTTGGGTGCTGGACAAGGAGAGCCATCTATGTTGGGAGGTAGGCGAAGCAGTAGGGTAGACATGTTGGATAGTATAGAATCCATCCATATATAGTTTCAACTTAAGTTTCTGCGTTCTTGCCAAACCATGCCATTAATTCAAGTTTTTATATATTTAGAACATATTATGTCCCTCGGATTGTTCTTAATGCAGCTAAGTAGTTGTTCTTGATTGAGTTCTTAAGCTAACCCGCTAATTCAGACCACCGATCGAGCAGTTCAGTAATACAGTGTAATCCAGAAATCATTTTCTTCAAACTTTCAAACCAAACATGATGAAAGGCATCTTGGGCTGCACAAAACATGGGCTTATAGAGCCGACAGACAAACTGAAGCCACCGCCGGAAGAGCCCAATCATGTTTTTTTTTTTTTTTTTTTAAATCTATCAACGACGGTATCCTTAAAGGTTTTGTAGGCCCAGAAACTAATCTGGGCCATGTGATCATGTCAAAACGCTTTCTCCCCTCTGGCCACCAAGAATAAATTGAGATTTAAACTCCAATTAGCGTCGGCGGGATTCGAACCTGAGTATGAGCGATTCTCACACAAAATCTCTTACCAACTCGACCACCTGTGGTGGTTGCCCAATAATGTTTAATGTGCCTATCACAATTGTGATTCAATACATTTGGAAGCAAATCATCTACCAAAGCTTGTGAGGGTTCAGATTAATCTTGCACCTCACTTCAGTTTAGGAAGTTTATAATTTTTCCATCAATCAAATGAAATCGTTTAATTAAGATCTCATAATCCTATGCATCAATAAGACACACCGTCACACTGATACAGAAAATCTGTAACTTTATATTCCTACATTTTTGATTTTATTTTATTTTTAATTTTTATTTACATTCCTACCTTCTTGATATTCCTAAACCATAGTAAAATGAGTAAATATATGCATGTAGAATTATTAATTAATTTGACATTACAAAAATAGTTGAACTTTTTTCTTGGTCACTAGCTGGTTAGTTGTACAGCTTTCTACTTTGGTATTAGTAGAATCTCTTACGAGGATTCTTGCGTAATTGATGAAATAATTATAGTCTTAGGATTAGCTTTTATATTTCGATAGCCATGAAGAAACACAGGACCGGAAGAAAATCTAGATCAAGAGGATAGAAAACTCGAGCAGCAAGCAAGTCACTTTCTCAAAGCGCCGGGCCGGCATATTCAAGAAGGCCGGCAAGTTGAGCGTATTACGTGGCGGTCATCGTGTTCTCTATGGGCACTCCCGACATCCATGCAGTGATCGAGAGCTATCAAAATGAGCTCAACTCTGTAGTCGGAGCTGACGATAAGGTCCAAGAGGTTATCATGGCCGAGCACAATAAAGTGTGCGAGGAGAAGCACAAGGAGGAGGAGGAGTTGAAGAAGAAGATGGCGGAGACGAAAGCCAAGGCAGATGAGAAGAAGAAAAAGAAGAAGTTTCATGTACTTGTATTTGTGTTCTTCTGCCGAGAAGAACGAAACGTTGATTTATAAAAATGGTGACACACACTGTATTCGAAACACTTCATAAACTATGCCATCGTTCTCAACTGAACAAAATACATAAAGGAGAATAACAAATTAACAGATATGGATATCATATACAACCACTAGTTACAAAATTACCACCTAAACCTTCTTCTTCACAAGTATCCATCCCCTCAGATTAAAGCTTTCTTCACACCTGGGAATTCCCAGAAATGATGTCTACAACACGAGTGAAGGAGGTCTCCATCTTTGGTGCTTCTTCTAATTATTACTTTCACCAGTCTCAAACACATTGTTCCAGACTCTCGAGCTGCAAGCCTAGTAACCATTCTTTTTTTCTTTGGAAGAGAAAAACCTACTGAATCCGCGAGGTTTCTCTGGTGTTGGGTTAGAAGAGCCGCCAGATGACGAACTTGACTTTGTGGGCTTGTGTTTTGAGGTTTTTCCATTGCTAGGCGATTTCAAGAAATTGTTCTCATCTGTATTAGATGGGCTGCATGGTGCATTGTACAGATAGATGGGTGACTCGCCACCCCCTCTAAGAACATTGGGAGAAGCAGCACCTTCCATGTCAGCTTGATCCGAGTCGTGGAAATTTGTGGCTCTGGTAGTGGTGGGTACATCCTCGGTGAACCCCTCAACCTTTTGACTCCTCTCACTGAATGGAGATCCCATGGTCTCTGATTGAGGATGCAACGATTTCAACTGCTTGCCGAGAAGAAATATGGTTTCTTGACACTCGGCAAGCTTTTCTGCAGCATCCGCCAGTTCCCAGTCCTGTGAGAACACAAAGAACGTTCAACTATTAGGAGTATGACTCAGGCAGAATAATGTAGATTAAAGTAGTTGGGAGTTTAGGAGTGAAGATCTGTTCATTTGAACTCTGACACAACATAGAGTTTGGAAAATTATTGATTTATGAGTCATCTTTCTCGCATCCCTCCATTACATTTTGAAATCACTGGGAACCTTTAATTCCAGGTCGCAGACTTATTTTTTCACCCTCCTATTTAAAATATGGAATGTTAGACAAAGTGAATGTAGGCTAACCTGTTTGGTCTTGAATTCCATCTCAGCTGCTGTCTCGGCTGCCAAGGTCCCCTGCCTGAAAAATTATTGAGAGATGCAGAAGATATAGGTCATTGCATGTTCTCAAGTCACTTTCAATAAACAGTTTCATCCAAGTACACCCAAATATATTCCTGAAACTACTACTTTTGATGTGAGAGGTAAGGCAATAGCATGTTAGACTGGTTCATCACATTCAAGAGGACATATTGAATATGCCACAATAATAAACAAAAAATGCAACTAACCTTTTCAACTCTTCTTGAAGTTCTGTGCATTTGGCCAAAGCATCTTGATGATTCCTCTTTTCTTCTTCCAGCTCCTTTTCCAGAGTTTCAGTTCTCACTTGTAGTAGTTTCAGTTCAGTTTCTAATACCTGGGCTCGTGATTCCAGAGTCCTGTATGATTCTGCCATACATTTCAGCTGCGTCTCATTTAAGCTGTTTGATTTTTGAGCTGATGCAAATTGTGTTTTAGCTTCTGCAAGAAGCTGCTCGGTTTCCCGTAACTTGGACGTAGTCACCTCCAGATTTTCCGTGCATCTTGCCAAATCCATTGCCAGGTTATCTTTCTGTGATTTCAATTGCTCAAACTCCTCCACTGAGATTTTGCATGGGGTTGAATCTGACCCAAAACTGGAGACTAGATTTCCATCATCAGGAACTTCAGGGTTAGAAATGTCGACACAGTGGTTTTGATATCTTTGTGATGAATCCTTCTCAACTACCTTATTCTCTGGTAAGGCAACCTTGTCAATACAATCAGGACTACTCCTTCCTGCTTCAACACCCTGGAAGCCTATAACATTGAACTTGAGTTCACTGGCATTTGCTAATACATGAGAGAGATCAAGAACCAAATCAACCAAACTTAAGTTACCATGAATAACTTTACTAAATGTGCCAGAAAATTCTTCAATCTTCTGATTTAATTCATTGCCATCAGGAAACGTGTCACGGACTCCCACCACTTCTTTGCCTATGTACAGCACAAAGTCATGGATCAAGGAAATGGCAGATGCCAGTTCTTCACTTATTGCATTCATGGTCTCTTTGGCTGTGATTTCCTTTTCTGTCTTTAGAACAGAGTCCTCAGGGTGTGCCTGCCTATCACATATTGCATCAGAGCTGTGAATTTCTTCAGAAACACAGTTTACAGCGAGAGGGTGCAGAGAATCTTGTGCGTCCTGGACCACATGCTTGATATCCTCAATAACTTTACCAAAATCAGTGTCCTTGGATAGTAAGTCTAACAGCACTGAGATTTTTGATCTGAGCTTCACCAGAGGCAGCTTGCTTTCATTAGCACCAGGACTAAGCACTGACACATCCCCGTTAGAAGATGCATGATGCATTGCCAATGAACTTGAATCATGCTGCTGCTCAGATTGGATATCTTTTGTGGTAGTGACTTCTCCTGATGCCTCGTTGGTCTCTATTTCAGATGTCTTATTGTTTGGACTATCTGAAACAGAGACATCACCATTTGAGTCATTAGGCAAGCAAGCCAACTTCTCCATCTCCAGAAAGTCATCCATAAGATTCAAATGATTTTGATTTTCAGCTTTGCTAGACTTTTCATTGTTCTTCTCCTTCTTAATGTGTGAGAGATCAGAGTTCAATGTTGTGCCCCAAGACTCGGCACAGCTTCTGTCATCATCATTTCCATCTTCAGACATGGAGGCGTAACTTGGTGGATTACTTGCATTCTGACTGAAGGAACCTTCAGTGCTGATGTGAACAACAGAATTTGGGGAACCTTTCTGTTGACCAAGCTGTGCTTCTAATGTTTGTAGCTTGCTGACTGTCTTCGCACAAATACTCCTCGAAGCCTGCAATTCGCTGTTACGTTTTGACAAAGCTTCCTTTAGCATTTTGGTTTCTTCTTCCATTGCTAATAATCGTTCTGTCAGAAACTCATTCTCCTTCTGAAACTTCTGTACATTGTCAAGAGAAAACTCAGTCACCTGGGACATTTGTGGACTAGAAGGCTTAACAGGAGATCTCTTTAATCGACTTTCTCCATAATCTCGGCCTAAACTCTCAACCTCAAGCTTCATTTGGGCAAGTGCAGCAGGACCAGGCAACTTTTTCCGCACAAGACCACGCAATCTTTGGCACTCTGCTTCTAGCTTAGTTATTTTTTTCACACCCTCCGTATGCTGCTTGTTGGCTGCATCTGCAGACCTCACACTCATGTTCTTTTCCTCGGTACGAATTTCCATCTCCTTGGCAGCTATATGAAGTTCATATTTCAGAGAGTGGATTTCCCTTTCACAAGACTCAAGGTTGCTCTTGAAACGCTCAATTTCTGCCTCAGCTTGTGACTTCTCTTCGTTTATCTTGTATAGCATGTTTGACCGCTCTTGTAAAGACCTTGAAATAGCAGCATTTTCAGCAGCAGACCTTAGGAGCTCTTGGTCCAAATTAGCTATCCTTGTTTCGAGCTCATGTTTGATTTTGTCACATTGCTTTGTTTTGGTGAAAACAACTTCTTCCAATTTCTTTTCATGATCTTCTTTCAGATTTCTGATCTGTCGCATGCACTCTTTGAGAGCACCATCCAAATGGGATGCCCGATCTTCAGCAGTCAGCTTCAAAAGTGTGACCGATTCTAAATGAGTTTTTAACGCAAGAGCTTCTGCTTCGGCCTTTTCCCAACCTGCACAAAAAATGTATATAATTATTAAAAAGGTTTCAAGTCAAGAAACTTTCAAGACCAAGAATCTAATATAGTAGGATTATATCTCAGTCATACCTGAGACAGCTTCTTCAGCTACTTTAGCATGCTGTTTCACAAGGCCCTCCTGAGTACTGATCTCTGAGTGTGCTGTGGAGAGCTGTTCATTCAAATCTGTAATTTGATCCTCCAGTGTCTGAAACTGGTCCTCATACGTCTTCACTTGATCCTCATATGCATTCACCTGATTCTCATATGCCTTCACTTGACTCTCATAATTCTTCACTTGATCCTCCAACCCACTCAGATGTGAATATTGCTCCACCGAAATTTGAACATAATTTGGTTTCTTGTAGTTATCCTGATTGGACAAGAGGAAAACCAAAAACAGGATTACTAAATATACTGCACCAAACTTACAACAAACTAGAAAGATCAACAACAAAAATAATGCCAAACATCAAGGTGCAAAAATGTTGCCCCACAAACATGTATGCTACAAATTCGATAATTCGATCAGAATTAAGGCAAATGCAACACTGATCAAATTAGAAAACTGAACATACTTTCTCTGCCTGCGGCGTCAGGGTAGACTCTGCTCCTAAGGCCTTCTCAGTTGCAGCTTTGTCTGATGACGATTTTTTCTTCCACGGCCAACTCCGTCGGTCCATATTTAAACTCTTAACTCTGCACAAATCCACAATGACTTTGATCAGTTCACAGAAAACAGTAACACAAACCAACTTATTGACACAAATGACTGATTAGGAAACCAAATTACAAACAACTTAATGACCAGTTAGAACATAATCAAGCAAAATTACACAAACATCATAATGATATCTATAAATCACAAGAAACGACATATCAACTAATGCAGAAGAAAACACGCCGAGATCTCGCCCGGAGTTATTGTTTTCCGGAGATCCTATAGATTTGAAAACCGCCGGTACGATACTCCGGCGTCTAAAATATAAAATAACAAAAAATTAAATAAATATCCATTAAAAGAAATTCTGAACCCGCATTCGATCCAATTTCATCAAAAACAATTTATCTCCAAACTGGTTAGTGTGCAACACAGAGCTAGATATGTAAATTAACATCAGCAATAATCTCACATTGAAAAGCTCAACATCAATAAAGAAATAAAAACCTCTATCTGTTTATTTTCTTAAAATAGCTAGCCAAATTGGAATCCAAAGTTTTCAAACACCTCAAGCAGCACAGCAACAAAAGCAAAAGATGAACAGCGAATAAGAATCCACTAATCCATCCTTAAAACCACACCGACAGAAATAAATACAGTAATAATTAAACTCCAATTCGATAAACAAAAAACTCGAAGAAATCCAGAGCTCGCTTTCCCAAAACAGAAACCAAACCGAATTCAAACCACGAAAAACCGCATTTCTTCTTCTTTTTTTGTTTTTTTTTTTGTTCTCTAATTTTAGAATCTTCTGGTAACCAACTCGGCGATGACCTAATGACGGCGAAATCGGCTTACCGGAGCAAATGCAGCTTCGGCCGGTAGCGAGTACCGGAGTCGGTTCGCACCGACTTGTCGGTGAGAGTCCGAAATGGAGATCCGAAATCAGAATCAGTTGCTCCGGCTCGTTTTGTATATCGGAGAGAGAAAGTGACCGACGGAGTTGGAATAGAAGAGAGGAGAGAGAAGTAGAGGAAAAGAGAGAAATGGTGGTGGTGATGGTGGTGGTTGTGGTTACGAGAGTGACCAGAGAGAGTGAAATATTCGGACTTAGGTGTCACTTAAAAAACAAGACCCTCCAAAATAAACTCCATCAAATTTCATTTTAAATAAATATAAATAAAAGGAAAATAATTTAATAAAGCGTTGGGGAATGGTTTTTATATCTGATTTTTTTGGAATTTTAAATCTGCTGTATTTATTAGTGGGAAGGAGCCAAGTTGGGGCTGCGGGGCTTGGACGAAAATGCCCCTGCACTCCTCCTCCACGCTTGTGCGGGAAGCAAGAGCCAAACAGGGTGAGCTGTAACCGATATTTAGAAAGTTCGGTTGGACTGTTGGAACGGAGTGACTGTATGTTTATTATTGTGATGTGTATGTTTGTATATACAAATAATATACACGTAATTACAGTTGTGGACCACCGTCACTCGCTATCCAGCTCATCATCACTGTGTTCTCATGTGTCCCACATATACAAGGTTTGCGATTTCATTTTTAATACCAATTCCGGTATTTTGTATTGACGAAAATTTGATCGGACGGAAGTATTGAATTATTCTGCGTAAATAACTGGCTCAGGTAAAATGAGGACTGAAATTTCGATAAGGACTTAGTTTAGTATTAAGATTTAGGGAAAATAAGTACTTATAATTATTATTATGAGTTGATTATGTGTTTGGTAATTTTTTTTTATAAGGTGTTTATTTATAAAATTTAGTTGAAAAAAAAAAACACAATTTTAAAAAACAGATATGATATTGTGTATTTGTAAGTTGTAACTCAGTTTTTCAATATGTGAGTATTTTCACATCAATACTAAATTAAGCCAAATTCTTGCTTGAGTGGGAAGTGCGGCTACTTGGTGGTGTTGGTGGACTACTGGAGCATTGCTGGTTTTGTTTTAGGATTGGAACATCTGGGACGTTTAGTTGGACCCAGCTTATAATGTCGGGTTTTGCTTCCTTTCCCATATTTAGCATCAGAATTATGAGGTTTTAATGTTCTCGGCGAATATTTAGTTAGTTGTAGATCTTGGTTTTCCTAAAATATCTACAGAGGTAATAATGGTTTTTACCATCAATTGTGGGGATAAAAATGTTCTTAGGTGATCTGCCGTTAACCTAATCCCTTGGAAATAGTTGTGCAATTGTCGGGTAATTGGAAAAAGGGTATTTTTTGTCTCACCTGATTTTGTGTAAGACATTTACAACTTTTATCAGAGAAAGTTACAATTTAATTGTATTTAACCAGTTTTGGGGCAGTAAAACTTTTTTCAAGACATTAACAGTACATATATAGATTCTTAACTCAATTTTTTTAGGCGAAAGAGGTGATAACTTGATATCTAATCTTCAAACTGTAATTTTCTGAATGTTTTTGAAGTGCAACGATGTTTAATTAGATATTTAAAGTAGAGTAGGCATTTCATATTTTTAGTAGCTGGAGTTGATTTGAGGTTCTAAATCGTTTACTATAGTGGGAAGGTTAGCATAGATGATTTTGTACATTATTCTACCTCCAATCTAGCTTAAATACATATACAAATTAAGGTTTAGTTTGGTATTGAGTTTTGGAGTAAATAATCACTTATAATTATCATTATGAGTTGATTATGTGTTTGATAATTTTTTTATAAGGTGTTTATTTATAAAATTTAGTTGAAAAAATTACGATTTTAAAAAACAAGTGACATGTTACTTATTTAAAAACAGTTTTTTCACATTTGAGTTTTTTCACCTTAATACCAAACTAAACATAACATACAACATCTCGATCGGTCTTTCACATATGCTCGATCTTCTTATATTTTTTCTCCAGGAGTCGAGCCTGCAGCTAAGTAAAAATATAGAACAGCCAAGCAAACTTACTATTTTGATCAAAGATCAGATACAAATTTACCTGACTGGGACTAGTATAATGTATTCAAATAGAATATGATCCTATTCTTGAAACCAAAGCAAGGCATAATCAAGTAGGCAGAGAATACTGAGAAAACAACAGTAAGTAGTGTTATATTCTGGGGAGGGAGATCGATGAACTTTGACGTACGTTAGATTCCGAATATCTAACGCAGCAATCTCAGCGTCGTTTTCTTCAGCCAGGGGTCCAGTTTTTTCTTCTAGAATTGTTTAGGATCTCAGAGTAGCTTTCATTAAGTAGCCAGCTATCTAGTACGGGTTTTCTGCACCAACCAATCTGTGCCAACTCGATCTACGACACTAGCTGATATGACTTTGCTTCACCCAATCACCGTAATAACGACGAACAAGAACGACCAAGGTTAGATGGGGCAATTTGGTTATTTAAAAACAGGTTGCATGCCACTCTGAGCGAACGGCGACTGGTCGGAAAGCACGAATAGATAGATACAAGTTGTTTGCTGAGACTGCCGGAGAGCGCATGAAGCAGAGCTTCTTGTCACTTAATTACCAACATGCATGGTTTAAATTATATTCATCTTAACTAAGAAGATGAAGAGCAATTACTTCTGTTGTTCTTCTTTTGAATGAAAAAAAAAAAGAGAGCTTAATCTTGAGTAAAGACATTATGGAATACGGTGGGCATGAACATCGATCATGATTCATATATACGGATTATGTAAACAATGTTTAGATGCTAGTGATTCTTACAAAACAACAATATACTATGAATTGCATATTGAACGGGTCTTAAGTCAACTAAACTAAATACCATGCATATTAACGTTGATAATGTCGGAGATGTATCAAACCAAAATTCTCATTGACTCAATTGGAGTATTTTTTACATACTTAATTACTTAAATTTCATGGAGTTGGCATCACTAATCTGTGAATTGTGCCGCGTTAGTTATTTGTAAAAATCACTATTTTGAAAGTCATGTATCTAAATACATCTAAATGTGTTCATTCGTCAACTATAGTTTAGTATTGTATCATTTATAAACACTTGGAACGTAAATGAATGAATAAGATAACAAATCAAAATCAAACACATATCATCATTTGACTTTGCATATAAACATTATACATACCGATTGTTATGCATGTGTCTTGATCACACATTATATTACTATGTTCATTTTTATAGAACGAAGAGTATTCCTCGTAATTGATTCTTGTAGAAAGATTCCAACTTCAATCATGCCTCGTAGTTTGATTCTTTTTAGTATGGATTAGGATCAATTATAAATGAGATTAGTACCAATAATTACTTGATTAGAATAAGTAGACCCAAACAGTACAAGTTGTTTTGGCGCACCAACGGATCATATAATCCAGGTATGTGGTAATGTAGTATGGACCAAGAACATAACGTCGCTCAATAGTCACACACCGAGGTCCCATAGCGAGTGGCCCCCACACGCTAACCTAAGCGCGTCCAACAACAGTGTTCCTGTGTAGTGGAGTAGAGCAGAGGAGGCGAGCCGGGATCCAATGGGAGCGAGGTGAGGTGAAAAGAGGGTGAGGGGCACGTGGTCCCCACGCACCTCCGCACACGTTTCGGCTAGAGAGAGAGGCTTTTTTAATAATCGGGTGTGGGGACCGCCAGTGATCCCTACCGTGCAGCTCACATCCAGACAGCAATAGAGGACACGTGTTCAAAACAAACGAGGGAAAGAAAGAAAGAATAGATAATTACCAATAACTACAATTTTGTACTCATAATTACCAATTACAAGGTCTGATTTTTTTATACCACTAGCAGGATTTAACACTAACAGACTTTTAATCCGTCCAATGTTAAATGACATAATTAACCCTGAAAATCTAAAAATTACAACATATGCCATCCATATATATATTAAAAAAAAAAAAAAAAAAACCACAAACTCAGAACTCTTCTCTTCTCCTCTCCTCTCCTTCCCGACCAAAATTCCTAACCTAATCTGAGATACGGTGGCGGCGTGAAGGCGCGAGGCAGCGGAGGCGCGAGGCGGAGGACGACGACGACGAGGCAGCGGAGGCGGACGACGACCGGAGCGGATCGAGGTGCGAGGCCGGAACAGATCGAGGAGCGAGGGCTGAGAGGCGCGAGACCGGAGCAGATCGAGGCGCGAGGAGGCATGAGGCCGGAGCAGATCGAGGCGGAGACCCGAGGCAGCGAAGGCGCAAGGTGGACGGAGGAGGTGGACGACGACGCGAGCGGAGTAGGACGACGACGACGAAGACGAGAGGCAGACGGAGGCGCGAGGCAGGCGGAGGCGCGAGGCCGGCGAAGGCGCGAGGGGAGGTGGACGACGACGCGAGGGGAGGAGGCGCGAGGTGGACGGAGGCAGAGGAGGCGTGCGAGGCAGAGGAGGCGCGCGAGGCCGGAGGCTGGAGGTGCGAGGCAGGAGGTCCGATCTGGAGGCTGGGCGAGGCCGGAGGTGACGAGCGGCGAGGCTGGGAGGCAACGAGCGAGGAACAACTCCGGCCTGTACAAGCTCAGCTCCGGCGCACCATGAAATTGACGACCTCCCTCTCTCTCTCTCTCTCTCTCTCTCTCTCTCTCTCTCTTTGAGTTTGTGTTGGTTTTATTTTATGTTGGATTGATTTTGTGTGGTGGGATTTGGAGGCAGGAGAGGGCCATGGTGGTTGAGATTGGATCGGTGGAGGCCGGTTTGTGGAGGGGTGAGAGATCTGGAATTTTTTTGAGGGAATTAGGGTTTTAAGTGGGAGATATTGAGGGTCAGTAGTATTGGAGCGCCGCGGAGGACGGCGGAGGACGGCGGAGGACGGCGGAGGACGGCGGAGCTACTGAAGGTCAGTAGTATTAAGACGGCGGAGCTACTGAGGGTCAGTAGTATTAAGACGGCGGAGCTACTGAAGGTCAGTAGTATTACGACGGCGGAGCTACTGAGGGTCAGTAGTATTAAGACGACGGAGCTACTGAGGGTCAGTATATTAGGTTGACTTCTGAGGGTCAGTAGCATTAGGCTCACTGAGGGTCAGTAGTATTAGGTTGAGTTCTGAGGATCAGTAGCATTAGGCTTAATGAGGGTAATTGTGTAATTTAAGACTTAACTGATTCTGTTAGTTTTGGATGGAACCTTGCTAATGGTAATTTAAAAAGGGAACCTTGCTATTGGTAATTATGTACTCAAAATTGTAGTTTTGGGTAAAAAACCCAAGAAAGAAAGCGACCACGTCCTTTGTTATAACCCGGGAGACCTTTGGTTAATTGGTTCTGCTTACGCCCCTTTAATCACCCAAGCTGACTGCGTCGGCAGGTATGCTTCGTATATATATGAAAGCTCTTTTTTTTTTCTTTTTTTTTGAAGTAAATTATGGTGATTAGGTTGCTTGCGATAACGACAATCCATAATACAAAAGATCTGTAACCAAAGCTTGACCTAATACAAAAACAAAGAACAATGCACACCAACAATTTCATAACTAAATTGATCGACGACAAGGCAAAGATTGAAATGAAGATTATCTTCTTCATCGTTCTTCGGCATTTTGGACTCCACAACTCTCTTGAATGCCTCCCCAATAGATTTATTATTATATATCTCTTTTGATTGAATATAATAGAGTAGTGTTTGATGAGTTTTTGACTGCACATTTTCATAGGAGGGTGTAAACAATTAGATCAACAGTTTGGAACTTGTTACCGATCTTTATACTATAGATATATCATATAATTATTATATATACGAAGACGACCCCTTTCCAACGAGGATCTCTTATTTTATTTATTTTAAAAGATTTATTATTTTACATATTTTTTAATATCTTCACCGTTTAAATTTAATGTTTATATGAGAAGATTATATCTGAAAATTTTCATTCTATTTGATAATCGTTAGGGCATTAAATATTGAAATTTACAAATAAAAACATGAACAGTTCAATTTTGACAGATTTCCATATGTCAATTGATTTCATCTGTTTAGATGCATTAACGATCATCATTTTGGCTAAACATTTACATGAATGATCTACACATACAAACCTAGTAATTGAACGGTGGAGATGTGAAAATGTAATCAACATTTTGACCTAATAATCTATCCCTTAAAATGAACAAAATAAAAAATCTCCTAATAAAAAAATGAATAAAATAAAAGATCTCTTAATGAAAAAATGTGAAGAAACAAGCATCAAATATACACCGCTCAAAAAGAGTTTGTATTGAAAAATTAAAGTTTGCATAATTTACTACTTTGGTAGTACAGCAGAAGGATCGTGTTGATGTTGATTCATGTTAATTATGTGTGACTTAAATTATAAAAACGATTAATTACCTTGTAACCGTGTCGTACGTTGTTAGTCTCGATATGATCAAACTAATGTTTCGGATTAGGTAAGATGCGTGCATGCGTGCATGGATGCCAGGTCTTTGAACCTAGCTATACCAATTAATCAAAGCTAGTTTAACAACCGTGTCCGAAATCCACAACACTAATCAACAAAATAGATTGATTCTTAGTCACGATGAGTCGTGACATTATCATCATATGTGTTCATAACACACTTAATCTTAAATTCTTGATGAATGAAGCACGCCATAATTTGATACGCTAGAAATCAAAATGAGGTGAAAACCAAAGTCCTGTCATGCCTCTTGATTTGTCAACAATCCGACCCACATTTTCCTTTCTTTTGTCCTCAAATCATTGACAAAGTCACAAAACTACTGAATTATGGGTGTACTTTCTTGACTTATTTTATTTCATATCGATCCCTCCTCACTTCATGTCTCCTTTTGGCTTTGGATATTGTCGATCGTACGTCGATAATTTGAAGCTGTTTTTTTTTTTTTTTTTTTAGTCATACATACAAATTAAGGATGTTATAGTCAAGTCGAACATGCCCCTTTACTGTTTCAATTGCATTTGTTTTCTTTCATTTCAACAAAAATTAGACTTTACATAGTTGAAGAATGCTTAGTTAGTTTCAAACTTTACATGATCGAATATAGCTATTTATGATTTGTCAAATTATATTTAGATTCAAATGATTCCATTAAATATTAATAGTATTACCGACACTCGTATAATTTCTTTGTTTCATTTTTGTTTGTTGGTGATTCAAAATCTCAAAGTTATTACTTTAATATCGATTAGTCAATTAGATGCCGATTGGGGGTTCGAAATCTTAAAACGAGTGTGTATTGATCGAGTTCCCAGACGTCTTACCTTAATGTCCATTAGTCAATTTTATTTATCAATTGGGGACAAGCACATATATAATTACTCTTAGGTAACAATGGAAGTGGAAGTAGGTGAGCACGGACACTCTGAAATTGAACCATCATAAAACATTAACATCAATCAAACGTATACGTATGAAAGTTACCCGGCCATGTATCAATCAACTTAGCTATGATAATGCAATTGATCAAAACCCGATAATGACACTTCTTCTATAAAATGGCAATTTGCGTGGTATTCATCGACTTAATTATTGACCACTGACTAATTGACGCCCCAACACCCAAACATCCAAATATGGATAAATGATGGGAAGAAATAGTATTGTAACAGTAGTGTACGTTTTAGCTGTCGGTTTAGATAGTGATCAAATGTATAAGAGATTAGGTATTATAGTTAGGTTAATCCGATCTGTTCTATCTGCTTGTTTTGCTTGTATACAACTATACATTACGAGACAATATGCTCGTGATGGCTTTTGCAAGAAGATAAAGTGGATAAAAGAAAGGGGGAGATGCTTCCTCGGTGCCAACTCTAGATTGTGAAATTCCATTCCAATTCCAATTTGCCAGCTACAATGATAGCATCACACCCAAGATACACGATCCCTTCCGATTTAGAAAATTTTGTGCGATTGTGATTTGCGAGGATCATATTCTGATAACTTCTGCATTGTATTGGCTTAATTACATGTTTAGTATAACCACTCAATTCGTTAATACGTAGCTATAGATACATAATCTATAGAGTTTGCGTCAAATTATATACATCTCCTAAACTCGGATAGTTTGGAGCTGTTGGAAAAATTGGTTAAAAACTTTTTTGAAACCAAATTTAAATGGGTTAATTAAAGTGTGTTACACTTATAATTAATAAAAGATGAATTTGGATTTGTATTCTCCATAATGAGGACTACAAGATTATGTGTTCATACGTATAATTTGGTTTTGGGATGAATGAAAAATTGTCATCCAAAGTTGGCTATTTGAAATGTGAAAACAAAGTTTGTCCCACATTGGAAAAAGAGAAATAGTAAGAGTCTTTATATAGAATCTTCTTCCTATGAGGTATTGTTGTGTAAATACAAACTATACTCTCTCATGCGCAGGGGGTGCAATTTTCGGGCAATACCCTCTAGTTCGCAGGCTTTTCTGTAGCAGTGCAGCTTCAGAAATTCGTTAGTCGTTGTATCCTACGCTACGAGTGCTAACATACCTTTTGCAACTGTAGAGGCGGGTAACATACAACTATATCAAAGATGACAAGATATCGCTTCTCTAAAAACCCGACATTATTCCAATCAAGAGGAGTATTTTTTTGTTTTGTTTTTTTATTTTTTTTTTAAGAGCATCTAAGGATTTCACACGTACCCCTATCGTGACTCGAACACAGAACCTAATAACATATTTTATAGGTAATGGTGTTCTTTACCACTTTAGTTATCCTAATGAAATGATTCTCTCTCTTCTCAAACACTAATTATTTTCTACATTTGACATTGGAGCTAGTGTATTGATTCGGAATGCTCGAATGCAATGTAGGAGTATGAAAACCAAGAAGAAAGCATAACAAGTTGTTGTAGTTTTAAGGGAGAAGTGGTTGATTATATATTGTTTAGAGGGCACAGGCATGAACATGTAGTTTCGTGCAATATATACTAGTTTAAGAATAAAACGTAAAAAGTCGTGTAAACGGAGGAGGAGAGCCAGACATTACAATATGGGGAACATCTCAATTGCGCTTTTTAAAGTTGGCACTGCACACACTTACGCACACTGTTACAAACACCGTAATCCTCCTTACTTTGCTTAATCCCCTCTTATATCGGAAATTCAAGCGTTAATTAAGACATCAGTCGATATAGTGTTACATCTCTCAGTTAATGAGGAACGACGACGCTGGTTGAAGTTAAATGTCAATCTGTTGTTGATAGCCAGAGAAAAATAAACGTTCTAACTCCCGTCACATATTAGTTTATGAAACTAAAAAATTTCTTGTATAGTATTTTGTGTATTTGGTGCGCTTAAATCATAAAAGCAATAAAAGGGAATAATATTTTTTTCATTTTTCTATCAGGCATGGTGGTGCTTGAGGTGGTGAGAATGATTGCTAACATGGAGGCTTGAGCGAGTGGAGGTGAAGATGCCAGGAAATAATAACACTCCTTTATCATTATGTGTTGTTTCATCTTTTCTGGGATTTTTTTTCCAACATAGCTATCTAGCTTTGCTTTGTTCGTAAGACAGAATTTGATTTCATCAACTACACTTCTATACTTTTTAAATTAATCAACTAATACTAATTTTGTAAATTCCGTACAAACAATCTATCAATACCAAATGCTTTTTAGTATATTTTCCCTACATTAATGCACCGTTACCATATTACGATTATAAATAAAGCTAAACAAATCATATAATCAAGTTGAACAATAAAAAATAAACAAAAACAAATCATATATGGTAAAACAAAAAGAAATCACCATATATGATTTGTTTTCTATTGTTCAACTTGATTATATGAATTGTTTAGCCTTGTTTATAATCGTAATATGGTAACGGTGCATTAATGTAGGGAAATGGTACAAAAAAGCCTTTGGTATTGATAGATTGTTTGGACGAAATTACAAAATTACAAAATTACAAACTGATGAAATCAAAATTACAAGGACTGAAATGATGATTGAGCCAAAGTTCAAGTAAGTAAATTGAAATTAATTCATGAAATTATATAGAGGATGGAAAACCATAAAACTATAGGCATTCTAATTCCAAAGGACCCCATACCCTTACACAAGACAGCTTTACTCCACCCTCTCCCAATATATACCACCCATGACTTTTGGATCGATTAATTTCACAAACAAAAAGTATTTCAGTTTTTTCTTTCCTTGGATTCGATTGTTTGCCTTTGGTACTTCTTCAAGCCACCTCCTCTCTCATACTTTTGTTATTCCCCTCTTTTGCTTTTGCCCATAGAGATCATTATCAACACCATCATTCACCTAGAAACAAATACAAATATCATAGTCCCTTCATTATTGGTTCTCTATTAGTTTGATTTGCACTCATCTACAACTAGCTAGCGTGAATAGAAGATCAAGAACAAGAACAAGAGTAGTCTCATTCGATTTTGCTTTTATGGAAAATTGAAGAAAAAAGTGGTTGATTTTATATTACAGATGGTACTAGCTGATCATGCATTCTAGAATGGAACGAGGTAAGCATAGTGTCTATACTATTCTTAAAGAAATAGGAATTTTTTTACTTTTGAAATATTAAATAACTTTATGGATCTATCTAATTATTAGGGATAAAATCGTAAAAATCAGGAATAATTTTATTTTTATTTTTCAGAAATTAACTCCTCACTTCTAGGTTGTTAACTACCCACTTCTTCACCCCCATATGATGTGAGCAGTTTTTAAGTGTGTGTATATATATATATATATATATATATATATATATTACTTCCTATGTTTCCTTTAAACATGTTCAATATTGTAGGGTAGGTAATTTTCTGGCCCTCTCTCTACACAATAGAGAGTAGCAATTTCATACATCATCGACTTAGCGAGCTAATTTGTTACATTCTATGAGACGGTGACGTTATTAGAATGTAGTAAAATTATACTAGGGTTTGGATTTTGACACAAAACAAAACGGGACGAAATGAAACTAACAGGATGCAGGGTTAGGGACCCATGATGACATTGCTGTCATCTCGTTACGTACTACGTAGTGATGGTTCATGAGTCGGTTGTTGTGACATCCTTTCATACCATAGCTTTTCACTTTGTCCAATCACCCAAGTCACAAGAGTACCTAAACTATTCCCCTCTCTCTGTTAGATTAAATCCAAGGGGTTCTAAGCAGTTCATTCTTAACCAAAGTAATCAAGAGTAAGTTCCGGTTTCTTCTCCGGCCGGGGAGGTTCGTAAACCAGTATTACGGCGGCGGTGGTGGTGGTGATGGAGGCGGAGGAGGCGATGATAGTGTTGCTGTAAATATTTATGTGGTGTGATCGATTATCATAATTTCACCTCTTAGAGTCTTATAAGTTATAGTTCTATGAGTAAATAACGTGAGTTTGGAATTTAGTGCTGCTTAAGCGATCATTAGAATGATAATTAACACAAGTACTTTAGCTGTAAAAGTGCTTATAATTGTCAATAACAATGATAATAGGTCGATCTTGGGCATAATGACAAGGTTAGTGATCACAGATTCAGAACTTAATTAACGTACAATTTCGTTTTCTATTTTACTTTCGGTAATCTATCAAACATTCTACAAAGTTCATATATACACATGCATCTTAAACCTAATTAAAGACGAACCACAAAAAAATAAAGGAAGGGGAAAAAGAAGAAGAGCAAAGTGAGAATCCAGAAAAGTATGGTACACAGTATGAGTATCAGTTGCATTATGCCTTTCCCTTTTCTGGCAACTTTGGTTGTTGATGGTGTCCTGGGAATGAAACTAGCTATCATCACGAAACTCTGATTCCTTTTTCAGGCAGCCACCATTTTACGTCACCCATGACAGTTCGTTACATTTCCTTTTACAGAGACGCAGTGACACACAAAAGTTACAACTTACAACTACTTTGTTATCCTCCTTGTTCTATACGTATTCTCTCTCTCTCTCTCTCTCTCGGTAAGAAGACAAACCCAAGTAATGGAAATCAAAACCAGTAATCATCCAAGGCATGAAAACAAAATGTGGTCCTTTAGGACAGGATCTAACCTCGTCTCTATTCACCATGTTTGTTTTCTTCTCGGATCAGTTACTGTTTGGTTTTGCATGTATCATCATTCATGCTTTGATGGTTCTCCTTCCTCCTCATTACTCCTCAGGCTTGAGCTGAGAGGACCTGACCTTTTGCAGTCTCTTGGGTTCTGTAACTGCACGTTTCTGGGTTCACATGCATCCCATAAGAGAAATGCTTCACATCAAGACGGTCCTAGTTTTTTTTGTTTTCTTCAATCAACACTAGGTGGAAGTGTGAAGCCATTTTCAGTGTGTGCATGGCACGTTTTAATCAGATAGGTTTTTTGTGTTTTAGATTAGTCACTATTTGCGATGTATATCACACCGACGGAGCTCCCGGTTCCGGAGTACTATCGATCATGTGGTTGTGATGAAACGGTGACAGATATCTACTTGGGCAGGGGTGTATTATTGATATCCGACTGCCTGGTTAAGAAGCAAAGCATTATTTGGTTTGCCGTGGGAGTACGATCTGGGTTAAGCCAGAAGAAGCAACTTATAGATAATGTAGGTCTCCAACAACCGGCAATGCGATTAATGTGTCATCCGTTCTCATTTAGAGCCTCTTCCATGCTCCTCGGCTCTAACTAAGAACACATGCATGCATATACAGCTAAGGCATGCCAACAAGTTAAACTCAAGGCCCAAACGACATCTAGCTCAAAGGCCCAACTTAAACTTACAGGTCCGAACCACATGAAGGTCTTTTATTTTGATGTGGAACTGCAACCTTACTTGGCAAGAATTTTATTCCAGCAAATTTAGGTACTGAGTTTAGATACCTCAGAGAATCTGAATTTAGTGGTTTTATACTTTTACTCATTCTTAAAATTGTTTTGAAGCCGAAAGACGAACTCGAATTTGTTGTATTAAAGAGGCATTTCATCTTTAACTCAAGGATGTCAAGCATTACTACACTATGATCAAAACAGCTCTAGCAATTTCATATTCTCATACATCACCGGATTATGAATTTTGTTGTTGCTAAATGCTAATGCCATAGCTAGTCTGCTCCCGCTCTTTGGATTTGGGCCTATTCAACTTAGATATCCCCCATTCACCTACTGACTTATTGTTTGTGCCACAGTTGGGTTGCTAGACTCCTACAGTATTTTTTTTTATATTGTTAAAATCATTTTTAGGCCCAGTATATCTGGGCCTACATACGGCCCATAACTTGTTGCTGATACAGATACACTACTAAGCCATGTCTCTTTTTTGGATTTCACCGAGTCGATCATAAAACTTGTCACAATAACCATTTGCACTTCAACAAATTAAGAAAGCGTGGGGACTCCTCTTAGAGGAACTTCTTTTGCAAGGCTAATGGTTGTTCGAACTAATTGAATACTTGTCCCAGAAATTTCTCGAATTTGAATTCGTAGGCCATTCTCATAAAAATCTTCCAGAACATCACCGGCCACTGCACCAAAGTATGTGGGAGTCTCTCACTCCTTCTTTCTGCCTATTCTTTTCTAAGTGGAAGAAGTAGACTGACTCCTAAAAAATCAGAGATACCCATATCAAACCGGCCATATATTTTTCGAAAGCGATCGATCAAGATCCACCAGCCTAATACCACCCTATACCAAACCGAATAAAACTGATTCGACGTCGACATTATACCCTCCTACAGCACTTGTTGCATATTTCTTCTTTACATTCATGCATGAAAACGGAGAGAAAGTTGAAACTCACAGTTCAACCTTCAAGCTTCTTTCAGCAAAGAATTGACTTCCACTTTCCTATTTTACATTCAATAATTACCACAGGTACTGCTTTCAGTTCATGACGACGATAATATTCTCGAACCATCCCTTTCGAATCTGTGTGTGGTTTTGGAGCTGAAATGTTGAAGGTGGTGGTGGTACTTGGACTCATAGATGATCATGACAGAAAAGGTCGAGAATAGAGATAGCACGTTACATGATTAATTGATTACGACACCCATTTTGCATCAGAGTCAAGTTTTTCACATGGTTTTGTTCTCCGTTGAACTCTGTTTGTGTTTTGTACTTGATGTTATCACGGACGTCATTTTCCGATCCCAGATTCAGACTGTACGCTTTGGCACGGCACTGTACAATCATTCATGTATATATATATATATATATATATATATATATATATATATATATATATAATAGTATGAGTACTATTTCAACGCGCTCCACCTCCACTCTCTGGGGTCGATTATGCAGCTTCCCTTCAATTATGCATGTCTCAAATCCTCAAACGTGCTTGTCAACTCCATGAGTTGGAACTCGGAGTCTCGAACTAATTTTCCTTCTCTTTTCGAAAATGAAAGACCAACATTGACCACACACGTTTGGAAATTGGGAACAATAAAGAAGAAAATACCAATTTATGAGAAGCTTGACCAACCAAAAACTATTTCATGGTGTTTTTGGATATTGAAGATCATATAGTTTTATACCTTTCACTAGTTAACTAGCTCGATACTATTGTTGTAAAGTTTGAATCTGTAACGGCCATCTCTACTGCTAAACAGGGGTACTTGGGCTCATATTTGTATGTAAGACTTGTTCAGCAATGGAATATTATTCCAAGGAACGACCTAAATAACAAGTAAATGGGTTTAATAGCATCATTCCATGATTGGTTTTGATAATTTTATCAGTATAATTGCGATTGTGCTTGGCCAATCAGAACAGTTGCCCAACTATAAATTAAGAAATGTTCAATGACGCAATGATCGTGATTCGAATCTGCAACGGTAATTCATCTTCCCGTAATTATTTGATTTGATTTACTTGATGATTTTACATATATGGCTGCCCATACCTTCTTAAAATAGTGTTCCATCACATCGAAGATTTGAAGCCAAAAATCGCAGTGAGCTATCTAATGGCTCTTGAATCTGAACTCTGCAGTTTCAACATTACAGAAACCTCTCGTATTTACCATGTTATGCACAATCTAAATCCGTAATTTCAGGTTGTAAAAGATTTCGAATCGTATCATATATAGGTTAAAAAGAAAAACCAAATCAGGTGAAACAGAGCAGCAATATATAGTTAGAGCTAGAGACTCGTATGCTCTGCACCTGCTTTCACGTGGGCTGGTGCCATTATAACTTCCACAACCGCTGCCATGATTGAAAGCTTCAAACGCATATATAACAATTTATAAGTTGCAGAGAAATGTTGTAGACATTAGTTGTCAAAACTCAAAAACCAGGTATTATATCCATAATGGAGTATGCATGATCATGCTGGAACCCCCTCTACAATTTTTTTTTTCATTAATTAATCAATAAATCACAGAATTTACAAAAGTTCACAAGAAAAGAGACCCCTAATCAGCAACTCTTTGTTCCTCAGAGACTCATAATAGCGCGCTTGATCTTCATCTTCAAAAATCACAAACTCTGCTTCGCCTCAATTCTGATTCGAACCCGGGACGACTCGGTGTGTTTAAATCCCCACCCTTTTTGCCATCTCCATAGCATTCTTCGGAGTTTGATCGAACTCGGTCACTCGCTCTGTAACTCACTCACTACCAACCCCCAATGCCCCAATGTTTCGAACAAAAAAATAAAAATAAAAATGAAGCAAAAACCCCATAACCCAAACCTATCTGGGTTAACTCGGACTGGGTCACCACCCGGGTCAGAGACGATGTAGCGTTTGTATTAATGTTGTGTATACAATATCCTTATTCGTTTCAGAAACCAACAACGAAAGCAGCTGGTTCTTTTTGTTTTGTTACCAGATTGTTTTCTCGGAAAACCCACGAAGCAACGGTCGTGAATCGGCCAAGAAATCGAAGTTACTCCTCACGTCCACGTGGCAGTGCCAGTCGAACCTTGCCGACCCGGCGGACTCCGATCGGGATATGTACCGGACCACCTCTTCAAACAACGACTCGTCGCATGGGATCGCCAAAGGTCCTTGGTTGCTGAAACCGAACTCCTCCTCGGCTTGTACCAGGAGCTTCTTGAACAAGGGGTGGTTCAGGTACGACGCGGGCATCACATATCTAGTGCAGTAGGCGCCGACCCGGATCGCCACATGTCCCGCTGGCACATCAGGTGGTGTGCGGTTGGCTGACGACATGCGGGCCTTGCTGCGCCACCGCCGTAGCAACTGGCGGAGCTTCACAATGTGGCGGATCTTGCTGCATTTTGTGGTTCCAGTTGACATTTTTTTTTTTGTTGCAAAACGACTCTGTGCTGTGCGTTTAGGTGTAGATTGGTTGCTGTAGATCTATGAGTGAGTGGCAATTTTTGAGGGTCTGAGCTTTTGGGAGGGTGGCGGGTCTTATAGGAATCAGATTCAAGAAATGGCCTTGGGTTTTGGAGATAATTACAGGATCGCTGTCTGCTGTATTCGGAGGCAGTGATTTTGGAGACTGCAAGTAGATTTATGTTGTTGTTTTTTTCAACAACAAAAAAACAAAAACATAAAATGATAGATATTGTAGTATATTAACCACAATAATGTTCAAATTCACCAAACTAAAAGAAAAATAAAATAATATTCTTAAAATGTTGGGTGAGTAAATACAATCAAAATCAATTAGCGGACTGTTATGATGTCACTTGATCTTTGAATCAAATCACATTAGTTATTACTATAGATTTCGAATTCAAATAAATTTGTGGTCCGTTTGAATTCAGTTTTAATTGTCCAAGTAACTCTTTTTTTTTTTTTTTTTTTTTTGTAAGGAGTTGAGGTTGAGAATCCTAATCAAAGGAAATGAGGATACTTTCTAAATAGAGGTGATGAAGTTGATTGTAGACATTTATGTGTTACGCGGTGTGATCAATCCAATATTTTCTCATTTCTTATTGACGTTTATTTGAAAAAATTGTATTGATTGCAAACGTTATTGTCATTAACTTAATGTCAAATGAAAAGATAGGAGAAATCCAAATTAGAGGGAGTCTAAATGAGTTTCCAACTGATTTTTGAATTTTAATATCTACTTTGTTCTGGGTAAAATATTGACCCTTGCACCCGAGTGCGAGTCCGAAAGTATAAGTGATCTAATAATGACAAAAACCTAAAACAAACTCGAAGCCGCCGCAGGCTGCCGGAGAAATGAATAAAATGAGAGCAAAATAGAAACGTTTAACAGCCCTTGCAAAATGTAAAGTCCCCAAAACTTCGATCCCGCCGCATAACATGCATAGTCGGGAAGAGACTTGAGCAAGAAACAAAGCAACTCTTCTCACTAAGTTGTTGAACCTATTACCTAAGGAAGATGCTTCTTTCTTTTTTGGCTTGCGGAAAAATATTATAACTCTCAACGTACTAATAGTATAATCACCTAATTAAGCTCAAGCACTTCCAAAGGCAACGATTTTGTATTCTCCAAATCTGACCAAGCTCCATGTGCAAGGATGCCCCAGCTTTCCTTTCTTCGCTTAAAAAATAAACCCCAAAACAAAGAGCCAAAATGTCTTCTCCTAATCACTCTTTTGGAGCATCCAACCCAATTAAATTCGAGTTTAATTTCTCTAATCACCGGGATCGAATGGCGACGTCTGACACTTAAGTGACCATTAACATCAATCATTTTCCATTATCTAGGCCCTAACTTATAGTTTTGTTAGCATACCTAAAGTCACAATTAATTTATACAAATTTAGAACTATGCACTAAGAGAAAAAAAAGAAATATGGTCAATGTCAGAGCAGTGCATAAGATCCAATGGGTCCACGTGCATGTTATGGGAGGTAGGGTGCATCCCCCCGAGCGTCACATTAATCTGCATGGTTAGTACTTGTTAGGATTTTAAGGAATATCATGGTATTAATTCGTATTTCGGGACACAATGTTTTTATTTTTTTCGTTTTTATTATCCATCAAATCTTGGCAACATAGACCTATAATATATACCCAAGATCATCCTTTATTTTTGCTACAATTTTTTTTTAAAATTCCATGTTTGTTTGCATACATCCCCTCCTTTTAGTTTCGATCTACTCCCTTCTCTTTGTTTGTATTTGAGACACAAATTTCAGAAAGATTTCGGGAATATACGCATGAGTAATATGCAAGGCCAGTAAGCTTCGATGTTATTTTCTAATTTCTTTTGCGTTTTTATTCCAATTTTTCAATATTTCTGCTGTCAGTTATTCAGCGCTCCTGGTTAGGGCTATGCTGAAGTCCACATCCGTTCTCTATACCGTTATCCCACGTCATTGTTAGGGCTGATGTGGCACCGCCACGGGTCTCGGGAGGCATGACAATTGGGTCAATTAACCAATAAGCCGATAAGAGAAGAGAATGGTGGTGCGTGGGACCTATTGGATATATGTTGTAGCTAGGTTAAGTGTGTGGCTCTGCAATACAAGTCGGAATACCTTTTACAAGTAACTCCGGGAGGCCTAGCTAGGTCGTTCTTTTCCCGTACCGACTGTGGTATAAGTGAACGTCTACTTCGTCATTCTTACAATATCTATGAGATTTGAACTTATAGTCATTATGATTTTAATTATGTTAAACTCATTGACTATTAGTTATATTCATATGAACTATCAACAATAATATGTTTTAAGCATCGAACGTTACAGTTTTGTTAGAAAGCCTGGATATATGCATTTATCGGACATTTGATTTCACCTTGAATTGGTTGTACTTCTTAGAGTACAATACGTCCCGAAGCATTACACAAGTGATTACATCCATATGATTGTTAATCAAGAGTGATAATGTAAAATATAAAACAACTAATGGGTAGTAGTACGTACAGAGGAATGATAATATTAACTGACCCATAAGCACTAGGAGAAAGCAACAAAGCTGTAAGTCGCTTTTCTTTTTTTCTATGGTGGATTGAGGACGTGTGCTGACTGTTGTTTGTAACTATGTTAATTGACAAAAAAAACTTTTGTTAAGCATAAGTTTTGTTGCTACTTAATTAGCTACAGACTTAAGTTAACTGGTAATGTTTGCTCTGGGAGAATGTCGTATCGTTTTTAATCCACGAATAAAGGCAATTAAGTCTCATCAAGGGCGACAAAACACTTTGAGTAATATTATCTTGTAGCTGGCACAAGCCAGATGCCCTAATCTAGTCCTGTGACGTACGTACTTAACACTAATTATTTAAGCTTAACAGTCCCTTTAATCCGTGGATGGCCTGACTTAAGCTTAATCCTATTCAGATTTATAATCTAACGTGCTTTGGATTTATATTGGAGGAGGGCACCACCCACTTTCGGTGCTGCGCAGTAAAGCTCTCTTATTATTTTGCGTACAGCAGAGTACAGTTTTCATAGGCCGCCACGTACCAGAACGACGACGGTTTGCTTAATCTAATTCCCCCTTGTGGTTAACTTTGTCGTTAATTAACAAATTCTCAATCATAGATTAAGTCTGTCCTGTTGGGGACATCCGATAATCAGGGTGAGATCAATACAAACAAACTGTGGCTCGTACTGGAAACAAGGTACAAGCACATTCTTACAGCTTTCGGAGTTTGCATGCGAAACCAGAAACAGTAACTATGAATATATTTGTCACCGATTAACTTGCATTCGCGACATGCTTACCGCCCATGTCAGAGACTCAGAGGATTGCTCCTTCTCGATCTTTATCTGAGTTTGATTTGATTTCGGTACATTTGTGTTAAACAGTGACAAACGTGGCTCGTGGATCATTGTTGTCGCACCGTTTAACAGTTTCCGCACTTGTCATCGTCATACAACCAATTCTTGTTTGTTTGTATGGAGCTCGTTTAATTATCAATAATTAATATCACTAATAAGAATGATCAAGACTACAAACTCAACCACAACTACTGAGGAGTTCACACACTGGGTTTTCTCCCATATTTAAAACCACCAGCTCATCTGATTCGTGCTTGACGCAATTTCCTCTTCCTTGATCGATCATCCGTATGAATTATGAAAACAGAAAACCAGAATATTGGGGAAGCAAGTCAACATCAAATATTGGTTCCAGACTTTCGTGAGCTATAAAAAATGACATATTAATCATAGAAAAAATGTGGTATATCTAGAAGCTGGGGTTGAGGATGACTTAAGCTAGGGTACACTAAATGTACAGTTGTACCTTGCGCCACCGAGGAGCTGGGCAGCTACGAGTGTTGAAATGGAAGCCGGTGGTGCTTAATTGGTGATCTTTTTCTTCTGGAGGTCAATGTTTTGTTTTTGTAGACGTGCGTGGTTGAGTTGCATATATATATTTTTGACACTGGCTACTACTACAAGTAGTAACATGGATATTGTGCCTGCCGTATGCGTCGATTCATATATTAACTTGGTACATTAATGGATCCTTGGCCAGACTTAGTTGATTTTAGAGCTTAGATGATCGGGTGTTGGAGTTACCATACTAGTGGGAGTAGTGGCCATATGAGTGCATATATCTATCACGTTAGGGTATGGCTTGAGCCAACACTTGTTCTCTGGCATCTCCTCCGTACATGTACACTGGCATGACACACATATCCAGTATTGTTTGTCTTTTGGCTACTCTTGTTCTGGCATGGGGCATGGTTTCAGCCGCTAAGATCAGTATCACCGCTCGTACCACGCCCCGGCATGCAAACCATTTAACGGCCATCTTGGTATGTGTTTTTTTGAGTCCGAGATCTTCAACGGTAGGTACTTCAGAGTCCGTAACAATCTCCACTTCCATAATGTTTTATCATTTTGATTGTGCTAGCTAGATTCAACACTCAACAGAGTATGTCATACTCCGATATATCATAAATTACAAGGCATTGTATATATGAGGACAAAAGAAGAAGACAACTAATAATAAAAGGTTTGCATAATATATAGTGCGGTGTGTGCAGGCCGGACACATTTGAGTGTCAAAGTTTTTTTTTTTTTTTTTCTGCATATCTGACGCAGAAGATGAGCCATTTCATCAATTCCGTGCAACCGAAAGGTGAAGACAGTACAGATAGAAGTGCACTATCTGTATATATATGTACGTACTGCAATGCAGATACTTGTATATATATAATATAAGACATACCCATTCCTACTCTTACGTAACAATTTCAAAAGCTAAAAGCTTCGCTAATACATAGCTGGTTAGAATTATATGAAGACGCACGCTCTCAAAAAGCCAGCCAATACCCGCGCCAAAACAGAATAGCAGCTTTTCAGACAACTGCCATCGATCATCATTATTCATCTTGGACGGTGAAGAAGAATCTATCTTCCTCTAAATTTCAATGGATAGATGAATATCGTAATGTACAGCTACTATAACCAGCCCACAGATTCTTAAGAGGAATTACACGAATGAAGAAGAATGAGCAATTCTGAATCTATCTCGGATTCTCACGATGCACATGGAAATATGGAATAGGCAAATTGTGAATTTGTAATAGTGGCCAGACTGTAATCAACAAAACAAAACCACAAAACTTCTCTTTTATCATGCTAGCTCATTCATTCTTTCGTTCTTTCCCGATACATCAATCCCACTTCGTCACATTTAGACCCATGCCTCCAACTCCATGCTCGATCCTCATGCATTAACCGCCGCCCTCTTGTCTTAGATTGATCAACGTGCAGGTTTAGTTTGACAGAACCAGTGAGGCCGGTTTGATGCTTAATGTCTATCTTAGTATCTCCAAATCGTTGGATTTGTTCAACATGCCTACTGGTTAAACTAGTAAAAAGTTAGATTGCACATGAGAGTAGAGAGCATCGATGCTCTAGAGCACCAAATACAAGTAGTATAAAATGCGAGTCTGTAACTAACTGATAACCTAGCAAGCTACTCTGACAGATTATTAGCTAGAGAAGATGACATTTCTGATAATATACAATAGTAGAGGAGGTAGAAACTTTTCAAAGTATGAGAGAATGGAATAACCGGTTTGATTCTAGAGGCTTTGAAAAAACAAGGATTCCTAGCTGTCTTAGAACTTTGATTCTTATAACTGCCTTTGACATATTCCTTCTCTGATCTAGGATGGTCATAGACTCATCATATAATGAAAATTAAATACATGCTTCTAGTGACCCTTTGACAAGATTAGGGGGATCGTTCCCATTATAGGACGCAGTTTAGTGAGGAACAAAATGTGGTGGGTAAGGTATTAGCTAGGCACAAGCAAATTACTCAAACCCTTAATCATTTCTTGTTAAATTCTAAATACAACATATGATTGAAAATGATTGGCATGCTCTAGCAATAAGATTTGGTTGTTAATTCCTGACTGCAGTTGATTAGTATCAAAAAATTATGATCAAATCAACCTAAAAGATCATATCCAATATCAAAATCAATATGGATTCAGGTTCATGATCTATCTAGGTTCTTGACAAATACGCAACATCTGCCGATTGAATCTCGAACAAAATCTTTGTAACTAAACTCGTAACATGGAGGAAGATTAGAAGTCAGATAATGAAAGGTTAAGAAACACAGAGATTCTAAGTTAATGACTGAATGCAGCTGCACACATGGTGTAACTATGCAGAAATGGACTAACTAACTAGCAGCCAAGCTCAGGATGAAAGAAGAAAATATGAATTTCATATTAGGGAAGAGCTAGCATGTTAGCATTGCCGGAATATGTGGGAGACTTTGTCACGACCCTTTCTGTCTTCTTCTCCGTTTAGTTTAAACAACGGCTCACATGGGAGTTGGACGGAGCTGAGAATCATTCACCAACCTGAAAACCCCATCTTCTCCCACCATTTTTGCCCTTTCATATATACATTACTATTAAATCTATAAATCTCTTTCATTTTTTGATTAAGTAGGCTTTTGAACACAGGTGCAGTATAGAATGTCAATAATAGTATCAAAAACTAGTGAAAAATATAGGAAAATTACTGGTAATCTGTTGATACTTATAGGTTAGTTTTGATCACTTAATTACAGGTTTAGATTAATAGGAAAAGAAAAATATCAAAATTTTCGAAGGACAAATAAGAGGGGACCTGAAAATATTTGAATTTTCATGGATGAACAACAGGGCCTGTAGCTAGTGTGGGATGTTTTTGATCCCCATACCAGACAATGATGGTGATCAGATCATGATTCTATATATAAACTATACAGGGGTCTTGGTATACCATTTTTAATTAGCTACCCATACTTGAAGATGCAATTCCAATCATAAGTACATGGTGCAAATGGAATGTACTTTTAAACACCCACATCCCCATGAAAATGATTGACAAACTCAACCATAGGTGTCTTCCATATTTTTCTAATAAGCTACAGCTTACTAGCAGAAGAAATTGATCTAAAAATTGCAAGTCCAAAAGACTAGGTAGCTGTAACAACTACAAATTCATTGAATTCAAATTTGGATTACAACCCCACAAAGAATCCAACGAAAGCTGCACTTTTAAAACAAAATGGTAGAATAGATAAAAGAGTATGATGATTAAGCCAGAGAAGAGTACTAACATGGCTTGCCTTCTGGTAATGTGCTTATGTGAATTGAACCTATCACTCTTTGGGAAGAAGAATTCAAATCCTTTGCATTATTGTAAACGTGAAAACAAAAGAGAAACAGAGGAAGATACTTGATTGTGTGCAAGACCTTAGATTGATATCAGATGGAGATAAAGAACAGTGTAAAACAGAGATACGTGTGCAGCAGATGTACCTAACCCTCTCAATTCTCAAAAGGGGATTTCGAAATGCCATTAAGATGATAATTTGCCTAGCTGTTGCCTCTTGGCGTAAATGACTTCTGTAGCAGCAAATAAGGTTCATAGATCCTGAAGAACATGATGAGAAAACAACAAAAGAAGCTCGGTGCCAAACTGAACTGTTTTTTCCCCTGGAAATTATGAACCGATTTTATAGAACATGTCATGTTGCGAATTTCAAGCAATTTCTAGTTTATGGTTCTTAAGATTATTGGTCTGGGATCTTTCATTAGTTCCCTATTCATATTGCATACTGAATCTGATGTTTAGCCTCAGAACCTAGAGAGTTAGAGATGGGAGGACCTGCTAACAGGAGCTAAAGTTGAACAGCAATCCTACTACAGAGAGTCAAAAGACTGACTACACTAAAAACTTACTCTCAGTGTTGTTTTAGATTTTTTATGTTATTGTCTTCTAATGGCAACCTCCTGACTCTCTCAAAGAACCACCCTCTACCATATGACTAATGCACAAAATTCTACATCCCCAGATATTGAAAAACATCCATATACAAAACCCTTCCATTCCCAAATGAGCGTTAGAACTTCTGTCACCAAGGCTTTGATGTAGCTTATTAGTTTTTCCAATGCACTAATGCTCGGGTGAGGCTGGTTCCAGGATATAGATGCAGTCTGTCCTACAAAATCCAAACCTACTTTAAGACTAAGCACATTGAGGTGTTGTTCGGCTAAGCTGAGACGACCCCCCACCCCACTTCAATCAAGTTATTAGTTTATCACCATCCCATCACTTCTCGCTGCTTGTTCAGTTCAGATTTTGATGATACATGACCTTTTGACTCCAACTCCAGCTGAGAGTTCATAATGTTTGGCAATTGTTGTTAAGCTAGTATAGATATTTCCCAACAGCGTATCACATACGTATCAACAAAGACACCATAAGACCAGTCAAATAGTAAGTACCGTGGTGCACCACATGCCTGCAGCATCTATTAACGGGATGCTGACAAAGGTTAATGCTTGATAATTGTATATACCAACTAAGTTGCACTCAATCACTGCAAACATTAAGGGATAGTATGTATTACATAACTTGAAGGACAAGGAACGGTACTTAACATGACTTTGCTTTTAGTCTCACAGTGGACTAAGGATTCAATTCCAGAAATGCATTCCTGCTTCTTATTTAAGATCGTTGTTGAATTTTCAACCAGCAACTAGTCCTACTACTGATGATAACTGAATCGAATATCACATTGAACAGCAACTACAGCATCAATTCCTGAAGACGTAACCTTCCCTGTTCCTAACAGTGTTCAAATTCATAGTGTCAAACATCACTCATCAGTCATTCAGTCTCATCCTGCAGGAAAGCGAACCTGGCAATCAAAATGCTTCAAAATTTACAGAAGGCAGAAAGAAAAACAAGACGCAGTATATATTTTCTTACCTTTTATTTTAGAGAATGTGAAACCTGCTTGTACTTGGGCAGCAGCTGAAACCTTAGGTAAACCGGAGCTAGGGTTAACGAAGTACAGAGCACGAGATTTTGAAGAAGTGGGTGCGCTTTAGGTTTGATTCACACATGGGCTTCATTAGGCTAATCATGTGCTGGGTCTGTCGTAGTAATTTCGAACCCAAGTTGGAATTTTTATTTTTATTTTATTTTTTAAGAACCGAATTACATAATAATAACCTGCTCTCATGGCATGCACTTATTTTGAAGGAAATGATTTCTATAATAATGTCACCTGAGAAAAGAATGACAGTGGTCCAGGTAGATTCTCTGTTCCATATTGACAACTAATTAGAACTGCATGGATATACCCTTGATTAGGACTCAATATTGGGTTCAATTATTAGCAAATTTAACTATTTAATCGAGTGAAATATTATCCCTGTGAGTTCAGTTCCTCCCGTACTTTTGTTGTGTGATGCTAATTGTCTCATACCCCATCAAAGAAATAGAACAGGCTCTGAGTCCAGCCATAGTGGGTTAGATTTCAATGAGTAGAATGAGGACCAGATGCCCAGTAAAGGCCCTTTTATCAATCTGAAAAAGCCCTTAAAGCTGCCTGGAATCTCGGCCCACATACCCAAAAGGAGTAGAGAGAAGAGACTATAAGACAAAAAAAAATATAATGATAATACTTGAGAGCGAATTGTCTCCTTGCATCCCTACACACTCTACTGCTTCCATGTCCCCTTCATTCCACGCTCGTATTTTTTGGGTTCCTTCGCTCGTCTCAATTATCACTCTCCAATTCACGGGTGCGGACCCCAACCCAACCACATCATATATTATTTTGGGCGTATTCTCTTTACTCAGTTTTATTTACCATGGTTAAATGCTCTGATTAATCCTCACAATGATATGTTATAATTTCAGTAACAACCTTAATCATTTGCTTGTTCTCTAAACTTCACTCCCTCGCCCAACCGACCCGTTTAGTTCAATGCTGTGGTGATTACCTTATTGCCAATTCGTTTTATTGGTCTCAAACTCTCAATGCTTAGAAATTCACCCCGCAGTGAATTTATGTTAGTGGGTGTGTCAGGATGTTTCATTGCGTACTACATACCGGTCATCTTAAAAATATGTTTATTGTTTCTTATTTCGATGCTTTATGTTTCATAGTTTCGAGTTTGTCTGTAATGAAAAAAAAAAAAAAAATTGTTCTTGGATACTATACAGGCTATGGGTATGCCCTGCTTGTTGAGTGGTGTCATGGAGGTGGTTTTGGCCTAGTCCCCCCTTTCTTTTGTACTTTATTTTTTCTATCAAATAAACTTTCGACCAAGGGTGATGATTTAGCCCTTAGGTCGTGTTTTTGTCTGAATCTGGAAACTTTAACAAAAGCACAATAAAAATATAATAACACGGGGTTTATAATGGTTCGCCTTGCCGCCGGAGGGCACGACTACGTCCACTTAGGAATATAGTATGATCGGCCAATAAGTCATCGGGGTGGTTACATGCGTAGAATAACAAATATCCAATTATCTGATATCTAAGGGGGAAGCCTTCTATTTATAAGAGAAAGGAATGCTCCCTCTTTTACAATGTTTCTGATGTGGAATGATGTTACCATTTTCCTACTCACGAAGCTTCTTCCGGATCCCGGAGGCATGGCTTCTGGATGTGGCACCGGTGGTCTTCCACAATGGAAATGTAGCCGAGGTTACGGTCTACCCGATGCATGCCAGAAGCAGGACCTATCGCGCTGGTTGGCCGGTCTACGAGGTCGTTGGATATGCTTGGCGGTGCACCATATATACTGTTAACAGGTCGCTTATCCAAAAAAAAAAATGTTAGTGGGCGTGTCAAAGTAATCATAAGACGAGAAGAAAACAAGCTTAATTACGATGTTGAGGGGTGGGAGTCTAGGTTATCTTCTATAGTAGCTTGTTCTCGCTCAAAGTATTCATCCATGATTACGTAGAATAGTCGATGCAGTTGTGTTTTAGGAGTACTAACATTATAAACGTGTTTTAACTTCAATCTATTTAGTAGTTTTCGTTAATAAAATTAATTTTTTTTTAAATGAATAAAAAGCTTGATTCTGACTCTGACTAGCCAACAACTTTTCCCTTAATAGAATTGAGACCAAAGAGAGTGCAATACATGTTGAATATGAAGAAGTGTATTAGACATTAGATTGTGTTTTTGATCCAAGATTCACATAATGTGGCACAAAAAATGTAAATGTCTCTTCTTCATTTCAATAATTGCCCCCTCTAATTTCCAAAATGACAATTTCAGAGCTAGTTCCCACGAAGATGAGCTAATGCATGTGTGACACAAGTCAAAGATCAAGAGGTGTTTGGGATTTACAAAGAAATTTCAATGTAGTTTGAGATTATTAAAGTTAAACTAGGAATTAAGTGGTGGATAAGCCCAGAATACGGTCGAGTTGAAGTTCCAACGCCGTTGAACATAGTGCTACTCCGTTCCAATAAGTCTTGCTCAATTTTCTGTGTCAAACGGACCTCTTTCACTCTTTGTTCATCAAACGACGTCGCATAGCTCCCCATGATCAGAACAACGAGTGGCGGGTCCAATGTCTCGCCATTTCAACGGCTTGGATACTTGTGGGTCCATGAAATCTATTGTGGTAGGTCGGGTTGCACTTAAGAACTCCCTGCATGGATTTGACAATTTTACCCATACATGTTATGCCATGCCCAAATCATATCAAATCAAACTAATGTGGGGTTATGGAGATTATTTGATTCCAAGATATATCTAGAGGGTTGCTCTTAGAGCATCTGCACCGGCGAGCAAGATGCCGAGCAAGAGCACGAGCAGCTGGTGGGGCCGGCCAAGGTGCTCGAGCAAGGTGCTCAAACAGCACGTACCGGGGTCGAAAACGGCGAGCAAGATGCCGAGCAGTCAACGAGTCAAACTGCTCGAGCGAAGGCTCGAGCAAAGTTTGCTTCGATGCTTGCTCGAGCAGCTGGTGGGGCCGGGCTCCGTTTTCTTTGGCTTTTCGGACGTTGGAGAGGCACAAAAGCTCGTGGCCGGCACGTTCGAGCACTAGCACGAACCGGAGGTGAAGCCGAGCGCCGCACTCGACGGTGGCCGTGCCTCCCGAGATTTGCCGCACCTCCCACATCCCGAAAATGCGCCTGAGACCGGTCCCAAATGAAAGAGCACTTCGAGCCCATCATTTTGGTGGGTGGCACGTCGGCTGGAGTGGCCGGACGGCGGCGAACGGAGGCCGGGAAGTTTCGGGTGGAAAACGGCGGGAAAAATGGGGAAGACGATGAACAGTTTCTTTTTTTAAACGGGCCAATGGCAGGCTGCCACGTGGCAGTCTGACCGGTCAAAAATTAAAAAACGGGCAAATCAATCTGGGCCGTCCATTTCAATCTGAAATTTTGATCCAACGGTCAGAATTCAAAGGCAACGGCTACAATTTGATCATAACGGAAATATTCCCAAAAAATAGTAAAAAAATCCCAAAAATTTCAAAACTCTCCCAAAAATTTTCCTATAAATACTACCTCAATTTTTAATCAACTCACACCAATTTGTGCACAACAAATTTCACATCTTCCTCCATCTCCTCTCTCATTTCGTTTAGCATTTTTTCTCAAAACAATGGGTTCCCATTGGCTTCCTTCCGAAGATTTACAAATGTGCATCTCTTTTGTCCGTCATAGCGTTGATGAATATGACGGTAACAAACAAAAGAGGGACAAATTGTGGGAGACAATTTTTGCCGATTATATGGAAAATTGGAAGCTAGCACCCGGTGAGAAACTTCCAAAGGAGCCGAGGACCCGAGTCGCCGTCGCTTCGCACTACAACAAGTTCAAACTACTCTTGCAAAAATGGGAAGAATGTTTGGCGGCGGCACATCAACGTATAGCTAGCGGCACTTCGTTAATGGACGTAGTAAGTTTATATTCTTTTATGATATATTATAATTTTTATTCAATTATATATCTAATTAAATTATGTGATTTATGTATTTAATTGGTTTAAATATGTAGCATTGTTTACATTATTTCTTTTTACTATATCTAATTTAGTTAAATTTAAATTGTATCTAATTTGTTTAAATATGTAGCATTGTTTACATTATTTTTTTTTAATATATCTAATTTGGTTAAATTCAAATTGTATCTAATTTGTTGGAATTATGTCATTAAATATGAACCTAATATACGTTTTTATTAGGAACGACAAGCTCAATCATGTTACTATAGTGCCAAGAAGAAAAAGTTTACACATTTTGAATGTTGGGAAGTGGTTAAGGATCATCCATCTTTCGCTCCCGTCCTACCCACTACTCCATCTTCATATGCAAGTACTTACGATGCTACTCCTTCCGCAACCGAATCAGCTCCAGCCATCAATTTGGATGATGACCAATTGAATGAGACACCTCAAAGCAACACGACCGCTGTCTCGAGTCCGCCTAGACCAATGGGAACCAAGGCGGCAAAGGAAGCAAGGCGCCTAAAGAAACATGGTAAGACTCCTATTGAGCAACGAGTTGAGGTTTTGCATACTATTGCAAGTGACCAAGCATCATGGCATACCAAGAGGCTAGCGCAAAATGAGGCCGAGCTTAACTATTACGCGGAGTACATAGACATTCAAAAGCGGAAGGAAGCAAGGGCGGAAGAAGAGTTACAATTGAAGAAACAAGAAAATGACACAAGGATCATGACAATGAATTTGGAGGCTATGACCCCAATCTCAAAAAAGTATTTTACCAAGAGGAAACTAGAAATCCTTAATGAAGGAGGATCCGGAGCTAGTGAAGATCAACCTACCGATGAAACATATTCGGATTGTTATCACCCGGGTCGTGTGTTATTTCCATGATAGTTATAGTATTGTACTAAATTTAAATTTCATGTAATTTCAATTTCATGTAATTTCAATTTCAATGTAATTTCAATTTCATGTAATTTCAATTTTCAATGTAATTTCAATTTAAAGAAAAATTGGTGGTTAATCTATCCGGTAAAAAAATTTTAACTATTTCACAACAAGACAAAACTGAGTTGCTCAAGCAAATGGTTAATGGGTGTGTGAAAAAATCGATTTGGGTGGAGCAAAATTTGATTTCCATTTGCTTGAGCAAAATTTGCTCCTGGGCCCACCAGGTGCTTGAGCAAGACCATTTCATGGGTGCGGATGCTCTTATGTTATGATTTATGGATTAAGGAAACTTCTATTATTTAGGATGTTCTCTTCGTAGATATGTGTAATAGTACTTGATTTAATAGTTTATGTGCTTTTCGATGTACAAACATCATCGATCACTTATATTTTTCAATCAAATAGATACTTATCTTGAGTTTAACTTATTAAAATATGATATAAGCCACGATATTCGGTTAGTAATTATTTATCATTGTTTGTTTTTTATATTACCGACGATATTTCATTTAGTTTAGTTCAAACTTCAACAACATTTAAACATAATATGTTTTGTTCATGAGTTTAATTTCTTCATCACAAAAAAAAAAAATTAAAATAAATAAATAGATAATTATAGGTTTCAAATCATGATCATGTAAATCGCATGAGCCATCTAATATGGAAACGTGACACCCCCTTTTTGTTAGTGGATCCTCCAAAAGTCCAAAGTATATATGATAAGCGTACCAAAATATTTAAATCAATTGGCCATTTTTAAGTCTCATACTGATAAAGATAAAACTATAAGTGATGTGGACTCGACCCACCTTTATAATCATAAAGTCCAAAGTGGACTGAACTATAGGTAAAACGGGACGTACCATGATGTACAAATCTATACATGCAATATTTGGATGAGAGGATTAGTGCCGTCTTCCAAGTTATGTCTTCCTCTTAGAGTAAGTTAGACAAATTCTTTTGACAAGTGAAGCTAACAACATTAGAATAGAGCATGTTTTAGTCATATATTTTCAATTAAAGTGATAAGTATCTATATAAATAAGATTTCTATAAATACAATTTATACATAATGACCGAATAAACACTAAATATTATCATTTCCGCATCGAACTGTTTGTACATATTTTTTCGTCATTCTTGCTTGCCACCTTGGACTTGGTTTCTACAGAGACAACACGAACTCTTCAACATTCTTTTATTCGAGTTATTTGCTTGACATTATATTAATATTATAGAACTTAATCACTATTCTAAGTCAACGAAATTATTGTTTGTTCTTGTAAAGATTGAAGTTTAACTTTTTCGTAAGAAGTCTTTTCACAACTCACAAACTTGATCACTTATATATAGATATTGAAACTTGAACGTTATAAAACATTATGAATGTAAATAATTATCGTGATAACCAAACTGCGATTATCATTATTCATGTAAGAGGTGATCAGTATAGCTAATTAATCAAAATAGTATTCATCTATTTATCAAAATCATCATGTTTTAATGGGTGGGGGAGAAATACAAAAAGTGTAAAATAAATTTTCGAGGGAGATGAGGATGAGGATGAGGATGAGGATGAGATGAATTAAGAAAAGCCGTGAAAATGGAAGAATAGACGTGTGAAACGGAGAAACGGCGCCGCGACGGATTAGACAGGAAATCGACACGTGTCAGCCAAGCTAACGTGCGCCTCCCCCGTTCTCATTTTTGTCGTGAAGGGCACGCGTGGCCGATCGGTCAAAAACACCAGAAGCCTCGGAAAGTAGCTTTTCTTTATTCTCCCAAATAATTTTTAAATTTTTAAAATAAATAATAAACCAGAGGACAAAATATGGAAAAGCACAAAAGCTGACGAAGACTAGGACCCTGCAAATCCTCGTAATCCACGTGCCAATTTAAATGCGTGACATTCTTTTTTTTATTTTTTCTTAAATTTTTGATTTTCTTGGAGGTAGCTCTAGCTCACTGTACTGAACTGTTTTCGTTTTCACTTGGTTCTGCTCTCTGCTTTAGCTATCAGTATCAGTATCAGTATCAGTATCAGTCTCAGTATCAGGTTTCTTTAATACATTGTTGAAAATAAGGAATAAATAAAACCGTGGAGGAAAATATTGATGAGTGTTTGTCATAAATAATATTCGGAAACAGTTTAAAGCTGCAACGGAATCACCCCTAAACAGAAAGTGTGTGCGTAGGATTGGAGCATGCACACTCTTTTTTCCAGTTTCAAAGCAAAGAGAGAGAGAGAGAGAAGGAGAGGGAGGGAGAGAGAGAGAGAGAGAGAGAGAGAGACTTTACTTTGCTTTGTTATAGAGAGAGAGAGAGGGAGAGAGAGAGAAGTGAGAGAGTTGGAGTAGTTGTTTATTGTGTAGAGAAAAGAAGTGGGGGGTTCATTGAAAGGTCTGTTTCTTTTGGAGAGTAAAAACAAGTACTCGATTGAGAACTCATGCTTTGGTCCGCGTGCCTTTGATGCGAGACTACTGATGGGATTTGGAGGAGAGAGCCAAAGCTGAAGCTGGAGGTGAAGCAAAACCCCACTTGAAGAAAAAAGAGATCATAGCAGGGACCTTTGTGCAGGTTTTGTTCCTTGGTTTTGGTTGGACTCGGAAGGCTTGTGCTTTTTGTGTCCTCCCCTGTTCTGCATTGTGTTGTTAGATTGGTTGGATTGGATTGTTTGTTTTATAGGATTCTCAGAAATGGGTCAGTTGTAAATTTGGAAGGAATATGGGACAAGCTAAGGGTCAGAGTCAGAAGAGGTTTTGGAGTTTTTAGGGGAAAAAATGAGAGGTTTCTTGGCCGGAAGTGAGCGGCTTTTGTGTATTTGGGTTCTGGGTTTTGCATTGATAATGTAAAAGGTGAATTCTTTTTGTTCAGAAGACGGTAATAATGGAGGAGAAGATGAGAATTGGAGGAGGGTTGCTTAATGGAGCACAGTCTAGTATACTGGAGGAGATGAAGTTGTTGAAAGAACTGCAAGATCATTCTGGTTGTTCATTTCTTCCCTTCCTTCCTTGCTTGTTTTTTTTTTCTTTCTTTTTCTTACTTTAATTTTTGAATTTGGGTAGTATTGTTTGAGGTTGATGAGAATTGAATCTTGAAGTTAAGAATGAACCAGATTTTAAAAGTACATTTAATAGCGATGTTCTTAAATCAAAGTGTGTATGTGTTAATTTTTAGCAGAAGTTATTAAATATTGAGCCTCATTATATATGCTGTTATTTATCTCCAGGGTCCCGGAAGGCCATAAATTCCGAGTTATGGCATGCCTGCGCCGGCCCACTTGTTTGTTTGCCTCAAGTGGGGAGTCTTGCTTATTACTTTCCTCAGGGACACAGCGAACAGGTTAGATTCATCCTCACTTTTGTCTCAGCAGATAAGTACTGTTTGACTTAAATTGAAGTGTAAAGTCAATCCCTGTAGGGGTTATGTCAAGACGTAATAAAAGAAGCAACATATTAGTAGTATGACTAGTATCAGAAGTGTTCTTTGTACTTTTCAGGTTCTGTTATTATTTGTATTTTTCGCAGTGTCGAATTTGATCTGTTTCTGTTTATTCCATTGTGTTTGAGAAAACTGATGAGTGCTTCTCATGAAAATGCAGGTGGCAGTTTCCACAAAGAGAATGGCAACCTCGCAAATTCCCAACTATCCAAATCTCCCGTCTCAGTTGCTATGCCAAGTTCAAAATGTTACGCTACACGTATGTTGTGTTTGGTCAATTCACACTTATTCTCGATCTGGGTGAACGATCTGGATGAACATATGTTTATCAATTTTTGTAAGAACTTCTGTGTTTAATCCTCTGTTCATGTTTTTACAGGCAGACAAAGAAACCGATGAGATCTTCACACAAATGTGTCTTAAACCAGTCAATTCTGTAAGCTTTGTCACCATATACGTGCCTCAAACTTATTACATTTCAATCCATTGTTAACGATTTAGTTGTGCAAATGTTTGACTGAGCATCTGCCTACTATATATCCTTGTATCAGGAAAAAGATATTTTCCCTGTACCAGACTTTGGACTGAAGCCTAGCAAGCATCCGAGTGAGTTTTTCTGCAAAATTTTGACTGCAAGTGATACAAGCACACATGGTGGTTTCTCTGTGCCACGGAGGGCAGCTGAAAAGCTATTTCCTCCCTTGGTAAGTTATTATTCTTCTTCTTCCTCCTTCCCTTTCTCTTTTTGTCAATAGGAAACCTTTGTATGCTGTATTGACATTTGTATTTTACATTTTGGTCGTAACTTTTGCCAGGATTTCACAATGCAACCGCCAACCCAAGAGCTTCTTGTCCGAGACTTGCATGATAATACCTGGACATTTCGCCACATTTACCGCGGTGAGAATGCTTTTAGATAGCTGCTCTTAAGTTTTTGCTTCATCGAGTACTTGAATTTCAACTTAATTGGTGGAACGCATCTGCTAAAATACTACTGAATTTCTCTTGAACATATCCTATTTTTGTCCTTCCATGTAGGCCAGCCGAAGCGCCACCTTCTCACAACTGGTTGGAGTTTGTTTGTAAGCACAAAGAGGCTCAAGGCAGGCGATTCTGTACTATTTATCAGGTACATATTATGACATGCTTGCGGTATAATGTGAACTTAGTTTGCCTTGACGTTTTATGAACAAAAAAAGAAAAAATCTGGCATAAACCCTATAGTATGACCGGATTAAATGCCTGCTTATGCAAACAGCATGTTTAAGACCAGTCACAGATTTTACTTAAACTTTTGGAGTGTTGCAAAAATTGAGGAAGGTTCTTAGTCGTAATGCCATAAAGATATAAATCTGAGTCATGTTAAATCCTAATCTTGATTTAAGCTTGCTAGATATGGTAGCTTTATATTTTTAATATCTCTACTCGTTTTTGCATGACAAATTAAATCTTTAGAATGCTTGCTAAACAACATATCATGCATTGGATTATGGTGCTAGTTACTATCGATCTTTATTGTGTATATTGTTGTCACTATTAATAGGGATGAGAAGTCGCAGCTATTGGTTGGCGTAAGGAGAGCAAATCGTCAGCAGACCACGTTACCATCCTCAGTCCTATCTGCTGATAGCATGCACATTGGTGTTCTTGCTGAAGCAGCTCATGCTGCTGCTAATCGAAGTCCATTTACTATATTCTACAATCCAAGGTTCGATGATGCCTGTTCTTTCACCTAGTTATAGTTATAGTATTCTTTTAGGTATCTTTACCTGACTGTACTATTTCTACTGAAATGTAGGGCATGCCCTTCAGAGTTTGTTATACCTTTGGTCAAATTCCAAAAGGCTCTATATGGGACCCAACTGTCAGCTGGCATGAGGTTTGGAATGATGTTTGAAACAGAGGAGTCCGGTAAGCGCCGGTAAGGTCTACATTAATCATTATTTGTGCTTGATACATCATTACTAATGATATATGGACTGCTCATTTGCTTGATTATGCAAAAGCCAATGGTTAACCACCTTCTTTAAATTGTGCAGATATATGGGTACAATAGTTAATATTAGTGATTTCGATCCTCTGAGATGGCCTGGTTCCAAGTGGCGAAATCTTCAGGTAGCTTAAAATATTTTTGTATTTTGCTATTTCCATTTGCTTCATGTCCTTATCAAGTATAGTCAGTAGAATAAGGGTTTCTTTGGTGGGCTTGGAGTTCAACAGTTGATTCTTATAAGCTTTCGTGATTAACAGGTAGAGTGGGATGAGCCAGGGTGTTGTGATAAACAGAATAGAGTCAGCTCATGGGAAGTTGAGACTCCTGAAAATCTTTTCATATTTCCTACCCTCACTTCGAGTCTCAAGCGTCCATTTCACTCTGGATACTTGAGTAAGTGTTCTTTGGTTGGGATTCCAGCAGAAACAGTTTTTTTTTTTTTTTTTCTTTTAATTTTTTTAGAAGGGAAGCTTGTCACATGTTTTTCTCATGTTTTTCTCTTGCTATCAGCTGCAGAATCCGAGTGGTCCAATATGATTAAAAGACCTTTTATCCGGGTTCCTGAGATTGCAAACATGAACTCTCTTGCATACCCAATGTCAAATCTATGTTCAGAACAGCTAGTTAATATGCTACTAAAACCTCAACTTGTTAGCCAGGCTGGAACATTATCTGCTCTACAACAGGAATCAGCTGCTAATGGAGGTACACTAGAAGATATGCAGGCCATGCAGGCAAAAATGAACCAAAAGAATCTGGCTTTCTGTTCTGAAGGTATGTCTATGCAGAGTCAAAATCTTCCCCAGTTGAACACCACAGCTAAGTTTGGAAGTCAGACACCAGTTGGAGCTAACACTGACAAGGCAAAGTTAGAACCTGATCTTTCAACAGATCAGATAAGCCAGTTGAGCTCTACCGGGCATGTAAATGAGGAAAAGTTGGTAGCCGGGATTGCTAGTAGCCCTTATAACCACACAGTCGTCAACCAGAACCAGGGCCAAATACAAACTAGCCCACGGCCTATGCAGCAACCTATGGAAACATTACTCTATCACTCCCAGCAAACTGATCTACCTCAGTCAGATTTTAATAGCACAAATGGTTCACTTCCAACCCTAGACAATGATGAATCCATGTTTTACCAACCTTTTGCTGGGATACTAAGATCACCAGGGCCTTTGTCTGCGTACGGGTTGCAGGACTCTCCATCTGTTTTAACTGATGCAAATAATTTCTCCCCAACTTCAATGGGTCAGGAAATGTGGGATAATAGCCTCAGTAGGCTTTTACCGCAAGTTGATCAGCTCACTTCATCCCATCAAGACCCATCTACCTTTAGCTCTATTCCCAATTCAGGCAGTCTGAGAGATTTGTCTGATGAGAGCAACAACCAAAGTGGGGTTTATGGTTGTCCCTCTGTTGATGTTGGTACTGGTGTGAGTAATATTGTTGCTGACCCTTCGGTTACAAGTACCATAATGGATGAGTTTCCTAAACTAAAGCATGCTGACTTCCAGAATCCTTCCGAATATATAGTTGGAAACTTGAGTTCAAGTCAGGATCTTCAGTCGCAGATTACATCTGCAAGCCTAGGGGATTCTCAAGCTTTCTCCAGGCAAGAACTTGCAGACAACTCTGGTGGTACATCCTCGAGCAATGTTGATCTTGATGAGAGCAGTCTACTGCAGAATAGCTCATGGCATCAAGTGGTTCCACCTGTGCGAACTTACACCAAGGTATGGAATTTACTCATCCTTCTACCAATCTACTATCATAAATTTGTTATTGGCTGATTTAGGTTGAGTAGCTCCACAAATTTGTTCAGTATTTATATCGCGATTGACTTGGATTTGGCTGACAGGTTCAGAAGGCAGGATCTGTTGGTAGATCAATTGATGTTACTAGTTATACAAACTATGAGGAACTATGTTCTGCAATCGAGTGCATGTTTGGACTGAAAGGGTTGCTTAACGACCCAAGAGGTTCAGGGTGGAAACTAGTTTATGTGGACTACGAGAACGATGTTCTACTTGTCGGGGACGATCCTTGGGAGTAAGTAAAACCTTCTCTTGTTAACATTTAGGCAATTCATTAAGCATTTTCTGATGGCTGTTACTTGCGAAAAATGCAGGGAGTTTGTCGGGTGTGTGCGCTGCATCAGAATCCTTTCGCCAACAGAAGTTCAGCAGATGAGCGAAGAGGGAATGAAGCTTCTCAACAGCGCAGCTGCATTGCAAGGGCTGAACACCACCGTGTCGTAAAGACTTGGTAACTAGGCTGCTCCAGCTGCTGCATTGTTGAGGTGGTCTCGGCTTTGATTGACCTGTAATCTAAGCCTGATATATATACATATATTTGGAACTTACTAGTATGTATTCAAACTCAAGTAAGGGGCCAGTTCATGTGGCCACTAATGTACTTTAGGTGGAGTTGATGATGTATTATTATTAACCGACTTTAAATCAGCAACTCACCATGATCTGAAATTAGATGGAGTGAACTTTACTAGTGCATTATGTTCTTGGTCACGAAAAGAAAAAAATAAAGTTACCTCGCTGTAATTTTTTTCAGTGACGCTAAATTTTAACTCCTTTTTTATTACTTAATTAATGAATCATTTTCACTTTTATGAAAGATAACAATATCTAATCTCCATATTAATGTATATAAAAATGTGATTAATGGGAGTAGAGGATAAATTCCTAAACCCAAGCCCAAATGAAACTCTTTGCTTCCTTCGTCCTCCTCTGTTCCTCAAAGTCTCGTCCACCCCACCCCTTTTTGCTCCAGATTCAAATCCCAAACTCTACTCTTATCTCAATTCTCAAAGCCTGATCCTGTAAATCCAACTTGGATTCCTGGTTTGCATGAAGAAGATGAAGTTGTAGATACAACTGATCGGTTATTCTAGGACAACTGGTTTTTTTAAGGTAAGGATTCTGATGTGATCATGGTCGGAATATTTTATGTTGTTTACTGTACCACCCCCACTTTTCTTTTATATTTATTCATTTCTGACTTTCGGGTTTTGTCTTCTTGGATTGTGATTATTGAGCTTTAGTTCATTGTGGTGATCAGAGTTTTACTTTAGATTTTACCCTAATCTTTTTATTTTTAGGGTTGAGTTTGATTTCTTCTGCAAATATCAGTTAAATTATGAATCTTTTACTTAAGCATGTGATCTACTTATGGTTTTTGGTTGCAAGGTGAAAAATTTATTAACCACAAGGAAGAAAATCAGCCTACGTTCTTAGGAAGATTCACAAGTTGAATTTTGATTACTTTGTGATAGTAGGTATGTGCTAATGTAAGAGATTGCAATCTAATTGGGATTTGTATAGGCCAACGAGAAAGAGAAGTACATCATGAAAAGGGAGACCAGCAGTGGAAGTATTGCTAGCGAGGACTCTGGTTTTTTTGAAGATGAAGTAAATGTGGACTCTGACGATGAATCAAATTATGTCGAAGGAGGAGGCATGGACGCTAATGTGTTCTCTGTGGGAAATCAGTCTTTGCCGCAGAGAGGGCAGAGTTATACTTGTCTGAGAGAAGGAGAAATTGGCCAACTTCAGGAGGATGATATTACTGGAGTTTCTACTGTCTTATCTATATCGAGATCTGCTGCATGCTTCCTACTATGTCACTTTAGTTGGAAGGTCAACAGACTGCAGGATGAATGGTTTTCTGATGAAGACAAAGTCCGAGAAACAGCCGGCTTGTTGAGGATGCCCGTATTCCGGCATCAGTTAGGTAGTGTCAATTGCGGAATATGTTTTGAAGACTATGACTATTCACATGATCAATCAGCTGCTGTTGCTATTCTCTCAGCTGCTTGTGGTCATCCGTTTTGTAAAGATTGTTGGATTGGTTATATTAGCACTTCAATTAATGATGGGCCAGGATGTTTGATGCTGAGATGTCCTGAACCAACTTGTAGTGCAGCAGTTGATTGGGATTTGATCCGAAATGTGTTGAAAAGCCAACATGATGATGATATTGAGAGGTATAAGCGCTACCTTCTGAGATCTTATGTCGAAAAGCATAAGCAGATGAAGTGGTGCCCTGCTCCTGACTGTGAGTATGCTATCAAAGTGTTTGATGAAGATTTGACTGGAAATGGAAGCTGTTATGATGTTTCTTGCATTTGCTCAAATAGCTTCTGTTGGAATTGTGTTGAGGAGGTGCATAGTCCCGTTGAGTGCGACACAGTGGGAAAGTGGATTTTGAAGAACAAGGATGATTCTCAGAATGCACAATGGATAGTGGTTAATACTAAGCCCTGTCCCAAGTGCAAAACACCGATCGAGAAGAACAATGGGTGTAATCACATGCGGTGCAGTCCGCCTTGTGGGCATCACTTTTGCTGGTTATGCCTCGGGCCACTTGGTTGCAAATGCAATAGTTTCAATCGCACTGCAAACCAAAATGCGAAGAAGAAAGAGAGTCAAAGTGAAAAGGAGAGGAAGAGGCTAAAGCTGAGTTTAGAGAGATACAATCATTATTATGTGCGCTGGGCAAACAATGAAGCTTCGAAGAAAAAAGCTGTTGAGTCACTGCATAAGGCGCAAACAGTGTACATCGTGAAACTTGCTAGCAAATCAATTCCCTCACTTACCAGGCCTAATGATTTCGAGTTCATAACAGAGGCATGGAAACAGATAATTGAATGTAGGCAGGTGATTAAATGGACCTATGCATATGGTTATTACATACCTGAAGAAAATGAATATGACACGAAGCGGCAGTTTTTTGAGTACTTGCAGCGCCATGCAGAGGACAGTCTGGAGAGGCTTCACCAATGTGCTGAGACTGAAATGAAAGAGTATGTCAAGGATTGGTCCCCATTGGAAAAGTTCTCGGAGTTCCGTTTAAGGCTCATACAATTGACAAATGTGACCGGAAGTTATTTTAAGAAGCTTGTTACAGCCCTGGAGAATGGCCTCTCAGAGGTGGAGACTAGCTAGTTTATGTTACTTTTATCTCTTCCTTTTCTAATTTCTATCCTCATTTCAGTATTCATTAGTACTATCATCTGATTGAGAATTCAGCAGCTGCTAGGTAGTTTTCGACTGATGCATCTCCAGTAGGATGTATCTTTCGATTTCCTTGTGGTTCTATATCGTATAAACTATAGCCATGTAATAACTTGGTTTAATCTTCTGCCATTCTAACTATGCTGCAATAAATCAATCAACATGTGCCTGGTATATATACTCTTTTGATCTGTTGCCGCTGTTTGAACTACCTAATGCTTCACAATTAGAGCATGTAGAATGCTAAGGACAGTGGACAGTGCAATTATGGTGTAATCTATTAAAAAGGGCACGAATTTCATTGATTTTTTTTTCAAGTTTAAGGTGTTTAACCCCAGCAATTCCTCTTAACCTTTGGTGCATCATGTGGAAATTCTCCTGCTGCCATCTTCTTAGATACGTGGTCTTAGAATGTTAATTGGCATAGCTGCAAAAGTAAAATATAAGAATTTGTGAAGGCTTAGAATGTTAATTGGCATAGCTGCAAAAGTAAAATATAAGAATTTGTGAAGGCTTACCAAGACGGAAAATAACACTGGAACAATAGAGATGGAGCTAGATGATTATGGTTTAGTTTGGTATTGAGATGAAAAAACTCAAATATAGAAAAACTGAGTTTTAAATAAGTAACATCTCACCTGTTTTTTTAAATCGTGGTTTTTTTCAACTAAATATTTTAGGACAAAATACTGGTCACTCCTTATACTTTTAGAGTTTCGACAGTTTAGTCCTCATGCTTTCAATTTCAACTGGTCACTCCTCGTAGTCTCAATTTTCAACCAATTGGTCTAATCTGTTCAAAATGGTTGTTAACTATTTTCTAATTTCCTCAAATACCCTTAGGTGTTGTTTTATTATTTTTCTTCTTGATTTCTTTTCATTTTTCTTCAAAACTAAAACTAAATAATACACAACCCACCATGAAAGGCTATATACCCAAATTAAGTTTGAGCCTTATTGGTAAAAAAAAAAAAAAAAATTAATTAAGCATAGTGTAGTAGTGTTGTTTGTAAGCTTAACTATATGAAATGATAGTTATTTATATAGTTTTATTCATAGGAGCTGTTAATGCTAAAGATGATTATGAGAATTTTTTTTAATCTCATTTTGGTTTAAATTGATATGATGGAGATTTGATAGAATTTTACTTTATAGTGATTATGGTTATGTTATTTGATTTTGTTAGCCAATATGTATCAAATCAATTTGCATTTTTTTTCCTGATTGCAATCAGTTTGCAATTATAAAATTCTTGGATTGAAGATCAACAATCATAAACCAAGATATTCTGGAGCTTCTATTGGTTTTGGTTTTGAAGAAGAGAAAGTAAAAAAATAAGAAAAATAACTTAAGGGCATTTGAGGAAGTTGAAAAATGGTAAACAATTATTTTGGATGAAATGGACCAATTAGTAGAAAATTGAGACTATAAGGAGTGATCAGTTGAAATTGAAAGCATAAGGACTAAACTGTCGACACAGTACAAGTATAAGGAGTGACCAGTAATTTATTCTATTATAAATAAGCACATTATAAAATACTTACCAAACACATAATTAACCCATAATGATAATTATAAGTGATTATTTATCCCAAAACGCAATACCAAACTAAACCCATATTTACTTGTTTCAATGCTTCATCATCCTCCGAACTCTTTTATTGCAACGGGCAGACTGTGAGGTGATTGAACATTAATCAAGTGGATTTTATCATTAAATCCCCAGCTCCTATTGAATTAGGCGATGAATCCGCAATTCAATACATTAGAGATTATTACCAAATTAGATTAGGTAGGTTATGAAATGTAGTCCGGATTCTATTTCCTTATAGGAATAACCAAATTAAGTTCTTATTATTCTCCTTAAATCAGGAAATCACCATACCAACTGCAAATCATGTTTTTCCTTATAAAACTCTTGCATATTATTATTTTCAACACGCCATAGAAACTGTGATGTAGTTCTTGACTATCAGACTGAGAGAAAACGTGACAATCCAAAGCCCTTTCGAAGGAACAATCTCACATAAAACTTCAGGGCCTCGAAACCTATTTTGAGAAGGTAAGTCTGTTGCTTGATGGATAAGAATTAAACTACTATTTTTTTCTTTGTAAGAGAAAAACATCATCTTCTTTGTGGGAGATCAATCCTTTTTATAGAGGAATTCGACTAGAAGATGAGTACTAATAATTCTTTGTCTTGCACTTCCTCTCCTCCATCGTTTTTTTTTTATCTTTGTGTTCGCGTTGGATTTTACTCCTGTCGAACTATCAACACGTGGGGGTGGCGGACGTAAGTTTCAGTCCTGGTGCGAGCGTGCCAGTACCTTTGGGTTAGGTACAACCTTGGTGGCGGACGACGTCTGGCGAGCGAATCAACCTTGGCGAGCGGATGACTCTGGCGAACGTGTTCGTCTGCTCCCTGCTACCTGACTTCTTGATCAAGCAACTGTACGCGGGCGTTGACAAACCGGCGTAAGGGCTCGAACAAGACCTAAGTAAACAATTACTAGGATTTTTCCTCAACCTTTCGGTAGATTGAGATATCTTACTTCGATCCTGGGATACAAAGCAGAGCTAAGTATCAAGACCGCGGATGGCGTTTGTCCAACCCTTGGCAGATTGAGAAAGATTGTTACCGGGGTAACGACTTGATTTGTCACAGGGCGTGACGACTGACACTGGGTGCTTCAGCGAACGCGGACACGACGCAAGTTTGCAGCTCTGATCGGCGCGAGTAGGCGACTTCGACTGGTGCAGGTGTGCTGGGACGTGCGGATGCTGGAAGCGATAGGTCTTAGCGATGCTTCGACACGAAGGCAAGGCACTTTCGACAACGGCGGCAAGCAAGGTTGCGGCAAGGTTGGAAGAGTGGTTGTTTGCGGTTGGTGGAAGGCAGTTCGCGTAAGATTGCTCCGGAGAGGCTTGCAAGATTTGCAGGGCAAAAGCTTGTAGTTGTATGGTTGAGAACCCTTTTTACGTTGTCTTAGAGTTCTTTATATAGTGATCTCAAAACCCCAAATACATATGTAACAAGCATATGGATTCTGATATCGAATAGGATTGTATTACCTTAAACCAACTCCAAATCAGACTCGAAGAAGGACTCCAAACCTTCTTCCCGAACAGAAACTGATTTAAATGAAATCGGATTACCCGCCAATGGGTAACCCTATGGGCTCCAGCCCAAAGTCCTGGACTAATGTTAATTTAGGCCCAAACACTTTGTCCACAATCTATTCATCACGTTTTCTGGTCTTTATTGATTTGCAGGACTTGGCCATGCCTGAGAAGAACGTTAATTTGCAGGTTTTGGAGAAGGGAGACCAAAACAAAGATGAGAGAAGCACCAATGAAGCATGTCCAAAAAAAATCTCGATGGAATATCACCCCCCGGAGGTTTCACCAAAGGAAACTGTTACAAAACAAGGTTATTCTGCTGATGTAAATTTTGATACGGAGAGCAACATGATCAACTCAAAACCTCCTCAAGAACCAAAACCATCTGAAACAATTGTAGGAGCTCAAGAACCAGAACCTTGTGAAGCGAGTGAAGCCGCCCGAGAAACAAAACCTTCTCAAGTGATTGAAGCCTCTCAAGAACATGAACCTTCTCAAATAATTGAAGCAGCTCAAAACCAAAAGAAGGAAGAAAAAGGCCTATCCCGCGGTTTTGATCTAAATCAAGAAGGAACTTGTGTTGGATCTGCTTCAACACCAACAATAGCCAAAGTGTTATTTGATCTGAATGTGGTAGATATAGAGAATACGGAAAACCAAACTTTGGCGTCATTTGATCTCGAGGAATCTCCGACGGAAGTGAATCAAAGTATACATGGGAGGCCGAATATTGATTTAAACCATTGCCAAGATGAAGGTAATGGTCTAACATGTGATTCATATCATTGTATCCCATCTCCTCCTGCCTCATTACCACCGTCCTCGTCATCATCATCAGTGTCACAACCTTCTATACAGGAGCACTTTGATAAGAACGGTACAGAGGTGCAATATATCCACAACTATTCTCTACTTCATGATGCTACACCTGATGCTTCAGTTTTTCATATCATGGGAACTAAGGTGATGATTAGTCCTGAAAGAAACGGAGTTGGTGTTCCCGAAACTCTTGCTCCGCCGAGCAACATAAAAACACCTTTGCTGTTTGGATTTCATCTTGGTGGAACGGCTGTGGGGGACACTTGCTCTAAACCGGCTGTTGATGTGCCTGATCTGTTGTCACTTTTGGGTTCAAGTTCTACTGATGGTTCGAAGAGGAAGGAGCCAGAAGGTGGCTTAGAACCATACATAGCTGCAAAAAAGGTGGCCAATTCTAATTCTTCTACAGTTAGTGGGAAAAGGAAGGAACCAGAAGGTGGGCAAGAACCATACAAAGCTGGGACAAAGAAGACGTGTTCTTCCTAATATGGTGCATTTCTCTTACTATCGTCTGGATTTAGGTAGTTGTTTTGTTTGTTGTGTCCTGTGTAATTGTTGCAGGTGGTCTCAGCTTGATTGATCATGTATCTGATCTGAATATATTCAAACTAAAACAACGGCTGTTGTAGTAGACTGAGAAACTTTCTGTAGCCGTACAATAGGAGCTTATGGTTAACCAAATCCTTAGACAATGATGTATCTCCAATTTTAGAAATTTAGTCGCTCATTCAAGCTCCAACTTAGAGTTTGTGATGCAAAAAAAAAACCCCATTCTTGTGCTTCACGAACCAACTTCTACACTAAACATGTAAGTAGCTTCAGCCATGGATAGATAGCTACAACCAGTAGAGAACGACATAGGAAAACTACTCACTGGAAAAGAAGGTAGCACCAATAATTAGTAGAACAACATAGAGTAAGGTCCATAAAAGAGGATTGAATGCAGTAGTGACTAGATTATTGGCTACAACCACAGAAATCAAAATGCTTAGTGTAGCTGATTCTTCAAGTTCTTAAGGAAAACTCAGACCATGATAACCAAAGGATACAACATATATTGAATACCTTAGTAGATTCAATAATTCAACAAATACTAATTCTATATTCTAACAACTCATTTGTCCACAGAACAAATTATCCCTATCACCAGTACAGAAGAAGCAATAATATAGCTTCTCAATTAGAGAATAGATTTCATCCTCTACCACCAGTTTACAGTAGGGAAAATAAGCAATTGATGCCCTTATTGCGATTTTGAAGGAATATCACGACGATGTTAAAAGCAGTGTATTTCTGTGCGGAACAAGCAATTGATGTTAAGAGCATCAGAGGTTTGTACCTATAGCTGTTTTTTTGTGGACTAGGCCTCAACCATCATCATACTCTAACTGGTTTCTGCAGAACCGCGGACAAGTAAATTGATCCTGATATAGCATCTACTCCAACCACCCATTTCAGCTTTTTATATCCAAACCTCTCAATCAACCTGGTTAAGTCCCTTTTCTTTTCTTCATCGGCACATTGAAAGTTGTCTAACCAAAACAAACCTCCAGGCCTCAAGATCCGATCGACATCAAACATCAAGAACTCAAACTTGTCCGGTTTTCCACCAACATCCAATCCACTCGCGGCATGAACCAAATCAAACACATTATCATAGAAAGGAAATCTATGATCCAAACTCAAAAACAGCGGAAACAGCCCTCTAGCAGCTATAAACTCACTATACGGCGCATCAATGTTCAAAGTGTTGGTAATCACAGTCACATTCCTCTCAGCCATTCTAGCAGCAAAAGTACCAGACCCACCTCCAATATCAAACCCCACTCTCATCCCCCCACCTCCCAAAGCCAACACATCATCAATAACAAAATCATTCTTGCTCCTAGCCTTAACAAACCTCTGCTTCTCAGCCGCATTACCCAAATCAAAACAACCAACGCATTCCCTACTCAATTTCTTACTACTCAAGCACTCGAAATTCTTACACCCTAGACCACTCCAAGTCACACTCTTAGCACTAACATTCTTCCAAAGCGAAAAGGGAAAGCTAGTCAAACCAACCTTAGGCACAGTCTTGGTAAAGCACCTCCTCCGCGGAAGTGGCTCACATCCGCGGAGAATCAGCCTCTGGGCCAGGCTCCAGTCGTCCGGACAAGGCCCAGAGGCCTTGTAGTTCATGTAGTGGGACAACAACTCCGCGGATTTCTCGCACAAATGGCCCACTGATGCCACCATTTCCGTGATCCCGGTCCTCGAGTCTTTCCCGAGAGGGAGGGCGTGGTGCTGGAGGAATATCTTGAGCTCCTGAGCCGTGTTGGGGCGGGAAAGATCGATGCTTTCGTAGCCGAGAATGTCTTTCTCCATCTGGGTGAGCTTCTTCTGAGAGGAGTCGATCTCGCGGAGAATGAGGGAGACTTGTTCGGAGATGAGGGAGATGTTTTTGTGGGTGTTGTGGAGGAGGAGGTGGTGGTTTTGGTCTTTTGGGGAGGAAGTGAAGGCGTAGAGGGCGAAGAGGTTGGTGGTGAGGACGGAGAAGAGCATCAGAATGTTTACGGCGGAGGAGCAGAGGCTGGCGCGGCGGAATCTGGCAGTGCCGTCGCCGATCTTAAGAGAGACGGAGCCCATTTTTGGAGTCAACTAACTGGAGCTAGTGAGATTATAGAGAGTTGCTAAAGTGAGATTTAAGACCCGCTGGGCTTTTGTCACGGCTTTGTGTCGGTTGTAACGTGGCTCTCTGTAGGAAGACCAATACTCCAAAATGGCCAAAACAGGAAACTAGAGGAAATATTGCATACAAATTTTCTACGGGAGTTTGCTGGTTCAGAACAAGTCGTTGTAGGATCAAGACTACTACGGGAGTTGGTATTATTTTAAATCACTTTAATTATCTACCTATATTTAACTTGATATTTTGGTCACTTAATTTTTAAAAATTTCACTTTGGACATTCAACTATGTCGTTATATGTCACTTTAGTCATTCCGTCTTCTTTCTTCCATCTTGAGGGAGAAAAATATTGCTTATATCAGGTAAAAGAGTTTTAAGTTTAATTAAAATAAATAACCACTAATAATTTCTATCTTGAAAATACCTTTAGAGTTAACGGAGAGATCACATTTCAATGGAGAAAAACAGACGAAGTGATAATACGATGACATAGTTGAATGAGCAAAGTAAAATTTTTAAAAGTTGAATGACCAAAACGTCCAACCAAACATAGTTGGATGACCAAAGTGATATTTTTTCCTTTTAAAAATTGGAATATTTGCATATGATAGAGGAAGTTAAATGATTTTGACATAGGAGACGCACAGTTTTTATTTATTTATATGCTGGCTCCTCAGCGAACTTACCACCATCATAGGCTTGTAATGTAATGTATTGCTTTGTTGAGAATAGGCATTTCCGGATGGAGAACCACTAAGCAGTAAAACAGGATGGAGAACCACTGTCACAAAACAGCAATTGTGGTACAAAACAGCTTTCCAGAATCAATAAATTGTTTAAAGCTCCCAAAACACCGGGTTATACCATATCTTAAAGCTCACAAAAGGAATTCAGCAAAATAAACACTCGACTAAAACATGGACTGGTAACGTTCTTCCAACAAGAATATGTAACGATCAAGCACGGCCATAACAACTTCAGCACGTCAATGATGAGCCTTCGCGAGAGACTTGGCCTTCGACTAGATTTCAAAAGAAAAAAAGTTGGTGAGTATTTACACAAGCCAAGTTGAAGGATAACCAATATGTACAACCAGCAAACTATGTTGTGCACAAGGAAAAACTCTATCTCCCACACTTGATCTGTCCCTTATTTCGTATCTTAATAAACACATTCGGAGATAAATAAATGGATTCTACAGGGTTCATTCTTGGTTTACTAATTCTACAAAAAGGAATCCAGTTGATGAAAGCATGGTAAGAAGATTTTAATGGTATTCTTATTCCTGTGGGATGAAACCGAATAGCAAGACTAGTAGCACTAGGACCTTAAACCATGTGAAAACAGGCTTAACCAATTTTCGCTGTAAATTAGTAACAGGGTTTAGCAGACATCAAACAATGCTAAACGCATTTACTAATTTACAGCTTACAGCAGACATCAATAACAAACACACTTGAAAAATTTCCACATACAAAAAGGCACTCAATGAAACAATGCAGTCAACTGTAGCATAACCAACACTAACTAATTTAATTTGTGTCCAAAATCTTTACAAATAGACTAACAAATTGAAACACTAAAGTACATCGCTAAAGCATAGCAATGGATTCTCAAGAGGAATATGATCATATAATAAGCAACAGATCTGAATAAATCGACTGAGAATGAACCAAACCTTCAAAATCGTATGCTTCACGCTTCCGTAAACCACACCGAATGTCAAGGCCGATACACGAGCAACCTACAAATCGTTCAGAAATTCAAACAAGAACGAAATTTTGCACTTCAAATTTCGGAGGCTAAGATATTGACGAATCAGTAAAAAAAAAAATCAGAGGTAAAAAAATGAGAGTTACCAAAGCAAGAGTGCTCTTGCCTGAGTAAGGACCTGGTAGCGGCGCCATTGAACTTGATGAAGATCGGAGAAGAAGAAAAAATCTGAGCTCAAATCTCAGCAGAAACCCTAATCAAATCGCAGACGGTGGAGTCTGTCTTCTTTTGGATCCGCTAAAATAGCAGTGCTTCTCGAACTTCTCGGGTTGGATTAACAACTCGATCCGGAGTCCGGACCCGAAAACGTGGCGCGATCTAGTGCCACGTGGACGCTACTGGTTAAGCTACGACGTCGTTTTCTTGGATAACAAAAAAAAGATATCTTGGGGAAGAGTAAGAGATTTTCGCGGAGAAAATCCAGCGCAAAATGGGAGCGTCATCTTCGTCGGAGCAGTCGATTCCGATCGAGCAACGCGAGGCTGAAAACCTAGCAGGCTCTACCGGAGCTCTCTCTACTCTCCATAAGTGCTTCTCTAACCTCTCCGATCCTCAGTTCGGTGCTATTCCCTCCGATTCTCTTCAGGTTCGTTCGAAATCTTAGCTATCTGTAAATCAAATTAACTTTTAGTTTAACTCTGGATTATAACCGTTACTTTTTTCAGCAATGCTTTCTGCTAAGTTACGAGAAACCGGTGACCGGAGCTCTTGCGATTCCGGATTCATTTCCGGCGGTGCTGGATCATGTCGGATCGGCCATAGTGGACTTGTTTTTCGTATCGGAAAAAGGCGGAGTGAGTTGGATTGAGTTCGTTAGAGGCTATAATAGGTGTTGTGCTAGAAAGCCTTTGTCAATGTGTGTTACTACTTTGCTTAGAATTTTTACTGTGACAGTTAAAAAAGCAGGGTTAAATTGTAATTTGGAGTTTGAGACTGGTGATGATGATTGTAAGATTAGCGGGTGGCTTATGCCTGTGGATGTGCTTATGCTTCTTTGGATGTGTTGGGCCATGAATTGGTATTCTAGGACTCGAGAGTTTCCGAAAGAGAGGGGGAGTTTGTGTGTGCCGGATGTTAAGCACATTGTGTTATCTGCTATCGAGTCATGTGCTGAAGGTGAATGTAGAGTGAATGTGTGGGAGTGTGAGCTTTCGAGTTTGGAAGTTCAACTTCCTGTGGGGAAGTTTCTTACTTGGGTTTTGAAGACTGTGACTAGTCTCCCTGGTTGCTTTACGGAGTTTGTGTATGCAGTACTCCAACATTCTGCTTCTCAAGAGGTATATAATCTTGTTGGTTTAATGTGATCTTTATGTTTCCGTTTATCTTGTACTTCATTATCGTGATGCTTTGCCAATAATATCATGTATTTCAGCTCACTGATTAACTGCACTTGTGATAGTGGCAATGTTTTATGCATTTGGTCAATGAGGGACTTCCTTAGAGCCCTTAGGTGGATTGGTTTTGTTGTCCAGTTGTCCTCCTTCATCATCTTGGATGTTTATATTATCTGATTGGAAACGGCTTTTGATGACAGGCTGCATCAGCTGCAGATACTTCTTCAACTGGGGAAGGCAGTTCTGATCTTTTGTCCCCTGGAATGGCATGGGCGATTTCCCTCACACTAACAGGCCCACTAAATGAAGAGATATCAAGGGCTTGCTTCCCTACTGATGCTAATAATGACCTACTTTATAGGTATGCCATCTTCTTGCTTGATATTGTGATGTATGAATTGCCTGCCCATTTGCATCCACGTTACTTGACTCTTCTGCATGGTTGATACAGTTGCAACCAAAGCATGAAATTCAGAGTCACCATACTAAAATTATTTTCTCCTTTAACAATCAGTTACAAAGAGGCTGAGAATAAAACACCAGGCGTTTGGAAATTATTTTCTGTATTTTCGGAGAGATGGAACTGTGCTGATATATTTCTTCAGTAATTTTTTGAGTAATTGTGTTCCATACCTTTCAGTTCGTGTATTGTCTATTTAGCATCTATGGTATAATATGTAGGTCACATCTTCATGGGAGAGGGTTGAATAGATTCTGGTCTAATGTTCAAGGTTACCAAGGTCCACTGCTGGTTCTAATTTCTGCAACCTCAGAAGATGGTAGTGCCAATAAAAGAAATTGGATTATAGGTGCTCTCACACATCAAGGTTTTGAGAATAGGGATCTCTTCTATGGAAGTTCAGGATGTCTATATGCTATAAGTCCAGTCTTTCATGTGTATCCACCTACTGGTAAGTGAAGTGCTACATTTCATAGAAATGGCTGAGTAGGTATGTGAGACTAACCATGTAAACTCTGATCAATGACAGGAAAGGAAAGGAACTTTGTGTATAGCCATCTCCATCCCACTGGCAAGGTGTACGAGGCGAAGCCGAAGCCTGTTGGTATAGGATTTGGTGGAAGTTTGGGAAATGAGAGAGTTTTTGTGGATGAGGATTTTTCTAAGGTTACAGTTCGCCATCATGCAGCTGACAAAACTTATCAATCTGGCTCCCTCTTTCCTGATCAGGTATAATCATAATGTTGCAATGAGTGCAGACATAACTATCTAATCCTTGGATTATTTGAAGCTGTGACCAGAAAGAATGACTAATAAGGTAACCCAATTTAATTTCTAACTTTAATTTGTACAACTCAGGGGTTCCTACCTGTCGACGCTTTGATCACAGAGGTTGAAATTTGGGGACTTGGTGGGAGAGGTGCAAAGGATGTGCAGGATTCATATAAGAATAGGGAACAACTTTTCACTGAGCAAAGACGAAAGGTGATCCACCTTCATCAGACTTGGTCAATATATTGCATCTATGGAGATTTTAGCTCTCTACTTCTTGTTTTTCCTGTTAAATTTCTATTCAGCAATGTAGCTCTCTAAGCTTGACTCCTTTTGCAGATCGACTTGAAAACATTTGCAAACTGGGAAGATTCACCAGAGAAGATGATGATGGACATGATCTCCAACCCCAATGCAGTTCGACGGGAAGACCGCTAAATGTCCATGTCTGTGAACTTCTGGCTGGTCAAAATGTAAATTGTATTTACAACAAAGAGATTTGGTCTGTTGGCCGAATGATCAATAGACAATGTGTGTATAGAACTTAAAATTGGAGTGTCTGAACAGTTGTATTTCGTTTATCTTACAGCTAGTATGCTTTTACACAACTCACCTTGTATCAATCAGCATCTCAAGTAGTACCACGCTTTGGGCAGAGTATGGTTGGCCTGTAAGTTGGCCATCAGTTCCCGCCATTTTCTCTTGGATTTGAAAGAGATTTGGATATTGTTGGCAATAATCTTATTACTTTTATATGAGATGCTGTTATATTTTGAGTACGAATAAGCCATTTATTTCATTTTGTGGTATGAATTCATCTCAACTGCACCATCTGATCTACCTCTTGCAACGTGAGATTTCAACCTCTGAAATCACCCATTGGTACAAAACTACAAATCAAACCAGAACAAACCCAATTAAATGTACTCAACTGGTCAACAACAAAGCAGACCTTAAAATACAATATTTTCACAATGGTATTAACCCTGTCGAATTCAATGGTACTCAGGACGAGGATTTGAAAGATAATACTAGGAATTCGTGCACTGCAGACAATGGGGCAAGCACGCATGGTTTATTTCTGGTTTTTTGAATCTTACCTGCCCTAACGTACATCGTGCCAAACAATGTCTCTAAGGTCAATACAATCTCACACTCGTGGATTCCAACAACCACACAAATGCTTCCACAACAAAACCCGATCAAAACAAAGAATCGTTTATAATTGTTCCCTTTACCAAAGGATACATGAACTGAAGTCTAGCAACGCTGACAATGAAATTGCTCCTACATACTTTGTAGATTAAACAACAAAGAGGTTACTGCTTCTTCTCTTCTGCTTTCCTTGGCTGAAAGAAACAATAGAAGGCACCGTGAGACAAAGAATACAAAGCAGAAAGTTAGTTTGAGGACTCAGAACCAAAGAAAATGCAAATAGAAGATGACGGAAAGAAAGGCTTTCAGTCCCCCTAACAGCTTTGGGAGGCTGCAGTTAGAAGAGGTTGTGGAATGGAGTTTCCCTTATCACGCAGACAGAAGTTCGCCCTAATCAAACAATGTAAAAACGCAACACGACAGTTAATGACTCGTCAAACATCTTACAACCTTAAGTTCAATAATCCACAACTATGGGATAGATTAGACAACTGCAACAATTTCAAGCAGCGACAGGCATACTGATGATAAGGATTCTTTCTAAGCACCAAAACACAACATCCTAACTTCTTACTCTCACTGGAGAGCATCTGCAGACTAAATTTCATATGACCTTGTATTCTGACTTCAGAAACTCATTAAAAACTATACTGTTGGAATTTTTGAGTTCCATCAATTACAAAATGACCTAAAAACCAAAATTTGAGGCCGGGATGATTTTGGTGGGAAAACAAGAAAATGCGATATTCGCCAAAAATTCAAGGTCTCGAAAAGAGTTTAGTTTTTGCGTGAAAAACGGTCAGTAATCATAAAAACCAATGATATCTGGTTTACAAGTGATCAAGCCTTCATAATCACATGTATTCAACCCTGTTCAGCTAGTCGAAACCTAGCTCAAACCTAGAATTACATTAAATGTGTGTGTTCAAACCCAAATTTTCAAACAGCAGTAGGTTACATAACATTATAACAATTAATGTCAATAGCAGGCTGAAAATTATAACCCTAATTCATATATCGGCCCCAACTTTCATTCATTCACCAATGCACACCACATGTTCGACGAAATGCCACAACGAGCTAACAGCTTCAAAATCGAGAAAGAAGACACTAACCTTGGTACCAGGTGCGGGTTGGGTGAGCTCCTCGGCCGGAATAAGAACCGGCCAGGCCTCGCCGGCGTCGCGGAACATCTGCTCGGTCTCGAGCATCTGACCCTTCTCGAGAATCATGGTTCTGATGCTCTGGGCAGGCGTGTCGGTGGCGTCGAAAACCTCCTCGACGCCGTTGACGAAGGTGACGGTGATCTTGGGGGGCCCGTCGTCGGTGCGGCGTTTGACTTGGACGGCGCAAGAGGGATTGGACTCCTTGGCCTTGGTGGCGTTGCACTGCGCCAAGAACTCCATGCACGAAGCCGTGCGTGGGTCCAACGCGTTGAACTCGATCCTCACTCGCGACAGGAACTTCAACATGTTCGTTCCTTCTCTGAGATTTTGGGTTTTTGCTTTTGATTTTACTGAAAATGGTGAGTGAGGTTTTGAGGAACTGATGGGTTTTAAGGAAGAAGAATGGGCCGGCCCATATTTGCCGAATTTGTTTATCATTTTGTGAGAAATTTTGAGTTCGACTAGTATAGACGACTTCTTGTTGTATTTGCAATACACTGCCTGCGACGAACAGCAGAGGTAGTCAGTTCGGCATGGCAGATATAAGAAATTTTTGACAGTACAAGAAAACATGATACATGTTTAGATAAAAGGCAATAGTAGGAGGTAATCTGATATAATTAGAGACATAAACGAATGAAATGTTTGCTAGAGCTAAAGCACAAATACTCTTAAAAAGGCGAAATGCAAAGCAACAATCTTTGGACGCAAAAATCTGAAATTATAGTTTATGGATATAATGATTAGAGTTTCTCAAGAGAGAAGAAAAACTTCATGCAATAGTAGATTCAGTTTGAACATATCACTCAAGGCTAAATATGAAGACAAATGTGTTGAAGGTAATAGTCCCATTGGCCTTTAACCAATGATGATTTGGTCGCATCCCTAATATTGAAAGCGCCCAGTTGTTACAGCCTGCATATGAATGCTAAAGTAGAAGGCAATGCTAGTTCTTTAAGCTGCTGATTAGCTTGTTCTCTTTCCATCTTTCCTCCCCTCCCTCTCCGCAATACAACCAAACTTATACCAGTATCGTACAGGACAGATAACAAGTTTTTCTAGTTCAACAGCATTCTCTATCAAGTATCTGGTAAGTTCCAAATCACTGGTACGACCATGATAGCCTTCCACTTCCACCACCTTAAGAAATTGATGGGAGTATTTGGGAGCTTGCTTAATCTCCTCCGTTTTAAATGCATAATTTCGAGAGATAAAAGTTGCCAACTGCATCAAGGAAAACAATTTAGTGCATCGAACGAAAACCAAGAATACTGATTACGTACCAATAATAATAAAGACACTTGCCCTTTTTCATCATCGATCTCAATGGGTATAGTTACCATGCCCTAACCAAAACCAATGAGGATAATCGGAGATTTCCAAACAGCTAGAAAATACCAAGTGTTAGTAAGATTATATACCTTCAATACAAGTTTGTGCAAATAAGGAGATGCCTTCATGAAAGAAGCCAATTGAAGAAGACAGCAACTGTCAAATTCCTTCAATCCTAGTTCCAAATGCTTGAGATTTACATATGTAGGAAATACATGTTTCTCATCCTTTAGCTGAAAACCAAACAAAAGAGTAAGGCGCTAACATAATCCAGCAAGAGGACTTCAAAACCAACACATAACTGACACAAATACTAACCACAAATCCACTCAGCCTGAAAACCTTTGGCTGAAAATTAAACTGTCCAAATGAAACCTGGTGGGAAGAAATGGAGACCTCAACAAGCTGTGGAACATTCCTAAGCAGCAAGTCAATCTTAGCTCCATCATAAATAAATGAAACAAGGTTTACATCACAAATCTCAATGCTCACAGAAGCATTACACTGGATATGTAAGTATTTCAAGGCAATCGATGGACCGATAACTTTAAAATGACCCAACTTTGAATAGTGAACCACTAATAATCGTTCAAGAACTGGGTAGTGAGACAAGATGCACTCCAGAAATTGTCCAGTAAGTCCTTTAACATACCTGAAACTTAGAGCTCTGAGGTACTTCAAGCAGTTGAATGCACTAAAAAAAGTGTATACACAAGGGTGGAGAATACCAGGTTTAGGGCACAAATGGTGTAAAGCATCAGAGCCTGATCTGTCCATATTAAAATGCTGATGCGAATGGGGAAATGTACCTAAGACCGCCTTAATCTCGCTTCCTCCTATTTTGGGAGAATATAAATGATCCGGGAGAAGCAAATCAAAGTTTTGGACTCTCTTTTCCAAGGCGAATCGAACCAATGTACGAATTGAACTTTGACACTTGGGATCATATATATCGGCATAAACCCTAAACAGTTTGATAGCTGGGCCTGTATGTTGTTTCACGACACTATTCACCCAATTCAAGTACCTACCTCCGACTCTGTTTTTACTTGCTTGTATGAACAAAGTCGTAAAAAAAATATCAGGGTGAAAATCGAGAGTGGTAGTGAAGGTCCAGATATGGCGCCATCGAGTAGAGAGAACACTAGTAGCTGCTGCTTCCTTTAGGGATAACAGAGACACTATACTAACTACAAATCATCTGGAAATTCACTGATTCTATCCACCGCAACCAAGTTTTGCACTTTCTTGAATAAACGCTATAAGAATCAAAATGACAAAATCAGAAAACCATTTAGAGCAAAGAGAACTACTCTGATCGAGCTCAGAAAATGCAAGTTCGACATATATACCTCATCTGGGTGAGAAACATGATAAAATCTATACGACATGGAGTCTTACGGTGGTCGTTACTCTCCGCGATCACATACACGCCGTTTCTCCGATCACTCGCCGTCTCCAACAAAAAGGAGAGCGACAGTTTGAGTTGGGACTTGACTACAAGAGAATAAGAAGCTTAATGGGCCTCCAGTTGCAAACTCTTACTGCTATGCGGGCTCGCCTTTGGGCCTGTTTATTCGAATAAAAATATTAATAAAAGAGTGGCCGACTGGTGATGAGTGGCTTCCATCCTAAGTCCTAACTGATTAGACGAGGAACTGCAAGCACTGAAAAAAGATGGATGAACAGAAGCCATATACCATAAGTCGGACAGAACAAATCTATTGTTGCCGCAAACGATATTATTCGAAAGAGAAAATTTATTCTCTAACAAGAGTATGAAAATAAATTAAACAAATTTTGACAAAAACCAACTCGAAAGAAATTTGAGCCACACTAAAGGCTCTACATTTGAAATGAAAAATGTACATACAAGCACTACGTTAACTACTTATCTCCCTATCAACTTTCATTCTCTTAGCATTCTGCACCTCGGGCACACGATTACCCTGTTGTTGGAAAGATGCATCATGTTGGAATGAACAGTTTGCCCCATGACGGCATCCCCTCGAACTATTGAAGTATATGCACGGCTTCATAATCTTAGGCTTTGAATCTCTTGATTTGTAACCATTGAAGGATTCATGGTTTGCTGAATGGTTGCTATGACGATTACTGAATGGTGGAAAGGATTCGTGCCTATCCCCTCCATGTTGTTGAATCAAGCTTTTATAATAGTTGATATCCTTTGCTGGTGGTGGTCCGACAGCATGCGAGGATGAAACTGGAATGGTGGATATCAAAGATTGATCAGAAAAATGTCCCATTCCACCCATACTTGGCTGAGGATAGAGATGTCCACTTGATGGAGCGGCTGACAAAGTGGTGATACTTTCTGTGTTATTAATGTGAAGAGGGATTGGATCTGATGCAGTCATGGATGGTGATCTAGTCACTGCTTGTGGATCTGTAACCAATTTCTCAATCATCTTTGGGTTGCTCAGAATCTTAAACAGCAATTCAGGGTCAATCATATTTCCATGCTCATTGTTGCCATTCATGATTGCACCAAGGGCAGCAGCTACGACATTTGGTTCTACCCCCAGAGGTGTCCCGGCTGTTGGCTTATTAGAGGCAATGAGATTTCCATTACTAGCTGCATTGCTTTGAGATTGGAGTGGGGTTCCATGCATTGATAGGAAGGATGGTGAACTTGTAGGAATCTTAAACGGTGCCATCAATTCAGATGATGTACCACTTGTTACATCTTCTTCTTCAATAGGAGTAATAGGTATTGAAAGAGGTTGTGCATCATTGTGACTAGACTCCTCCACATCTACAAAGGGGCTGCATGGAGAAAAATGACAGGTGGTTTAGTTCAACTGTGGGTAAAATCCAAGAAACATGCCACAAGAAGATAAAAAAGTAAGAACCGAACTTTGGAGGAATAGCAGATGGTCGTGGATAAACTGCTTCCAGTACTCGCAACTCTCTCTGATTTTCACTCTGCACCTCGTTGCTTTCTTCTCCAGCAACAACTTGCCAAGCCAAGTTCAATACAACCTATGAAAATTAGTATCATGCATCAAAAATCTCAAAATGAACTCAGTGCCCTAAATATTATTGACACTGCAAGATACACGATCAGGATTAATTCACAATGCAAAGTTCAATTTACTCGCGGAGGAGATTTCCATCTAATTAGAGGAATTTGAGACAAGTCAATCTGCAGCTGATTTGCTGGATGAGCACTCTCAAAACCAGGAGGCAGATTGTCATCAGAACCTGTTCCAGATGAATGTGACATCCATGATGTCTTTGCTTGGAGGTGATCTTGAGCACTCAACCCAACTTGTGAAGGAGATTCCTCCAACAGAAACAGCCTAACCTGTATATGAGAAATGGTAGAAGTTTAGTACACTATACTGTCTATGATACTTTAATTCATCAGGCCTTAGCATCATTCTTTATTAACTCCACAATATGCACAGTTAAACTGAGCTAAGGACTACAAGTTTAAAGAAAACTGTAAGGATCCAAATGGGATGAATATGGAACGTTACAGTGTGAAGAAAAAGTAACACAAAGTTGCAAGACTACAGAATGCTGTGACCAAATCAAACTATACCATGATAACATGCATCACTCAAGCAGTTCTTAAAAGAGAAAAGATAATTCATCCCTAAAATACACGTCTCGTAACTCATCACTTGTGAAAAAGATTTGCATATGAATTTGATTATTATTGCTTTCACCTGCAATTAATCTTTGGATGCAGATTGCGAAAACCAGATACCACGACTTCCCATATAACAAGCAATGATCAGCTAAAGCTAAATAGAATGAGATAGTTCAATGAAAAAGTGATCAGTAATCAGCGACCTACCAGGAAAGATGTGGCCAGTATATTACAGTACATTCCTAACAACAAATGCTGGTATATTACAATACGCTCCTGAACAACAGGAAAACGTTATAAGCTAAATCTTGCATTCTCAACTTCCCCCTTGACATTTGGCGTCTCAAAAAAGAAAAGCCAAAAATTAATCTAGATTCCATGTTTCACACTTCACCCCAATATAATTTGGATCTCTTCCACATAAATAAATATAACACCTAGCAACGTTCAGAAATCAGCATTATTTCAGTCATGAACATGATAGAAGCAAACTACCACGCTATAGAAGAGCCAGAGGGTCTCTGCCACCAGGCCCATGGTGGCTAGGTGAGGTTAAGGAAACGGATCAATGGATATGCTGTGAGAAGTTCACTTGGGAAATCGGGCTTAATGTCTTATTTAGCTTTATCCATTACTGATAATTATACCTTACATCCAAAAGATTCTTTAAGAACTCAAGCCAGACCCTGACATTAATTAACTAATGGGTGCAAGAAAACTCGAATATTCTCAAGAGTAGAGATGCATCGAGTGTTACGCGTTCTGGGAAGGTTATATTCACACTAATTGGATTGCTGACCAAGATCCAAATGACCTTTTGCTTTCTTAGTTTTGCATGCCACAGCGGTGAATCTGGAAGCTAACACTACGATTTGGCCCTCCCAGGTTGGAAGCGGCTCAAGTCTTGGACCCATTCTCCTCTTCAAACAAAAAAGAAAAGAAACAATTTTAGATACATAGCACTTCTGAATTATATTCAATCCATGCTGATGAACGGCACATAAAACTTGTGTAACAAATAAACCAAAGAAATTTAAATTAAATAAAAACCTTTATGGATCCCAAACAAAATATTTTTTTTTTCTTTCTAAAATTTGTTTCTACTACATTCTCAAACATTAAATAAACTGAACTAGCTAAAGTTCAAGACAGAAAGACAGCAAACCATTGAAGGGAGCAACTACAAATAGAGTCACAATAAACCTATAAAAAGAGAAATGTAGAAATGACAAATAGATATGTCATGTGTGAAAAGAAATTATCACAATATAATCAGTTTAGAATCCACTACTTAAGTTCTCACACTCAATTGGAATGCCACTAATGATAGAAACTTAGAAGAGAACAAGAATTGGCTACTTATCAATGAAGGTATTCAACAACAAAGTAGGAATTGAGAACACACATCAAGCTATCTTCTTGTTCTTGTAGAATCTTTTCCAAAGAATATCAGGATACTTCTCAAAGAGAACACTTCCCCAGTTTCGTTGCATATGATCACATTAAACATACGCACTGATAACATCTAACTCGCTCTTATAACATTATTCTAATTTTTTCCTCTAGTTAGCCAATTATCAATCCAACATTCTCCAGCTCCTTTAAATTTCATAACATGAATCCGTAATTTGCATTATGTTTGATTATAGTCTCCATTGCATATGCTCCTGTGTTTGAAATTACATTGAACGGCTAACTCCAAAAAGACTCCAGAAATGGTTTTACTGCTAACATTTTGCAGACAGAGTGAAGTTCTATCTGGTCTCACTTATAGTCAGATTCTTCTTCATGGGATGCTAATATTTCTAAACCTCTAAACCCCACTTTGTTTCCAATGTTCATCGTCCCTCTAATCCAATTGCCTTAACTGACAATTGACAATTTCATCAAAAAAGCCCCAGATCTAAGACAAACTTGTTTCAATTTTAAGAAAAATGGAAAGCAGATGTTTTGTCCCCTCATGTAAGAACTTCAAAAGCTGCAAGCACCAAGTCAAAACATTATGTTCATTTTTTTTAACATAAAATGACAGCATCAATCAAAAAATACCTCTACAACATCTCACAACAAATTTGAAGTAGTATGCATATTCTCTAAAACAATCTCGGTCCTAGATTTAAAGACAAAACCTTTATTTTCTCATCTCCTCTGTCATAAGCTATCAAGATAAACATAGAGATTCACATGCAAAGCAATTCAAACTGAAACATATCAATCGGACAATAACAATCAGCAAAAAATAGTACTCTTTATACGAGCTTTCTTCAGTTACCAAATTCTGTCATGCAAATGATGCAAAATGAATTCAGGAAATGCCTCAATTTCTGTCAGTTACCAAACACATACTACTAACTCAGACAACAGAAACAATAAGTCAAACTCATGAGAAACCAAACAACAGATCACACCCAACCAACTAATCAGTTCAAGCACAAATAGAAAGACAGGATTCTAACAAGTTCAGATAACTGATTGCTGGTGTTCATTTTCACTTGCAACAACAACAACAACAACAACAACCCCAAACCAAATAACCAATTTGGTCACTGAAATGCAACTTTTTACCTGATTAAGATTAACATCTGAAGCCCAAGAAACTCGTTTCTGCAATCCCCGCATATTATGTATAAAATCCCAACAAAACTGAACCCTTCTCTTTCTTTACTTTAGAGTTTCAATTTCTCGTCCGATCAAATCGTAAAATCCCAATCTTACTCTCAAATTCGAAACCCTAGTCTTACTTACAGTCGTCTTCAGCCTCCGAGTCCCTTACAAACTTAAATCTAAACTAAACAGACGATTCAATTGAAGAAGCTCTACGTGTCTGAATGCCGATCTCAATCTCTCAAAGTTGGCCACTAGCAAACCCTAATTTGACGACCAAAATCCAATGCTCTGGTTTTTTGGTAATGGCCGTAACCTATATATATATCTCCTCCTCTCTTTTCTATTATCTTCGTTATTCTAATTTTTGGGTTTTTTACACACTACCTCCAGCTGTTTCTGGGCGCGTGGATTGCGGTTGTTTTTGGCGGTTGCGAAAGTGTGGTGCACGCGGGGTGGTGAGGGTGGGTTTCGTTAATTAGGTAACGGGCTCAGGTTGGGCTTTTCGATTTTGACCTCAGCCTTTGTGGTACGAAAATGACACTCTTGATTGTCCTGCCAAATGTTACTATTTACTACATTACTGCGTACTACTGTCACCTAAATGGGTTGGCCCAAAAATAAATACATCACGTAAGTGGTTAATTTTCTCTGTTTTTGGTAACAGAAATATTATCAAATTAGCACAAAATTAATTTTATTAATTGCATTTACGACACACTATAACACAAACATGAATATTGTTCATCTAAAAGAATTTTACCACTCGACTGTAACAGACTGTTCTGTCTCATCCTCCTCTTATTTATTTTTTTTTAAATGTTTGTTTAGGGTTAATTGGATACCGACTCACCTCTTCTTTGCTTTGTCGTTTCACAAATTTATAACCGCAGCAACGCGCTGTACCGAACCTCGTGTTTCACTGTTTCTGTTCCGAGGAGTCGTTATCAATAAGTCAATTTTCTTGTTAATTTCAAGAGAAACTAAAAATAGAAAATAGTCGATCGAGGATGAATTAATTTGAGCTAGGCTCTTTTTTTTTTTTTTTTTTTTTGTTCAAGTAAATGAGAATCCATGGATGAGCAGACTATCAAGCACATATTAATGACTTTCATAGCATTAAGCATTACTATTCGGTTAGGGGTACTTGATTCTAATCTTTACACAGTCTATAATAGTTACAATCTTCAACGTGAAGTTGAATGACATGATAGAATCCGATGCGAATCTATATTAGGATATTAGAAGATGATGAAGCATTGGGCAGATCATCGTTCCAGTGGAATGCAAAGAAAGCAAATGAAATAACACATAACACCAAAAATAAGGCAAATGAACTAAAGAAATTCAATCTTATTACAAATAACACCTGGCAAAAAGCTTTCAACAGCTATTCACCTTATATATAGTGTGCCTCAAACTTTGGCCAAAACCAAGCTTTAGGCATCTGTACCAAACCCAAACAATATCACACGCAGATTTATACCATTTGGAACAAGTTACAGAAAACAATAAAGAACAATAGCAGCAGTAACAAAAGAAAAGAAAGAAAAAAATGTACATGAAAACCTCAGCTCAGTTTCATATATCTATAGAACTCCAGTAACTAGCTGTGGGTTAACTAAGGCGCTATCCAAGCAGGGAAAAACTAGCTACCAGTCAAGTAATCAACAGACTCCAAATTTCCAGTTAACGGAGTTGGTCATCTGCCACCATTGTTTTTTCATATTTCTGATCACTTCAATTCTTCACCTTTGCCATTTTCTCTCTGAAAAGAACAGGAAAAAACCGGTAAGAAATGTAGTGTAACAACATTAAATATGAATGAACAGACACTTTGTTTGGCAATTATTATGAAGAGTGAGCATACCTGTTGCCTTTGCACCCTGCTGTGGCTGAGCCTGCGACAATGAGCGCTGGATGCGAGGAGATCCCTGCCTTCCATTCTCACCAGGTAGGGAATGTCTCTTCTTGATGTAAATCTCCCTGTCTTGCACATCTGGACTTGATCTGGGGGAGGTAGTTGCTAGAAGCTTTGCTCTAGCAGACTCTGTGGCTTGCATGAAACGGGGGATAGTACTACTGCTGCTGCTATCTCTTGGTTCTTGATCAACCTGATCAGGTTTAGTTGAACCAAATGAATTGCGTCTCTTCCCATTTTTATGATCTTTACCTGAGCCAGAATCATGATTAGGATTAGAGGGTGACCTCTTTCCTGCAGATAGTGACATACGTTTTTTATTAAATCCATTCTTGTCAGCTTTGCTCCTTTTCGCTTTCACTGATATCTGACTAGAAGGTGTCCCTTGTTGTGATCCAGCGACAGTCAAATGGCTTCTTGGAGAGGCTTCTGGGGATGATCCATATGCTTGCATACTTTCTGTAGTCTCCTGTTCTCTCTGTACATCAGATGTGGTTCTCTCTGGCTTCGACTCTGTTTGTGGGGAGACCATAGCAACCTCAGAATTTATGGTTTCACCATTGACAACATCAATTTTGTCTGGTTCTGCGACAGCGTTACATGAGTTGGAGACTGGGGTTTCCAGGAAATCCTTAGTTTCAACATCAATGTTTATACTATTGTTTGGACTGCAAATCCTTTCTTCTGAAACTTTCACATCATGGTCATGGTCGCGCTCCATGGCTCCAACATCAGATCTATCAGGCGAATCAAGAGTGGAAGAGATAGAGATTTCGGTGCCACACTCAGAACCACCCACTTGAACTTGTGATCCATGGGGGACGACTGGATTATCTGCTACACTTGGCTCCTTTCTAACTTCAGAATCCACCTCAGCTGAGAATGTGTCCCTTTGTGATTCAACTCCAGAAGCATCTTGAAGAGATGAATCGATTGACCTACCTGAATTGGTTGTTGAAGTCAGCTCTGCAAATTTCGACTGAGCAGCAATATATGCAGGATTTGTCACCTTCCTGGATCCAAACACAGATTTCTTTCCATCAGTTTCCAGTTCATCTGTGGCAGATCTTTTCATAGAACGTTTAGGTTGTTCAGTTTCGATTACAGGTTTTTCAGATACAGCTTTGAACACCATATTAGAATCTGCATCTGATAGATTTATTTCTACTGCAGTCTCTTTCACAGCAGATGTACTGGTGTTCCCCAACTGAGGCTGCTCATTATTGTCTCTCACAGTATTCGAGGCAGAATCATTTGACTGAAAGTTGAAATTATCGGCATCATAAGTAATCAGACTTTCTTCACTTTCAGAAAGCGCAGTCGATTCTTTTATGCTGGAAATTGATTCTTCCATCTCACAATATTGGATCTTAGAATCAAGTGGAGACTCAGAAATTTCTTCCTTTTCTGTTTCCTGTTGTTCTACCACTTCTACCACTGCTTTGGCTTCGTTTAAATGCGGGGTATCCTTTGTTGAGACTGCCATCCACATTTCCAACCATTTCCAAGCAGAATCAGAATCAGGCTTGGATGCATCACACTTTACATGAATAGGTTGGTTCTTCGGTGTTGATTCTAAGAGCTTTAGTTGAGAAAAAGAAAATGTTAGTTGGACATTTTAAGTTACAATAGATAAGCCTGAAACACAAATGCAAAACATATGACAAAAATATGCGTAGTATACCTGGCGGGCAAAGCTGTTGCTCAGTAGCTTTTCAATGGAAATGTAGGTCACATTTTCCTTCTTCTGAAACATGACGACCAAAAAAAAGTACGAAGTCAGAAGCACTGCTAACAAATTGTGTATAAAGTACAATTCCTAGGCCAATCATCCAAATGGAAGTAATAACTAATGGCAATATAAATAAATACTAGAGAAATTTAGTAAATTAACTCAAATGGTAAGGATATAAATCTACATAACTGTAGCACCTCCAATATTCAATTTAACTGACTAACCACCAAACATTGGCGAGATTTACTACATTGAATCAAGAAAAATTTCAGTTATGAGTTTACATATTAAAGTTTATGCAATCCCTCTACAGCCTTTCTTCCAAAGGATGAATGCAACTGTGATACGGGAAACATGTATCTCTTTGTGCCCTAGACTTTTAGAACATATAAATCAAAATAGTGTTTGCTTTTCATGACTGGGGGCGATAAATCCTGCCGATACTAAGAGTTGTTCCTATCAGCTTGACCATGGACGGTTGGCAAAGGTTATGAGCAGTATATGAATAAATTACCGCCAATTATCATAACAATATCACTAAAGGCAACGAAATATTTGAATAACAACCCCGTGCAGATCATTAGACTAGTTTGAATCGAATGGTATTACCGAGATTTTTGAACTATGGCTATCCTTCTGAAGAGATTGACGAGCGCGAACAAGAGCTTGCATTTTGACAATGGCTTGAACACATCTTAATGTTCCAACAGCATGCTTACGCACCAAATGCCCGCGGACAGCAGCTTGCAACTTAACTACATTTTCCAGCTCCAGCAATGATCTTTGGGCCTGTGCAGATAATTTGAAGGAAGAGTTTAATTGGAGTGCTAATAACTCAAAATTTTAAACTTTAAACTCATTCACATGAGAGAAAATTCACCAATAATCCTCTGACCTTGCTTTCATCTTCCGGTTTGTCTCCAACCATGCTTTCATCTTCCAGTTTGTCATCAGCCTCGCTTTTATCTTCCAGTTTGACATCAACCTCGATTTCATCTTCCAGTTTGACATCAACCTTGCTTTCATCTTCGGAGGCATTTTCAGTTGCAGAAACTCTTGGGTTCTCAGGAGTCAAGGGCTTCTCGTCGGTGCATTGTATTACAGAAACTTTCTCTGGAACAGTTGTGCTAGCTGGTGATTGGAAAGCAAGAGGGGCAGATTCTGAGCTCTCCTTTCCTGTAGTGGGGGTTTCGGTGATCACAGTGTTACTTAGCACTCGATGTCGTGGAGACCTCTTACGGAAACTCCAGCCACGTTTGTCACTTGAACCTTTGCTCTGAAACGAAACCAAAAGAGCCTTCATCAATACACTTTCTATAAATTTTCAGGAAAACCATGGAACCTCAAGGTACCAAAATGAGCCACAATCATAGGATCCCAAAATCCATGCCACTATTATCGATAATTCGATATACTAGGTAAATTATCAATGCTATTTTCCTGAACATTTTCTTTGAACAAAAACTTCATGGAACCTCCCTACTCGCAAGTTGAAAAAGCAACAAAGTTTCATAAAACAGGACAGGATCACTTAAGACCATATCACTCCAGAACAGACATTGCACAAATGCCAAAAACCTTAAACAAACCGGCATTCATATCTAATCTTGTCGTGTTAACACGCGTCAATGTCTCAAATCATAGAAACAAATCAGTCAATAAACTACATCCTTCGGTTATACAAAAAAAATCAGCTATTCACCCAAAATCCCCATTACTATTCCACACGAGCGGTTACGACCAACCGAATTTCCTTCCATGATACCTGTTAACAAACATTAAATCGAATCCTACTCATATCAAATCAATATAGGTCATACACAAGTCAATTGCAGATCCCATTTCTTAGATCTTACTACAGCAACTCTACATTGAGCTTTCAACTCCCCAATTTTACCGCATCTCTGTATCTCAAATTCACATAATCCAAAAAAACAACAAAACCACCTAAACTCGGCTTTTACAGTCTAGAATTAACGAAATGAATATCAGAAATTAACCACAGCAATTAAACAAAACCTACCAATCAAATCAAAGAGAACCAAAAAAAAAACCGAACATAACGAAGTGAAAGACAGCGAACCAATCAGATACCTCAGACACTTGGAGATCGTCTTTGTCCGCTGAATCGTTGCCGCATGTGATAATCTTGAAGCATGAGTTTGATTTCCCCATTATGTCTCTCTCACTTTCTCTCTCTAAACTCTAAAGTGGCGGACGGAGTGTTTCTCTCTCTAAGAGACAAAACCGCCTTATGTTGTAGAAATGTGGCAATGCAGAAGAAGCAGGGAGCTTAATGAGCACGGACCCCAACACAAGTCCTTAAATCTAGCACACTCTTTTATCTGGAGTCCGCCAATTCTATCAAGTCCGTTGCGCCCATTTAACGGAGTTTCTCTGTTCTGTTCCTTGTGGAACGACTAAAATATAATTCTCGGAATATGAAAAGCTGTCAGATCTCTCTCTCTAATCCTTTTTTATTGTATTTCTAAAGAGAAAAATATTGGAAATTGAGAATATAGTCCGGCCGTTAGATCACAATGCTCGCGAGATATTGAACTTATCGGGGACATCTAACAGTAGAAATTACCACAAAAAATAAGTTTATTGGTTAATTTATTTGATTAGAGTCCAAAATTTGGCTGATTTAGTCAATCCTAAGCCTAATTGAGTTTATTTTGCCATCTTGGTAATGAACTAATGATTGAGATTATAGGTGGGTCGGAAATAATAGAGCTTATGCTAGTTGACCCAACCTCTAATCAGTCTAATGATGTTGCAAATCACCTATAAACATGATTGAGTTCTCCGCCATGAGATTACAACTCTAAGCAATACACTTGTAATTAAGAGCTAGGTTTGGAGATTAGATATTTTTCAATAAAAACACATGCAACAGTATTATTCGAGACTTTGATATAATTTGTTGTTTTATAATAACAATCATTTATATACTATACATTCTATAAATAGACATGCACCGACAACAACAGTTTTAGGATGACATGTCATTATTTGTATTTGGATGGATTGCTGATAATAAACTTCTTTTCCAACAAAAAAAATATATAAAAAAAAAGTTAATAAAAAGTTAATTTCAAAAATATCGTAATTTTAAGAGTTAGCCTACTAATATTAAGATATGAAAAACCGCATAATTATCTTCGAGTTTCAAGATATGAAAAACCAAAATATTGTCTTTGAGTTTTGAAATTATTACATACTAGTGTAAACTTTTATGAAATATTATCTTTTAATTTCACTTTTTTCCGACTTCAATTTGGTAATTGTAGTCCCCCTTCAACTCGTTCATAATTTATGATTATCACTAACTCATCACATAGTGGATTGATTTAGCAGTCTTGTATTTTTTTTTTAATAATAAGGCATGGTCAATATATTGATATCAAAAACCAGAAAGGGTCATTACATATCCTCTCTCTACCAACATGAGGTAGATAAAGAGTTTGTGGTAGTAGCACAACGATACATAGAATCAGGCCCAATCATTTGACGGATTCCGCGCTCATCAGAGAGCCCACAGACTATTAACTACTACATAGTAGATAGACCGAGACACTATACTCGATGACTGCACTCAAAGTGCTTTGGTTCCTAATACAAGGAATTATTAGTAATAGTTAACCTAAAACATAAATATGGACTGAAAGTAATACCCAAGCCCAAATAGCATGTCCAAAGATAGTCTTCGGAGGCTCAATCCATGTGGCCCGTCATTGATTTGGGCCAAACCACCAACCTTTGCATATGCCGCCATACGAAATATTCGACCAGCACCGACGACTTCGACCTGCAATACTTGTGCCGCAAAGATGAAATCAAGCTGAGCAGCAAGAACCAAATCAAAGGAAAGGTTGTTCGGCTTCATCCACACGCCCACCATCGTACCCTATCCCAGCCAAATCAAATTTGAAAACTTCATGGAGGAAACCCCACCCGACAGAGCCTTTGGAACCATAGAGTCGACATCCTCGCCCGACAGCAAACTCAAGAAGGCGACACCAAAGGCCTGCCACGAGCGCCGTCGGATAAGAAGAGATTTGTTGAAGGTGAGCCGCCCTTCTTTGGTTCTCCTGAGAGAGAGAGAGAGAGAGAGAGAATTAGGAAGAGGCTAGGGTTTTTTGCAAACTAGTTGGTATTTAGCAGTCTTGTATTGGACATGTTTAAACTTTAACAACTTGATGGTTTTTAAATTTTTCATATTATTATAAAAATTGATAGAAACATGGGGTTTGATTTATTTGATCAGCTGGACAGCATTACATGGAAGTGGTCCCTCATCATAGCATTATGCATGTGAGCAGTACTGGATCCTGGTACTGATGCTGAGCAAACATTTTAGATAAGCTCTGATCAGCCAAATTACTCTAGTTTAGTGTTAGAAAATTACAAACCTAACATATGGTCCCCGACAGGAATCTCATGTGATATTATCACGAGAATAACGTCGCCGTCGATATATCATCAGAACGATAAAAACCGACGGTGGGATTGTGATTGTGGCCTTGTGGGGACCCAACCGTGGCTTTTTCTTATGAGAGGATTAGCTAGACGATGGGAATAAATGACAACGGGTGTCTTAACTTAAAGAGGTTGGGAGGGGAAGAACAACAACGGCCTAATTTCCTTTTTGAGTTAAGACACCGTTTAAGAGTATAGGGAAAAAAATTTAGATAACCACCGTTTTTTTATATTTTATTTTTAATTTTTAATTTTTTTAATTATTATTTTATCTTTATAAATTATTTCTATATTAAAATATTTTAATATGTCAGAGTTATTTCTGTCAAATTTTTTGTGTCAAATTTTTTGTTTTAATTAACAAAATAGGTTCATTTAATAATAGTATAGATAAATGTCTATTTTCAGTAATTTTACTTTATATAAATGGCATTGTGAGACTTTTGGTGCATAGATTAAATGTCCATGAGTTGTTGAAATTGTGCACTATGCCACTATGATGCTATATAAAGAAATATTTACTTTTTAAATGAAAAATAAGTGCTTGCGTTGATAAATCAAACTCAGCCACGTAATGTCCAATTAATAAGAATCATGTAATAAAGTTCTTTAATATTTGGACGAGTTAACTATGATGTAGATACCTCTTATATAGCTTCTAAATTTGTTACGAGATAGATCGATCAGTCGGAGAAACATAATACCCTATGTCCGTCTCCGAATACTTCCTTTTTTTCCAGCAAATATCCGGTCACCAAACCCCTGAGACCTGATTTGTCCTTACCTGCGACGGGGTGGCCAGTGATATCGATACGTGAGCACATGGGATTCTGAGACCGAACTGTAGCCTGTAATCCACAATGATTTTGGTTGCACAAGAAAAGTGGCATATGCCATGTTATGTTTGAGCTGCTCCCTCTGCAAATGGGTTGCCTTGAACCTGTCGTGTGGGACCCGACGCAAAAGCTCTGGCTCTCTCTGATTTTGATCGATCGGATTCCGAACTGTTCCAACGACTCGCCGTACAGTGAAGTTGGGTATATATATAGCTGCCTGGTCACTCCGGGTAGTATATAGACCGTGAATTTGGATCCTCTCCGAATCCTTTTTTTCACCTTATCTTCTTGACTTTCGTCTTACCTTTTTCCTGACCTTCCATCTAATAGCTCAAAACACAAAAGTAAGAGTGTAGAAGAAAAAAACAAGAGATTGTGAGTCATTAAATGAAATGTATGAAAGAAAATGTTAGAAGAGAGTAGACTGTCCTATCCTGTAATTACAGAGTTTTTACAGCAGGTAATTATTGTAGTAATTTCGTATTAGTTGTGAGGTCTCTGTCCTCTAAGAACAATTTTGATAGACCAACAACGTTTTTCCCCATAGATTAAGCATTTAGAGTAGGTACGGGGGAGGTTATTAAACTTAAAAGGAAGCGATCACAATCAGAGAGGCCAAGAGGGGAGACATAGCATTTAGACATTTTACTCTTGGTTGCTAAAATGAGGTGGGTGTATAACCACTTAGGTACAACGGCGTATGACTTTCTACCTCACGGTCTTCTTTAGGGAAAGGCTGGTGGAGCCCTATCACATGGTAGTGAGTGAGAAGGGGGAGCTTCCTCTCGCCGATGATAAGGAGGATCTCAATGATGCAATGCTGTTTTCCAATGCCATGATTGAAAACCAATTATACGACGACCAACCAGACTCACATAATCAGTCATTTGCAAGTAGGGTTTCACCAAAAATAGATTTCTAAAATAATAATAATAAATCGATTGTTAGTAAGATATAGCAAAATAAATAACGGAATTAATTTGCTTTCCAAGATGCTAGTCTAGACATGAAGGAGAGTTCATAGCTCCTCCTCCTATTCCGGTCTCAACTATTTCATTAGATGGGTTTAGGGTTTAGGAAAGTTGCAACAATAATAAAAGATGGGGTCTGTTAGACTCGTCAGGCTTTAATCTTATTCCAACAAGCATGCTTGTATGGGACTATGGAGTATGGAGTAAGCTGGACAATATTCAGTTTCACGTTGAAAGATACTGATGCTAACCTGGTCACACCTTCACAGCTTTCCTCGACTTTAGAAGCAAATACGAGTGCTCCTGGCCCCTCCACAGAAAATTCTGAACCAGAATGCATCAAGCTCCAAACCCTAAACTCCCTGGTTCCTGTGTTCTATGGTGCCAAATCAATACAGCCATTTCATAGGAACATGAAAAATGAGAATAAATTTACTGAGAATTGGTGCACGCTAACACTCACATTCTTTCGCTTCAGCCGGATATTAAAAAAATGGAGTGTAGTCCAGTATTGTCAATGGAAAAGTACATGAGACGCAAACGATTAAAACGGGCGCATATAGAGCAGCCACAATGTAATAGAGTACATTTCTCTACATGGAGAGAACAAAATTTCCGATTTGGGGAATGGAAAAATTGCAGCCAATGACTTGCGAGGCCTTCCTCTCTTACCAGTCTTTGCCTGGGGACTGGAAAAATTGCAGCCTATGACTTGCGAGGCCTTCCTCTCTTACCGGTCTTCCCTGCTACAGGCTTTGGGCTTTTATTTGCTGAAGGAGGGCGACCACGTCCACGTTTAGCAGCACCATTACCTCGGCCAGAAGCCTTCCCACCTCGCCTAGAATTCTTGTCATTGACCTGTTCATCATCACTCTCCTCACTGTCATTGTCATCTTCGTCTTCGTCTTCATCTTTATCCTCTGACTCGGACGACTCTTTTGACTTCCTCCTCTTGGAATTACTAGAAGCCTTGGCAGCACTCTTTTTAGGAGCTGGCTTAGTTACTGGAGCCGCGTTCTCTGGTTCCTCACTCCCTGTACCAAGAGCAATGCAAAAAGATGAGAACTCCAAAAACATCAAAGCAACAAACTCTACTACCCTTCAACTCCATCAAAATACCAAGAATACTAAAGACACACATGGTTGAGTAAAATACTAAAATTGCATCAACAAACCTTCAGCAGAAGCTTTGCCATCATAAACATCAAGCTGCCAAAAACGTGCATGTTAGACAGCAGCTTTGCTATGACCGAATGACCTCAATTAACAGGACCTATTCAGATTTTAGAAGATTACCTGTTCAAGTTGGTCCATAATACTTGTCCTGTCAACAATGACCATGGAATGGTTCTGGCCACATGCAACACTACAGAGTAGAATCCTCCATCAGCATGACCAGCAGGTATAATTGAGGCTTATGGTATGACATAATAGGTACGTAGACAGGATACCATGAAAACATATACATACCTAATAACATGCATACCCTCAAGAATTTCTACTTTTTTGGGCACTGCAGAAGACCTAATAAGCCAAAGGAAAAACCCCGAGTTAAGAAAAACCCCGAGTTAATAAACATCTAAAGAAACAGAGTATCATAATATGAGAGATCACATACTTCTGTCCATTGGGGCCATATCCCAACTCTCCATACTGAGCGTGGCCCCAACTTATGCAGGAAGAATCAGCACCAACAAAATGGTGCATGCCACCTGAATCCATGCAACGCAAATTCCAACCACTGCCAACAAAGATGGGAAAGCTTTTCTCAGCAATTATGCCATAGCATTGAGCATCAAAATTTAACAATTTGTGAACAAGAAAATCCAAGCTAAGCTGATAAGAGGGCCCCACTGAAAACAGGATAACAAGCATAGAAACAACTTCTAGGCTAATTCAAGAAAGATTACCCCTTGCCCGCAGTAGAAAAACAAAGGAAAAACAACAAACTTTTCTAAAGCAAGCAGGAAAGCATTACTGATTAACAATAACTAAGCGGAGCAGAACCTTAAATCCATGAGTGGTTTAGGATACATCCAGTCATCACCTGTGCTTTTAATTTTACCCCACATATACAACTGCCCTCCACCTGGAAAACGAAGATATTATACGCTCAACCCAAGAGAACCATATTGTAATGGTGATACATTGTCTGAGCTAATACTTTATAGCAGTTAATGAAATTGATTCCCGTCAAAAAGACAAATCATCATTTAAAGATTTTTACACTAAAGAAAAAGAGAGGTGCTTCTACAAAGGTAGTTTTCTGTTTGACATGAGGAAAAGGTGTAATGGCCTTGTAAAATGTGAGTAAGCAAGGTGAAAAACCTGTGCTTGATTGTTATAAGGTACCCCTCAGGTAAGCTCAGACACTAATAAAACTATGGCTAACATCAGAAGAAACTTATGCAAGCAACTGACACAAAGAAGGATTGTCACATACAAGTGTGGAGAAATTTACAAAAGAAAATTAATCACCATGTATGAACAAATGATTTCACCGCAAGTGCCGGATCGAAAGTTACTTCCCACAATAACAAGGAAGGTTTCATTTTTGGCAAACAAGACCAAATGAGTAAAAGAGACTTGGTAGAACAGTACTTGGATACCTGCTGTACATGCTGAGTTCATTGAGCCAGCTGATATCACTGCATTAGGAGGCAGAATATTATTCCTCTGGAAAACATCAACACGGCGAGGAGCCCACTCATCCTTCTGCTCTCTATGTCCAAGCCTATAAACACCAGTTCAGGAGTCATATGACAGACGGGAGAAAAAAAATGACAACAAAGAAGTGATGATATAGGCATAACCCAATTCATCTATTTACAACAGTTATAATCAGAATAGCCAATCTGCAATATTAAGCACCAACCTTCCATAACCACCGAAGCCCCACCTAAAGTAAGAACATAAAAAATGGCAAGTCAGATATCCAAGATAGTATCAAAATGCTTCAAATCTGGAGTGAAAGGTCATGCCATATAGAAACACTTACGTGTATACGTAGCCCTTTGCATCCACTGCCACTGTATTAACAAATAAACTAAGATATTAGACAAGGATAACACAAACACAGAGGAGCTAAAAGAGCAATAGGGCAGGCATCATAACGACCTGTATGGTTTGTTCCACAAGCAACTTTCACAATGGTTTCCCCAGATAGAGAAGCTATTGCTGTAGGGCGTGGTTGAGCTTCATAAGCCAGCCTCACTGAGCTGTCTTTAGTGTTATACTGCAAGAAAATCCAGCATTTATCCAAGTTAACAGCAAAAGCATATCATCTGGTAAATTAATACCACTAATAAAGAAGGGTATACACTTAACAAATTTGCCACATTTAACTTAATAAAACAAATAGTAGGGGATATCCATGAAAACAACTCAAATTATATAAGTAAAGGGCACAACAACACAATAATAACTCAAAATACCTCATTATCTGTTCCATGGCCGAGTTGCCCATACTGTGGAAGACCTGCAGTTCTGGAAAACCATGATACAGTTGTGATTTAGCCAGTAATCATACTAGATTGAGACCAACATTTAATTGACATATTGAAACTCAAGTGCATCACCATACAGGATAGAAGCTCCTTCAATGGAAGATAACCAAACAGTGAAGTCACCACCACAGGTAGCCGTTTTAACATCAGAAACTTGACAGCGAACAGGGTACGCCTCAATTTCTACACAAGACAAAGGAAACATGTAACCACAAAGGCAGTTAATTACAGACAGATAACTTGTCGAAAGATTGCGAAGGTTATGTTAAGTAGAGCTAAGCCATGAAACTAATGACGTGTTCAAGCATTGATCCTATTACAGTGATCACTCTGTTGTTCATCTTCTGACACATTATATTAATCCATGAGCACACAAGTGGAGCAATCAAATTGTCATCTCTCATTGCAAAATCACTAGTCATCATCAAACCGACTTTACAGAGAACAACCTACCATTTTTCACTGATCCGGAACCCAGCTGTCCGTGCTTATTCCAGCCAAAGGCCAGAGAATGGCCGTCCTCTGTAACCACTACTGTATGACTCCTCCCTGATCCAGCTCCAATAATTTTGTACCTACACACAAATTTCAACAATTACTCAAGAGTTCTCCGAGCATAATGAAAACACAATGCACAATGTAACCTATAAAACTAACTCCGGACTAGTCATTCCACCAGGAAACATACTTTGAAAGTTCAGACACTACGGTCGGCCTATCACGCTGAATCGTATCTCCATGACCCAGCTGCCCCTTCTGCACAACCAAAACTTCGTAGCATAAATATAACCACCACTAAATAGCTACAAAATCGACAAATTCCAACTACATTGTATCCAAATCGAAACTCAAGCATGCCTCATTTCGTCCCCAAGTGTAGCACCGCCCTTCCACATCCAATGCCACACAATGACAAGAAGCTAAAACCAAACATTCAAAGCAAAAATTAACACAAATCATCAAATCTAATCCGAAATCGATCACTAAATTAGAGAAAGATAATCATAATTACCACAACCGGAGGCGATATACCGGATATTAATGCCGACGAGAGGCCGGAGGCGAGTCGGAGAGACCAAATTGCCCTCGACGGCGCCTTTCCGGCGGCCGAGGATATCCCAAGAGGTACCACCGCAGAACAAAAGCTCTCCCGACTTCTCAGCTTCCTCGACCTTCTTCTCCGCCTCGACCGCAGACATTGCAGGTCAAACTCCGGCGGTCAGACTCGATTTACAGACAACCGGAGCGGCGGATCTAACGGCTAGTTTTCAAAAGGCGGTGGGCCAATGAACGGTTCGGATTGGGAAAATGGAATTGGCGGGAAACGGGTAAAGGTAACGGCTAGTTTGAGGGAGAGATCGGCGGGAGCGAATTTAGGGTTTGGGAGTCTGGACGAAAACGATGAAGATGATAGAGAGAGAAAGAGAGAAGAGAATGTAAACCCTAAAATTCAAGTGGGAAAAATGAAATATTAAAAGGACGAATTAGTTGGGTTTCACGAGAAAACAGGGACCGATTTAATTAATTTAAAGTAAAACGCCATGTAGATATATCAATTACAGCTTTATTTTCTTAGATTTTAGTCAAAAATAGTCCAGCTATTTACTTTAATAAAGACTTGAGTGCACTCCTGCGAGCTTATCAGTATTTGGTAAAGCACTAACCACTAGAATATTTACAAAGTTATGCCCAAATGGGATATTAGAGATAAAAGATATTTCTAATTGTTAACTGATTTCTTTCTATACAATTAGTAACATACTCGCCCTATCGATTTATCAGAATTCAGATCAGAGATTTTCCATTATAACTTCTTAATGAGATTGAGGGCATTTTCTAAGTTCAATCTAAATCCATACTCCATAGTTTATATAACTATATATATTATCTGGCAAGAACACTGATAATAAAAACAGTCGATGGGAAATCTCCAAACAAAATCTACAAGACACTTCTCCATGGATTGATGTTTCCTCTAGTAAACCTTTTAGTACAATAACCAACCCATTAAACCAAAAAATGTTCTTACCTTTCAAGTAAATTTAATTTTAATACATAAATATGTCGATAAATATAGATAGATAATAATAACATATGGACTTATACTATTAATATTAGAAACGAATTTAGCCACCATTAACCATGGAATCATGCAACACAAGCCAACATGTGAACCCAGCTATTGCATCGACTCGTGCTTAGGAGCACTGCCATTCTGCTGATGGGAAGGTAGTCTGTCTTGCTGTGACTGCTGCATTGTCTGCTGTTGAGTTTGCTGTTGTGGCTGCTGCTGCATCTGGTAGAGGTTCAGTTGCTGTAGTTGGAGCATTTGTTGATTGATTGAAAGCTGCTGGGACATGCGGTTCGAAAGGTTGCCTTCTCCTCCACGCTCTGCAGCAGAAATTCTTAGTCGCTGGACTTCTCCAGTCAAGGCCTCATTTAGAGCTGCAACATCAAGACCAGAAGAAGCAAATACAGTTAAACCAGATACTCTTTAGCAAGAATATGGGATCAATTTACATATGTGCCAGGATATCACATTTCGAACAAATAATGATATGGAGGACCAATTACATGTATAAATCTTGCTGCCCAGATTTTACATATCGGCAACTTAACAATAAGAAAATCACAAAGCAAAATATGACTGAAATTACACCAATATCGTTGAAAGTGTATCCCTTCAACACATTTGGAGTCCGTTTTACTTTAAAACAACAATGTTTATATTCTCTTGGACTTACTGTCTTAATGTGAAACTATACATTTAATGTCTGAAAGGAAATTGCTCTCACTATCCTAAAAAATTCATGGTAAGCACAGAGAGCATTTGTATGCAAATGCAGCATCTTTATTGAGAAATTGTCAAAGATTATATTGGCATACGGATTGTTTTCTTCAACTTGTTTTTGACAGACTATAGAAGTTTCTACAGTCCTCATTTTCCTTTCTTTTGAGCCAAAAAAGTCCTAGTCAGTTATGGCGTTCACAGGATCTTTAAGTTTATCATACTTGGGGAACAAAGGCCTGCTCAATTTATTCAAATCAGTACATATGTGTTGAAATAATGCAAAGTAACAAACAGATGGGTTCCAGCAGCACTTTTTTCCACAACATACGGCAGCACAGTAGAAATGCTAAAACTCACTGAAAGGATAAGTTTTCCTGAACCATAGAATCGATAATCAAAGTAGTGAATCATCGTGAAGGGTAGAAGGCTTGGATCAGTTGGATGAGGCCAGTAATATATGTGAACATTCAACAAGAAAAATTGTTAATCAGGTATGTCTGTTGTTACGTAAACTCTAATGTTAAAATGTTTTTTCACTTTCCAAATATCATCATTAAAGCTAGGCTCAGCACAAAGGAACGTCACTTCTTCAGCCAACTCTAGCACTACATGCAACCAATCTAGAAATATGGTTCAGAATATAGCTCGGTATGAACGTAAAATAGTTGGTTGATCATAATTCATGTAATGTCATCAAAGACAATATAGTTTGTGTGGTAGAGATAATCATTATAGTTTTCAACAGACAAAAAAGAGCTCAAGAGAAGGTATAGTACCATCTTTAAGTTGCGCCTGTTGCTCCATGGCTTGAAGACGAAATTTCAGCTCATTGTTCTCACTTGAAAGACCCATAGAGTCCCTCTGAACAAAAATGAATATATAGTCAGTTATCATATATGATGGTTAATTTGAAAACTGAAGAGGTATACTTTAGGATTTGAAAAGCCTCAATTACCAACCTGCAACTTAGTAACCTGAGCAGATAAAGTGGTTGCCTCAGTCTGCAGGGTTTGCACCTTGTGTTCCAATTCTACAATGTAACGCATCTTCCGCTCCTTAGAACGAGCAGCTGACTGACGGTTAGCTAAAATCCTGGATACACAAAACATATATGAGAAATACACTAAAAAAACATTCATTACAAATAAGATCAAACAGACGTGAAAAGAACAAGATACCTCTTTGCACGTTTGGGGTCTGATACAGCTATCTCCGAAAGCTTTTCACTCTCCATAATCTTTTTCAGCTCAATTGCATTGAACTCCCCACTTCCAAACTCCATGCTGAACTTAGCTGCATTCCCATCCACCGAAGTGCTGGGTGACAGCTGACCAACTTGACTTCCAAGCGGTAGTGGCTTCAGCATTTCATCATCGAAATTCAAATTACCAATGTAACTATCCATTGAAACACTCCTACAGTGTCGGACAGTACGCCCTGCTTCTCCACCAGCACTTCTCTTCACCCCTTCCCTCTTCCACTTCCCATTCACCCCACTCTCCACCTCATTATCACTACTCTCACCCCCATTCGTCTTCGACCCACTCGCCCTACTATCCATATCCTTCTCCTCACCACCAGGCGAGTTCATCTTATCAATATTCTCCAAATTCATATAAGCACTAAACAAATCATCCACAACTTCACCGCCGCCCGATTTCACTTCAACATTGCTCCTCCCATCCCCATTTGAACCTTGTCTCACCAACTGCACAGGTGGCTTCGTAGCTCCTAAACCCTCCTTCCCATCAAAGCTAGCTCTCCTCCCAATAGGAATCAACTGCGGCGAGGACTGAATAACAGCCGAGAATCCCAACGGCACATCACTGTTGGACCTCCTGTGGCCCCTCCTAGGCGGAAGCCCATCCCCGGCCCAAAACGGATTGGCATCACTCACCACAGACTCCTCCATGTTCACATCCGCCGAATTAGGGTCCGAAATGGAAGAAGCCGTTGGCTCACGATAAGAGGTCAGAGGACTCAAAGGAGGTAGACTATCAAGGTTAAAAAACGCAGGTTGAGATAGTGACCTGGCATGGGCCGAACCTCCTGGGCTCAAAGTCCAAGACGGCAGTTGTTGTGGCCTCATATGGTTGTTAGGATGCGAAGGAGGGATGCCGAGTCTCTTGGAAGTCTCGGGGCTGGGACTCGGCGACAGCTGACGCATGGGTAGACCTAGCGGAGCTACCGAACTGAAATTGGGAATATCTAAATGATGATGATGATGATGTCTGGAAAAAGAAGAAGACGGTGAGGCTGAACCGAATGGTGAATTGGGTCTTTGCTTACCACTACCCGTCTCATCACTCCCTTCCATTGCTATTAGTTGCTGTCCCTCAATCAACCACCACCATAGTAACTAACTGTAAAAAATCGGAGGGGAGAGATATTTAGGGTTAGCCAAGAGAGGGGTATATAATGTTGGGAGGTCAATGAAGAAGGGGCGGTGATTTCACGGTGGGTGTCATCAAAATATACTAGTTGTTGACTACGAATACAAAGCTGGGGAGGTTGAGACAAGGCTAGCTAGCTCTGTGAAATTATTGCAAATACACAACGCGGTTTCTTTCTTCAGGGTCTTTTTCTTTGCAGTATCACCGGCTTGTATTCAGGACAAATCGTTGTATTAAGATATAGGGGGAGAAGATTCTGAACAAAAGATAAATAATCCATTTTTCTAAATATTTTGATGACTCATTGATCTCTTTCCATTTTTTTATTTCCTCAATTTTGTCTACATACATCATACCATGTCTGTCACTTTGATTTTTTCCTTTTGTATTTACAAATTATTATCTACATACATGAATATTGTTGTCTTTGGAAAGGAATTAATCTTTGAGATAAGAGAGTTGAGAATTAGATATGTAATTGGACTTCTCACTTGATTAATCATCTCGATGAATAATGAAAATGGTAGTTCCTTACAATTACACTTAATAATCGTGCGTCGATTCTTCAAAGTAAATAGTTTGATAAGTATATCCATGCAAACGGCTTGCAACTCGCTCTTTTTCTTAATGCAGTCGTTTATATTGTTATTATCTCCTTAATAATAATTCCTTACTATTTGAATCTAAAACACTCGAAGCAAAATCTCATACAATTGGCACAGATCTAAGCAATTTTGCTTCAACTTTGAGCACAAGAAGAAGGAAATAGTACTATAAGCTAAAACCAAAGCTTCGAATGAATACAGATTCTATAGAAACTACGGTACTGCAAATCTAGGGTTTCTGAATCAAAATCACAACCGATGCGGAAGCGATGAACAATAAACTCAGCACAAGCTCATGAGCTAGCTAGTTACAGAATATGTCGAGTGCTAAGCAAAATTTGTAAAGCATTAAACCTAATTAGAAGAACTCCTACTAACCATATGATTTTTTATTTAAAAAAAATAGAACCATCATCAGCAATCATAAGAACTTTCTTAGGACGATGAACGATTATGACACAGTTTGGTATTGAGTTTTGGAAAAAATAATCACTTATAATTATCATTATGAGTTGATTATGTGTTTGGTAAGTTTTTTATAATGTGTTTATTTATAAAATTTAGTTGAAAACGATTTAAAAAAACAGGTGAGATATTGCTTATTTAAAAGAGGTTTTTACTCAAAACAACAATTTTGTGTTAATATTTACCAGTAGCAAGATTGTTTTTTAAATTTACCACTAGCAAATTTCCATCGAAAACTAACATAATCCGTTAATTTATAAATTACAAAATTATCATCAACAATACTCACTTTAGAAATATGTACCTCCAATGCTACTGACCCTCAGAAACTTTACCTCCGCCATCCTCTGTCGCGATTCTAATGTTACTGACCCTCATAAACTTTACCTCCGCCGCGCTTCCAATACCACTGAACCTCAGTAATCAAGATTTGTCATCCTCCGCCGCACTTCCAATGCAACTGAACCTCAGAAACCCTCACACATACAAATCTCAACCTAGCAAGCCCTAAACCCCCAATTGCCCCCAAAGCAAATCAACTGCAATTGACCACTCCCGACCTCACTTTGACCAAAAACTAGGGTTTTGAGGCTCCAAAACGACGACACAGAGAGAGAGAGAGAGAGAGAGAGAGAGAGAGAGAGAGAGAGAGAGAGAGAGAGAGAGAGATCTATTTCCGCCTCACCCGCATCCCCTCCAACGACCTCGCCAGGATTCTCGAGCGCGTCAATAGCTCTCTCCTCCGCGCCGGCATGCTCGTCTCCGCCAGGCTTCAGCGTCCGGATCGGGTTTGAGAATGTGGTGTGGTCGTCGTCTCGGTACGACAATGGCGGCGAGGAGGAGTGGTTGAGGTGATGGAGGTCGTCGTCGACGGAGTTCGTTGATGATGTAATCATCGTCCTCGTCGACAATGTCGTCTTGGGAGGAGGAGGAGAGGTCGCCCTCGGGGAGAACGGCGTCGACGACGTCGTCTTCGGGGTCCGGTGGTGTTGGTATGAGAGAGAGCGAGAGGAGACCTCGGTCTCTTGGTAGAGAGAGAGAGGAGAGAGTAATATGTATATATTTATATAGATGACATGAGTTGTAATTTATAAATTTTCAGAATTAATTATGTCATTAAATAGTGGATGAGTTAACAACTCTTAACTGTTAATTCCGTGCTGATGATGGTATAAAAAAATTAGAACTGGACTGGAGACCTTTTGCGTGTAAGGCAAACGTGATAACCACTACACCACCGCAACAGACGATAATTATCGACATTATGCTTTAATTAATAACTAAAATCTCCCCCAAAATCTGTTTTGAAACAAACGGATTTGCTTTATATCTGGAGGCCCAATCATACAGTAAGTGTTCTGCATAAGCCCATCAGTTAAAAAAATCGTAAATCTCAGCCGTCCAATGAAATCTCGCAACCCTAAACCCTCTGCAGTCTGCACAACCTCTATAAAAGGAGGCAGAAGAGCTACACTAAAGCATCACTGTAAAACCCTAATCTCTGTTCCACGCCGCTCTCTCCGGCCAAGTCACCTACTCCTGCTATTCGATATTCTCTTCGCTGCTTTCTCATCTCTTTCTTCTTCTTTTTATTTGTTATTTCACTTATGCCAATTCTTAGAGGCCAATGGATGAACACTTTCTAGTGATGAGTACCTTCGGGCATGTGATTCATTCTACGTATTGATAGGAAGATCTGATGCCTCTTATTCTTTACTTTTCTTTGAATGCTTTTTCTGGATCTTTGCCGGTGATGACTATGAATTTTAACAGAAGCACAATTAATTTGTGCATCATGTTGAAACAAATTATCATGAACTAGGACGGTCTGAGGCTTTTGTTTTAATTTTTTTATTTTATAATAATTAAAAGATTATCTAACTCTCTCGTCGCGACTTTAACCCAGATCTAATTGTCTACTTCTTAGGTAATGGTGTTCTTTATTCTATTTCGCCTATTTTAATTTGTTTTCTAATTTTCTTCTTAGGTAATATGTGCTCTTTTTATGGGAATGATGAGACAATTTTATTAACAGTTATCCCTGTCTGATTAATGGATGCTGAAAATTTGTTATCTGATCCAAGCTCTCAAATTTAACGCTTTTTGTTTTTGATATTTTTAAATTTTATTGGTCAAAGTTGTGAATATGATTAATTGGGATGGAAGTGATGACTATTTCCCCAGATGATCGAAGCTGAACAAACTGAGCTATTACATCTCTGTGATTCACAGAGATACCAAGCCAGGTGTTTCTGATCCATCCACAATTAACAACATTTGAATCGTTTGCCACATTTCCTCTTGCGTTTTGTTTAAGGTTTCATTATTCACTGTAAACTGAGATGCTCGTGGTTGAAAAGAGTGAATACTTATGTGTACCTTGGCAATGGAATCAAGCAGAAGACTTTCATGATCATCGATTGAACTTACAATGAACAGCTAACAGATCAAACTTAAAAGAACTGAACTGTGGCTAGCAAGATGAAAACTGATATAATCTAATGAATAATGCTGTACTGAAATGAAATTTGTTATACTATTGAAATTATGGTAATACAATTGGAGATTATGTTACTTATACATACACATCGAGTTCTCTAGCCTGAGTGGATTTGAGCCCTTCCCGGATGGAATACACAGTAAGGCTTAACCATCTACAATTGTACCAGACAAAGTAGGTGAAACTTAGATTTTGATTCCAAGTACATTGGAATTTCCCCAAACCCAACAGCTTCATCTGCCTATTATCAATTCCTTATTTTGCCCCAGCAACCAAGCTGAAAACAAATTTGGAATTACATGATTATGAACACCTCTCTATGTGCCATTCTCCTACCCAGATTAAAACGGCTCCCAAGTTTATTTGATCGTAATGTAGCGATTTGTTCCATGCTTGGCCCAGTTATCCTTGAGATCAACTGGATTCGACAGATCATGGCCTTCAGCTGCTAGTCGACTAAGTAGCTTGTTGAAAGCACTGCCACTCATCTTCCGGCCACCTACTCGTGCATGTCGTTTATTGGGCACTGCCGGTAACGGGTATATTGACATTGTAGTAGTGCAACACGAGGATTGCCAACCCCCATTTCCCCACTTGTAGCACTGCCTCAGAACACCGGTGCAGGAGCACACCGGTGCTGGCATGGTCGAGTCATCGTATGCAACCTGGTTCAACCCCAGGTCCTGACATTTCCAATCAGACTTTGACACTACTAAATGTTTGTTAAGATCTTCAGCTCCACCGCACACGTCCTGACCACCTTTCCACTCATGTAATCTATCAAATGTCATCTTGTTTAAGTCCTCGCTCTCCCTCTTGACCTTCCTTGGAGATTTTGCCGGTTTTTTGTTTGGGGGCACCGTCTTGGGCTCCTTTGGTCGTTTGGTTTGCCTTGACTTGGGAGCCGGGGGAGGATCTGGTGGTAGTGGCAGGGAATCGTTTGTGTGCATCTCCCTTGAACCATAAGAAGCTTCATTCATGTGGGGTAGATGATGTACATGCTGTTGCGGATTGTGCATATGTTTGATCCCACGTGAGATTTGGCATCCTGGCGGACATGAAGACACATTGCCACTGGTTATGGCGGAGTTTTCTCGGTACTGAAGTGTTGCAATGGCATTGTCTCGTTCCATTATGGCATTATTTCGTTCCGCAATTGCTGCATCTCGCTGCAGGAATGCCATGTCTCGCTCTGCAAGGGCAGCCTTTTTCTCAGAGAAGGCCAAATTTCTTTCTTGAATGGCTGTATCTCTCTCGCCCATTATGGCCATTATCTGCTTCATGGATGGTTGATGCGGTTGATGTTGCATCAACCACTTAATCAAAAGAACAAGAGAAAGTATTAGTATTAGACTTTCGAGGGATAATAAACAGTTTACATGCGCTAGTTCACGTTTATAGAAAATTGCATGTTCCCACATACCTGACCCTGAGCCGCTTTATACTGTTGTTCTGCTTTTAGTCTTCCATTTTCACGATGGCCACCATCATCCATCTGAGATCAGGAAAGAACAACAATTGCAGATAATAGTCACAAACTGATACTCAGGCTGCACATCATGCATTATCATCAAGAGGGAAAAAGCAAAAAGGTTCAGACTTCAATGAGCCGTGGCAGCAGTTAACATTATACTGGATCGAAGAAAGACTATAGTTACATTACATTTTACCACCATGACATGTTCTGTAATATGTAGTCTTTGATGCTTAAGACTATGTTAATGAATTACACACACTCCTATCATTTACTGAAGCTCGGCCTCTTATAAATGTACTAAACCAGTTCTCCCAAGCATGGCTCTAACTATCCCGAAGACAGAACTTAAAACTTGACTTCTTCAAGTACGGTCGGTCAACACAACCAGTTCTGGACATAAAACAGAATCTTATGCCGGAGCTGAGATCAGGTAATCAAAACCCACAAAAGCTTCAAACATGCATTAACTAAAACCCTAAAAATAAAATAAAAACCCCAATCCGGGTCCATATTAAAAGCTTCATTTCCACACAGAAACAACAATCTCCACCAAAACTCAAACCCACACTTACCCAACACCAAACCAATTCCAAAAACAACCCCTAAAACAATACAAACCAAGACCAATTTTGGTCTCGTACATAACCAAATAACTAAAAGCAATCACCATGGTAGGTTAAAAGCAAATCGAAACACACTTACCGGAGAGCTGAGGGAGACCCTGATTTGAGAAGAGGAAGGAAACCCGTGGAAGAGAAATGAAGAAGAAGAAGAAGAAGAAGAATTATTTTCTACTTTTTGGGCTCTTCTCATATCAGAGAGCTGATGAGGGAGGATGATGTAGATGTAGACTTGTAGTGGTGTGTGGGTGGGGTTTTACCTGTCTCCGTCTTAACATCTCTTTTTTTTTTTCTCCCTCGTTACTATTCTTTTCTTTCCTTCCTTCCTTCCTTCCTTCCTTCCTTCCCGTTTATTATTTATACTCCACTGCGCTCTTTAGTCTCGCGGTTAATTTGAACTAGTTACTGGGCGGGGTTTTACTATGCGACGACTCTAGAAATGCGTGCAACGTCTAGTATGGTAATTACTGTGGTCTGTTGAAGAAGGGGCAGTGTGACATTGGCAAAGAGGAAGAAGCTAGAGTGGTTATGATCTGATGACTGAATCAATGAATGTATTATGTTCTTATTTGTGGAGACTTAACATAGAGAGAAGTCTAGAGATCGAGGAAGAGAAATGTTCCAAGACAGAGCCCTAGATTTTTAGTTTCGTTACTCACAAGCAATGTGTTGGTATGTAGAACGGTAGAACCTGAGTTCAAAGACTTGTGTAAGTAGAACCAACACAATGAGTAAAATTAGACTTATTGGTCATCCGAGTAGCGAATTTGAGTTCACGTCGTCTAGTATACTGGAGTTGATGCTATTTTCTGGAAGAACTCACAGCTTCTTTTAGTGGAGCAGAAAATGCAATAAACCTTCTGCGTAAGCTAATGAAAATGAGTCTGAAAGAACTTTAATGAAACTAGTTATGATTTGAAGTTAGAAACCAGATGAGCTGCAAAATCAAACTGTTTTACACGTTTCATATAGAAATACAGCATTAAAGGCAGAGCTGCTAGATATACACGACTTTTGACACTATCAGAGAAGATTTTTTCCATATGGAAATAATTTCAGAGGAGAATGACATATAGCATAAACTTGCATAAAACAAAATCGGAATATCCAGTCTTGTAATGTTTCAACTTTCAACTGCATCCACATCCTCCTGCTTTCATCTGTAGCGGAAAAGAAATGAAAATCTACTTTATCTGAATCATAGATGAGGGAAGTGAGATGCATAGGTGCTAATCCGTTCGCGTCTTCTTCTCAATACTGGACTTACTAAGTACGAGTGAACCAACTACAATTAGCATAGCACCTGCAAACCACTGTCAAACAAGTCTTCTAATCAGATCCACAAATGAAACTAGCAAGAAAGCCTACGGACAAATGTGGATAGTTTATTACAGTGAAGAAGGATATGCAGGAACAGAAGTTACATATTAGCAGTTCCATTTTGTGCCTATTGAGTGTGACACTCCATTATTCCAATCATGTGCAAGCATTTAGTAGATAGTTCAACTAAGTGTGGTGCCTGAATCCAGAAGCCAAATCATTGGTAAAAAGTACTAACTTTTACACAATTTCCATGTGATATTCCGATATTCCAATCATGTGCAAGCATTTAGTAGATAGTTCTGCTAAGTGAAGTGCCTGAATCCAGAAGCCAAATCATTGGTAAAAAGTACGACCTTTTCAATTTTGAACATTACAATGACCACAAACAAGCTATGGTGCATAACCTTTTACAGTCGTAAGCATGTCAGTTTTAGGCTGGAAATGTATAACGTTTATAGTCGCAAGCATTTCCATTTGCAACCATAAAAAGTTAAAAACCATAAAGCATACGGGTTTATATCTGCAAAAGATTGTTTCAATTTCTTCCTTACTGAAACAAAGCCAAATCTTTCCCCCAAGTTCCCTGGCGCAAACGCTACCATCTAGATGCCGATAAGGTAACTCTTTTGTTTATGTCCACTCAGATTCAATTGCTCAAAATGAAGGCCTTATGTGTACAGGGAAATTGACAGAGTCTGTCATTTTGGCATGTTCAACAAAGATGAGACAAATACCTAAGAGGTTTGATCATTCACTATTACATTATCAGAATGAGCATACTGTAAGGACTGAACTAAGCAACGTCAAACCTCTCCATCAAATCTCAGACCTAAGTATACTAACGCCAACTAACTCATCAATGCTACATCGTAACACTATTTTCTTTTGAAGAATAAAGCTCATGAAGCAATCAAGAATTGTTCTTTTACTGAAACCACCATAACCATGATTCCATGAACATATCTTCAAAGCGTTCACTAATCAAGTTCACACCGTTTGCATCTTTTTCTGCTAACAAGCATTCTTTAAACACATTTACAAGCAACTGAGATTAGAGAAGTGGGCATATCATATTCATACCTTAAAAGACAAGGGCTCTTGGAACAGAAAGTAACCAGCTAAACCAGAAGAGAGGAAATTTGCAGCAAAATTCGTGGCTGTAGCTTGTAGAGATGAAAGAGCTTTAAGGCTGTTCACATAGCACCCCCACATTGTCACGTTGAATAACACCACCATTCCATACCGCAAAATCTGATCAGTTAACAATTACACAATCAAAATCAAGCAGACCATTTTCAGATGCAAAATCCAACGGTCTTAAATTCATGAACTGGGATATGAGAAATCACCTGAGGAGTAATCAGCTTCGCCGAAACGGCAGCCAGAGCTGCGTTCAGTCCGGCCGAGACCGCCCACGCATAGCCTTTCTTCTTACCCTCCATCAAATCATCGACCCTTTTCGAGTTTCAATGCCAGAAAGAAGTTGGATCACAGAGAAGAAGATGTCGTTTTACTCTCTTGCTTTAACGACACAGAGAGAGTCAAAACTCAAAAATGACGACGCACATAGTATATAGATTCGGTTGCTGTAATATAGTTAAAAAAAATAAAAATAAAAATTAAATTAGTATTCAACATTCTAAATTCCAACAATGATAGGGGGGAGGTCTCATGATCTCCGGGAGTTGATTGAATTATGCTTTTTGTATTTGGCATTAATCGAGGCAGCAACATGGGTATGTTGTGTGTGTAATTTCACGAAAATAAAAACTTATTTTGAAAATTTAGAAGAAGTAGAAAATTCTCTCTAGTTTACCGGTAACTCAAACTAAACGTAGTCTCGTTAAAATTTTATTCGAATAAAACTTAATAGACAAAATTCTGAACTAAAAGAGTGTATCACTACTATGGTTTAAATTAATAACGTTCTATCTTAGATTAAGTTTTCGATTACACATTGACATATTTACCGTTTAGTTTCTAGTTCTAAGCATTATATAACATATTATAACTTATGATTTAATTTAGTACCCAAACATTAAATTAATTTGGCTAAAGTTTTTAGAATTGATATACTCAGAAGAAACTAAGAACTAAATGGTCTATATGCCAATATGTGATCTAAAATTTAATGTGAATGATGATTTACATTGTATTTTGAAGTTAATTCAGGAATGTGTGTGGGCTGGAGTACGATGGGCCTGTCCTTCCGAACCCAAAAATGCAAAAACAGATACCGACTCGGCCGAGTTTCTTAAACCCAGACTCGTTCTCAGATTCTCTCACAAAAGAAACACAACTCGTCCACGCTGGCAATCCGCACCTCACAACCAATCACCATACCAACCAATCAAATGCCCCTCACAAGGATCGCTACTTTTTCCACAGTAGAAAACCCTCTTCTAATCTGACACGTAATCCACATTTTTAACCGACCCTAACCTCCTATAAATACCCACCACCACCTCCGTTCTCTCTCCTCACAATCTTCCCCAACCAATCAAATCCCTAATTTCATCCCCAAATTTCCCAACACCCTAAAACCTTAATGGCTCGTACGAAGCAGACCGCTCGCAAATCCACCGGCGGCAAAGCTCCCCGGAAGCAGCTGGCCACCAAGGCCGCCCGGAAGTCAGCTCCGACGACCGGCGGAGTGAAGAAGCCCCACCGCTACCGCCCCGGAACCGTCGCCCTCCGTGAAATACGTAAGTACCAGAAGAGCACTGAGCTCCTGATCCGGAAGCTTCCATTCCAGCGGCTCGTTCGTGAAATCGCTCAGGATTTCAAGACGGATCTCAGGTTTCAGAGCCACGCTGTTCTTGCTCTTCAAGAAGCAGCTGAGGCTTATTTGGTGGGTCTGTTTGAGGACACCAATCTGTGCGCGATTCACGCCAAGAGGGTCACCATTATGCCCAAGGATATTCAACTTGCCAGAAGAATTCGCGGCGAGCGTGCTTAGTTGATTTAGGCAAAGCAAAGTTTATGTGTTTGTGTAGACAAGTAATTACTTTTACTGTTGGTTTACTATAGTATAGTGGTTACTTTTGTTCGTCTTTTGTTGCCTATTATATTCTTAATGAAAGTATTATTAGTTTTTTTACATATATTATGTCTGATTCTCACATTGGTGAGCTTTTTGGTTTACACTTTACACAATTCCCCGCTTGGTGAACTAGATGTATACGAGACCAGAATTTGGTGTTGTTTTGATTGCCCAGTACAGTATTATTGATCACATCCTATGAATCGAGTAGTAAATTTTTCTGAATGATTGTGATCAAACGTGGGTGCAGAATTTCTTCCATCAAGGTTCATTGGAATGTAAAGCCATTGGTGTTCTTTGAATCATTGTTTTCTACTTTGAGCAGTGTATCACATTTTGGCCATCTTTAATTAGGGTTATGAGAATTTAGCAACTCATTAGGCCCATTAGGAGATCTCGACCCAACCATGTACTGTTGTACGACTATAGCTCGGTCCAAAGTGTGAATCATACTCGGCCCAACCTCTGCTGTCTTCCTTCTCAAACCGGACAAAATGAATAACTTGTTCCATCCAAACTTGTAATCTTGTGTCTGCATTTACTATGAAATTAGCTTCCCTATATCAACCTCGGTTGTCATTGAACACTCCAATCACCTTTCGTTCGTGTCTAGTTGAAATAAAAAAGAGAGAAATTTGTTATAGTTAAAGAGAGGCTCTCCTCGATTACTTTGAAACTAATTAGTATGAGAGGATAATATGATCTAGAATCTTGTTCAACTACTTAGCACGTTACAAGAGAAACAAGCACGACACATTCCTCTTCAAGCAAGACAGTTTGTTCGAATTTCCTTCTTCCGTGAGAAACAAGAGAAACAAATTCTGCAAATCACATTACTTCTATGGACTATTCGTGTTCTCATTCTCTGCCCCTTTCATCTTCACCTTTGTTTGTACTTCTCTTTAGTCTCAACGTGAACTTGTGACGAAAAGCTAAGCTACTGCAGCTTTCGGCTATCAAACCTTAACAAGTAGGGAACATTTTTAGATCTTCACCTATTGGGGACGATGGGAGGTGGCTTAATCGGGTAGTGCTTTACATATACAAGGGGTTAAACTGGCCTAAATACTAACAAGGAGACCCGTGGCCATTTGGATCGTGATTGAGAAGGTCTCAACTCAACTAGCACAACCCGTGAATCCGTGACACACTAGCAGCCGTGCTACCCAGCACACCAAAACTATCTAATCATGCATGTTCTTAAACGGCTGCCCTATTCTTTATTATCCATCTCACTCTCTATTAAAATTTAAAACTAAAATACCTCAAAAACTAATTTGGAAATTTGTTCCGGCCTCTTGAGTAATCGGAATAATGTATCATGTAGACAGTAGAGTGGCTCGAAGGGTTAGTAGATAAGTTTCATGTGTACACTAGCGTCACACTTGTCCACAAAGAACTGAAAAGGTTTTGTCTACCATATGACGAATTGAGTCCGAAAAAGACTCCAGTAATGGAAGTTTCCGGTGATAAATCTGGTGAAGAGTTCATGGTACGTATGTACAAAAGTGCAGACATGAACAAGATGATTATGATCACTGCTTTTTTTCCATGTGAACAAAGAATCCACTTGAGGTCGAGGGGATGGTATTTCCTTTTGGACATACGTAATGATGCGTACACTTCGCGTACAAATGAGATGATCGAGTCGTACTAGTTTACAATTGAGAGACGATCAAGTCCTACTAGCTAGATTTGGGTGTAAACGAATTTTGAATGTGACATTTTGATCAAGAGGAGCCAAGCCTGACTATTGCAGTTCTTGGCCTTCATCTTTTTAAACAAATTAATACTGGCCAGACGGCAAAAGTCTTTCAAGGAAAAATTTACATTTGGGTCTCTATTACATTGGTTCTCTATCTTGGTTTGAATTTTTACGAAGTAGTATTCAATCCAAAGAAAATGATTACCCAAAAGGCCAAAAGGTGAAATATAATGCATGAACGGGTCAAAATATATTTCACCGATGCATCCTGGAAGGGAGTGGAAGCTTCCCTAGACATGACATTTTCTTATTCAACTATACGATCATACGAGCACCATCAATACAGTTGGCGTTGCATATATAAATTAAGCTCAGTTCGATCTCTATAATATGGTCTATGAAGAAAAATCATATATATGTCAAGTATATTTACTGAGACAACACCTGCAGTTAATATTGATGGTAAAAGAGAATCGAAGATAAACTATTAACAGCATGCATTCTCTAATTAGCAACCTCTTACAGTATAGGCTTTTTACTATGCATATGCATGCTTGCTTGTTTTACGATTTAGTGTATGTTTCAATCCTGAGTCTTGCCAAAATTGAAAGCATTGATACAGTAAAACTTGCATGCATAAACACCTCACATATAGTCATATAGACATTCAAGTTTATCAAGACGTACATGTATATATTTACACAGTGTTTTGATCTAGATCGATCATGACTATTGACAAAGAATCCTACCGACTTTATTCAGATTCACGTGCTGTATACAATTCTTTCTTACAGTAAAATCAACTTGTAAATACTGTAAGAATAAATAATGTGAAAGATGAAATGAGATGCAGTTGTATCTATACGGCTATGCTATATTTCTAAACTTCTACTGAATCTTTACCCAAATACCCTCACTTGGAATCAGCTGGTGAACCACATATAGAAGATAATATCCTGCCGGAGCAAGATTACCGGTAGCCGGCGTTGTGACCTGAACTTCAAACTTCAAGTTCCCCACTGCTCTAACATTCTCGGAAGCAAGAATCAGTAGCCTCTGGTTCATCGAGAACGAGTGTGTAGTAAACGAAGGTGCCACCATCGTAACAGAAACCGAGTTAAGTGCTATTTTTCCCGTCATCGAAAATCGAACGGCTAGCGTCTTGCCGTAACCAACCGTAACTTGTGACTGAGGTGAAAAGATGCTCGGACGTATACCAGCGAATTGTGAGTCTAAGTAATTAGGAGAGAATGCTTCCAAGGCAAGTTCCGTTGGGAAAAGCACGTTTGAGAACTCGTAACGAATATGAGGGTTACTACCTCCAACAAGCACTCTTCCATCACGTAGCAGTACTGCAGTGGAATGATACATGCGTGGAATGGTGCTCGGGTTTTGTTGCTCGAATCGTGACCCGACGGCATTATCAGGCTTGTAAACGACCGGGTTCAGTACCGGGTTCCGACCAAGCTCCCACCCGGCGGTACCTAGGCCGGCACCGTTGATGATTAAAACGTCACCGTTGGCAAGCAACGTCATGTCACCCATGACTCTAGCTAGAGGCATGTTTTCCACAACCCACGTCGGACTCGGGTCGGTTATTTTAATCCGACCGCATGTCTTCAATGCTTCCACGAATGTCCCACTTTCAGCATTAACATAAGAGCCTTTGGGAGCTCCACCGCACACCAAAACCTCAGCCGCAACAACCTGGCCTTTTGAGCTCTTCAGAGGTAGCAACACGGCGGAACCGGTGCTGGGATAGGACCTCGGGTCCCCACCGGGTATTGTAGGGTAGGTCTTCACAATTTTACCAGCTGCATAGTCGAACAAAATGGCTCGGTTGTTTGCGAAGATGAAAAGGTTGCCATCAACGTTGAGAAAGACAAAAGGGTAGAGATTGTTCTCTATGGCGGTGCCGTCACTTGTCTGAACTAGAAAGGGCAGACTATGCACGTTCATTGAGCCTCCTCCGCTTTTAGGGTAGAACTCGTAGTTGAACTCCCGCCGTCCGCCGATGATTATTTGCCGTCCATCTGGCAGAAGATGATTGGTGGCGTACCATCTCCGGTTGGTTAGCCCGTTTTCAATCTCTTTCCAGTCACAAGTAGGACACGGCTCGAAAACCCTCACCCTTTTCTCTCCGTCGTTGAAACCACCCGTCTGGACTAGACTTCCGCTGGGGTTTACTGATCCCGAGGAGCACCACACGTCGGAGTACACAAAGAGAGGTCGAATCTTGTTGGACGCCACGTCGTACTCGGCGGAGTGAGCCGTGCAGTCGACTTTAAGCGCCGTGTCGTTGGGGTTGTTGCGGCAGACGCCGTTGGGGAGGGAGAGGTTGGATCTTCCGAAGTCGGTGCGGTCGAACATGACGACACGGTCGTTTTTGAGGAGCTGCATGTGCATGGCGGAAATGCCGACGTTTTTCAGAAGCAGTTGCCATTTGCCGCCGGCGGCGTTGGTCAGTGAGAAGAGAGAAGTGGATATGAGAAGGAATGAGAGAATGAAATGGGGTAGAGTTGTTTGGCACTTCTTCTTCATAATGGAGGGGCTAGCTCCGTTGTGATTGTCTATGATCTTGTTTGGTGTTTTGGTCTGTTGTTTGTCTGGGAATAATTGGTCTATCTGTAAATGGCTTTGCTGTTGGTGTCTGAGATTGTTGTCTCCTTTATATAGTAGTGAAGCTTGTGATGTGGAGGAGAAAATTTCACAGAGAGAAAGATCGAGCCACCCACATGCATATTATGTAAACGTGTGGGACCGGGTTTGTGAGAACGACGGACCGTTGTTTTAATTTTGTTCGGAAAATATTCAAATAAAATGACGAGCTTGGCTGCTTGTTCTGGGTTTGTAAATGCAAGTTTAATTAATTACTCAGTAGGAATGCTAGCTAGCCTCAGCTACAGCTGCATTATTTCTCATCGTCGGTTTCAATCTTATTTGTGAGTAATGGTATTGAAATTTGTTTCGTTTATTAATTCTGGTAGGTATATGTGATAATTTGCATTCATATATATTAACTCGATCGTTTTCCGGCACCGGTCAAATAAAACATGATAGACGAAACAATACTAGTGCTAGCTGTATTATGAAATTTTCGATCTGCGTTATATCTCGGCCGGCGATGGAAACGTTATCCTAGTTTTTATGTGGAAAGGATTAGCAGAGAGTCATCGAGAGAGCGATTTGGATTGAATTGACCTATAGATTGACCTCCGCAATCGACTTTCTCAAGAGATCTTCATCATGCAAACTTTGAAGGGTTTCTGAAGCTAGCTCGAGCACACGTACGTGTAAGAAAGAGGCTAGCTAGCTAGCTCGAATCACATCTCAATCATTTGTCATTTCCTCACAGTCGTTATCCTTCTACTATTTAGTCGGTAAAGCTGTTTACTTCTTCAACTTCTCAACCTAACAGCACAGTTTCGATCTGTGCGTACGTACGTACGTTATTAGCTATCGCATTTCATTGGTATTCATGGATTGGTTCTTGTGTCTTAAATACTGATTTCGATCTTAATGATTAATTTATGGTATGATATGGACTATTTCAGTTTAACCAGAAATATTCTTCTTCCAATGCTCCTTTTTATATCGGATGTGTTTTGTATACTCGATTTGAGAATGTTTAAACCGGATTCAGATCCTCTGCTCATATTTGTCATACTGCATTTATGTCATTCAACTTGATCCCAAGATTCCCCAACCATAGCCTGCAAAATGGGGATGGATGTAATGAAATTAGTAGAACGAATCAAAGTGGGAAGATCTTAATTATGATAAGAATTGTGATGTAATTAGGGTTTTCAGATTTTTGGGTATTTCTAATGATGTACATAATTAGGGTTTTCAATCTCATGCATAGAGCAATAGACACTACGCTTAGAGTTTAATTCCATGCATAGACACAAAATTGTGACTAATCTCAAAATCTCTTAAGTACTTTACAAAGTGAATTGAAGTTAAATTAAGGAATATGTATATCTTACTCAATGATTCATTAGAATTTCCAAAGGGGGTGGCAAGACAAACAGCTGAAGACGAGAGGTAACATGCATGGGATTCGAAAAGGAGGTTTTCATTCTTAAGTGAAGAGCATCAAGTAGTTTGTTGACCCATCACTACTAATTAACAGAATCAAAAACGACTTGGAAGCTGACTCATTACAGCATGCATGCATTAATCAAGAAAATACTTGCTTATATGATAAAAGTATGATTGGTTTGATTTAGTTGCTTAATATGTTAGGCATTTGTCGCTGTCATATTCCAAAGCCTCAAGCTTGGATTTGCTTCAGCAGTTGGTGCACCCTGGCGGCCTGGCCTCGTTTATATAATGTTTGCCCATTTTGGCACACAAAGCTTATTGCTTGTCTTAATTTGAAGCCATAAGAATTTTCGTTTTCGGGGTGGAAAAACTTGAAGATCGTTTATAATATGCAAAGGTTATATATGCATGTTTTTAGCTCAATTTTCGTTCGTCTTTCGGTGCTGACAAACTGGAAAAGACCCCAGAACAGATTCTACACCAATTAATTGGTAGCATATATGCATCTGCGGTAAGTAGAGAATATGTATTTGATCAAATTTAGGGTAAAATTACGGGGAAAGATGAACACGAATTTCTTGTTTCAATAAATAAGAAACAAGTCCAATATACCTAACAGAATGAGATTGAGACGTGCTTAGTCCACACTCAATTTTTATAATTAGTAATAAATGACATCAAGTCTCAGGAGGCTGAATGAGTTCCATCTCTGATGTTGTTGGTGAGTCACATCAATTTCGCATCAGTTTACAATACATATCTATTTTTCCCTTTCTGATCTTATTCTTGCAAATCATGAACAATCGACCTGGCTATGTCAACATTTTGAGGCGTGGAAATAAAACCTGCACGTCTTCTGTATATTATATACAAATTATACAACTTGTATAGTGATTTAAATATACAGTATCACTATACACTTGCATATTCTGTGTTTCAGTCCAAGTATGCTAGTTTCATCACAACCTACCTCTTCTAATGTTTTGCCAATCATTTTTCTTGTTGCTGTTCTAATATTCTAAACCATATATGCAAAGTCAAAACATGCATATGATTCATGGACTACCTAGAAACACAGGGAGACTTGAATTATTTGGATGAGTAGTTGAGTACAATGTTGAAACAAAATGGCAACTTACAAAAGTGTGCAAGAAACTAATACGTATTTTTATATAAGGAATTGAGGATTTGATCGAAGGACCCAGAAAATGTTTGCTCTCTTAATTTCAAGTATAGATGTAATACGTTTCCTAGATGGTAAAGCTTATCTTTCTGCACAGTTTGATTGAGTCATTATATAACATAATTAACATCTCGATCAAGTGCATCGTCTTCACAGAATGTATAAAACTAGTTAACAATTTTCAACAAAACCAAAAGAAAATTTAAGAAATCAAAGAAAACTCGGTATTTTTTTTTTTTGCTTTGTTTTCCTTGTGTAGGCAGTAGGTGTATGATCTACTTCATAATCTTTACTTCTCACTTTGAAAGGTCTTCGCGAGGATTAGTATGTTTTAGGGATTACTTGAACTCGATAGATTAGGTATGCACAATATATTTCCACCCAACTACTGAATGCTCGACATGAAGAAACTAAGAACACGATTATTGTTCAATCATCTTATCTTAGCTCTAGCGTGTATTATTTGAATTCTGCATTGATATGCATGACTTGTTCAACTGGTGTCTGCGAAAGTTGAAACCATTTTACTTTCTAGAAGTTAGAATACAAGCTCTCGAGCTCGCGAAAGATGCAGGAATCAAGTGTTACCATTAAGTTGATCACTTGACCTTACAAACGATATCTGATATACTCTAGCTTGTGTTACATAATCTCTTCGCCATGTCAATCATCATCAAGAAGACAGAGTTGGGGTTTTCAATCATAATCTGAAATCTGCTAGAAGAATACCATACAAGAGTAGCACATGGGATTGATGGGAATGAGAAGGACTCTAATATCAACCCCACAAACATGAATGCAATTTGTACCCGTACCGAAACTGAGAGCGAGGCAACTTTGATCACGCTGCTTAACCATCTATTCGATCAATCTACTATCACTGTTACAAAGCAACAAAACAAGCCAGACACAATCCAAAATTGGGACCTTAAATTAAGAACAACCGTTAAACATGGACTAAATGCAGTGAGTGAAAGGAAGAGGCCGTGCCTTGTAGAATGACAACTGCTGTTGGACCTTGATCCTTAGGCATTGCTGATTGCCTGATTCATTAGGAAGGATATGCATCAACAAGCTGCCACAAGTCACAAACCAAATAGACTGCACACATTCTACAGGATTTGGTAGACCCACTAGATCGGCTTATTAGTATTCAATTGTAATCACTAGTTCCTCAATGAAATATTGAAAGAAACGGAAACCTAATCTTATCGAAGTCTATAGTATGAAATTCAAAGCTTATGTTCAACTTCTCTTCTGGCTACAATAAGTCCCATTCAGTAATACAAAAGATAACTGAAGACAAATATTAGTCACAGTAGTAAAATGTTTGATATGGAGAATGTAATGGTTATGCAAAGGTCTTCTAGATGACACAGACGGATGTAACATAAGCTCTAACATTTTTTGACATATTAGCTAAAATATATATACAGAAACAGAAACATTTACTGATTCTGGATGTGATTCTACTGCATATATTCGCCACAATATTATCATTCTCAGGTTTGAGGAGTATAGAGTTTCCAAAGTGCTACTACTGTGTCCTCTGATGCAGAGGCCATTAGCTTACAATCTGTTGAATACGAGACTGCATTACACTGCAAAAGACCAAAATTATTTGCAAATAATCAGGACCTCAATAATGTGTGAAGGATAACAAATCTATCCTAAAAGTTAAACACAAAATCAGGCCTTCAGTTGAAACAGCCTTGGCCTTATATACAGTGCAATATGATATTTCTTTTCTTAGGTCACTTTCTCTAGTTGTTTGAAGAAAAGAACAAATAAAATACTCATTTTTCAGAACATTTAATAACTCAAATGAGAGAAACGGAATAGCAGAAATGTCCAAACTGAGAATCTTTGGATAGATATCATCCGCAAGAGTAATACTATACCGTTGCATGGTGATACTTCAATATTGCCAAAGCAGTTCCTTTGCGATAGTTATATACTCTCACTCTGCCATCAAGAGGTAAAAAGGAAAAAAGAGACATAAGAATGCATAAAATGGGAGTGATATGGCCTTGATGCAACAAAGATGACTAAGAAAGTAAGAATCAGTGTTGAGCCTTTCTTTGCAAGAAAATAGAAAACAGAAATTTTGAACTTTATTTGTTTGTATGTTCTTAATTTAATGTTTTTTTTTTCTTTTCCCGGCAGTGTCTATAGCTGAATTGCATGTGTAAATTATGACAACTAATTACATGACTAGAACATATCATTCAGATCTCAGTTGATTCCCAACCTGTGGTCCCAGCCAGCTGTTGCAAATATTTTGCCATCAGGTCGAATAGAGATGCTTGATATGCCAGGTCTCTCCAAATCTATTTCTTTCTTGATCACACATGTACCCTAAGATGGACACAACAGAAATTGGAAAGAGATGACATCAGATTTACGTATGAAGTGAAATATTTGTTAAAACTAACTATCTCCACCCATCTTAAAAGTTAAGAGGCTTGAAATGGAAATAACCTAGTAATATGAACTCTCAAAGATGGGAAAGTTACCATGGAATTTTCCAAACTATACAGCACAATTTTCTCATCTGCAGCTCCTGAGATACCACCATTGCATGACTCGTCAATGCACAGGCTTAAAACTGCAGATATTGAGATATAATGAACATGAGAAGAATAAAAGGAGAAAGTGCAATTGAGTTTGTTGGATTCACTCCCATGTGAGAAGAATAAAAGGAGAAGGTGAATTCGAGTTCTTTGGATTCACTCCCACACCTGGCTCTGAATGAAACTTGACGGATGTAACTGGAACACCTGGATTTCTAACATCCCACCAAAGCATGGAGCCATCCTCATAACTGCATTATGTACAAAAAACACAATAGCATCAAAAGAATTTAGAATAAACAAACACAATCACAACTCATAAATCAAACACAAAATTTGCCACGAACTTCAAATCCCAAAACCAAATGCAGAATATTTCATAATTATTATAGTTCTTATGCATATGGGCGCTCATTACAAAATATAAGACATCACAAATCTGGTACCACACTCAGAGGTGATGAATCCAAGTAATCAATTGGTATCAAAACCATTATTACGAAATAGTGATATAGCAGCTTTGCATACTATGTTGTTGTTATATCTCCACTGCAGTCATAGATGTACTAGAATGCTAGTGCGAATAGAAGAATATACCCAGCCACGACGTTTAGGAATCCCTGTGATTCCAATGGTAAAAATGCTTGAACTGCCATGCACAATCCTACCAAGAAACAATGACTACAATGTCAAAATTGGCAGAAAAGTGATAGTTCAAGGTAGTCTTCAACAATTCAAGATAATCTGTGTACACGTACAAAACTAACCAATTGGGCTACTCGAACAAGAAAAAGCCTCCCATTAAAAAGACATTTACAAGATCTTTAACAAAGATATATCAATATGTCTCTAGCTCCCAGGGTGACAATTAATCATGAAGGCAATGGTTCAAATTAACTTTTCTTTAAGAGACAATGAATTGTGCATGACAGTAGGCATTCACAGCAGACTAAACATGTTTCTGAACTAATAATCTCAAAAACTTAAATGATTTGAATTATGAAGGTAAATATATGATCTCCCTATCTTTGTTAATTAAAATTTATTTCTACCCTGCAATTAGTCAAAAGTCGATGGAATTGGTGACCGACCTCTTTCCTTGGTAGATATAGCTGAGGAGCCAGTAGAACAGCTTTGAGGTAGCTGTATACACCTTTCTGCAGTATTAAGATCCCAAATCTCAACCTTGGCACGTCAACCACATGAAGATAATGAACAATTGAGTCCATGAAATGGGGAAAAAAGTAAACATAATCAAGGTTGCGTATAAACCTCAGATGACTGCTCTCCTGCTATAGCAATGTATTTAGATCCTCCAACTCCAGTATTTTCTGTTTCAAAGAAATATTGGCCAATATTGTTCACGATTGTAACTGTCTACGAGCAATAAAGACTAGAAATGTATAATACTATAATCCACAGGTACAAACTTCAATTCTAATAGATACGTAATGTGTATAGGTATACGTATATATAAGTTTGACCCCTTACACCCTGGAAGAAACTACTGAACTGCATTTACAACTTGATTTACATACTACCAATCTTAACAAACCTTCATCAGTTCTAGACTGCTGAGACAGATATCCTTGGACCTTTTCTTCACTGTCATCCAAAGTATCTGCATCAGTAGACTCCCTCTCATCTCCGTCATGATCCTTTGGCCTGTCAACTTGCGTAGAGCAAGAACCAGGTCTCTTCACCAACGAAAGCTTACAGAAGTGGTAAGCATTCGTCGCAATCGTCGCAGAGGGATCCCTGCAAGGCAAATGAGCCGTGTAAAACACTCATAATGTTTTAACAGAACTAGAAAAGACAACAATATCTAAATAGCCATAGTCGAAAAAATCCGAGAAATAAAATAGCTAACAACCTGGACAGACCTCCATCTCCAATATCCCAGCACTTAACAGTTCCATCCCTACCCTGGCTACACAAACATTCTCAAATTTCATTTTTTTTTTTCTTTCTAAAATTACAACAATAATAGCTCATAAATGAATAATAATACACAGCAAAAAAAAAAAAAAAAAAAAAACCTGATAACTTTGTCAGCTCCAATTGAAGAGCTACAAGCAACAGAAGAAACTCCGTGTGCCGCGCTATGCACTCTGCATATACACACACACACAAGTTTCATTCTTCTACTCATGACATCATCATAAAACAAAATAATACTAAATGAAGTACCCTGCTGACGCTATCGTCCGATTCCGGAGAGTGTCCCAAATACGCAACTCACCATCTGCCGAACTGAAAAAAAAGAAAAGATAGGTGACATTTAGAAGCAGAAGAATAATAAGGATGAGGTTTGGAATTGGATTTAGAATGGCACCAAGTGAATAAGAGAGATTGAGAGGGATGGAAACAGAGGTCGGTGACAGAGGCGCGGTGGCCTCTCAGCACGGCCACTGGGTCCGGCGGTGGCCGTCTCTGTTTGTTCATTGGCTTCGGTGATATGACTGTAAAGTGTGGACTGGTGTACGCATAAGAAATTTTAGGGGCTAAAGTCAATATCGCCCTCCAGTTTTCAATTTATTTACCGTAGAGAATAAGGACGTATCCAAACAGTGTATACGTATCCGGACGACGTGTCCAGCTGTGCATGCATGGAGCAACCTGAGGTCGCCCGCGCAGCGACAGAGTCGGAATGTCTGCGGACGTAGGAGGTCAGAAAACATTTGTGGATTAAGAAAACATTCGGGAGGTCAGAAATAATTTTGGCTCGTAAGAATACGTTATATTATGGTAAATATTTTCGGATGGTAAAGAAAATCATTTCAAGGGAATGTGCATGGTTAGATCTTGTTCAATAAAAGAAGAGGACATAAAAAATTAGATCACACACTACTGAATTATAAATCGAACAAACAGTAACATAAATACTGTTTAAATCACGTACAACATAAAAAGAGTATCGTATTACTTATTATTACTTGAACAAAAACAATATTGATTCATAAAAACAACATATCATCACTCTATTATAACGCTTCATTTTTAAAATTTATGTATTTCTAAGTCGAGATAAAAATTAAGTAGACAAATCGTAAAATTATTATTATTGTTTTTTTTTTATGATTAGAAATGGTAGAGTTCCGAGTCCAAACGAGGTCTCCGGAGTCGGGATATCGTCTCTCCCTTTTCTTTTCACACGCATAAATCGTGTCGGGCCAAAAACCTCTCTATCGCTACGTTCCCTCCTTTCTATTATTTTCCAATCCTTTTTATTTGTCCTTTTTTAATTTTACACGGCGCACTTTATACACTCGTCCTTCTCAATTTCCACACCCCGACGCTAACGTGCGCACCTCCTCACTCTCTCCGGCAAATCAATCACCGCCGCCGTACCGGAGCTTCTCAGTTCGCACAGGTCAGCCGCCCCCAACCTCATCTCTGTCTCTGTCTCTATCTCTATACCATTCGCTAGGGCTTAGCAAACTGAATCATAAACCCTAGGCAGGCTTTAATTCGTGTTTCGTTTTCGTTTTTTTCAATGTTAGATTCTCTCGATTAAGCTAGAGGCAGGTCAGGATTTACGAATTTATGAGAGGAATTGATAGAGTTCGTCAGGGATTTGGTTGTGTATTGTGTTTGTGATTATCTGCGATTCCATGGATTTGGTTCGGATTTTTGATATTGTAGGAGGAATTTAAACATGTGCTTTAATTTTCTGAGAATAGAGAAGTGGAAGGTGATGCTTGGCTTTCGTGATTGGGGGACTGAAGCTGGTTTAGGGTTAAGGGAGGGTGTGTTGTCTTGAAATTTGGGGTTGACATGATGGATGGAGAGGAGAAGAGGTTGGGAGCTAAGAAGAGGTCGAAGTTAATGGAGGTTAATCTCAATTCGGATGGCGACGATGAGCCAATTGGGTCTCTGCTGAAGAAGAGGCTACGAAACCCTAAGAAGGTTAAGCCGGGGTTGGAGGGCGTAAGGGGGAAGAAGGTTGAGGCTGGAGAGGACGATTTGGGGGGACTGGATGATACCTTGGCAAGTTTCAGGAAGAAGCTCAAGGGTCCTAAGAAGGATTCGGGGGTGAGGGGGAGGAGTTCTAGTTTGGATGTTGTGCAGTCTTCGGATCAGGATGGGGGCTCGGAGGCAAAATCAGTGTCGAGGAGTATGGAGAAAGGTGTGGTTATGGGTGGTGAAAATGGATGTGATGTGGTTAGGGATGTAGAGGTGGAAAACAAGCTTAAAGGAAAGGGTAAGAGAACCAAGGTTTCAGGTCTGGTATCTGGGGAGGGTTCTAATAGCTCTTCAGATCATCATTTGCAAGATTCGTTATCGGCATTTTTTCAGAAGGCACAGTCTAGTGTTACTAAGAAGTCTCATCCCTCTTCGAGTGTTAGAGAGAAGAGTGGTTCTCAGGATCTGGAGGATGGATTGAGCCCTAGTTCAGAAGGTGTTGGAGGAAATAGCATGCCTGTGGATGTGCAGAGGCATAGTTCTGTTTCAAAACTGATCCCTGAAAAACCAAAATTTGATGACAGTTTGCTGTCAGATTGTGGTTTGAATCCTTTAGATTCAGTCAATGATCAGTATAAGATAGAGGAACGAAACAGAATTTGTGAAGATTCTGACTGCAACATGCAGAACCAAGAGAGGTCTCGAGGACTTTATTCTATTCCTGATGAGATGATGAGACTCGAGGATAGAAAGAATGTCGGCACAGTGGATCCTTCTGTGACAAACTCAAGCCCTCTAAAAAGTTGTGAACAGAAGGGGGAAGTGCTTGGGGTTGGTAACAGCGACTCCAAAGGGGGCTTTCCTGATACTCTGTCTGTTCAGTCCACAGAAGTTTTAGCTAGATGCACATCAGGTGCAGACTGTGAAATATCTTATTCAGATGGAAAACAAATTCTGATGCCTAATTATAATGATGATTTGCTGAGCAAGTCTAACTTTTGTCCGGATGCCCTCAAGAGGGAAGAAACCCCTTGTAATTGTGTAATTGCTTACAGTGAAGGGCAAGATCTTAATTCCAATCCTTTGCTTGAAGAGGATGCCATGACAACTGATTGTCAGAAATCTTCAATCCAGTTCATTCATCAAGCGAAAACCTTGCAAACTGCCTCCTTTCAGAAGGGGGGCAATTGTGAAGACTTTTCTTCTGATGAAGCATCAAAAGAGAGGATTAGTCCAAAACATGATTATATTACTAGTAATGAAGAGGTTGATGGAGCTTCGCCTCCTTTATATGCAACACTAGATGAGAATGAGAGTTTCCCAGAATACACAGTATCTCAACCTGACATTGAAAACAAAGATGGTAAGCTATCAGCTCTCCTGCGCGTACCCCGGAATATTAGGAAACGCCGGCATGGAGACATGGCTTATGAGGGGGATGTTGATTGGGAGATCAATGATCAAGGATTGGATAGTGACAATTCAATTAGAGCGAGAGTGAAGTTTGATTCCTCTTCAAGTATTGGCACAGAAGCTGAAAGTGGTGGGGCTGCAGCAGTGTCTGCTGGTCTTAAAGCTCACGCAGTGGGTCCTGTTGAGAAGATTAAATTCAAGGAGATTTTGAAGCGCAGAGGTGGCCTTCAGGATTACTTGGAATGCAGGTTAGTTAATAATTCTGAAACCAGTTGAAATACTGAATTATGATAAAATTTCTGGCATGCATTGCATCTTTCTGCAAGGACACCAATGCTAGATGATATATATATATATATATGTATATATATATATATATATCAGTAAATGCTTCAATCCTGTTTGACCTTTGATGTTTGATTTCCCTTTATAGATTTTGTTTCCCCTTTAAGTGGTCATGTGACTCGTCCAGTTTGCAACTTCTGCTTGTTTGTTCTTTGAATGAACAACTTTTAATCTTTTGTTGAAGCTGTCAATTCAATTCATGTGCTTTATTTGTCTGCTGAGATACCATGCTCAGTAATATTATTTTGCTTGGGTGCAATCCAGGAATCAGATCTTAGCTCTGTGGAGCAAAGATGTTAGTCGAATTTTGCCTCTCTCCGACTGTGGGGTAACAGAGCCTGCTTGTGTGGATGAACCAGGGCGTGCCTCTCTAATTAGGGATATTTATGCTTTTCTAGATCTCAGTGTAAGTAAAGTACTCAGTGTGTTTCCTTACTTGTTCTTTTATGTACCTCTGATCCTTACCAAGCTTGATCAGTCCACTCATTCTTTCCCTAGTCCTTTTCCCATAATTTTATGGCTGTATTTTCATTCTCTTTTGAATTAATGCAAAACATTTTCGCAGGGCTATATAAATGTTGGAATTGCTACCGAGAAGGATAAAGCAGAACCTGGTTCTAAGCATGACTATAAAATTCTCAGAGAAAAACCTTTTGAGGAGGTTTCTGGGGTTTCAGTTGCTGACTCAGAGGATGGGGTTTCCTTTATCATTGGCCAGAATAAGAATTCAAAAACTTCAACTGATGCGAAGAATGGAATTACATTTAACTGTGAAAACTTGACTGAGGGAGCCACAAAAGACAACGGGCATGTTGGAGCAGTGGCATTGGAATTATCTGATGCGAAAAGTCCTGAAGAATGCCCAACTGATTACCTGGAAAACTGTAGTGCTGATGCGAGGTTCCAAAGTCGATTGGACAATATGGATGTTTCAAGTAGTGATCCTTCTGGCGAGACATCGGATGGTGGAGTCGTCCCTGTTGTAACTCCAGAGATAAAGAATGAATCACAGAGCATTCAGTCAACCCCATGTGATAATCTACCGAGTAATAACACCCTGCAATGTGGTCCAGAAGTCAGAAAGGAAATCATTGTAATAGGTGCTGGTCCTGCTGGCTTAACTGCTGCGCGCCACTTGCAGCGTCAGGGGTTTTCAGTCAATGTACTTGAAGCTAGGAGTCGAATTGGAGGTCGTGTTTATACAGACAGGTCATCTTTATCAGTGGCAGTTGATCTTGGTGCTAGCATTATTACTGGTGTTGAGGCTGATTGGGCCACTGAAAGAAGACCCGATCCCTCCTCATTGGTTTGTGCTCAGTTGGGCCTCGAGTTGACTGTATTAAACAGTGATTGCCCTCTCTATGATATTGAAACTGGTAAAAAAGTTCCTGCAGATCTCGATGAAGCATTGGAAGCAGAGTTCAACAGCCTTCTTGATGATATGGTATTACTTGTAGCACAAAAGGGAGAACGTGCAGAAAGAATGTCTCTTGAGGAAGGTTTTGAATATGTCCTTAAGAGGCGTCGTATGGCACAATCAGGGAGTGCCAAAGAAAAAGAACTGCATGGTTCAAGGGATGATACCAGAACAAATATTGATGGTAGGGTTGTTGATACAGGTTGTTCTAAGCAAGAGCTCTTGAGTCCTCAGGAGAGGAGGGTTATGGATTGGCATTTCGCCAATTTGGAGTATGGTTGTGCTGCTCCGCTTAAGGAGGTATCTCTCCCCCATTGGAACCAAGATGATGTTTATGGTGGCTTTGGGGGAGCTCATTGTATGATTAAAGGGGGTTACAGCACTGTTGTTGAGTCTCTCGGAGAAGGACTGCTCATTCACTTGGATCATGTAGTCACTGATATTTCATATGGCGCTGAGGATGGTGAATTGAATAACCAGTGTAACAAAGTCAAAGTCTCCACATCAAATGGGAGTATCTTTTGTGGAGATGCAGTCTTGATTACAGTGCCTCTTGGGTGCTTAAAAGCAGAAACCATAAAGTTTTCTCCACCATTGCCCCAGTGGAAACATTCTTCTATCATGCGGCTTGGATTTGGCGTTCTTAATAAAGTAGTTTTGGAATTTCCAGATGTCTTTTGGGATGACTCTGTGGACTACTTTGGAGCAACTGCTGAAGATACCAACCTGAGGGGTCAGTGCTTTATGTTCTGGAATATCAAGAAAACTGTTGGGGCTCCTGTTCTTATAGCTTTAGTGGTTGGTAAGGCAGCTATTGAAGGTCGAAAGATGAGCTCTTCCGATCATGTTAACCATGCATTAGTGGCTCTACGTAAATTGTTTGGAGAGGCGTCAGTACCTGATCCAGTTGCATCAGTTGTGACAGATTGGGGCAGAGATCCTTTCAGCTACGGTGCCTACTCATATGTTGCTGTCGGAGCTTCTGGAAAAGACTATGACATACTAGGGAGACCTGTTAATAACAGCCTATTCTTCGCTGGTGAAGCTACCTGCAAGGAGCATCCTGACACTGTTGGTGGTGCAATGATGAGTGGGCTTCGAGAGGCAGTTCGTATAATTGACATACTGACAACCGGAAATGATTACACAGCAGAAGCAGAAGTAATGGAGTCCATGCAGAGACAGTCTGCCTCTGAAAAGGATGAAGTTTGGGACATAACAAGGAGACTTGATGCGGTTGAACTTTCCGACGTTCTTTACAAGAACAGGGAATCCTTACTTCAGGACTTATTCTTTAATGTAAAAACTACTAAAGGGAGGTTGCATCTGGCCAAAGAGTTATTGACTCTTCCGGCTGAAACATTGAAATCCTTTGCTGGCACCAAAGAGGGGCTAACCACGCTCAACTCGTGGATACTGGTAATTTGCATGAATATTATCTATTTTCTAATCATTATCGGATTTGAATCATTTAATGCTTGTTCATGCATATGGCCTTGGGTGTTGACAGGATGTTTGTTTCTAGATAAATTTATGAAGGTATGTGTTTTGTAATTATAACAGGATTCAATGGGGAAAGCGGGGACTCAACTCTTGCGGCATTGTGTGCGTCTTCTTGTTCTTGTGTCAACAGACCTACTGGCTGTGCGCTTGTCTGGTATTGTCTCCTTATTTGTTGCTATAGCTAGTGTGCTTTCCTGTGATCCATCTTTGTGTAAATCTATGGAACAATGTGTACAGAGATGTGGATAAATGAAAACAGTAATGAAAATGATTCTCATCTACCCTATGCTTATGAACTGTTTGTTCTTTAGCTATTTCAACTGATTAGTTTTTCTTTTGATTGTCTGCACTTCATTATGAAAAAGTGGAATCTGTCTATTGTTCTTGAAGTTTAATAACATAAGGAATCCATAATAATGTGCATATAGATACGTTTCCCAACTTTTGTTGTTGTTGAAAGGGAGGTTTAAAATTGTAATCGGCAAGATGCATTTCCTTAAAGTTAGCTCATCTTTCTGTTTGTGTGGTGTAGGCATTGGGAAAACCGTAAGAGAGAAAGTTTGTGTACACACTAGCCGCGATATACGTGCCATTGCAAGTCTGCTGGTTAGCATGTGGCTTGAAGTCTTCCGCAGAGAAAAAGCTTCTAATGGAGGACTGAAACTGTCAAGGCAAGCCAGTGGTGTAGATTCATTGAAGAGAAAGACAGTCAGAGACTCATCTTCTGGAAAGCCGCCACTACACATGTACCATGGTGCTTATGAGCACAAAGGAAGTTTACAGGATTCTGCATCCACGGGAAGCCAATTGCCTTCGAATCCGAATGTGAAGAAAGTTAATGGCAAAACCATTAAACTTGAAACAGCAAATTCCTCAAGATTCGGAGGTTCAACAGGCAGACCACCTGATGATGACTTTGTTATGACTGAAGAAGAAAGAGCTGCCATTGCTGCTGCTGAAGCAGCACGCGCTGCCGCTGTTGCAGCTGCAAAGGTTTGTTTTCTTGTTACTGTACTAAATGTAATGGGATATACTAGTGTTTCCTTCCTTTGTCATCTTCCTCTCACTCCCTCTCTCTTTCTGTCTCTCTCTCTCCTGTTTCTTATTGTTGTATTTTACAGGCATATGCATCTTCAGAAGCCAAGAGCAGTTCATTGATTCAGCTTCCCAAGATTCCTTCGTTTCATAAATTTGCTCGACGGGAGCAGTACGCTCAAATGGATGAGTATGATTTTAGGAGGAAGTGGTCTGGTGGTGTTCTGGGTAGAGAAGATTGCATATCAGAAATTGACTCGAGGAACTGCAAAGTAAGGAACTGGTCTGTTGATTTCTCTGCTGCCTGTGTCAATCTTGACAGTTCAAGAAGGTCAGTTGATAACCTCTCAGAGCAGAGTCATCCGAATGAGATGGCTAGTCAATTGAATTTCCGTGAGCACTCAGGAGAGAGTGCTGCTGTTGACAGTAGTATCTATACAAAAGCATGGGTTGATACAGCTGGTAGTGTTGGGGTAAAAGACTATCATGCCATAGAGATGTGGCAATCTCAAGCAGCGGCAGCTGACCCTGATTTCTTCCATCCTGATCCGTATGGAAAGGATGAGGAAGATTCAAATACAACTTCTAAAGGACTAAGCTGGAAGCATGAAGGACTAGTAAATGAGAGCTCTGTTTCACAAGTTACTGTAAACAAGGGGTCGTCGAGAAATCATCGTCGAGGAGCAGACCAAATTAAACACGCAGTTGTTGATTATGTAGCATCATTGCTTATGCCCCTCTATAAAGCTAAAAAGATTGATAGAGAGGGATACAAGTCAATCATGAAGAAAAGTGCTACCAAGGTTAGTTATGTACTATCACTCCATTTCTTTTCTTCCTGTTGTAGTATTTAGAAAAGAACCACCTTACTTGCAGGTAACAATCTGATGCAATTTTGTTGAACTGTTATCTACAACTGGTTCCCCTTGATCTATTAGAGGCTCAGTTTTTCTTCTGATAATTCAATTGTCAGGTCATGGAACAAGCCACTGATTCAGAAAAAGCAATGGCTGTGTCTGAGTTTCTTGATTTCAAGCGCAGAAACAAGGTATTCTTTCATCAGATCTATCTATCGATATGTGAAATATCTGCTGTTGTTTCATTTTTTTTATCGACTGAAATTGGCTTGCTTGAGTACACATAAAAGAATAGATAATAAATTGTTTCAATGGAATTTTATATTTGTTATCTTTAACAGTGTCTCATCGTTATTATCCTTTCATATTATGCTATGATGTTTAGTTTCGTCTTACCAAGTCCTTCTAATTTTCAGATACGTGCCTTTGTGGATAAATTGATTGAGAAGCACATGGCAGTGAAGCCTGTTGTGAAATGTTGATACTGGATCATTGATCTGTGATTTCAAAGCACTACTGTACAACAGTGTGCAGAAGTCTGCATGTTGTTTGGGGATGAATTCACAGCGTTAGCTGGCAGCGTTGGGGTTACAGATATATCACATCAAATTCTTGGTTAAACTGCCAACAAGCTCTTTATGACTGTGAAGGTTCTGCGGAACAAAGGGCATGGTTTGCTGCCGTCGGTTGATTCATATTTGGTGGGCATCTTGAACTGCAATTCGAACTGGTAGAGTAAGCGCCAGAAATGAGCATTTCCAGATGCAAGCGGGAGTAAGCGCAAAACAAGTTGCTTTCTCATTCCAATTACAGGCTTAGGGTATGGGGATGATGGTGGATTGCTCTAAGAAATTGGCTTGCCATCCATCAAGGATGTACTGGTGAAAAATCAAGACATCAGACCCTAATTTTTATTCAGGGATCCTCAGGGAGGAGAAACTAATAATCATAGACTTTTTATGATAGTCTTCAATGTGTACAGATTAGGATTGTGTTAGTGACTAGTAATGAGAAGCATACAGAACAGTTTTCGATGGCCAAAATATGTGATGTTTAAGTTTTTGATTAAACATTGATCACTAGTTCTACTTTTGTTCCCCCAAGTAAATTTCCATCTCGCATTATTGGCAGCCTTGTGAGGGCTGCAGTTGTTGCTTACTGGATTGTCTTGTTTGAGTGCATGCCTTGGGTGAGGAGGCTTGTCTTACTCTATTTAGTTTCAACCATGTCCAGCTTCCAACCACTAGAGCATTTATGTGAAATATTGTGTATGTTGATCCAGAAGGCTACATATTTTGTGATTGATGTTCATCTAATACATCTTCAACTATGTATTGATGTTGGTGTTGCAGAATGAAATGCAGGACTTGATCTATTTCCGGAACATGTAACAATCAGAAGCTATTTGATCATCCATTTTCTTTCATTCGTTTTTCTGTCCAGCTCTCTCATCACTTTTTTTTTTGCTAGGCTGGGAGAGCTCTTTTTGGCTGTTCTGAGGACAAGAGGTATGTATATCTTAGTCAACTGTTGTTTAAAACTGCTGTTGTTTATGTCCAGTTCAGATGATTTTTTACTTGAGTTGGAAAATATGTGTTCATTTAACTTGAATGTTCTTCTGTTGATTTTCAGTTAGTATCAAGTCGATGTCATTTACTGTAGTAGACTATCTGATTCTTTGCTTGAAGAATTCTTGGCTTAAACTATGTTATTTTAAGAATTAGCATAAGCTCTCTTGAATTTCATTTTACGTTACTCGTTGGTATATCTTATCCCCTTGCATTTGCTACCAGGTTTAAATGCTCATCTTAACAATTGAAATTTGTCATTCTCTGTGCATAGATGTTATGGACTTTGAGGAGATTTACTGTCGTATGAAGAGAGAGAACTGTGCAGTGTATTATATAATGTCATACTCGTACACCCATTGGCTGTGGTGAGACATGCCTGTGTCTTCTATGTTGCTACTCTGGTCTTTTGTCCGTTTTTCTTCTTCTGGTGTATGTTACCAAAAAGCTTTTGGCAACAAAAGAAGTGATTAAAATTCACATATGTTGGGAAACATGCTGATCTTTAAATTGTAAATTAAGTAATTTCGAAGTCACATAAATTCCTTGCTACTTTCCTTGTATCGCAATCTGTTAGCTCTCAACTAATGGGTAGCCGAGTTTTTGTTGCTTATGTGGGATAAGTTTTGTATGGATCCTATGCTAGGCGTTGGAGTATTGCAACTGCCTCATATAAATGGCAAAGGAAAAAACGGATAAGAAATGGAGCTTTTGTGAAAAAATGGAGTTGAATGTTTTTCTGTTTATTAAGTAAGAAATGTTAAAATGTTGTTTCTTCTCTTGAGGAATACAAAAGGAAGGAATGTGTTTCGATTTCCAGAATCGGGCCTTATTTCAAGAAATTGGGTCAGGCTTAACAAACGGCCCACGTAGCCCACGGTACCTTATCTCCACGTCGCCCGTGAGTGACTCCTCTAAAATCGAGGGCGTAATCGTAAAATCCAGAGCATCCTGTTTGAGGCTGAGATCGAAACACAAACGCTTAATAGGGCGACCCTTGGAGAAGGGAAGAGTCCCCTCAGAATTCAGATCCGATCATCATCCTTGTCGAGAATGGCCTCTACAACCTTCAGCGGCGATGAAACGGCACCGTTCTTCGGCTTCCTCGGCGCCGCCGCGGCCCTCGTCTTCTCCTGTACTTTTCTGTTCATTTTTCAGATCTAATCCCAAAACGACACCGTTTCGTCGATTAGGGTTTTCATCGGTTCTTTGTTGTTTGCGCAGGTATGGGAGCGGCGTACGGGACGGCGAAGAGTGGAGTGGGAGTGGCGTCGATGGGAGTGATGAGGCCGGAGCTGGTCATGAAGTCGATCGTGCCGGTGGTCATGGCCGGAGTGTTGGGTATTTATGGGCTTATTATCGCTGTTATTATCAGTACCGGTATTAACCCTAAGGCAAAATCGTATTACTTGTTTGATGGGTATGCTCATCTCTCGTCTGGTCTCGCTTGTGGCCTTGCTGGGCTCTCTGCTGGTATGGCTATTGGCATTGTTGGTGATGCTGGTGTTAGGTAATGCCTTCTTAGCGCCTCAATACGTAATTTGCAATTTAGGATTTGTTTGATTGATTTGTTAATAGTTGAAGCAATGTTCTTCTTCGCCTGTTTGAGTTTAATCTTATGAGCATTTGATTTGTTTCACAATGTGATGAATATATTTTGTCTTATGTTTAGAGTATAATGAGCTGTTTTTTCACATGGTTTAGTCTTTGAAGTGATGTTGGAATTGCACATGATATGTTTTTAGTTTAGCTTAGGATGTGTCAGGAACTATGTCCTTTCAGATAATTGTTTAACAAATCTGTAGCAAACAGTACATCTGCACCCTCTGGTAACAAATCTGTTGCTTTTGGTTTGGGATCTCTTTTGATTGTAGTTTTCTTACTTTGCAGAGCCAATGCCCAACAGCCAAAGCTTTTTGTTGGGATGATTCTCATCCTCATTTTTGCTGAAGCCCTTGCTCTGTATGGTCTCATTGTCGGCATCATTCTTTCCTCCCGAGCAGGTCAGTCAAGAGCTGACTGAAAAGCTGTGCTGGGTGGATTTCTCGATTGCTGCTTTTAAACAAGCTCTATGTTCTGGTATAAGCTCCTTTGTTCGTTTTGGAAGTGTACTGCAGATTCTTGTTTGTTGTGATCAATGTCTACCGGATTGGTAGTATTTATGTGCCAAAGGTAGAAATTAGAATTAGCAAATAGTTTTATTTCTGAATAAACTTTAAATTTGCACACTTTTTCAATTTTTATCAGATCGGTCTGTATTGAGAATTCAGATTAACATTACTTTGTCTAATATCATTTCGTTTAGCATTATGTGTAGTTACCTTCTTCATATTAAACCTTTGGATTGGTTTGCTAGTCATCGGCGGTAGATGGAATATTGTTATAAGTTACGTATCTCAATTCTGTATTATAATTTCAAGTCATGACCATGGCTTGACAGGAAGGAGTATCTTAAGTTTGGTAAACGAGACTCGAAACCAATCAAATAGTCTGGTGCATTGTATGTTCCAATTTTGTACTCTTACAGGTTTCTGTTATTACGTCAGTGCTAACGTTTTTAACTTGTCGCGAAAGCTCCACATTATCAGGTCACTGATTACGCAAGCGAGGGCGTAGATTAAGTGCTCCCCAAACCACACCCCTAATTCCCACGTGGTCATATTAGTCGGCTTCGATTCGAACCTCCCACCGTCCGTGTTAAAAAGGCGCACATCGGCGGTGCTTCAAACATAAGCGCGTGGCTTAGCGTCTGTTATTACCAAAACCCCTCAACAAACCTTAAGCGCATGAACCTCCGACGACTCTCTTCCAGAATGGCCGAAGAATATTCCAAGTCCGTCTCTGCTTCCACCACTGCCGCCAACCCCACCTTCACCGCCACCGTCACAGCCACCGTCACAAAGTCCAAGTCAAAATCCCTCTGGCCCTCCGTCCTCCGTTGGATCCCCTCCTCCACCGATCACATCATCGCCGCCGAGAATCGCCTCCTCTCAATTGTCAAGTAATTCCAAATTTCATTTCTTAAAAGAATCAAAATTGAAGCTGAATTTAACATGAATTGTGTTTTGATTAAACCTTAAATTGTGAATTGGGTCGGGTTCTGCAGGACTCCGTATGTTCAGGAGCGGGTCAATATTGGGTCCGGCCCACCCGGGTCGAAGGTGAGGTGGTTTAGGTCTGCAAGCAATGAGGACAGGTTTATAAACACGGTTACTTTTGACAGTAAAGATGATTCTCCTACCATTGTCATGGTTCACGGCTATGGTGCTTCTCAAGGTTTCTTCTTTAAAAATTTTGATGCCCTGGCAAGTCGATTCAGGGTCATTGCCATTGATCAACTTGGGTGAGCAATTTCACCTTCAATCCAATGGTCACTTGCTTCATTTTGATTCCATAATATTACATACAGGAAAATTTGATTCACTGGCAATGTATTTATTTAAAAAGATTGGAACTTTTCTCTTACAAGTAATGTAAGGATCAAAAAGCTCCATACTTTATTGCGGAAAACTTTTGAACTTTTAGATTCTCAATGTCAGGCATTGCTCTTTGGGGTGTTTTGTATTGAGATATTTTGTGCTGAAATGCTTGGCTTGATCTTCTTTGCAGCTGGGGTGGATCGAGCAGACCTGATTTTACATGCAAAAGCACTGAAGGTAGTAGGTCTACAATGTCAAAAAAACTGAATCTTCAGATGAATGATGTCATTCTTGACTTATGTTGGCGATAAGAAAGACATATCCTCTGTTATTTAAATTTGGAATTGGCAATGCAGAAACTGAGGCATGGTTTATTGATTCTTTGGAAGAATGGCGGAGAGCCAAAAATCTCAGTAACTTTATATTGCTTGGACATTCATTTGGTGGGTATGTTGCAGCTAAGTATGCTCTGAAGGTACTTGTCATTCCTTATTCATTTTTGAATCTAGCACCGTTATGGCATTTTCCTTGTCACTGATGTGGATTTTATTTATGTAAATAGCATCCGGAGCATATTAAGCATTTGGTTTTAGTGGGTCCTGTTGGGTTAGACTCGGCAGAAAATGCAAGGAATGAAGGGATTATGCAGCTTAAATCAACATGGAAAGGAGCAATTATTAACCATTTGTGGGAGTCTAATTTTACTCCTATGAAGCTAATCAGGTAAAAACAATTTTCTTTCCCCTGTTTCCTTCCACTTTTTGTATTGAATTATTATACCTGGTGATATATCAAATTCCACTGTTTAAGCTATACATTTCAGTTTCTATTTTCTAAGCATCTTGGGGAATTTTATGTGCATGCATTTACGGTGCATTCACAATTGCATACATGACAGCATCTATGGGAATGCATGCCTAACTAAGTCATCTCAGAGTTTCATTGCACGAGGATGATTACAAAAGTGCAGCTTGTTTATAGTGGTTATCTATGCATATGATTTTGGATACGGTTTTACACTTTAAATTTTCTTTGACCTCCAGAAGCATCCTTGGCCATCTAAAGAATTTCATTTAATCATTTACTTTAAACAACTTTTAGATTCCCACTTCCACTCATACTGCTTTCCGATGATTCCACGATCCAAATTTTCCAGTCCCCTCCATGTATCGGAGAGATAAAGAATGGAGGCATTCACACTTATCTTTCATGCAGTACTAGTTGTAGTTACCTTCATCTTACTATTGTATTCTTGATTTACGTGTTACCTTTCTTCAGTCTTAGTGTTGTATTTGTCCCAAATTGCTAGGTTGAGGATATGGTACTTCTTCTCTTTTATCTTATTTCACTTATTTATGTATTTTTCAGAGGGTTAGGGCCTTGGGGTCCAAAGATTGTTCGGGGTTACACGAATTCTAGATTTGGTGCTCGTGCAGCAGGGACCACCCTTAATGAACATGATTCCCAACTGCTAACAGGTTGATATATATATTAAGTTGTTTCTGTATAGCACTTGTCATAGTTTGAAGATCACTAATAGTTCTTTTTGAATTGAAGATTATGTGTACCATACTTTAGCTGCCAAAGCAAGTGGAGAGTTATGCTTGAAATATATATATTCTTTCGGAGCTCTTGCTCGGAAGCCTCTTGTTCAGAGGTCTGTTGATTCTACGGACTTTCCTTTTGCTTATTTTTGTATGCGTCTGAGGTCATTCTGTGTTAAAATGTTCCCTTTTCTGTACAGTGCATCAGAGTGGAAGGTGCCGACTACTTTTATTTATGGTTATCAAGATTGGGCGAATTATCAAGGGGCTCAAGAAGCTCGCATGGAAATGAAGGTCCCGTGTGAGATTATTAGAGTTCCTGAGGTAAGACTCCCTCATTGTGTATACTTATATTGCTTCTCAATATTTAGTGTATATGATTGATTGGTTCGTATCCGTAAAAGTTTTCCCATAAATAATTGCAGGCGGGACACTATGTATTCATAGACGATCCAGAGGGTTTCCATTCAGCTGTTTTGTATGCTTGCCGTAGATTTCTGTCATCCAACCCAGACAATGAATCCTTGCCTGAAGGTTTGACTGCTGTTTGAAGTGAATACTTAAGTTGCTTTCTCATATCCTTTGTACGTATTAAACAATCTCTATATTCAACATGATTCATTCAAATTCCACTGATTCAGTCTTTATATTCTTTCGAGTATATGTATCTGCTATACTCAATGTATGCATAAATATCGGACTGACAATGTCCGTACGTCTGAGATATCTATCAAAGGCAAACAAGTGGCCGTTTTAATAGATTGTATTCTCTTTCATTTTCAAGCACTGTTCATTCAACATGATGATTTTGTCATACGGACAATTAGTAAATCGTTAGTGATTTGAGTGTGTTTTGGGTCTAGTATGGCTCTCATCCGGATCTGAAATCCATTAGCTGGTGTTACCAAAGTCACAATACAAGTGCAGTGCTTGAGAGCATTTGATGCTCCGGGTTTCAGTCGTTACAACTTTGTAATGATTTGATTGAAAACTCGGTGCATCAGATACTCGGAACTTTGTGATAATTTGATTGAAAACTTAGAGCATCACTTATGGTAGAAGTGTAGAACCATAGAAGTTACTGAAGTGAGACAACTTCAGCAGTGAAAATCATTTAAATCAACACAACTTGAAAGAAACTAGTTTGTTCCAGCTACCTTCTCGTTATGTTATAGTTTAAGAAAGAACACAACTTGTACAAGGGACTAGCTGGTATTGCACTCAATAAGAGGTACAAACTAGTGTGAGTTATGTTTGGTGTGGGGGAGTATTAAAATAAATGGTACTAGTTAACACCTGTTTTTTTCTCTCAACCTTCTTAAGTAGTGCCAAATTAACACCACCTCTCTCCTCTCTCGCTCTTTCTCGTTAGGTAGTGTTATGTAGTCTCACCAAACATAGTACAAATTAACATCGAATAAGCTTACTCAAGTGAGGGTAGGCCAAGTATTGATAATAAAGTGACTCACAATAATCCAGGTACTAAACGTCGCACACCAACTGTATTATGTCATGGAATTATGGGTTGAGAGAAGAGGTAACCTCTCAGAGTTTTTTTTGTTATTACGTCAAGTGCTTCCCAAACCACACCATCCTAATTCCGACGTGGCCAGAGATTAGTTGCCTTCAATTCGAAGCTCTTGACTCTTCTTCACCGTCAGAGTCAAAAAGGCCTAAGCGCGTGTGGGCTTGGCGTCCTTAACAAAAAGCTTAAAGCATTGGGAAAGCGTATGAAACTGCTTAGACTCTCTTCCAGAATGGCCGAAGAATTCTCCAGGTCCGCCTCTGCTTCCACCTCCACCGTCACTGCTTCCACCACTGCCGCCAACCCCACCTTCACCGCCACCGTCACAAAGTCAAAGTCAAAATCCCTCTGGCCCTCCGTCCTCCGTTGGATCCCCACCTCCACCGATCACATCATCGCCGCCGAGAATCGCCTCCTCTCAATTGTCAAGTAATTCCAAATTTCATTTATTAAAAGAATCGAAATTGAAGCTGAATTTAACATGAATTGTGTTTTGTTTAAACCTTAAATTGTGAATTGGGTCGGGCTCTGCAGGACTCCGTATGTTCAGGAGCGGGTCAATATTGGGTCCGGCCCGCCCGGGTCGAAGGTGAGGTGGTTTAGGTCTGCAAGCAATGAGGACAGGTTTATAAACACGGTTACTTTTGACAGTAAAGATGATTCTCCTACCATTGTCATGGTTCACGGCTATGGTGCTTCTCAAGGTTTCTTCTTTAGAAATTTTGATGCCCTGGCAAGTCGATTCAGGGTCATTGCCATTGATCAACTTGGGTGAGCAATTTTATCTTCAATCCAATGTTCACTTGCTTCAGTTTGATTCCATAATATTACATACAGGAAAATTTGATTCACTGGCAATGTATTATAACATATAAATTATTGTGAAAGATTGAAACTTTATAGTTGCAAGTGATGTAAGGATCATAAAGTTTCATACTTTATTGCGGAAAGCTTTTGAACTTTTAGATTCTCAATGTAAGGAATGGCTCTTTGGGGTGTTTTGTATTGAGATATTTTGTGCTGAAATGCTTGGTTTGATCTTCTTTGCAGCTGGGGTGGATCGAGCAGACCCGATTTTACATGCAAAAGCACTGAAGGTAGGTCGACTATGTCAAAAAACTGAACTTTCAATATGACTGTACAACGATGAATGACGCCATTCTTGACAAATGTTGGCGATAAGAAAGACATATTCTCTGTTATTTAAATTTGGAATTGGCAATGCAGAAACCGAGGCATGGTTTATTGATTCATTGGAAGAATGGCGGAGAGCCAAAAATCTCAGCAACTTTATATTGCTTGGACATTCATTTGGTGGTTATGTTGCAGCTAAGTATGCTCTGAAGGTACTTGTCATTCCATATTCATATTTGAATCTAGCACTGCTATGGCGTTTTCTTTGTCACTGATGTAGATTTTATTTATGTAAATAGCATCCGGAGCACATTAAGCATTTGGTTTTAGTGGGTTCTGCTGGGTTCTCCTCGGCAGAAGATGCAAGAAATGAATGGATTTTGCAGTTTAAATCAACATGGAAAGGAGCAATTATTAACCATTTGTGGGAGTCTAATTTTACTCCTCAAAAGTTAATCAGGTAAATACATTTTCTTTCCCCTGTTTCCTTCCTGTATTGAATTATTATACCTGGTGATATATCAAATTCCACTGTTTAAGCTATACATTTCAGTTTCTATTTTCTTAGTGTCTTGGGAATTATATGTGCATGTACTTACAGTGCATTCACAATTGCATACATGACAGCATCTATGGGAATGCATGCCTAACTAACTCATCTCAGAGTTTCATTGCACGAGGATGATTACAAAAGTGCAGCTAGTTTATAGTGGTTATCTATATTTATGATTTTGGATACGGTTTTCCACTTTAAATTTTCTCTGAACCCTTTCCATATTTGTCTTTGGGGCTGATATGATGGCCCTCCAGAAGCATCCTTGGCCATCTAAAGAATTTCCTTTAAGCATTTACTTTAAACAACTTTTAGATTCCCACTTCCACTCATACTGCTTTCCTATGATTCCACTTTCCAGTCCCCTCCATGTATCGGAGAGATAAAGAATGGAGGCATTCACACTTATCTTTCATGCAGTACTAGTTGTAGTTACCTCCATCTTACTATTGTATTCTTGATTTACGTGTTACCTTTCTTCAGTCTTAGTGTTGTATTTGTCCCAAATTGCTAGGTTGAGGATATGGTACTTCTTCTCTTTTACTTATTTAGCTTATTTATGTATTTTTCAGAGGGTTAGGGCCTTGGGGTCCAAAGATTGTTCGGGGTTACACGAATGCTAGATTTGGTGCTCGTGCAGCAGGGACCACCCTTAATGAACATGAATCCCAACTGCTAACAGGTTGATATATATATTAAGTTGTTTCTGTATAGCACTTGTCATAGTTTGAAGATCACTAATAGTTCTTTTTGAATTGAAGATTATGTGTACCATACTTTAGCTGCCAAAGCAAGTGGAGAGTTATGCTTGAAATATATATTTTCCTTCGGAGCTTTTGCTCGGAAGCCTCTTCTTCAGAGGTCTGTTGATTCTACAGACTTTCCTTTTGTTTATTTTGGTATGCGTCTGAGGTCATTCTGTGTTAAAATGTTCCCTTTTCTGTACAGTGCATCAGAGTGGAAGGTGCCGACTACTTTTATTTATGGTTATCAAGATTGGATGAATTATCAAGGGGCTCAAGAAGCTCGCAAGGAAATGAAGGTCCCGTGTGAGATTATTAGAGTTCCTGAGGTCAGACTCCCTCCCTTATTGTGTATGCTTATATTGCTTTTCATTATTTAGTGTATATGATTGATTGGTTTGTATCAGTAAAAGTTTTCCCATTAATTGCAGGCGGGACACTTTGTATTCATAGACAATCCAGAGGGTTTCCATTCAGCTGTTTTGTACGCTTGCCGTAGATTTCTGTCACCCAACCCAGACAATGAATCCTTGCCTGAAGGTTTGACAGCTGTTTGAAGTGAATACTTAAGTTGCTTCTCATATCCTTTGTACATATTAAACAATCTCTATATTCAACATGATTCATTCAAATTCCACTGATTCAGTCTTTATATTCTTTCGAGTATATGTATCTGCTATACTCAATGCATGCAGAAATATCGACCGACAATGCCTGGACGTCTGAGATATCCATCGAGGACAAACAAGTGGCCGTTTTAATAGTTTGCATTCTGTTTCATTTTCAAGGACTGTTTGTTCAACATCATGATTTCATCATACAGACGATTAGTAAATCCTTTGTGATTTGAGTGTGTGTTTTGGGTCCTAGTATGGCTCTCATCCGGATCTGGAATCCATTAGCTGGTGTTACCAAACTCACAATACATGTGGGTTACAGTCGTTACAACTTTTAAATGATTTGATTGAAAACTCGGAGCATCAGATAGTCGGAACTTTGTGATAATTTGATTGAAAACTTGGAAGCGTAGAAGTGTATAACCATAGAAGTGAGACAACTTCAGCAGTGAAAATCATTTAAATCAACACATGCTGTGTGTCTGACTCTGCCTCCTGTGAGTAATTACTCATGAGCTACCGCAACTACCACCAAATGTCAGCCCCCAACTGAAATGCCATGTTCGAATCCGAGGCCATGAACCGTAGGGCCGTCGGAGTGAAGGTGAAAACGACATGTCGTGCACAGTTGCATGATAGCGTGCACAGTTGCATGATAGCAGCTGTGCTCATCTTCGTGACCCAGAAATGAATGTAGGATGATGCTCTGTTTCACTTCTTTGTTTTATTCAATCCAATCACAAGGATTCTGAAAACTCTGTAAAAAATAATATGTCCCCTCTCTACTCAGCTACTGTGATACAGTGGGTCCCGGATAGTTCGCATTATTGCTTCACGTATAAAGTAACAAGGCTTTAGGTCCGGTCAGGGACCACGTGACGGTCAACAGTCAGCACTTTCCCGATAAAATCAAAAGGACCCCATTTCCGATGAGGGCGCCTCTGTCACAGTAACGGCTACTTTCTCCACTCAACTCCCAAACCCGCCACGTGGCAAGGATTAAGCGCCTCTTATTTGGCGGGAGACTAGTATTAAAGAGAAGTTCGGAAAGACGCTTTCTGGGTCGCTTTCGTCCTCACGAAAGTACCGGAAGATCTTTACTGAAGGTGACCGTGGGGATTGAGTGGTCCTCCGGCGCCGTCAGGAAGCCAGTTGAAGAAGATTGAATTAATAAATTAATCACAAGATTTTGAATACACCAACTAGTACAATGATGACGTTTTTCATGATAGAAAAACATAATAAATAAAGAAAATTTCAGGCCGGTGAAGGCAGTGAAGTTGGGTCGGCAGACGATGGTATGTCCGGCCCGACGCGGCAACCTTCAAGCATGAACACAATGTCAGCCATGGATGGTCTATCAAGTGGATCAGGTGCTGTGCAAAGGAGTCCAACTTTAATTCCTAATAAGAACTCTTCTGATTCTGATGATTCCGGGTCTAGCTCAAGTAGTCCAGGCTCTAGCAGCTCTGTGATTTGTCCTCTTTGTAATTGCTTCTTCACCCATTTCACAATGTCTTCCTCTTCGGTAAACATGACCGGCTTCCTTCCTGTTAGGATCTCCAACAGCACTATTCCAAAGCTGTACACATCGGCTTCTCTTGTTGCTTGCCCGGTTAGTGTTGCCTCGGGTGACACATAGCCTAGTGTACCGACTGTGGTAGCTGATGAGGAGGAGGGTTTTGGTGAGATTATGGTTAGCCGGTCTAATCCAAATTCTGATAAATGGGCTTCAAAATCAGCGTCGAAGAGAACATTTTGAGGCTTCACATCACCATGAACCATTGAGACTGAGTGCAGGAAAGCTATTCCTCTAGCAATGCCGAGTGCAATGAGATGCCGCATTGGCCAATTTAGTACATGACCATCTTGGTGAGAGGCCTCTTGGAGCAGAGTGGCTAAGTTTCCATTAGGCATGTAGTCGTATACAAGCAGCCTCACATCAGGACCTGCATAGTAGCCGCGGAGAACTGTTAGATTTCGATGCTTCACCTTGCCGAGAGCTTCAGCTTCTTTGCGGAAGGTCTCTTCATCGAGCACACCAAGAGAAGAAGCTGGAAGGCGTCGAATGGAGAGCACCATTCCATCTTGGAATGAAGCCTTGAATACCAGTCCATACTTTCCCCTGCTTAACACATTTTCCTCATCAAATTGCCTTGTTGCTTCTAGTGCCTCTGCATATGTAATCTTGTCACTGAACATAACAAGTTTTGGACCTCCATTGTCTCCACTTCCGCGACCAGATCTTTCTCCTGAGCTTGCACGACCTGGACTGGGGCGCTTCTTCTCCCCAGTTACCATTTCTCTAAGCTTCTTTCGCCATCGGAAGAGGCTGTAAACATAGCCACAACAACACAGTAACAAAAGCAGAGCTCCACCAGCAGCCACCCCAATTAACAAAATCAACCTGTTCGTCTTTCTCCTTTTTGCATCTCCACATTCTCTGTCCACTGGTTTGCCACATAAATCCGGGTTCATTGCAAAGACAGAACCACTGAATTGAGAACCCAGTGGCTCCGGAATCTTACCAGATAGGTGGTTGTTAGACAAATTTAAGTACTCCAAGTGAGGAATGAGTGAAATATTTGCCGGGATAGCTCCACTCAACTGGTTTGAGGAAAGATCTAACACCAAGAGGTTCGATAACAAAGCCAAGGAGTTTGGTATCGGACCTGAAAGTTGATTCCCCTCTAACAATAAAGAAGTAAGAGCAGAGCATTTGGAAATTTCCTCTGGTATTTCACCTGTCAATTTATTATGACCAAAATCCAGCACTTCCAAACTAGATAGCAGAGAGATATCAACTGGAATTTTGCCACCCAACTGATTAGAACTAAGCTCAAGTACTCGAAGGCTCAAACTATCTCCAAGCTCTACTGGGATCACACCAGAAATGCGATTCTTTGACAAAGATAGAACAGTTAATGACCGTAGATATCCATAAGTGGCCGGAATAACACCAGTAAATACATTAGAGGAGAGATTTAGGTAGACTAACCCAGTCAAGCTACTAAAACCTTGAGAAACATCCCCAGATAACTGATTCTCTTGCAAAGCAACCACTTGTAAATTTGGCAGCCCAAAAATCACAGTAGGCAACTCACCAGAAAGCTTTTGTTTACTCAAATCCAGTGTAGCAAGCCTCATCAAACTCCCAATACTCGCAGGGACACTTCCAGAAATCCCACAATTGCTCAAATTCAAAACCTGCAAGCTCCTCAGTGCTCCTACATTCCCAAGAACCTCACCCGAAAACTTGTTATTACTCAAGTTCAAGCTAGTCAAGTTGCTTAGTTGCATTACCTCAACCGGAACTTCCCCCGTCAGATTATTACCACTCAAATTCAACGACTCCAGCTCCGAAAGTGTTCCCAAACTCGCCGGGATAGTACCCGAGATTTCATTCCCACCCAAAGACAACACCTTCAACCTCTTCATCCCTCCTAAAAACAACGGAAACCGACCCCGAAAGCGGTTACCTTCAACATCAAGCACCTCTAACAAGCTACATTTCGCAATCTCGGTCGGAACTTCACCAATCAGCGAGTTATTACCCACCCGGAGCTCTTGTAAACGTAAAAGGTTGCCGATTTCAGGCGGCAATCCCCCCGAAAACAAGTTTCCAGAAACATCTAGAACCTTCAAGGTAGTCACATTGCTCAACCAACCCGGAAAGACGCTGCCAATGCTGTTGCTTTTAAGAATCACAACCTCCAAAATACCTGAACACCTTGCATTTTGCGGCGGCGCAATTCCCGTGAGCGCATTGAACCCTAGATTCACTATCCTCAGTGAAGAAGAGTCGATATTATTCCCATTGCATAATAGAGATATGGGGACTGAGCCTGATAAGCTGTTCCGAGCTAAAGAAACCACCTGAAGCTTCGGAATGGCGGCGAGAGTCGCCGGAATTAGTCCCCGGAGCGCGTTGTCGTCGGCGCTCAAGTGTATGAGTGAGGAGCAGTTGGAAATGGCGGAGGGAATCGTACCGGTCAGCTGGTTCGAGTCCAGCCAGAGATATTCAAGCGTCTGGAGTTTTCCGATGGCCGCCGGGACGCCGCCGGTGAAGTGATTGAAGGAGAAGTTGATGAGCTGGAGGTTTGAGCCGGCGGAGAAGTTGGCCGGAATGTCGCCGGAGAATGCGTTGGAGGAAAGATCGAGGTACAGGAGGCTGGCCGGAAAGTCGCCGGAGATGGTGCCGGAGAGGGAGTTGCGGGAGAGGTCGAGGATTTGGAGGTTGGTGAGGTTGAGGAGGGCCGGCGGGAGGTCGCCGGAGAGTGAGTTGGCGTGGAGGTAGAGGGCGCGTAGCAACACGCATTGGGAGAGAGAGTGGGGGATGGAGCCGTTGAAGTCGTTGGTGTGGAGGTTGAGCTTGCGGAGGTCACGGAGGGAAGCGAGTTGGTCGGTGAGTCGACCCGCGAGGTGGAGGCGAGGGAGACTGAGTTCGCGGACTCGGTTGTTGGAGCAAACGACGCCGCGCCAGTCGCATGGTGCGGAGGGTGTGGTGGGGTCCCAGTTGGTGAGGGCGCCTAGGGGGTCGTGGAGGTTGAGCTTGAAGGAGGTTAGGGCTTGGATTTCAGAGAGGAGTGGTTGACCGGCGGTCAATGTAAGAACTGGGAGGATGATCATAGAGAAGAAGAAGAAGAAGAAGAAACTAGCCGTTGCCATTAGAGAAAGAGAGAATGTGATGAAACTGAGAATGAGGTTTTGGTTTTTGTGTGAAGGTGGGAAAACAGAGGTGGGGGAAGAAGAAGAAGAAGAGAAGGGGCCGGAGAAACGACGCCGTTGGTTGGCGACCCAAGTAAGTGGTTTCTGCTCCCTCTCTCTTTCTCTGTGGCTGGGTTAGCACTAGGCCTAGCTTTGGTTTATGCTTCCCTCTTCCCCAAAAGGTTTATATTTAAACCTCTTCCTTTTTGGTTTTGTATATGTTTTGACAGAAAAGGGAGAAAGGACGTTTCAGTGTGGGTGACTTGGGTTGTGCTTGTGATAATGAGAAGAGTGTTTGGGCCCAAATTAATATTTGTCTGAGAGTATGGGTCAAGCCCCAAGATGTTATTCATTAAAGAATAATATGATATATTTTTTCTTCTTGGAAAATAATTAGGGTTCCTCTAAGAATCCAAGAAGAGGTGGTTTTGGGTAATCAAATCCTAATTGATCTCAGAATCTATTATGCTTGATATACAAGTATTGAGGTTCTGCATTCTCTATATAAAGGGGTCATGGTGTACAAGAAAAAAGAGCTTCTCCACACAAAAACCTTTGCGCAACGCAAACCAAAGTCTCTCCGGGGCATACGCCTCTTCAGAGCGCGCCTATCGCTTCCCTGCACCAAACTCAGAGTCGCAGCCATGCACCAAGTTTCGGTCGCAGCAGCAATCTCTCACGAACTGCCTCCACCAACCGCAAACCACCGTTCTAACCTTGCCGCAAACCTACACCCACCACCGGTCGCCGTACACCTGCCGCGGTTGTCGAAAGTGCCTTGCGTTCGTGTTGAAGCATCGCAGAGACATATCGAATCTAGTCGTCACACCTTGTGACAAATCGAGTCGTTACTCCGGTAACAATACATGGTCCCAATCTGCCAAATGTTGGATCAAACCATTCCCAATCTACAAGAGGTTGGAAGATTACCCAATCTGTAAGAGGTTGGAAGACAACTAGTCTGTAAACCCAATCTGCAGGAGGTTGGAAGATAATTAGTCTGTAAACCCAATCTGCAAGAGGTTGGAAGCAAACTCATTCCGCGGTCTTGATTAAAGCTCTGTTTTGCATCTCAGGATCGAAGTAAGATTACTCAATCTGCAATAGGTTGAGAGAAAATCCTAGTAATAGTTTATTAGGTCTTGTTCGAGCCCTTTACGCCGACCTGTCAACGCCCGCGTAACAGTTGCTTGATCCAGAAGTCAGGTATTCGGGAGCAGACGAGTACGCTCGCCAGGGGTCATCCGCTCGCCAGAGGTCGTCCGCACCAAGGTTGTACTTAACCCAAAAGTACTGGCACGCTCGCGCACAACGCATCAGGACTGAGACATACGTCTGCCACCCTCACGTGTTGACAGTTCGACATGAGTCAAAACCGACGCGAACAAAGAGAAGGTCACTTTCTTTCGGCGCTTAGAACTCAACTTCTTTAGAAATGGCCCATTTGAAGTACAGTAGTAGAAAAAAAGGAATTGTTCTTTATCTTCATGCATAATCATGTTGCAGACTAGTTTTTAGGGTTGCTGTAAATGCAGGTGTGTAAATTAACAAGGCTAAAGCCAAAGCATGAACAGATGGCTGAGTCCAAGAGAGGAAGAGCAGGCCAACCAGCACCTTGTAAGACAAAGGCTACAGACTGGTGAGATGGGAATTACAAAGTAGAATTTGTTCAAGGAGAAATTATAATAGGGAGAACTTCTACTTTATTCATTGATAAGGAGACCTTTATATAGACATTACAATAAGTATCCCGATAAATCAGGAATTCCCTATCTATTACATAATCATCTAATCTAGTCTAATTAGGTCAAGACACATCCAGGAAGTTACGGAAATAACCTTCCTACAACACTCCCCCTTGTGTCGAGCGCCTAATGTCTTCATGGTGCTTACCATGTTGCCTCACTAAAACCTTGCCAGCAAAACAAAAACTTGTTGGACAAAAATAAAATGCATGGACGAAGGAAAAAGAGCACAACGCACCAACTACTATACTTGTGATTGACATGTGATGTAGACTCCCCCTGATGTCTAACAAACTTAGAGCTCTGATAACTGGCCCATGCCAATGCTCTTCACATATTTCACAAACATAGATTTTCTCAAAGACTTGGTAAACAAATCTGCAACATTTGCATCTGAACTCACTTGATTAACTTGGATGTTCAGGAATTTCTGTTGTTGCACATTATAAAAGATGCGGGTCAGAGAGATACCCATCATCTACAAAACCAACTAACACATTGTTGGGAGTTTTTGGATAAGGGATACGGCCATTGAAGGACGAAGAAGGGCCGAAATCATCACCTATGCCGGTCTTCACGTCGCCAGTGCCGGCGGCAGTTCCGCGGCGCTGCCGAGGCTGCCGGTGGCGTTGGTGTGAGGATGACCGGTGGTGGAAACCTCTCTGGTGCTAAAGGGGCAGAACAAACCCAAGTCAATGGAACCTTTCAGATGTTTAACACCATTCCAATGACGATGCGTAGGCGCTGAGCTAAATCTAGCTAATAAGTTCACAACGAAAGCAATGTCTGGTCTAATATATTGTGCTAAATACAATAGCGCCCCAATTGCACTAAGATACATGTATTTAGCTCCAAGCATCTCTTCATCATCCTCTTTAGGACGGAATGGATTCTTGTGTCTAGATTTTGTCTTTCTTATGAACACGCATTGGCATAAATCATTGTTCTTGTATCCCCTCCAAATCAAGTATTACAACAAACGTTACAATCTAGTTGCACAATGACTTTGTGGTTTAAAGTCACTTGATCGAGGCATTAGAAGTCCTTCAAACACTTTCGTGTATATATCTGCATCTATATCCCCATATAGGTATACATTAACCACATTCATAAGCTGCAAACTTTAGTTTTTGAGACACTACTAAACAGATTAAGTAGCAGAAAGTAATAATGTCCATTACAAGAGAATACATCTCATCGTAGTCAATACCAGGTCGTTGAGAGAAACATTGCGTCATGAGTCTTGCTTTATACCGCATGATCTCATTCTCTCATTACGCTTACGAACAAAGGCTCTCTTATGTCCAACAGGTTTAACGTCTTTCCGGATCAACTTAACAGATCCCAAGACTTGCCTTTTATTTAACGAGTCTAGTTCTGCCTGTATTGCTTCTTTCCACTTCGGCCAATACATTCTTCGTTGACACTCTGCAACGGAATAAACGATTACATCATCAACATACGTGAAATTTTATCCACAGAATACACGTGCGCACTTGTGTAATTGAGATTTATATGTACTCTGACATCAACAAAGGTTCTATGGCGTCCCACAGAAAACACATAGTTGATCATTGACATAATTATAGTCAGAGACAATCTCATTGATGATGAGTAGATTAATTTGTGTCATCGCAACTCGCTTCTTTCGAGGTTTTAAATCTCGAGAATTAAACGGTCTCCCCCTCTTCTTGGTGGGAGCCGAGGCCGAAGCTGCTGCCCCTTCAAAGTCCATCAGTGGCACCGTTGCGATCCGATTCAACAACAGCGACGACGTCCCGTAGGGCGGCGCCGCCGCCGGCGTTACCCTCTCCTGAGGATATGCCGATGGCACTAGGTCTTAGGGCAACCAAACCGATCCCATATGATCGGATCTTCAACCTTACCGGCACATTTGCAGTATGTATGTGCGATCTCGTCACTTTCTAACTCACTTTGAGTAGTGCGGGGATCATGATGAGACAAATCGTTGGGGGCACACCATGTCAATTCCTGACGTTCATTCGGAATATGAGCATTCCTATCTCCCCCTAAAGACGGGAAGTGTGTCTCATCAAAGTAACAATCTGCGAAACGCGCAGTAAAGAGATCTACGGTGGTTGGTAGCGGATTATTGTTGGGGATTCACATCCAACATATACCTAAACGTTTTTGTAGACCCATCTGTGTACGCAGAAGAGGCGTAATAGATAAACAGCACAACTGAAAGTACGTAAGTGCGCAATATTGGGTTTATAACCAGTAACCAGCTGGTATGCACTACACGTCTGGTTGGCATTGGGTCTGAAACGAATAAGCATAGCTGCATGCAATATTACATATCCCCATGCAGAAACTGGCAATTGGTTCCCATAACCAAAAGCCCTAGCTAATAGCCGGAGTTGCTGAAGAGTGGCTTCTGCAAGGCAGTTCTGAGAAAGAACATGAGAAACAGGATGTTCAACTTCAATCCCTATGGATATGCAATAATCATCGAATGTCTTGGAGTTAAACTCTCTAACATTATCCAACCTAATAGATTTAATAGGATGGTCATGGTGGTGAACCCTTAACTTGATGATTTAAGCTAAAAGCTTGGCAAATACATCTTGTGGACAACAAATCGACGTGACCAACGCGTCGATGCATCAACTAGCACCTTAGAATACACAAATGGTCTGCATTCTGGTTGATAGGTCCACACATATCATCTTGGATTTGTTGTAAGAATGATTTCTTTTGTGTCCATAACAAAGGAAAACAATGGATTCATCTTTGCTAGTGTACAAGCTTTGCAATAAGAGCATTATGCATCTTAAAATACAAATTCGTGCTGAAAATCAGATTCACGCGCAGCATGACCTTTGTATACTAAAACGGTTATAACTTCTTCATTACAGAAGGTATCGACAAACCGTAAAATGTTTTGGAAACAAGACATCGGTAGCTTTCTATTGATATAAACTACACAATGTAGTTCGAACCGAGCTGATCACAAAGTTCTGTCGAAGTTGATGGATCTATAGATTTCCGGACAGATCCGTCCTACGTTGCCGAAACGGCCATAACTCACTCAGTATGATAGCTATGATCAAACGGTCAGTGTCTCTAGAAATTAGACACATAGACCTTTCCATCGGTATAAAATATACTATTTTTCAATGAGTGAGCTATGATTTATAGGTCATGCAATATCAAAACTTGTATGAGTCATAAGATCCAATAACAAGAATTGGAATGAGGTATTCTCATTGAATCTGACTCAACTTCTTCTCTAGAATGATTCATTAGAGGAAATACACAAGTAATTGTTACCATTCTCATATATCCATGTGATAACATATGGCAATTAGGTTTTGAAAAACACAGAAAAATTCGATTTTTTCTTGGTGCATAGAATACGTTCAATGACATCGATAATTGTACCATTAGGTAACGTAAAGTTAATGAATCCACGCTCTTTAACAACCGGCGAGGTTCTAATCGATATAATCATTGATCATCTATATTGCACATAATACTTAAACGACTCTCTCTCCCTTAGGATAGTGTGAGTTGTTCCACTATCAGCTAGACACTCAACTTCACCGCGAGACATCTAAATAGATGAAAAACTATGAGTGGTTTTCTCGCGGGACACAGTCTAATCACTACCCCGTAGGATAGAGAAAGAAAAGGGGATGAAATCTCATTGAGTGTATCACATGACATTTGGACTTTATAACTTCGACTAAAGTCGGAAAGTGCAGTTGAATGTTACATAACCGAGCAATTATCATCAGAAACCAAAATGAAGCTGAGGTTTCGCACGTTGTGGTGTTGAACACCTTTGACCGGAAGAATGGAGGCTCAGCCTCCTAGGATCGGTGCTAAGCACCTTCTCGGGCGGCTATAGAACCGAGGCCGAAGCCTCCTTGAAAGCACGGTGTCGTGGCACCTTTGTGCTGCCGAAGCCGAGGTATCATCACCATGAGGCCGACGTCGGCCACTAGGCTTGTGACGTCGAGCCTAGCTCCAATTATTCTTTGATTTTGATTTTGATTTGAGCTGAGGTGGAATTATAAGTCCAATATACTAAGCCAATGTGACCCGATAGTATTTCAGAAGAACTACGTGAGTCGTTAAAACACGAATCTGGATTGCTTAAAAACATAAAATTTCTCACAATATGGGAAAACAGAGAAATTTTATTAACTTGCCAACTTTTAATACATCAAAAGCAAGCTTCTAATTCCAAAGAAAACGGCTAAGAGATTAAAGTCTATAAGATATGGCAAAGCCATTACAATACTTGAATAAATTCTTAATGAAAAGTCAAACATAAAGACTAATCAAAATCCGGGACATCTAATGCTTGAGTAGGCTCTTGAGTCTTAACTTCAGGAATGAAGTGCTCAACCACGAGATTAACGTGAGGTTGTCATCACTAGTTCTCACTCAGCATGATAATTCTCTTTGCTAGAATTATCTCTTGTAGGCATTAATCATCTCTTTGCTAGAATTATACACGTGGTGCATATGCTTAGAGGAACCACACTTGTAACAAGGAGCAAAACTAGTGCTTTTGTTGTTGTTGTGAGACGAGGAGGAGGTGGCGCGTGGCCACCTTGACGGGTTCTATGGCCGAATCGGCCTCCCCCTGAAGGTGCGGCATTGCCGCCATCTCGTCTCCAAGTGTTGGAGCGTCGTGTCACACGGTTTCTACCATTTTGATTTCCTCCACGTATCGGTTTAGAAACTTGTTGATACGGGGCATTCTGATTCTTATTTCTTTTATTTTGAAGCCTTCCCATAGTGAGCCTGTGGTTCATGAATCTTTTTAATTCTAACAGGTCTCAAAATTATTGTTATTTATTCAACCTAATCAACCGAATTTCGGTATGGGTGTCATAAGACATCATAGGCTATGGGGAATTTATCAAGAGTCTTATTGATAAGATCTCTATTATTTTTGTTACGCCAACAGTGTCAAGGTCATAATTCAAAGAACCGAATGTTTTCCTATTTCAATGAAATCTCTGGGATAAGTATGTCATTGACATTATTTAATCGCTACTGGAGCTTGTCCCTTAATTTTTTTTTTCTTTAGGGATCTTTTATAGACAGATGTTGTCGCTTCGGAGTTGGATGAATATGGCGTTCTCAAAAATGAGTGCCTAGGCCTTGACATAATCCCCAAATTGGGCAGTGGCTACTGCTTCATTCAGAATGACTGAGAAACTTTTGCTTTGAAAAACAAGCTACACATCGGAAACTCATCGATGGTATTGTTTGCCCTCGAGATTAAGAATCTCAAAATCGGGTCGTGACTATGACGACATCTACAAGAAAAGAGATACGTCAGATTGGTATGAATATGACATATACCATTCAAGTATGTAGAACAAAATTAGAAGGGCTATGACGTATATGGTCATAAATTTATCTTTTCGATGCATAAAACTGGCGACATCATATCGCACCTTCAAACAGTGGCGTACTCAGACATCCACATAAGCATCTTTTTTCTTTTAATTTCCCTTTCAAACGTGATTCCCTCAGGACCATCACTTAAAAACTTCGACCGTAGGGGTAATTACATCCACATCTTAGGTCTCATCGGCGATATAAGAATGGCCGGGATCGGAGTAGAAGAAGGCTAATAGCGCCCGATATATATATCGTATATGTTCAAAAGCTGGAACTTTTATAAAATCTTACTTGCTAGTTCGCCAATGAACTGCGTTGTAATATAAAATGCGCTTGAGAACTCGGTTCTACTCCTTGTGCAAAATGCAATAGTCGCTTCGTTCTTTAGACGAATGCATAAAATTGTTCCTCACCTCCATGGCATACACATCATCGTGACATGTCGATGAATGACCACATATTTCCTATTGAGCACGTGAAAAATAAATATATTTAGATAGGTGCAGGAAATTATTAAAATAAATAATAAAATAGGAAAAAGTGGGAGGAAGAAAAGCCCAAAGGGCTGCTGGGCTCGGCAGAGGCCCAAACCTGACTCGGGTCGGGTTGGCGGAGGAACCGGGTCAGGACTGATCCGGGTCATGCAGATCCGGCCGCGGATCGAGCAACGCCGTGCACTGGTGTCGATCGGATTGGCGGGGAATCCAGGTCGTGCAACGCTTGGGCTCAGATTGGCGGCTTCCAAGGCTGCCGGGCGGCGGCGTCAAACGTGGGATTCGAGAGCACCAGGCTTGTCGTCGTCGTCGACGGCGCTAGGCTGAGCACGCATGGATCAGCGGAGAGCGCAGAGGCTTCATCGTCCAGGCATGGTCGACGGCTAAAGCGGACGGCGGAGGCTTCCGGCTGGGGGGGGGGGGGGGGGGTGGGGGCGACGTCAACTGGCGGAGGAAGCCAGGCCAGAGGAGGGGGGGTGCCCAGTGAAGATCTCTGGGTGCCCTAGGATTTCTTCAGTCTCTGCCGACAAAGATGTCGTCGGCAGGATGAGTTTTCTGAAATTTTTGTCTTTGCCGACAAAGTTTTTGTCTGCAGAACTTGGAGCCTCTGAAATTTTTTTTTTTTCTTCCGACGAAGGGGTTGTCGGCGGAAGAGGATTTCTGGGCAGAGGTCTTCTTTGTTGACAAGCAGTTGCCGGCAGAAGAGAGAGCTAGGGTTTCTGAATTTTTTTTTTCAGATTGGAAACCTAGGGTTTATGAATTTTTCAGGGCTATTAGACGAAGGCTAGAGTCACGTGCTGATAACGCGTTCAAGGAGAAATTATAATAGGGAGAACTTCTACTTTATTCATTGATAATGAGACATTTATATAGGCATTACAATAAGTATCCCGATAAATCAGGGATTCCCTATCTATTACATAATCATCTAATCTAGTCTAATTAGGTCAAGACACATTCAGGAAGTTACAGAAATAACCTTCCTACAACAGAATTGACATTAGGAGCATAACACACAATTAAGAAACATAGGAAGCAGCACAAATTTAACCAGGTCAAAAGGCTTTAATCCCCGCGCTTATAGTGCCGCAACATGGCAAGGATTGAGTTTAGTTATCCAATAACTCAAAAAGTAGTGGACAAAAAGGCAATTTGCTATCTCTCCCCTCATTCCATACTTCTATGGACATATTTTATTTACAGAAATACCCTGAAAATAATGAGTTTCCCGAAAATATGAGACTTTGATGACCTTATTGATGAAGACATGCCGGAAATATGAGACATGATGTTCCTATTTATGAAGAAATGCTGGAATTATGGGACTTCATGACCTATTGGTTTTATCCTTTTTTGATTGAAACTGTGCACGATAAGATAAGAAATCGGACTCATCAATGCAAGTAAATTTGACTATAAAATTAAGATTGGATGAGTTAAATGCAGCATGAGAAGACAAATATAAACAGAGGATTTGAATCCTAAGAGATCAATAGGACATGAAGAAATGGTGGAAATATATGGTGTGAATAGTTAAAATGGGCCAACTCTACAAAAACTCTGAACCCATATAACTGATCCCCTCAGCCCAATTCATTTGTTAAAAAAGTGCATAGAAAAATTTCCGTTGCCGGGACTTGAACCCGGGTCTTTCGGGTGAGAGCCGAATATCCTGACCAACTAGACTACAACGGAGTACTGGTGAAATAGAATAACAAATTCTTGAAATAGCGTAAACGTTATACATGTGAGTGATGTAACAATGTAGTAGTAAAAACAAATAATTAATTAACAATAAATATAATTCTCAACTTATAATTATCAATAAGAATATTGGTTTTTAAAATTAACACTAACAGTTTTGCATCATTAGAATCCGTACTGTTTTATTTTTCTATACATTCTCTTCTTGAAAATCCTATTACAGCAGAATGAATACCGTTTAATTTTTTTAATTTTTCATCATCTATAATAAATTTTTATCTAACTGATTCAAATTGTTAATTTATAAATTACGAATTTTTTTTTTTTTTTTACACAATACTGAGGGTAATGATAGCGTCAAACACAGAGAAGCGTAGCTGAGGGTTTAAGCGGAGGTGTACAGTTTTCGAAGTGGAGCAATGGAGACCTTGACACACTCCTTGGGTATTGCCTTCTACTCTCCACGACTCTCCGCCCCACGAAAACCTCAAAAGCCCAAGCCCACACTTTGCTCCGCCAGCAAATGGGCCGACCGCCTCCTCTCCGATTTCCAATTCCTCGGCGACTCCTCCTCCTCCTCCACTTCCACCGCCACTCTCACTCCTCCTCCACTCGCTCCTCCACCGGACCGCTACGTTTCGATCCCTCTCGACTTCTACCACCTCCTTGGCACCCAGTCCCATTTCCTCGCCGACGGCATTCGCCGCGCCTACGAGTCTAGGGCTTCCAAACCGCCTCAGTACGGCTTCTCCCAAGACGCTTTAATCAGCCGCCGTCAGATTCTCCAAGCCGCCTGTGAAACCCTAGCCGACCCCTCCTCCCGACGAGAGTACAATCAGTCCCTTGCCGACGACGAAGACGGCACTATTCTCACCGACGTCCCTTGGGATAAGGTAAATTGCCTACGAAATTGGTGAACTTTGTTGATTTTCTGTGGTAATGTGAGTGTTGATTTTTGTAGGTGCCTGGAGCTCTGTGTGTGCTGCAAGAAGCTGGGAAGACGGAGCTAGTACTTGAAATTGGGGATAGGTTGCTTAGAGAGAGGCTGCCGAAATCGTTCAAGCAGGATGTGGTTTTGCTGATGGCGCTTGCTTATGTTGACATGTCGAGAGACGCAATGGCATTGTCGCCGCCTGATTTTATTCAGGGATGTGAGGTGCTCGAGAGGGCTTTGAAGCTCTTGCAGGTGTAAAGTCCTCATTATTTATATGGATGATAATGTGTTAGCGTATGAGGTTATGTTTGTTTAACACTGATCTCACACATTGTAGGAGGAAGGAGCAAGTAGCCTTGCACCTGATCTTCAAGCACAAATTGACGAGACGCTGGAAGAGATCACCCCACGTTGCATATTGGAGCTTCTAGGTTTGCCTCTTGATGAAGAGTATCAATCGAAAAGGGAAGAGGGCCTGCGTGGTGTCCGGAACATATTGTGGTCTGTTGGAGGAGGTGGAGCAGTTGCCCTTGCCGGGGGATTCACCCGTGACAGTTTCCTGAACGAAGTTTTCTTACGTATGACTGCAGCTGAGCAGGTAGCCTCGGTTTCTTATGTTAATTGCTTCCCATGATCTGTATGCTTCGTGCTAAATCGTCTAATATTTTTCTATCTTTGTTGTGGTTTCCATTTTTTGTTGTTGTTGATGAAAGGTGGAATTATATGTATCAACACCAAAAAACATCCCAGCTGAAAGCTTTGAAGTTTATGGAGTGGCACTTGCTCTTGTTGCACAAGCTTTTGTTGGTAAAAAACCTAATCACATTCAAGATGCTGATAACCTGTTCTGGGAACTCCAGCAGAATAAGGTATCAGCTGTAGGACACTCTGCTAATACCTATATAACCACTGAAAATAGTGAGATAGACTTTGCTTTGGAGAGGGGACTCTGTTCACTTCTTCTTGGGGATCTTGATGTGTGCCGCACGTGGTTGGGCCTAGACAGTAATAGCTCAGCGTACAGAAATCCATCTGTAGTCGATTTTGTCTTGGAGAATGCTAAGGATGATGATGACAATGATCTGCCTGGGCTTTGTAAGCTATTGGAGACATGGTTGATGGAGGTAGTATTCCCCAGATTCAGAGACACCAAAGATATTGAGTTCAGCCTTGGTGATTATTATGATGATCCTACAGTCTTGAGATACTTAGAAAGGCTGGATGGAACTAATGGCTCACCCTTAGCTGCTGCAGCCGCCATAGTAAGGATTGGTGCTGAAGCTACTGCAGTTCTTGATAATGTCAAGTCCAGTGCACTCCAGGCCCTGCAGAAGGTGTTTCCTCTGGGGCAGAGAGATAAGAATCTGACACCTCAACAAGATCATGAGATGAATTATTCTCTTCTTCCTGAAGACAGTGGAGACCCTCTGGAAGAATCCTACGAAGATGATTCTATCCGTGTTGCTGAGGTTTCCGGAAGAGATACTTCTGTTGATACACTCCATGAAGAATCAATTACTGAGCAGATCAAAGATGCAAGTGTGAAGATTATGTGCGCTGGTGTGGTAATTGGACTAATGACTTTTGTTGGATTGAAGTATTTACCTGGTAGGAATAGCTCATCCAATCTACATAAACAACTTAGTTCAGTGACTGCATCTGAGGGCACAAGTTCAGGTATGTTTATAACCATGTGTTATTAGCATATCCAAACCATTAATGAAGCCTTACTTTCATGGTTTCACCTACTAATGTCTGAAACACAACTACGTGTGGTCTCTTTACTATTTCTAATTTCATAGAGTTAACGAAACATGCTATTTTAGCCAACTGATAAAATCAAGCATCTTTATGAATCTTTTGATACCCATTAGCTAGTGGTAGGGGCTGATTTGTGATATTATCCGAGTCGATTTCACACCATAAGCATACAGTTTCACAGCTGATGAAGTCTCCTTCTTATCACAAATACCTGCATCTTGTTCATTGGTTCTCTGCTAGCTATGGAATTCCTCCTTGTAACCTTTCTTATTCACAACGATGTGACTGCCCAGAGTTCCTTAATTCATATTTCTGACATTGTAAAAGACATTTGGTATAGTTTTCATGTTATGACAGTGAAGATCCATATGCTGTTTCATATGCCAGTTCACTCTAGAAGCTTCTGTATATCCATGCAGGGTTACCAGTTGATGTCAAGTCTGCTGAGGACTTACCCAAAATGGACGCACAAATTGCCGAAGGTCTTGTTCGGAAATGGCAGAACATAAAATCTCAGGCTTTTGGACCTGGGCATTCTGTGGATAAATTGTCAGAGGTGAGAATTCCTTAGTTTTTGTGGATGAAATTACCATATCTTTATATCATTTAAGTCCTCATCAGAAAGTTCTTTCGATTTCTTAGAAACATCCCATTGATTTGGTATATCACTACGTAGTCCTATATATTGTATATTAAAGTTCCATCCTACATTTTACATCAAGGAGTAGAAGTATTGATTTACACTATCAGTACTTATTTCAATAAACAGCTGTTTGGGGAACAGGAGTCTGAGAATGTAGATAACTTGTAGGAACAATTGTTGATTTAACATGCTGTATCTAAGGCTTGTTAATTACATCTAATGAAATTCCAATTAATCAGGATGTATCAGCAAAGATATGTTTCAATGCCTTTATGCTTCTCCTGACGTTGCGAAAATTGGCAGGTCTTGGATGGTGAGATGTTGAAGATATGGACCGACCGTGCAACTGAAATTGCACAGCTTAATTGGTCCTACGAATACACCCTCTTGAACTTGAGCATTGACAGTGTGACAGTGTCGCTAGATGGGCAGCGTGCCGTGGTGGAAGCAACTCTTGAAGAATTAGCCCAATTAACTGATGTGCTCCATCCAGAGCACGATGCCTCAAATAGCAGAACATACACTACAAGATATGAGATGTCTTGTTCAAGCTCAGGATGGAAAATCACTGAAGGAGCTGTCCTCCAATCCTGAACAATGATGTAAGATTCGATGATGCTTATTGCTTAATGTAAATGGTGTCTGTTTTGTCTTTGAATATGTTTATATATCTAAGGTGTAATTTTGTCAAATGATGTTCATTAGCAAGATATATATATATAAATAAATAAGGTATATTTATTTATAAAAATATGTAATAACTAAATAAAAATATTCACTCCATCATTTCTTCCCCCTCACTCTCCCGTTTGTCTTTCTTTGTATATAACTGTGGCTAGAAGAAATTATGTGGGAGATAGAAGACCATGAGAATTACCAGTAAAATGTAACAAATTTCTGAAATTTGTTTGCTAATTTTTAAACGGCAAGGCGCCTTGCTATTTATGGCTGTGTTTCTTTGCTTCGATATGGAGTTCACTATATGCATGACCATGGCCATATTGCATAAACAAGACGACTCTGATTACATGTCCTTTTTGTCCAATCTAGCAACATGGCAACATTTGAAGGTAGAGATATCAATGAATCATAGTAAACTTATAGATTGCCATTTAGTAATTTACGATCAGTATCTCTGTTGGAGCTGAGCTATATCTACAATCATCTTGTTCTACGAGGAGTCGACAGTAGTTCTACAAAGTGGACATGGTGTCGCGCCAGAAAGAGGCTTTCTTTTGAACGGGTCGGGATAAGAAGCTGATTCCAAGTATCTCCTTGGGAGCCTGAAGTGGCTCTGCAAGGTCAATCAACTTCGCAACAAGTGCAGCACTCTCCCTGATGTGTCCCATGTCCATTGTGCTCGTCCATAGGTAGTTCATCAACTGTAGGCTCCTCTCCTTCGTGTTCAGCCTAATCCCCCACTTCTGGTAAAGCCTTTCTCTATCTTTTCTTGAGAACCTCTTATGCACTTTCTTGCTTAACATCTCCCTCTCTTTCTTGAGAGCCTTCAGACTGTTTCCCATTTCAAAACAAGAAAAATCATGAGAATAGGGTCTAAATCGAAAAGGGTTAAGTTCAAATATGAGTGTACGCGTGGTTGCTCGTGTGTGAAGTATTGTTTCTTGTGGGTTTGTTTGTTGGAGTCTGAAAGATTACCTTGAAGCTGGCGTGAGAGCATGACGATCACTCACGGTACTTCTGTTACTTCCATCAAATGTTTCCTTTAGAGTGGTCAGTCTTCTTAGCTCTACCTCCAAGTACAGAAAGTCAGATGGATCTCCTTTGTAAAGAAGGAAGAAATGGGATCTGTGGACCAATGGCACATAGCAAGAATCCCAGAGTTCGATTATCATTCTCCTCTGTCTTTCAAATTCAGACCGCCAATCGGAATTGTTTCTCAGTGCTCGCTGTACTGATGTAGTATCCATACGGCCAGGCCTCCTCGGCGCTCGTCCATGCTTTTCATATTTGTCTCTTTTATGTTCATCATCAAAGTTGACCACACTGACGTTATCCTCCAAATCCGACTCCGAACAGTTCTGGATAACTTTCCAAGCCACCGGAGCACTCAAAACAGAAGATGCTTGAGAACTCTTCACAGTAGAACTCATCACCGATTTAGGACCAGGCTGCTTGGCTTTTAAAAGCTTCCATCGCAAGCCTTTTAAACCTCTAGGTAACTCCTCCAAAATATCCTCCTCATCAGGCACTCGCTCCTCTGCCTCCACTTGAAGACTCAAAAGAGATTCTCGACCAGAGTCTCTTCGGGTTAGCTTTCCATGCTTCGATTTCGGCACCTTGCGCTGAGGGACTTCTTGTGTTTTATCAGGTAAGCCCACCACTGCCTCAGTTTCTTTGGTGTCCTCTGCCTCAGGTTCTTTAGTGTCCTCTGTCTTCATGGTAGCTCTCATGACAGGAGCTTGAACATTTTCTTTGGGTGACATTTCAATGCTGATACCTTGCTTTGATTTGATCTGAGTAGGCATTACAGTCTCGTTTTGTACCGTCTCCTTAGCTGGAGAAGGGAGAGATAGAGGACTTAAGAGAACTGCCCTGGCACTTCTACTTCTGGAAAAGCTTAAGCTTGAAGTGCTAGTTTCAGAGGAACAAGGAGATTGATCCAGAGGGCCATTAAGACTCACAAGAGTGTTACTCCTCCTTTGCAAATCCTGTATTTTCCTCAGCAATGCTTCATACTCTTCCCTAGCATTTTTCAACTCGGCATCTTCCTTCTGCAGCAATATTGATGAACCTGCATCTTTGTCCATTGATACTTTATTCTTGTCCATGCTTGGTTCTTCAATTTGATCAATGCAACTAATTTCCTTGCAGATATCTTCGAATTCAGATTCTGTAAGATGCTCTTGTACAATGTCATTGCTTTGTGCAACATCTTTGGGTTCTGCTTGAGATCTTTCTGCAATATCCTGCCAACCTTCAAACTTTGGATCCATACCATCCAGCAGAAAACTTTCCTCAGAAAGCCGTTGGAAGTGCTTGCTGGTGGTATTCGAGGAACAACTAGGTCTGTCGGTACTATCTGGTGGATTGCATGCTTTTACATCCATGTCTGATGACTCCCGTCCTGAACTTTCAGCTATTCTAGATTGGCCTTCTTCAACTGATTCTAGCAAATTTTGAACCCGAGATTGAGCAATATCACGTTGCTGAGTCAATTCTTTTATTTCTTTATCCATCTGCATAATGCAACATTAAAAGAAAACAACCAAAGCATAAGCATCTCAAACACTAGCATATAACGCGACAGCAAACTGGTCCTTGGTTTAAAACTTTTCGTCAGAGTAAACTTTGGAGTTTTACTAGCCGGGTACTCAAAAGTACATGTATAAGGTTAGTCACAGAGGTCATCCCCTCACCTGTTGCAGCAAAAGTTCTTTCTCTTTCATAGAATTTGTTTCTAAGCTCTTTAATGCGTTTTCCATTTTCGCCAATTGTTGCTGCAATTGCTTTACCAATGCCTTATCTGACCTTACCACATTGACCTTTGCATTTGTAATAACCTCTTTTGCACAACTTGCAAAGAACAGGGTGTTCTTTGATTGCTCAACATGACTTTGTGCAGGGCTCATGGTGCAAATGATGGCTGTCCTAGCGTTGCCTCCCAAAGAATTTTGCAGTATGCGTGTGAGCTTGGAATCTCTGTAAGGTATATGTCCATTTCTTCCCTTACTGCATCCATTAATGAAATTAAATTCATTAAGATACTATAAGGTGTATAGTATTCAGAAATAACAACAAGAACTTTGTTCAGGAAATGGAAAATATGACTGAACCTTAATTTGCGAATCACAGTTCCCAGGGTCAGTAAACTTTTGTTTATGTGACACCCTTCTTTCATTCTTGCACCTGCTGATAATGCCTGAGCAACACGCTCACTGCCCGCAAGATCAACAAAATTCTGAACAAAGTGTTCCAATTTCATTCCTATTAATATCAAAATATGAAGAACTTTATTTAAGTTTCCTAGTGAGGCAAGGATAAGTATTTCCGTACCACAGTAGCAGCAAGAGTGCCTGAAATTTGAAGGCCTTCTAATTGTTTGGCAGTACTTTCAATTGTCTGTTGATTACAACAAAGGACTTCAAAACAAAGTTCTCATGCCAAATACAAAACAAAGTATTTGAGTAAATGATAAACCATACCAGTCGCAAAATTTGATGAGATCTTGAACTAGTTTCATTCAAAGAGGTTTCTCCTATCTTCCTTTGAGCTGCATTTATAAGAGCATTGAGAGTATACTTAACATATAATTCATTTCAAACAGTGAGCCTAAAACTTAAGTGAATTTACCTGCGCAGGTGGAAAGAAGTTCCTCCAGGTGGTTCCGGTCTCTCAGAACCTCCTCCGAAAGTTTCTCGACCACTGTACCTTTCTGTTCCAGTTAGTATTAGTTAGAACTTTTTCATTCAATAAAATTATGTCTACTGAAAAGTATAAACGACTCACCTCAGGATCATCTAGGAGCCTAAGCTGAGCATTCTCGGAGCTGAGGAGATCTCTGACAGCTTCATTATATATCTCCATGGCAGAGAACTTCAACACGAATTCTCGGTCACTATGCTGAAACATAGATGTTCACATTATTCCAGGCCCTAGAAACATAGTCAGTTGATATGAAAATTCAAATGTTAGTAGACAGTATACTTACTCTCTCTATGTGATCATATATATCTGCAACTGCAAATTCTGTCACCCCATTCATGGTATATGTCTTTCCGCTGCTTGTTTGTCCATAGGCAAAAATGGTTGCTGCACATTATATATCAGTCAAACTATATAAGATCCTTGGTTACACTATGGTTTCATCAGAAAACAAGGGTTAGAAGATGATCACTCACAGTTGATACCGCTGACGACTGAAAGAGCAACATCCTTAGCTCCCTCTTCATACACTTGCTTCGTGGAAGAGTTGTTACCAAAGACTCTGTCTATCCTCGAGAAGAAGGGACATGAAACAAGTGTTAAGGACTAAACAAAGCAGTTGACAAAATGAAGATGAGGAAGAAAGTGCATGCGTATGTTTAAAAATTACCAAAGGCATATGCAGAGGGAGACGAGGGCCGATCAGCTTGGCTGTTGTTGTACATGACAGTGTTCTCGAAGCATCTCCAATCGGAAACCTCATTCTTTGCTTTTTCCTTTTCATTCAATGGTCTCACCCTAACCGAAACAAGAATCTTCTCTTCATTCACAGGCTCCTCCAACGTCGCCATTGTTTATTTTCTTTCGGTAATGAACAACAACAACAACAAGCAATAAAGCCCTAGCAACTTCAGATCCCAGCTTCAGAATGCAACCGCTACAGTCACCTCATCAAAATGGTCAGACAGATGATTTCATCACAATGCGCACGTCCTCTTCTTTCGATTGGCATTCGAAAATCCTAATCTTTCCTTCTTTTTCTTATTGTCCGGGCTTTCCGAGCTTGTTCTGTACGTGATTCAACTCCAAACGCAAAAATGGGGTGATTTGGAGCAGAATGTACGTACAACAAACAGCAAAGCGAGGCAGATTAGACTAACCAAAACAAGATGACATGTTACGTATAAGAGAACAGAACAGAAACCCTTTTGTTTCTGGTGACGGAACGGCCAAACGTTCCAGAAAGAAACTCGGAATCTGTAAACGTTGGTTTTGGCCGAACCGTGAAGACCAGAAAGGGGTTGGATTGCTGCCGGCCTGAAAATGAAGGCAACCAGACCAAGGAAATAGCAACACGGTGGCCAAATAAACCGTTTGCTCCCCCCCCGTCTCTCTCGCTCCGGATTCTAACAACCTCTGATATACGAAATTACTATTTTGACCTCCAGCTCGTCTTTTTGGATAGCACCTATTTTTGGGCTGCGAAGAAAGCCCACGACAAACCGAATCGGATATCGAAAGCCCACAACATGTCTAATCGTCGGCAGCACTTTCTGTTTTTACAAATTTACCCCTACACCATAAACCTCGACAGCCGAGAAGTAGTCCAGCTCATAAACAGTAAACAAAGAAAAAGGAACATGACAGCCTCTCACTGCGCCACCACCCATCATCATCACTCTCTTCATTTCACCTGAAGTAAAGAACCAGACAATTATAAACCTGATTAGAGAATTATAAAAAGCTACACAAAAAAGAAAAGAGAAGAAAAAAATAGTCCCCAGCTGGTTCCCTTTTGGCTTATCCAGAGAGCCAGATCCACCAAAAATGACCAACAGAAAAACCTAACCCCCTCTGTAAATTTAGAGCTTTAAACCCCCCCAACACAGATGATTTAGTCTTTTTCCCATTTACACCAATTTATACCATTACATTTAATTAGGCCTCTCTCTTCTTATTCTTCTTCATTTTCCAAACCCTACCAACCTAAATTGAATTCCTTCAATTACAGAGCGGCTAATAATGGCGACGAGAGGCAGCAGATCAGAGAAGGTCAAGAGGATTTTCCATCAATTCGATCTCAACCACGACGGCGGTCTCAACCGCGAGGAAATGGCCGCCCTCGTCGTCGCCGTAAACCCTAGGGTCAAGTTCAGCGACGAGCAGATCAATGCCATTTTGGACGAGGTCTTCCGAACCTACGGCGACTTCATCGACGGCGACAAGGGGCTGACGTATGAGGGGCTATTGCGGACCTACGACGACGGCGCCGGTGACGTCGACCGTGACTTCGACGCGCTAGGCTTGGAGCTCAGCTTGGATGAGGTTAAGGGAGCTTCCATGGCGTCCGAGGCCTCGTCGTCTTCGATTGCCGACGAGCGCACGGCGGAGTCGCAGAAGAAGCAGCAAACGGCGGCGTGGGCGGTGTCGCCGAACCACGGGATCGTGTTCGACGACACGTGGAAGATTGTGGACGATTTGGAGATTTTAGTTAAGAGGTTGAAGGCGAAGCAGGCCGGGAGTAACGGCAAGGTCAAGGGAGAGAATTTGGACACGTATTCGGAGGCCGGTTGGTCTAGAGAGCTTGGGCCTTCTTCTGAGATTTCGGAGAAGAGGGTGTTTTGGGAAGAGTCTGGACATGATTATGGTCTGTTTGTTAAAGAATTAGGGGTGCTGAGGAGCCGTGCCGACGGAGCTAGGTCGAGAGAGCAGGCCTTTGATGGGCATATGGCAATTGGGAGAGTTTTGTATGAGCATCAGCTGTTTAAGGAGGCATTGATTAGTTTCAAGAGAGCTTGTGAGTTGCAGCCGGTGGATGTTAGGCCACATTTCCGAGCTGGGAATTGCTTGTATGTACTTGGCAGGTATAAAGAGTCGAAAGAGGAGTTTTTGTTGGCTCTGGAGGCGGCGGAGGCTGGTGGGAATCAGTGGGCGTATTTGCTTCCGCAGATTTATGTGAATCTAGGGATTTCTCTTGAAGGGGAAGGTATGGTTTTGAGTGCTTGTGAGTATTATAGAGAAGCTGCTATACTTTGTCCTACTCATTTTAGAGCTCTGAAGCTTTTGGGGAGTGCTCTGTTTGGTGTTGGGGAGTATAGGGCAGCTGTGAAGGCTTTGGAAGAGGCCATTTTTATGAAACCGGATTATGCTGATGCACATTGTGATTTGGCATCGGCTTTGCATGCTTTGGGTGAGGATGAGAGGGCGATTGAGGTTTTTCAGAAAGCTATTGATTTGAAACCTGGCCATGTTGATGCCTTGTACAATTTGGGTGGGCTTTATATGGACTTGGGAAGGTTCCAGAGAGCCTCTGAGATGTATACGAGGGTTTTGGCTGTGTGGCCAAACCATTGGCGTGCTCAGCTTAACAGGGCTGTGTCATTGTTAGGAGCAAAGGAAACTGAGGATGCTAAGAAAGCTTTGAAGGAAGCATTGAAAATGACCAACAGAGTTGAATTGCATGATGCCATTGCACATTTGAAGCAGCTGCAGAAGAAGAAGGTGAAATCAAATGGTGGTGCCAATGGGGAAAGTTCCTTCATCACTGTAGAAGCTACAAAATTTAAGGCAGTCGGGGAGAAGACAACATTGAGGCAGGATTTAGCCATTGCACTTGAGATTAGGGCTTTTCAGAGGATTACCAGGTTGAGTCGTTGTGATGTGGATCTGCTAAAAAAGGAGATGAATGATGGTGATGTACCAGTGTCGTATTCAGGTACTGGTGTTCCGCAGAGGTCCATAAGGAAGCCTAACTTAGAAGAAATTCTCCGCAGGTTGCTTATTTTCCTGAAGCCTGAGACTTTCCAAGGAGCTGTGAAAGCCATAAACGAGAGGATACTCTCTGTTTTTGATGATACAGGGGCAGGAAGGGTGGACTTGGGCATGTTTTTTGCTGTTCTAGCCCCTATTTGCAGTGGCTCGCCAGAAAAGCGCAAGCGAATTGCTTTTGATGCACTCTTATGGCGCCCTGTGAACGAAGGTGGTGGTGGTCAGATAAGAAAATCTGACGCCACTAAATATATTAAACTATTGAGAGCTATATATGTCCCTTCTCATGGGGTTAGTGAGATGCTAGAACTCCATGGAGAAACAGATCCTTCAACAATGTCTTACTCAGAGTTTCTTGTCATGTTCAACGACCCCGATTGGGGTTTTGGTATCATGTCCACTCTGTTGAAGCTTGAAACTGGGGACAGAAATCGCCATGGTAATCATGTCTGTTCAGTTTGCCGCTATCCAATTATTGGGTCTCGCTTTAAGGAGATAAAATCTCATTTCAGTTTGTGCAATCAATGCTATAGTGAAGGAAAGGTTCCTCCTGCTTATAAGCAGGAAGAATACAGGTTCAGAGAATATGGAACCGAGAGCGAAGCCATGAAAGACAAGTGCAAGTGCTTTAATTTGCAATCGCATAATGACCTGTAGCTAGATTCTGCTTTCTGTTTCTGTTTATTCTGTATAATCCCTCTTGATGTTCTAGTTGTTCAGTGTGAAATATATAGCTCGTGTCATCAATGTGTTATATGGGAATCATGCCCTTGTATAATACATGTTGTTTCCATGGATTGCGTTTGCGCCTCTGTTGTCCTTCTCTGCCAGTATCATCTGTTCAATTCAAACTTATGAAGATTGGAGATGCTTTATTTTGATGCATCACTTTCTGGGAGGTTCTTTCATTGCTTTATCCAGATTTGTATCAAGGGGTAGTTTCTTTGCATGTTCTTGTAGAATGTATTTTATCAGTGTTTTGTGGAGAATTGGAGGCATGAATCTTCTGCTTTCTGTTTTCTGTAAACACAATTATGATTATTACAGGATGCTCGTTACATAACCATATTGATAGCTAATTGAAATAAGAGGACAATAGCTCTAGTTAGTCATAACCAATAAGAGTTGGTAAGAGCTTTTGTGTGAGAATCTCTCATACCCAGGTTCGAATCCCGCCGACGTTAATTGGAGTTTAAATCCCAATTTATTCTTGATGGCCGGGGGGGAAAGCGTTTTGACATGATCCCCGACGCGGATTAGTCTCTGGGCCTAGAAAGCTTTTGAGGATACCGTCGTTGATAGATAAAAAAAAAATGTACCTCATAAAATGAGGAGCATGGAGAAAGCTAAGAGTAAAATTAGAAACGTCTGAAAGATATTTAAATTAATAATACACTTGTAGCAAACAGAAGTTGAAATGCTTGCCATGAAATGCATTGAAGCGCTCTACTGCTAAGTTCAGCTATTGTCTTTGGCAAATGCAGAAACGGCATTTTGTTAGGTTTTCTAAAATATTGGGGGAGAATCTTTGAGCAGAGCATCCATTCTGTTGAAAGCACTGGACGCATGCAATTAAAATGGTAAGTCATCCATCTAGTATGAGAAAGAAAGAATGAAGTCCTTCCATACTTGATACTTCGTATATACTATTAGCAATTGTTGCTGACAATGCCAAATGCATCTCTGCGGTTAGATCATTCAAACCATAACCATATCTTCTGCAGAATCATCATGCCAAGAGTAGCAGTAAGCTCAGCGAAGCACATTTTATGCGTCATGATGATCATGATGTCTATATTGGGGACTATGCCAAGAGCGACGATTCTACCTCCCATGGCGATATCACCAGCTCCAGCTGCTACCCCAGCACCATCATCTGGTCCATCTCTGCAGCTGAAAACCCAGGTGCCGTTAGGGAAGGAAGACTATAAGACACAGCTGTCAGAAATAGTTCTGAAAGACTATGACCTCTGGAATCCCACACCCTGTTTTGGTAGCGGCAATATGGCTCCAATTCCTCATTAGGCAGAACATCTTTAATGATGGTTTAGTGGAAACAAATATATAGACCCAGTAGTATCTATGAATATGTTGATTTCAGTCCCATATCCATGAGCATTGATATTGAAATAGACGGCAATGGAATTTTCTGTTTTCTTAAATCAACCTACTTGATGGGGGGTAATATATACTTGGGTACAAACACAACATAGGGTTGACCACTTGACCCCAATGATACGTTGTATTATATACATGGGTACACATACAACTGTAAAGAAAAGACAAAAGAAGTGCAGGGGAAAGAAATATATAAGTCGTTGCAGAGTAATCAAAGTAACCAGTTTCATTGTGAAAAAGAAATAAGAATAATAACATGATGAATACATTAGAAACTTCCAGACAAAAGAAATATGAAATATGTAGGACAGTTGAAGAGAGACGGTTTATTATCTTCCAACTCCAACCACATTACGTATGGTTCTAAAGAACAACTCAAATCAGTTCCTATATATTATGAAATGGCCATATCAGAAACATAGAGTTGACCCCGATGATATGTTGTATTAAACCAACTATTTTTCATTCTCTCAAAATCATCTTCAAAACCATGAAAGCAGGGGCGGTGTAACACTTCTTGACAAAAAATCCAGTGCATTCTTAAGTCCCACCTAGAAGAAAACATGTAAACAAGCCAATCAATATAAAGCATACTAAGCAAATTCAATTAACATTATGATTTTAAAGAAATTGTGATTCTATTCCAATTACCATTTGATGATCAGCACAATCACATCAGACGCTTTGAAGAAGGGCCAGATATAGCAGCTATTCTCTGAGCATGTTGTGCTTCACCTTTGTAAAGTTCCTTCAATTCCTTTTTGGCACGCCGTGCTTCACGTCTATCCTCCTTGACAGCCGCCTGCACTCAGATATATTCAAGCTATCATCAAAGAACCAACAGACAACACAACTACAAAACAGAAGGTACAATTCATGGAAATATCAAATGCCAGAATCTAGTATCTTATAGAATGCAAGTTATATGTTCCTAGTTCGCTCTTAAACTGACAGTTTTTGGATTTTCATTATCACAAGCTGGCTATTAATCCTTCAATGGTATGGCATGACGAATGAAATATCTTCTCCACAATGAGCTAAAACAAATATAAGACCCATACCTTCCGCTCTTTCTTCTCCTCCTTTGACTCCTGACCATGTTGCTTCCTTTTCTGCTGCTCAGTTTTCAAGCTACCTATATCTTCCACCTTCTCTGTAGCAGCAGGAGGTCTTCTATTACCAGGTAAGAAGTCCACAGGCAGCCTCTGTTTCCCTCCAAGCTTGATCAAAGTACTGGAGGCATCCAAGCCTTTAAAAACGGTTTCTGAAAGCTGCTTCTTCTTTCTACTTAGTTCTGGAGCTCCGATTTTCGCAGGATGGTTTTCAAGAGTTGAATATGTAGTGATAACAGTCTCACAGTCCCATTTTTCTGATTCATCACTAGATTCCTCCACAATTACCACCTCGTCTGCTTGATCTTCATTCTCATATATCTTCCCAAGCTGCTTTGTTTTTTGTATCTCCTCATTGTCTCCCGGGACCTCATATTCATTAAGCTCAAAGTCATCCTTTACACAGTCATTAAGTTTGATGTTCTTGAGCTTCTCCGTAATGGATTTATCCTCTTCATCTCCATAAAAATAGTCACCATCATGATCCTCACCCTCATAGTCGTCATCATCATCATCATTGTCATATTCCCGACTTAAAACCTGTTTTTTTATATACACATAATGTGAGATAGTAAATACATTAACACAAATACATATTGATGAACTCAAATTTACATAACTGAATGATAACACGAAAAGCAACTCACCATGTCAAATTCGTCATCTACATCCCTCCGACCTCGTGGATCATCTACCACAAACTCACTCTTTCCCCTCTCCACACAATTTCTTCTAACAACACTAACTTCATTGCTCACATTCTTGCTCTCCGAATGCTCAACAGAACTCGGCTCACCACCTACACACACATCCTCCTCTTCCTCTTCCTCCTCCTCGTCTTCATCTCCATCAGGAAGGTTAGCCTTAACCACAAAATCCTCCTCCAAGTCCTCATCATCAGACCCGAACCGCGACGCTGCATCGCTATCCTCAAGCAATGCCAACACTTCAGGATCAACAGCTTTCTGAACCCTCACATTGACAGTCTTAGACGCCACCTTATAAACAACACTCTCATCCGGCGCCTCATTCTCCGAAATTCGCAATTTTGAAGCATCATAAGCCTGAAAAATCCACACCAAACTCATTCAACCACACATTCCAACAAGTTTGTTATAACCGTAACAGAAATTGAGCTCACCCTGACGTCATGCGGAAGCGGCTCGAGCTTGGCCTTAGGGTTGGAATAGTAAGCGGAGCCACCGCCGGTGTTCTTAATATCCCGCAAATGGTTGAGGTAGTTATAACCGTCGTCGGGAAACCCGAGGTCGAGAATCTCCTTCCTCACTTTCTCCGGCAGGGGCTGAGGCGCCGCATCGGAGGAGTTTCCGAAGGTGTGGTTGTAGTAGTGGTCGCCTTCTTCGTCCTCAGGCGCGTCGGCGAAGATGGAATCGGCATCGTCGTTGGGGCGGCCGGAGACTTGGATGAAGACTCGGTCGCCGCCGGGTGAGTCGTCGTAGTTGGGATCGGAGGAGTCACGTGCGATTAGTTGGAAAGTAGACGACTTTTTCTTGTCGATGAACTTCTTCTTTCCCATAGTGAATCGGAGAAGGTTTTGCTGGGAATTTGTGAACGGGTGATTGGAATTTGAGAGTACAACTGCAGAAGATGAAGAATGGCTACAAAAACCCTTTACGCACTCAAAGGAAAGCTAACAAAACCCTACAAAGCGCAGTAAAACGACGTCGTACTCACGATGAAATAATTTTCATTTGCCACAACCTTGGCTGGGCCGAAGCCCAACTGATCGATATCCAGTTCATAATTTCTACTTTCGGTTTTAGATTTACAAATTACACCGAGTGGTGGTCGAACATTGGTACGTCACATTTACTGTAATCAGAGGAATTATAAACACAGTCTCGTTCACTAATCACCTATTGAACATGGAACAACTGGCGGCCGGTTTGGATTTTGGTCACCTGTCACGGGACTCTAATCGCCGGTTCAAATGTAGAAAGATTAACCAAAATCTGAACCACCTGGAAAGATTAACCAAATATAGAAAGATACTCTACGCGCTTTCGTGGAAAATAAGCCTCAAGAAAGAAAAGTTGTTCATTTCCTGCATTTGAGATGCTATAAGAAAGGAAAACACTTTTCTGATAGAAAGGAAAAATAGGAAGGAAAATTATTCCTCCAAAAATCCAATAAAATTACTTTCGGACCTTCTTTCCTTGCATTTATGTTACCAAACATCATAATAGAAAGTTCTCGGAGATTTTCATTTCTATCTGTTTCTTTTTTCATAGGAAAAACAAAAAAAAATGTTTTTTTTTCCGTGACCAAACAAGGCTTAGTAGTAATAATAATCGATAAGTTACTGCACTATACTACAATGGTCAGCTAAGAAAACCTTTTTTTTAGGTATAATAATTGACATTCTCTGCACCTGCGACACCTAGCAGTTGCATATAATGCCACGTGGCGGTCACTGGGAGTCACATTACTCGCGAGAGCGGCGGGAAGAAGAGAAAAAGGCGTTACGGCAATGCCGGTGTCCGGTTGAAAAGGTAAAGGCCGCGTTGAGTGGTTAACCAATCTCAGTCCTTAAGCACACAAGTTAGGCGGGAGAATTAGTTACAGAAATTCCATTTGGGTAAACAATCGAGTTTCATGTGACTTGAATTCTGAATGAGAATCTACCAATTGAAACCTCTAATTCCGTTAGTAAATTCTAACCTCTTGCGTTTTCGATGTTCTCTGACATATAAACCAGAAGAAGCGCCGGTTATGGAGGCCAAGGTAGTGCTCACACAGACTCAGCGATACGCCGCCGGAGCTCTGTTCGCTCTGGCACTTCACCAGACGCAGATCCACCAGACTAAGCCGTTAAACGCTCTGCTTCCTCTTGAAGAGGAGACCATCTCCGACGGCGCAAGCATCGGTCGGACCGTTTCGGTTTCTGACGATCCTGGCCTTTGGATCCATGAGAGTTCTGGTTTGCTTTATCCTGTTCTCAGGTATCTAAATTCTAAAATGATAAGGTTTAGTTGATTTTATAGTTCAATGCGGATTGAGCTGTTTGATTTGATTGTTGTTTTGGTTGCGTTTTAGGTTTTTAGGAGTGGAGGACAAATCATTGAAGGGGCTAAAGGAAACTGCAGGATCTTCTTCACAAGTTCGGCATCATGTAGGAGCGGTGTGTTTTCTTCCTTTTATTTCTTTGAATTTTGGAACTATCGAAATCGGTAAATGTGTCATTATTATACAAGAAAATATGCTGGCATTATAATGATCAATGTACTGCAGCTTAAAGGTTGCTGCTGTTTATATTATTTCAACTGCTGTTTCATTTTGCTTCACCATTTTTATGTGTTGTTGGTGGTTTGCTGAGGGTTGTATTAATTTAGTTATTTTAGTTCAGTTCTTGACCTTACTTAAGGAGGAGAAAGCTGAGGTGCCTTCAGCTGAGAAGGAAGTTGCTTTGACAAAAACTGTTGATACCATGGTTCGTAGTGAGGAAAGCGCCGATGCTCATACAGTGGATACAAGTGAGAATTATCAATATGAAGATAAATGTCGCGAAAAACTTTCTGGTACTGAAACTGAAATAGCGTCTGAGGTCGCTGACAAGCCTTATGAGGCCCCGAAGAGGACAGTTAATGTGATATCCACCGAAATAAAAGATCCAAATGAATCTAAACGCCTTGACGTGCCTGTTGAAGAGGGCAGGCGGCTCAGCTATGAGAAGAAAATAACAGTTCTTTATGTAATTCTGTCAGCCTGTGTGGCAGACAGTAGTGAAAGTGGCGATAAAGTAAGAAATGGTTATGATGCTCGACATCGTGTCGCATTAAGGTTGCTTGCAACTTGGCTTGGGGTGGAATGGCTAAAAGTGGTGAGTTTCTATAAGCCGTTCTTGTTCTTTTGTTTCTTTTGCGTGATCATTGATTACTGCATTAACTAAGTCATTTATGACAAATACTTTGTTTTGCAGGAAGTTATGGAAACTATGGTTGCTTGTTCTTTCATGGCTTCCTTAAAAGAGGGTGCTAATAAGGAGAAGACAGAAGGTGTTGATGGAGAGAAAAAGGAACATGATGATGCCTCATGGGAAAATTGGAAGCGTGGAGGTCTAATTGGTGCAGCTGCTTTAACAGGAGGAACTTTGATGGCTATCACTGGTGGTATGAAATCTGTCAATCTGTAATGGTCTCACAGCTCTCTTGCAATGCAACCTTAGGACAGAAGCAGTAGACTTATTCTGTTTTTGTCTTTGATCTTTTCACAGGTCTTGCTGCTCCTGCAATTGCGCAGGGGTTGAGTGCTCTAGCTCCTGTATTAGGTGGCATTATTCCTGCAATAGGAGCAACTGGTTTTGCTGCTGCAGCAACTGCCACAGGGTCTATTACTGGTTCTCTTGCTGTTGCTGCATCATTTGGAGGTACAAAAGTGATTTATTTGTTCTGAAATTTTAAACTTTATTGGAACTTGTTGGATCTTTTCTTTCCAACTCCTTATTTGTTTATTAACTACTTTTTCTTTGGTATTCCCAGCTGCCGGAGCTGGTCTAACAGGGACTAAAATGGCTAGAAGAATCGGCAACATTGAAGAATTTGAGTTCAAAGCAGTTGAAGGAACTTATAACCAAGGAGTGAGTTCAAGTTTGACATTTTATTAATTACTTTCAAAGTTTTTGGAGGGATCTGTCCTAAAGGGATCATGTATAATTGTAATAATAGATTTAAATTGTTTATATGGCATAACCTCTTCTTGTATAATAAAATGCTTACCGATTTCAGTAAACCTTTTCAGCGGTTGGCAGTGGGAATAGTGGTTTCAGGACTTGTTTTTGAGGATGAAGATTTTACAAGGCCTTGGGATGGCTACAATGACCACTTGGAGAGGTAAGAAAATGTATCATATTATGTGCATCAAATACCATGATAAACCTTAGTATATATCATTTTTCTCTCTATCCTTTCTCAAAAAGACTGAATTTTGAATCCAGAAGTAGTTTCGGTTGATGCTTCTCAGTTGAAATGATACTTGTGCCAGATGTATGCAGTCTATATAGTGGTTTCTTTACAAGTCTAATTCTTGGTTATGCTAAGATTCTCAATAATGCAATTTCATATACTGACATGCTCATATTGGAGAGACATAAACATTAAACCATTCCTAGTCTAAAGGTCTAAACTATATATGGCTATTTTACGTATAAGTGGATGTTTTTGGGATGGCTTAGACAGTGTGCCCCATGTAATTGACATTAATGTAGTCAATATGTAGGTATTTATATGGTGGATGTCTGAGAATACAGTTGCACTGAGCGCTGCAATGCCGGACTGGCTTACCTTATAACAGTCATCTTTTCTAGTTGACTATTGGAATGCTGAGGGCCAATGCAATAAGCAGCCCTGTTATTAATATTCTTATTCTCACTTGAAAGTATTTTGTCCTTTTGAAGAGCCTTAGATAGGATCTAAGTTATCATCGCTGGCTAAGTAATTGGTATTGATGTAGTGAACTTTTAGGTATGCACTGTGGTGGGAGTCTAAGAATTTGGTTGCATTGAGCACTGCAATTCAAGACTGGCTTACTTCAAGTACTTCTTCCATAACCTCATATCTGTCACCTTTTACAAGTGATTATCAGCATATCCACTACCAACATATTGCACCCAATTGCAGGAATTGCCCTCGAGTTGATGAAAGAAGGAGCCATGCTGACTGTTTTAAACACACTTGTCGCAGCATTTGCTATGCCAGCAACCTTGGTTGCTGCATCTGATCTTATAGATAGCAAATGGGCAATTGCAGTTGACAGGTAAATTTTTCCTTTTCTAATTTCAGTTCCACAATAAATTAATTCATTTAAAGTGCCAAATTCTTCTGGTGATATTCACCCCTTGCAATTGTTTGTTCAGCCTAAGTTGTTGTAGTTATGTGTTTCATATATAATTAGCTTCCAAGGTGAGACCGTGGGACTCCTATTTGAGTCTTTACTACTTGGAGTGGGAGACAAAGATATTAAATTTTGGTTTCCTTTTTTCTGGCTCAGATCAGATAAAGCTGGGAAGATGCTTGCTGAAGTATTGATGAAGGGGCTGCAAGGCAACAGGTAAAAGATATGTCCCATCTCACTGTTGAAACATTATATGTATATCATTCACTTGGATTCTCCATTGATGCCGTAGGCCTGTGACGCTCATAGGATTCTCACTTGGGGGCAGAGTGATTTTTAAATGTCTAGAATGTCTAGCTGAAGCAGAAGGAAACAATGGTAACCATCACCATCTGATTCATCTTACTGCATGCAAATTTAGTTGCTATGTACTCAGATATACTTTTGATTCTGCACTTCTGCAGCTGGTCTGGTAGAAAGGGTTGTCCTGCTTGGTGCACCAGTGTCAATTGAAGATGAAAATTGGGAAGATGCTCGAAAGGTACACTAAACATTTTTATGTTTCCATATTTCAATGGTATCCGCTGTATCTGCTTATACTGTAGTACTATTCTTATGAATACCACTAGATCTATTTCTGTTTTTATTTGTTCGTACTTTTGATTGGTTCTCTATGAACGTTTCTTTGGTGCTGGTACATTTTTACTAGTAAGACTAAACCTATTTCCGGTTTACAGATGGTGGCAGGGAGATTTGTGAATGCTTTTTCTACAAATGATTGGACTCTAGGAGTTGCCTTCCGTGCAAGGTATCAATGTTATTAATTCATAATTTGTTCTGTATTAAAGATTTGTAATCAGATCACTTGTTAATTCTTATGCATAAAAAGGTTAAGCTAGCTTTGAATCTGATTGAACTATCTGGTCCTCTACCATGTACAGTTTACTATCTCAAGGTTTGGCTGGAATTCAAGCTGTAAATGTTCCTGGCATCGAAAATGCAAGTCTTCTAATCCCAAATCCTTTTAATATCTGCAATTGTGGTTCTTTTACTTTTTGAACTTACCCGTTGGCTTTGTAGGTTGATGTAACACAATTTGTAGAAGGCCATTCATCCTATCTTTGGAAGACGAAACAGATCATGGAGCTGCTTGAACTTGAAAATTACTACCCTGTTTTCAGAAAAGAAAATACAGAAGATAAAACACCACAGGAACAAAACAGCTCGGCTGACACATAGTTTTCGCCATGTTCCCATTTCCAGTTCCATCCCTTCTTCCTAGTTCTTTTGTATTCTAATTTGATGTCTTTTCTTTCATCTGCCTATTAACTGTTCAATTCATGTATTCCAATTAACTGCGTTATAGAGATTACATTGGTGGAAGGTCAATTTGATGGGTGATGATGAGGAACAGCACACCCACCTCCCCTGTTGTTATTTTTTATTTTTAAGGGAAGTGATTAAGGCTTCTCTAACAAATGTAAGCACTGCAAAGACAGACTTTTATTGAATTAATTTGAAAATGTTGACAATGATGCTATAGATTAGTATAAGGAAACAGGAGCACTCTTGGAGACCAAGCTTCTTAACCGGCAATTCTTATACATCATAGCTTTGTGGTATTGAGCTCATCATCATCACATTTCTGTTGCAATAATATTTTAGCATCACTCTGTTGGTTTCTCTTTGCCATGATGAAAGGTAACAGTCACATGCACTCTGCTCCAGCCTTAACTGAGTGGCTGAGCATTTGGTCCCTTCGTCTAAATGATCGTTTCTGACTCCAAAGCTGGTCACTTCAGAGAAAAGGTTCAATCATATCCAGTTACATTACTTTCAACACTTGCAGTTGCCCATTATAGTAAATTATTCTTGTTTTAGCATATATACAGCAAAGCAGTTCACTCAGAATTGCCCTAAACCAAAGCCAGGACAACAATAATTACCAAAGATAGGTGCTTAAAACTTAACATGGAGAATGGCAGCATACTGGTAATTGTAGCTGGTATACCACTACTCTGCCCCCACCACACTCTTGTTTGGTATTGCTAATTTGTTATGTTCTTTCTTCTATTTCCAGCAAGCTTAAAGGCCAAGCGAAATGCAATGAGTAGAGCAGTACGTACTCACATTGTAGGGCATGGCATTACTGATCCGAGTAATTTGTTATTAGACTCGTATGTAGAAGAATATGTAGGAAGCCAATCAAGCCATCAATTCCTACGAAGTTAAAAATTTGATTATTCCTTGTGATTCAAACCGAACCTCTAAAAACTAATAAAGTAGTCCGGGTTCCAATCCAAAACCAATTGACAATAGATGAAGTAGCTCAAACTCTTATAAATACACAGGCTAGGTCTCATTTTCCCATGTGGGATGTATATTCTCAACACGTCTCCGCACGTGTGGCGAACTTTCAAGCCATACACGTGGACAACTATTTGGGTGACGTGAAGTCTGTATGGCTCGGGGGCAGAGAGAGATGAGAGATATAGAAAGCACACACACGTGGGTAACCCGCTCTGATACCATGATAAAATAGTCTAAGGTTCTAATCCAAAACCAATTGGTAATGGATGGAGTAGTCTAAATCCTTATAAACCCACAGGCTATGTTCCATTTTCCCACGTGGGATGTATATTATCAACAAACACAACCAAACAACAAACACAACCAAAAGAACTCGATTACCAACTTGAAATTAGTAGGTAGAGGTTAGTAGTATGAGACGGTCTTGCTAGCTGTGCGCGTGCCATACAAGTGGGCGAGGCCAAGCTTCCAGCCTAGCTGTATAAGTTACTGCAACTCACAGGTGGGGGGGGGGACAAAAGTGAGACGCAAGGCATCTCCTTCTGTTGGCCGGTGAGCTTGAAATAGAGAGAGCGGGACTGGGTTTCCTTGGAGATTTGAGTTAAGTGGGGACAAAAGTCTAAGTTGTCAAGAGCACGGCTCGTATCTTCCTCCACCTTAAGTTGGTAATGCTTGCATTATATAAGTGCAACTATGCTATGCTCACCCAGCATACATTTTTTATCTCAACTCCAACTTATTTGTACGTAGTACGTTATGTATACACTAAGAAACTTAGCTATTGTGTTTATTTCCATTGCCATTGTTGGTTTACAAGGTGATGCTAAGATGGAAAATGGCACTGCTAATAGCCAAGCAGGCAATGCTAGTTCTCTAGCTCTTACTTCCGATCAAGGCAACACAACAGAAGCAAGAAACAAGAGCGCTTCTCACACAAATGAAGTTGTTATCGATAGCAAAAACAAACACTCTTGGATGAATAGAGGAAGACAAGGCGGTGGAGGAGGGGGAGGAGGAGGTGGTGGTAATGGGGGTGGCGGAGGCGGTGGAGGAGGAGGCTACTCGTGGAGTTGGGGTGGTGGCGGTGGTGGAGGTGGAGGTGGTGGTGGAGGTGGCGGTGGTGGAGGTAATGGGTGGGGATGGGGTGGAGGGGGAGGAGGGAGTGGTTGGTGGAAATGGGGTTGCGGAGGCGGAAACGGAGGAGGAAAAAGGCATCATCATGGTGTGTACCGTGGGTCAGGGAGGTTCAGTGAGGATCATTACAAGCTAGGAGAGTTTGCACAATGCATGCGTAAAGGGAGGTGCCAAGGGATGAGATTGGATTGCCCTCTTCACTGTGGAGGACCTTGCTACTATGACTGCCAAGATATGTGCAAGGCTCATTGTCGACGTCGATGATCATCGTTCCCGCTATGTTAAGTTAATTTTCAGTTCCGTTAAACCCTAGGTCGATCATGTTTCCTAAGCTTGCTACGTTCCATTGAGCATATTTTTGTTACATCGTTTGTACTGATTTCAACGATTTTATGAAGTACCAGTTTCAACGGTTTGGAATTTCTTGCTAGCCATCACTTACAACAACAGAATACTTCCATATATGATCTTCATTACCTGAAAACGTGGATTTCCATCCTCACCGTAGAAATCCACCTCACTACCATCATCTCCAGGGTGGTAGCTAAGTGATTGCTTCACTGACTCTTTGACCTTCGTTGTCAAAAGATGTAAAGATCATGCAGTATATATTAGTATATACTATAGTAGTGCTAATGGTGGTGAAGAAACTTGTAGAGAAAGAAAAACAAGATTGAAAAAACGCTAAATCTACTTGCATTGGTGTATGTAAAGCCAAATTTTACATACCAAGCTTCATACAAATGGAAGTTCAAATGTTTAACATGCGCCTGGTGGTGGAACTTGCGACAATGTGAGTGCTTAAACCAAGAGGTGGTACAGTTGTTGATTATGCAAGCCAATAACTTGGAGCTATATCTATATATTCCCTAAAGCGCTAGGCAGACTAGAATGGTTATAGGCAGAAGGTAGGTAAACACTAGGCGTTATTTAGGCGGGCGCCTAGGCATGTAAGGCTAGTTCTAGACGGGTGCCTAGACGTGTAAGGCTGGTTCTAAGTGGGCTAGACTGATTCTAGGCGGAATGTAGGCCAACACTAGGCGTGATCTAGGCGGGTGTCTAGGCATGTAAGGCTGTATCTAGGCGGGAGCTAAACGGACACTAGACCGAGCTATGCTGGTGTTAGGTGGACACTAGGCGTGCGCCTAGGCGTGGTATTATGAGTTTAGACAGATGTCAGGCGGACACTAGGTGGGCTAGACTGATTCTAGGCGAGAGTTAGGCGGACACTAGGCGACGTGGTAGGCTAGTTCTAAGCGGGCGCTGGATGATTTCTCTTTTTTGTTGTCGTATCTCTCTGGATAGTAAGATCGTTAGACTCTTTCTCTCGTTGGGCTCGTAAATCGATGCCTTGGAGTTGTATGATCAATCATATCAATTTAATGTGTCGCAGTTAAAGTAAATTTTTCTATTTAATTTTATTGTGGTAGAGATGGAGGAGGACCGTAATTACGGGAGGCCATAAGAAATCTAATGCGCCGCAGTAGAAGTGAAGTAAATATTTCATACAGAGATTATCCTCCATTTTTCAATGATGTGATGAGTCTCTAAGAGATGCAGTGAATCCCAAAACCCAGTAAGGCAGTGGAAACGACAGTTTTGTTGAACAGTAGTAAAGGAAAAGAAGCACTCGATGAAACGAACACAAAGTTGACGTTCAATTCAAGCTGAGAGAAAACTAAAAGCATGACGACGACGATGACGTGGCGGTCAATTTCAGGAACCTGATACCCAGAAATATAAAATAAATAAGATTTTAATAAAAGCCTCCACAGTAAAATTGAAAGGTGAACCAGTCAGTATTCAAAAACCCAATCGTCTCCTCTAAACAAAAGCCAAACCTAAAGCTCCAATTCTTCTCAGCAGCCATGGAAGCAATACGGAAGCTCAGAGATCAGGTCGCTAAGCAGCAGCAGGTACTCTCTCTCTCTTTCTCGATTGAAACAGGTTTCACGAAGAAGAAGAATTCGTATTTGAATCAAAACAATCTGATTTTCAGTAATCGAATCTGTTTGTGGATCAATTTTTATGATAATCGAATTAGATAATCGGCTTTCTTGTTTTATAAGCGAGTTATTACTATTAGTTGATTCAGCTCAAACTCAGAATTGGATCGAATAAGATTAGGGTTGCATTTTACAGCTATATGTTATCTATTGTTGGAAAACCCTGTAATTTAAGTTTTATAAGAAATTGAAGCACAAAATGGAGGTCATGTCTGGCTGAAGAAGAATACTTTATTAGCTGAAAATGTCAAAGTTTTGACCTTTTGGGGTTGCGTTGTGGTTTTGAAACAGTTATATGTTTATATCAGATGGTCATTGAATTTTAATGATTAGTTAGTAGCGGCTCAGTGGTATGTTGTTGCGATTCAAAGACCTCAATGAATTTTCAGGCCGTCTTCAAACAATTTGCTGGTGGCATGTATGGAACTTCGGATAATGTTGTCGATGAAACAGAACTCCAGCAGCATCAGAAACTTGAGAAGTTGTTCATATCAACTCGTGCCGGCAAGGTTGCTACTCTTTTCTAAGCTTTGGAGAAATTGACTGATAACATTACTTCTTTAATTTATCTTGTTTTCTCTTTAACAGCATTACCAGAAGGATATTGTGCGTGGTGTGGAAGGTTATATTGTGACTGGTTCAAAGCTTGTTGAAATAGGTGAGCCTCCCAGAAAATGTGTTTCTTGTTCTTTATTGCCACTCCGATACAATTTCTGTTTAAATCTTGTTCATTATGTGAATGTAACATTGTCCACAGGTACCAAGTTATCAGAAGATAGCAGGAAATATGGTTCCGAAAAAACTTGCACCACTGGTAACACATTAGCCCGCGCTGCACTGAGTTTTGGAAGAGCTCGTGCCCAAATGGAAAAGGAGTGTGGAATTCTACTGAAAGCCCTTGGCACTCAGGTATAACAAGAGTTAATACTAAAAAGTTGAGCAATAATCATTACATTCCAGGGTCAGTAATGTGATAGATTATAAACTAACACAAGATTATTATTATTTTTTATTCTTGTGCATTTGATCTCTGGAAATAATTTACAGAATACATGATATCCTTTACCACATTGTGGTTCAAGAATTGGACTATGGCTCTGTGTTTTATATGCATTCATAAGAGCCTATGAGGTCAACCATATAGCGTGTGAAACTCAAGAATGTTGACCGTGTTCCTTTATATGGGGAACATTCTTGAGTTTTAGATATTACCATGAGAAATATTAGTAGCAGCTGGTTGGAGCTTTCCTTGTCACTAGTTAGATGTATTGTGCTTTGAGATTGTTGTAAATGAGGTGAGAAATAGGAAAGCAACTGATGGTATATCAGATTTAAGTCCTTGCGAATTGTACTCGTGAAGCCAGATCATGTTTCCTGGAAGCTTATAATTGCCTCTGTGTTTTCAGAGATAGTGTACTCGCCCCATGTCATCCTACAAGCTTGTGTAGCTCATATTTCAATGGTTATATACTTATAAACTTGTTTCTCTAGGTTGCCGAGCCTTTAAGAGCAATGGTAGTGGGTGCACCCTTGGAGGATGCTCGACATCTGGCTCAACGATACAGTAGAATGCGACAAGAAGCTGAAGCTCAGGTAAATGAATGTCATATGTTTCCTGTCCTGCCAATGTGGATTACATCGAATTTATGCTTACACAGTTGGCGATTTTACGTATTCTATTTTTCACCACTGCTTTTTCTACCCCTCAAATTAATGGGAACAGTCTGAAATTGTAAACTTCTAACTTGATGCTTTTCAAAATTAGATAGGCATCTTGTGAAAATTGCAAACCTGTATATGTAGTTAAAATTTGTTCATAATTAGAAACTGGGCTTTTTGTTTACTCCTATATAGTTGTCCTTGGATTCTAACTTGCATCCAGATAGGCTGTTGATGTTGCCAGACGCCAAGTGAAAGTACGGGAATCGGCAGGTAACACAGATGTTATCATGAAACTAGAAGCTGCTGAAGCCAAACTTCAGGAGTTAAAGTCCAATGTTGCAATATTGGGAAAAGAAGCTGCTGCAGCAATGGCAGCTGTAGAAGGTCAACAACAGAGGTTGACTCTTCAGCGTCTTATTGCCATGGTAATTCATTCACATCCCTTCCAGCCTTCCTACTTGAGGCATGTTTTTTCTTTCCTTTACAAAGAGAAAGGAAAATTAACTTTGTGAATGTCATCATTTTCCCCCATCCCCATTCAAGGTTGAAGCAGAGCGCAATTATCATCAGACTGTCCTCCAGATACTTGATCGGCTTGAAGGCGAGGTAAGAAACATCTTTGAGATGTCCTTTTTAGAGTCCCAATTCATTTATTGATCAGTGTTCTGCTACTTTTAAGTAGTGATGATAGACATTATTTGTTGAACAGATGTTGTCAGAACACCAGCGCATTGAAGCATCACCCAGTCCAGCTGTAGAGAACACTATGCCTCCACCACCCTCATATGAAGAGGTCAACCATGACTTTAGTTCTGAAATCCATGATGATTTAACAGACATCAGGGACTATTTCTTAGGAGAGGTACCCATATTTTTGTGCTTGATGCTAAGGTTTAATCTTTTTTAAATATTTAATTTCCTACTAAATTCCACTTTTAAACTGCTACAGGCTATGTACACATTTCAAGGTGTAACTGATGTGGAGTTGAGTTTGTCTCACGGGGATTATGTTGTTGTGCGGAAGGTGCTGCCATCGTTATTCCTTGCACACTTGACTTCTTTTTTCTTTCTTCTTTCCCTCTTTCATACTGAGGTTAAATTCTTTGTGCCTGAGCAGGTTTCAAACAACGGTTGGGCTGAAGGTGAATGTAAGGGAAGAGCAGGTTGGTTCCCGTTTAACTACATAGAAAGGCGGGAACGTGTTCAGGCGAGCAAGGTGGCTGCAGTCTTTTAAATCCGCTATCTGATGTTTACTTGGCTTATGTTTGTGTTCTTACTCTCTGAGTTACCTAGTTGTCAAGTTTGTTTATTCAATTTGAAAACAATGTAGTAGTCATTTTACAAAAGTGCAGTCAAGCTCAATGTTGAAAGACAAACTGGGCCCGTGGCTATAAATTGGCCGGGACAATAAACCTCCTAGCAACGATTTTCTGTTCTTAACCGTACAATGCAAGCAGCACAGTTAACATTCTCGGCGACTCAATGCTTGCTTCATTCCCTCGTCTCTCTTGACGACCACGTCGTTGATCATTCACATCGATGTTAACTAGACTATATCAAAGCCTCGTGGGAACTTAGGAATATGCCTCTCCAACAACATTTTTTGTTCTTTTGTTTCGGGGAGTAATCAGCGTATCCATTCTACCAGTCAAATAACCCCCCTTTTTCATTATTAGGTGGGGAGTCTCGGTTCATCTTGACCACCACCTACGTTTGCCATGACGTTTTGAAGTCGAAAGAGACTCGATTCTCATATGGGGCACAGAATTTGAGTCCCATCTTACGCATTTGTAACCAACTTTAGCTGGCAACAAAGAGGAGGCTTATTAGCTGCAGAGAGACCAGAGTGGAGCATTTTGCTGAGGAGTGAGGACTACCTAGTAGAAAATTAGAGCACCCAAATCGATCATTCTAGTTTTGTAATGAAAGTGATGGGGCCCTTGCCTATATAAATACCAGAGATATGGTTCTGCACTCACTATAAGACAAGGCCATCCCTTTTTGCCTACCTGTTCTTGTTCATCCTCCAGATCATTTCCATTATCCGAAAAAAATATCAACTCCGAAGATGTTCTACAGGGTTCTCAACACACACCTGTCAAGTTTCAATACTCATGGTACTCACAGAACTTTTACTATTGACATGCTTACAGCAACTCCTCGACTATCAGTATCAGAGTCAACTAGTATTGAGGTCTTGGAGGTCTAGCATTATATATGTTGCAATTTTACACAACACCAAAGTTTTCAACTTATTCATTTGATATAGATAATAATTGAATGAAAATTGAAAAGCTAGCAAAAGCAAGCTGCAGAAACTCTTGGATATTTACAATGGACTAGTACAAGGAGAGCTAGCTGAACCCCATCTGGATTGATGAAGCAGACTTCATACAAAAACTTGGAGAAGGAAAATACACAAAATTACAACCGTTGGGAAATTAACATTCGAAAAGATCTAGGAACCGGGTTATTGGAAGTTAAAGTCGTATGAAAAAGGTCTAGACCTCTTGAAGCCAACAGAAGGAGGACTAATCTGAGGAACTGTGAAGCTGTCGTCAACGTTCGGCATTGATCTGTAATTGTTGTTGTTGTAGTTGCCTTTGATCATGTTCATGTTTGTAGCATCCTTTGTTGTCTCTTTGAACCCCATTTGTGAATGTTGCAGAGAAGGATTTGGTCCTTGAGGGACCCAAATCCCCATGTTTTCTGAGGAGAAAGAGCTCAGATTGCTTTCAATATCATCATCGAACAACGGTAAGCTTCCATTGTCAGCCTGCAAATCAATCAACCAGGTCAGATCCATACACAGGAGAATGAAAAACCAACTTTTGTGATCCAATAGAACTTAACTAAAACCAACAGAGGGATAGAAACCGATCATATCAATGCAAACCTTACAGAAACCAAAGGATTGGTTAGACGAAAAATCAAGAAGGTCTTCAACGTGCCAACCCGGAAGAGTCTCAGTCAAGTACTCTGATATGCTACTCGTTGATCCAAAGCCATCATTTGGTAACAAACTTGCACCGTTTTTACTACTGTTGTTAGTAGTAGTTGAAGGTGGATTTGAAATAGCAGAGGAGGCTGGAATAGGCTTCTTCTTATTGATCAAAGGCTGAGGCTTTAGATCAGTAACCGCAGCTGCAGATTCATAAACTGCAGAGGTAGCAGAGAGCTTGACCCCTGTGAAAAGATAGCGATTATGCTTCTGTGTGTGTTCGTTTGCAGAGTGAATCGGAACGTCACACTCTCTACATAAAATTGCTCGGTCTTGCTGACAGAACAAGAAAGCTCGTCTCTCCTACAAAACCCACATCACAAAATCAGAGACAGATCAATCAAATCACAAACGAAACAGAGTACACTGTTATGGGGTTGAGATGAGAGTACCTGACAGATGTCGCAGAGAAGGGACTGTTTGGCAGAGGAGGGGTGGATGAGAGAGAAGCGTTGGTGTTTGGAGGCGAGCTTATTGGCATGGTGGACACGGTGGTCGCAGCCGTCGCAGAGAGCTGCCTCGTCGGCGGTGCAGAACACCGACGCTTCGTCCTTGTTACACACGTCACACTGGATCTTCATATGTAAATCGTGGTTTCCAACAACGAGGTTTGATGAAGATGAACTGGCCTTAGCTAAGACTGAACAGAACTGGAAAGGTAGATTTGGGTTGCTATTTTGGGAGAGAAGGAAGGGAATGAAGACAGACCAGAAGAGGATAAATATAAAGGGAATGAAGATAAACACTACAAAAACAGGGCAGCACTGAATTAGCAAGGTAATAAAATATTGACAACGATATCTGGGGAAAATCTTTGAGAATTATTTATGCAACTCTCTCCTACTTTATCAGTTGAGCAAGCAAAGCAGGGATGGTGGGTGGGGTTTTAAATTACTGGGGGTCAAAATTTACAGTTCCCCAGTTTCACTATGAACTTGTACGGATAAGCTCCATGAACTGGTGCTTTGTCTCCATTTGCCTGAACCAAAAACGAGCATGCAGTTCTATCTCAAATTAAAGAATTGGTTTTGATTGTGTACTCCAAGTAAATCGGTTTTGATTATTCCTAGTAGTACTAGGGTTAAGAGTATAAACCAATTTTCTGGGACCTCCTAGCTTCTTTGCCCATGTTGCCCACTTGGGAAATCTAGCAAGAACTAGTTTAGTTTATTAGAACTACAAGAAGGCCTCGAAGCAGCTGGTAATTTTTAACGTTGGTACAGCTAGTTCATTCCCAGGCCACCAGCCATGACCAGTCCACGTTACTAAATTAAACCTCGAAAATCATAGAGGAATATGATTTTTTAGGGCAGAGATTAATATGGAAAGTGAGATCACACCACCCAAGATCAACTACATTGTAGCTGCTTCTTGTTGTGGCATCATAGGCAATAACTTGTTGCGAAAGTGAACAAACAATGCGCTTTTCAACACTAGAGGAGGGAATTTGGGATGGAATATATCTCAAGTCTAGTTGAAGATTTATATGTACGTATGTGTTTATGTGGGGATGAGTTTTGACTCTTCAACCTCATCTCATCAAAAATTGTCACATATATACGATTTCTAAGAACAACTTGGAAAATTTAAGTAGTTGTATCTTTTTTCGAATACCTTGTGCATACACAACTTATTAGATCATTGCTTAGATAAATACTCCAATCTCTTAATGTAACAAGTCTTTAAACTAAACAAATTTTTATCGTTTCACAAATTGCAGCTTTGATCGAGGCCGGGGATGGCATTGGCATAGGACGCTCATTGATGAATCCAGCCGCTTCCATTTTTTTTCTACCTTGTGATAAGAACACATTCAAGCACTTGCCGATGTTATGCTAGGAGCCTAGGATTAATAGACAGGTTTGGGAGAAATAAGATCTAGAGGGTAATAATTAGTTTATATTTGGGTTCAATAATTATCCGCATAAATGTAAGTGCGCATTATGTTGCCTTTCCCAACTGCTATATCTCTACATTTTCTGCAGAAGGCAGTCATTGCTGATTAAGAGTGTGCTCCATTTATATTATGTTCTTCATTTGAGAAAGCTTAAGAAATTATTTTGTGCACCATAGCTCTGACTCCACTGAGCCTTTTTCATATGTCCCAACAATATTCGATCCTTTCATAATAGCTAGGGATTCATACATGGCAGCATGGGCAGAACGTCGTTACACCCAATAATCCTCTACTTTAATTATTGATGCAAGGGAAGGTACGTATATTCGGACCACATTACAATAAGTGGTCATGCCAATAACGACATATAGGCAGAGGTGATGGACAGTAATTAGAAGAGACTTCGAGAGTAATGTTCTACGTGTTTAGAGTTTTGATATTCAGACGTCTTAGTAATATAACTAGACACCCCACACACATAGTGTGTACGTGAAAATTGATTTAAAAAAAATAATAATAATAAAATAGAGCGTTGGAAGTTACAGAGGGATGAGTGGGAGGTTATGAGAAGTTAAACAGATTGTAGGAAAAAAATAATTAAAATATTTCTGAATATAATTTTATTTTTTACTATTTTATTTTTTATTTATTAAAATCTATTAGTTGAAGGGTTTAGTCGTATTTTTATAGACCTTTTAGCTAACAAAATCTGTTTTTTTTTAATAATAGTATAGATAAATGTTAGTCATTATTAATAATTAAATTAAATGGTTGAAATTGATGATTAAATATTAAAAATCAGTGAATAAAAACACTACCGATATTAGGAGTGATGATTAAGTGGAATAAAACATAAACTACGTTGCTTCTCGCTCGTCGACTATTTTGCAAGTCGAATTTTGTTATAACACTCTAATCGTTGTTGATAGAATTTAGAAATGCTAAGGATATCTTGAGACTAATATTAGCATGTAGGAAACGACAAATACAACCTTTTATTGACCAGTATTAGTTTCCTAAACTAATATTAACTCATATTGGAATCATGGTCGACATACATATATATATATATATATATATATATATATATATATATATATTATATAAGAAGGATTACAGGTTGGGTTGTCGCGATCGGTATCATATCAGAATTATATTTAGTGCAGCAGCAGCAAAGTCTACATGATAAGACTTGAGATATGATTAAGAATACACAGGGTCGAAGAGAGAATCTGCAGCTTAAGTTTGATTCCAATACCTCTCATTTGGACGGTAAACTGGAAATGAAAACAGATCTGCATATTACAACATGCTCAATATATATTATCTCTGGAATCTGGATATTCCAATTGTCATGATGAAGCTGTAGCTGTGATTGATCGAGTCTTCCATTACACTTGATTTATTTGGTTCCATCAAACTTGAGAGTTAAACCAACTCGATCATGCATGACAGTAATTGACCCCAAGTCCCCAATTCTAAGCATTATTTACTGTTTGAGATACAAAGACGTATTGGTAAAACTCTAAATAGTTCGACCGGTCTCGACACGTTCATCAGTTTTCATTTTACTCTCAAATCTTTTAAAATTGTGATATTCTCAGCATAAAACCAGACGGCACAAGATCGAAGACATGCAAAAAGAAGGCCAGGTTACAAGTATATAGATCGAAGTCGAAAATCGAGACGCCAACAAATGGAAATGAAATTCTAGCTAGTGAGTGATCGAGTCGATCTTCTCTGGGACCTTCCCAAAAAGACTAGGGCATCATGCAGATTGATGGAAGTAAATTAACTCTGCCGTGCATGTATAACTTTCAGAAGTCAGAAGCGCCATGATAAGGTTAAGATGGGCGAGGCATAGACATCGGATCCAGAAGGATCCTAATCGAGACTCAGCTCGGGAGATGTATCAGAAAGATGCATACAAGTTTCCAGGAATTGAATGGAACGTAATTGTGATATATATGACAATATATGAATATATAATGTTATTGATGAATTGAATATGAACATAGGATGGGAAATTGGGAATAGGATAAGGCTTTTGCCCTGGTTAATCACTTGTAGACAGAATGCTGTTCATTCTGCAGACAAACAAGTTCCTTCCCACTTGGGGCACTAGATCCCTGTGCTATGTAAGCTCCAAATTAGGACCCAAGAGCTGACAGATAATAGAACAATTAGAGTCAATAGTGGTTTCTTCAGGGGCAAAGGAAGCCCCGTTCAAGGAATAAAATATCTGCGATATTTCTGATGTATTCCAATAATTCTATTTTTCAAACGGAACGATATATTTTTTAAAAATAAATATCTTATTTTCACCGTATCTTATCAGAAAAATATCTCGAATATTTAAGATATTTATGATATAATATCAGCAAAATTTCCCACTAAAAGAGCATTGTTGTCTTTGAATGGGCCCCACTAACACTGAAGCAGCTCTGAAAGGGCATGGTTGCCTTTGGATGGGCCAACTTGCATCCTTTTTAACTGGTACCACCATGCCGGATGGTTACTCTTTTGGAATTTTTTCTTTTTTCTTTTGTTTTATCATTCAAAGCAGTCCTGTTATTCCCTAAATTCACACACAGACACACACCATAGTTTAGTAAGCTGAAATTGAGACCCAAAAATGGCTTCTATTGCAATCCCGCCTTCAACAGTCGTCTTCACTTTTGTTACATGGAGGTTAAAAGAAAAACCTAGCTAATCAGCACTCGTTACATACAAGTGATACAACAGAGGAAAAAAGAAAGAAAAAAAGAAAGAAAGAAAGAAAGAAAGAAGAAAAGGTTAACTAGGGAACCCAAGAGGTGCAGAAAAATTTGCGCATTCTTCGTACATCATTATCCATGGCACCTTCATCGCCCTAAGTAGATGTTGTCTTGTGCTAACCTTGAGTTAAGCTATCTAGATATTGCTTCACACGAGTTTGGTTCATTTCAAATATGAATGGCATTCCCCGTATCTGCAAATTGACCATTTATTGAATGAGGGGGAAAAGATATTTAGTTAACACGTATGAGGAGATGATATACAGACAAGCAGCAGAAACTTAACTATATGATATCATTAGTGTTTTTCCACCCTGATCTCTACATGATATAGGTGCTTAGATCTTCCAATTATATAACTATAGTCTACAAGAAACAACCCGGCCTATAATGACTCAAATTAACATGAGACATGCATGCACGCACACATGCACTGCTTTGAAAATAAAACAGTGAAGAAATCTGAGTCATCTGCAGGTAAAGGTAAGACCTATGAGTATATATAGCAAAAGGAACTGTCGGAACATACCTCTATCAAGCAATTGGAACTAAGGCATAGACTCTGTCCAGGGGTTAATTCCGTGCTATTTACTGAGATTGAACAGCTCCCGAGATTTTTCAGATGAAAAGATCCATCTGTTTCCATCTTTAATATTGCCTAAAAAAAAGTAAGATGTAGTCATTTCAATACGACACAGATCTTATGCCTCTTTAGGATTCAATACATGATAAACAGCATAATATGAAAACACATAGGTTCTAAAAAAAAAAATGTAAAATTATATAGAAAAATATATGCTTCCAACAGTTGGAAGGATAATGGTATCAGCGATATGAATCATATCTGTGATTTTACCTGTTGCCGAGAGACTTTATTACCACACCCTTCTCTTGCCAAGTCGATGTCAACAATAAGATCGTTCGTTGTCCTTCCCAGTAACACCTGCGAATATCAATAATTATAGTCACACCTCCAACAAGTGATTGATTGACTGACTAATTCTGGTCACTTAAAACATTTTTTTTTAAATATTTTCAAAAACCCTATCTACGCTCAAAAGTGATTTTACCTAGATAGATCACTTTTACAATTTAGAAGAGTAGTTAAGTTAAACAGAGAAATCACAATCAACAAATTATGGACCTCTTCCGAACCCAACCCCAGTAAAGGAAATCTCCATAGCAAAGTCCCAATTAGGATTTAAAAGAATTTTAGAGTATTTCCAATACCTCAGGCTTCTTAATATAATGCTTAGAATGGCGTCCGTACAAAATGGCAAATGCTCCGTGAGACGCAATTGTTCTTTGCATATACGAATAAGCACCCTGCTCCAGTCTCATGATTGTTCTCTTAGTGTCCTCATCCTGATATTTGGAGACTACATACCGATAACTCAAAATTACAAGGCCTTTTATATAATGTAGTAAAAAAACGAAGATGCTAGTTGAATAAGGAAATTGGGAGGAAAAGGAGAGTGTGTATGGTATATTTGTATATATAATCTGAAACTCAAATTTAGTGATCATTAAAAAGGAACCACCAACTGCACCTAGTATATCCAATATGTAATGCACCCTTTTCCAATACAACAGAAGCTATTTCAAAAAGAGTAATGCAAACATTGTCTGTTGTGATGCAAACTAGTGTAGCCCGAGAATAATCCTACTTCATGGAGTACTTACCATCTGATTGTGTCAGATAAGCATACATATATCATATACAAGAAAGCACATAACATCTTTCTAGATGTACAGTACAAGATATGGCCAACCCAAAGAAGAAGCTAATTTCATCAGGATACTTTAACATAGACTAAACAGTACCAGTTATTAGTCGAATTAATCACCGGCTTTTTACAAGCATAAATATATAAAAAGTAATAAGCTGGTCACTGGACAAATTAAAGCTTGACTGAGTATATTACCTTCCTCACCAGAATACATTTCTTGGTCATCTGGATCCAAATCCATGTCAAGTATCTACAGGTGGAACAAAAATAAAAGACATTAAAACATAGCTAAGACAATGCAAAGCAAAACCAGCCTTACCCTAGATAGTAGGCATTTGAGGACTCACCATTGCCTCTATATCCGAATAACATGGTATATCATCATCACTATCAAAAAGACCCTCAAAATCCGATGTCATTGGGTTTACAACTGGTTCTGACACAGCATTATCCATTGGCATAACTTCTGCAAGCAATGATTGATGATCTCTAATTGTACCTGATGCATCAGGTACCCAATTCGATTCAGTAGCATATGGCTGAGGATAGCTTCCAACGCAATCATGATCACGACGTGAGATATCTGTATTGTCTTCCTTCATAATTCCAGGAAGAGAATTTGTGACTGCTTTAGCCGAATCAATTTGACCCCCATTACCACCGACATGACATGTACTTGTAGAAGCTACATCAACAGGGTCAATCTTGGACAGCTCAAAATTACACAGAGGTGGTTTTGAACTTGCTTCTAGTATAGCGTGTGATCCTTCAACCTGAGAAGATCTAAGAGATTTTCCGTGATTCCTTTGTTCTTTTGGCATAATGGTGGTCCCGGTATCACCCTTTCTTTGATTAACTGTGAGATCCTTAACAGATGAACTTTGCGGCTTTTGCTTACTGGCTTCATTTACTTTACAGGAAGTTGATGACAATGGCACATGATTGGGAAGAAACACATCATCGCTGCATGGAATTTCCCATTCCTCAGTATTTAATGTGCAACAGATAACTCCGTCTTCACATTCAGGAAATTGAGAGTTTGAAGCTGTTGCAGATGATTGCATCAGCATCTCTGGATGGCAAATCATATCATCACCAGAAAGGGACCGCCTTATGTCATCTGCCACTGCAGGATCTGCACAAGAGGGATTCATAGGGTCAATAAGTGGAGCCATAGATGTCCCAGGCTGAATTAGATTAATCATGTGTTCTTCAACATCTTCAACATCGTCCTTTGGAGAACTCATCAAAAGTGAGCTCAGGCCATCATAGTAAGACTTATCGATCTCATCTTTGAACATGAGTTCTTCCTCATTTGTAAAATTTAAGAGGGAATTGGACAATTCTGCCAAATAAACTTCAGTAATAGCCGGACTCTTGAAATCATTGACACTGACTTCCTGCCCCAGGTCAACACCATACCCTGATATTGTAGTGTTCTTGGCACCAATATCATCAAAAAGTTCAAAAGATTCCCTGGCACAAGTTTCATTCTCTCTGATACCAACATCAACCGGCATAGCTGTTGCTGGAACTGTGCTCCAGATATGTGGTTCAGGAAGTTGATTTGAATACTCCAAGTCATGAAATGATGGACTACTTTCTGAAGTAGTTACATTAAAAACCTGATTTCCTTCGAATGGGGAACACATATTTACCTTGTCATTATTGATTTGATCAAGTGAACAGGGAGGTTCCATTCCTAAAACACCAGCACTGAACATGCTACACTCTGGCAATTCATTTGGCTGACAGAATTCGTTGACCTCAGACTCATTCCCTGTGTCAGGCAGATTGTCTTCGATGTAAGGAACTTCTTCATGTAGATTATCTTGTTCAACTAGAAAATCTTCTTCAGTAGCCTTCTGGAGTCCTCCAATCTGAAATGTATCAGCAGTTTCAAAACCACCAATAGCAGTGTTATCATGCATCAGATTTTGTGGAAACGTATGATGCATAGTACTATTCATATCTGGTTCGTCAAGTCCAAAATGATTTAGGATTGGATCTCCAGTCATGACGTGTTCAGATAGAGGTTCATCTCCATTTACAATATAGTTGCTATCGCTGGGCGCAAGTATAAAATTGAGGTCCATGGAGTCAAATGGCTCGCCGCAGATCCTTTTACACAGAGCATGGTAACTACTCCGAACACTTTCAGCTTTTCTCTTTCCAGGAACACCTTTGTTTTCTTTTGAACTTCCTAACCTACTAAACTTTGATGCAAAATTCAGAGTGGAACACTCAAACTCAGTCATGCGAGCAGAAGCCTCTTCAGCCACAACCGGATCATATAGGATAGAGCACCACCGATCTTGCAGTTCTTGCACATTAAACCTTCGAGAAAAATGCACTGCCCCTTTAGCGAGTGATTCCAAGGAAGCACCAGCCTGCAAACAGAACAAATGACTACGTATAACTCCTGAATATAGTCTTCAAATAATCTAACAGCAGTTATTTTCACGCTAACTCTTGAAATTTTCCATTAATAAAGAATCCCTATGAAGACTACGCTGCACAGCCCTGAATAGATAGGTTGCTCATGAAACCCAACTGTATCATTCATATTTAGCACATGTATCAAGGCTACTGGTCAAAAATCAACACTTTGGAAAAATGCCAAACTCTCATTCATATTTGATAGAGACACAGGACAATCCACCCTAACCAGACACACCTAATCCTTAACCAGACTACGATACCGAAACCGAAAACACTGACTCCACTGCAGCATAAACTCTATCAGTTTATTCATTCTATTGCTTCAATTGCCACTTGAACACACTAAGCCTATCATCATATAAACCTATAATGACCTCATTCTTCAATACAATTCATTCTCCACAGTAAAAAAAAAAAAAAAAACTATTACTTTCAAATTTCAGAGCTCATAGTAACAAATTTTAACAGTGAGAAAACGATTAATTAGTTCGAAACAAAACAAATTATATGAAAATAGGTAAAAGAACAACAAACAAAACTCAAAATTTTCACCTCAACGGCGTTCTTGAGCAAAACATCGTCGGCCGGAATCCAGGCACCGACGGTGGAGCTCCGCGCCAAAGCTGCGTCTCCGGCCATGCCTACGCCTCAGCTTGTTCGCCGCCGCAGTCGAACATAGAGAAAAGAAAGAAGGGCTTAAGAGAGGTTTAGTGACACGTGGAGGTGGTCGGCGACGAATGTGAGGCGGTTGTGGGAGAGTGAATTGGATTGAGGCAGAAGAAGTAGGTGCAGAGGTTGGCGAGGACTCTCCTGCTCAGTGCTCGGGGTTTTGACCATTGACCACAGAGTCCCTTCTTCCGAGGAAAACTGTTTATATTGCTCCTCTTTATTTTCTTTTTTCTTTTTTTTCCTTCTTCCCTTCTTTGCTGGTTTTTCAGTTTTCTTATTTTCTTTGGACGATATATATTACTTTCTAGATTTGGGAAAGATTTAATAGTTCTATTTGCACCTCTTTTTATGCTATATGCTCCAAAGATTTTTGTAAATTTTTTATTACTATTATATCTCCAGAAAACTTATAAAAAAAAAAAAAAATTGTCTAGATAAATTTATATATATAAAAGAAAAAACAAAAAATGTTGAAGGAAAAACGTATTATGTGCATTCGTCAATGTAACTGACGATAGATAATTATGTAGTCATTATTGTCATTAATGTATTTCCTATTACCGTTGTAATACTCACCCTATATAAAGGGGATTATCAATGAAATGAGTAGACCAATTCTCATTTTCCTACAACACGTTATCAGCACTTTGCTTTAGCCAGAAAAAAAAAAAAGTCTTGGTTTTGTCTCTGAAAAGAAAATCAAAACCCTAATATTCTTTTCTGCCGGCAACAGCTTGTCGGAAAATCCCCAGAAATTCACTCTACCGACAACAGTTTGTCGGAAAAAGCTTGAAAATCTCAGCTCACCCAGAAAGTTTCTCTGGGCACCCAACCGATCGAGATTTGCAGATCGGACCCGCGCAGCCGACCACGTCACGTCCCGGCACCACTGCTCGATCGGCGCCTCGACCCTGCGCTCCAGCGCCTCGACCCAGTCGCTCCAACCGGCCTCCGATCGATCCCCCCCTGATCTAGTCGTCCTCGACGACAAACGACGCAGTCGTCCCCGATCGTCGTCATGACACCCTAGCCCAACGACGCAGGCGACCCTTTCATCCCCGTCGATGACCTGCATCGATTCCTGCCATTCACGTCGACGATCCAACCTCGACGCCGCGCCCAAGACCTAGCAACAAGAAAATCTGCTTTGGGCACCCATCGTCGATCCCGATCCAGCCCTGCACGCAGCTCCGCGCCGCCGATGCAGGAGCCTTGCGCGTCGGAACAGCCACCCGATCCAGTGTGTAGAGGGACACTGCTCAGTGCTTCGTCCCTGATCCAGCCGTCCTCGCCTCCGCGCCGACGAATCTGGCGCTGCCCTCCCCGCGACGCCGTCCGCTCCGATCTGCCAGAAACCCAGATTTTGGGGCCTAATCCGACCCGGCTTCTTTGGGCCGGGTCTCGACCCGACCCGGTATGTTGGGCCTGACCCGGATCTGCCTGATCCAACCCACGAAAAAACACAGTTTTTTTTGAAAATATAATTTAAAGGTAAATTTAAAATTACGGCATTGTTATTTTTATTTACCGTATTTACTGTTTTAAGAATTTAATAGTAAATATTAAATTATTTAATTGATATGGTAAATGTATGATTAAAGTGACTGATCATATGAATATTTTTTTTATGTGACGTATCAATTTAATGATGCGGCATGCGACGACAAATTTGGAGTCGGAGATCGAGCAATCGATTCATATGCAGTTTATTTGGCAAACTTACAAGTAATATTTACATTGACGCTCTTCTTTCATTATATTTTGTTTCAGTTATTTATATGATATAATGCTCTATTAAATTTGATTGCATTAGTATTTTATATAAATGAGAAACATGAAGCGTTATATGTTTATTTTATTAGTGTTAAATAATTGTTTTATTTAACATATTATTTAGTTTGAACATTGCCCTGATAATGTAATTTCATGAGCTTTGTAATATAAAGAAAAAGTGACAAACCTATATTGTGAAAAAGCATTTTCACGAAGTAAGAAAAATATGACCATTACAAATTTCGGTCTTGAGATCCAATTTTTATTTCTTGAAAAAATTTTCAAGATGGATATCTTATTAATTGTGTAGAAAGAAACGATAATGGAATTTCATTAGCTTCACATGCAATGAAAATAGAGAAAATTTTATTGTGATAACGAAATTTCACGAAGCATCGGATTTACCATAATGTATATTGGTTTATATTAGTCGTCGTGCATGTCAGTTAGACCACGAAATTAATACATTTTATTCTTCCTATATTTTACAGATGGTTTAACCATCACAGTTTGATTTTGACACATTGGACTCTGAAGAACATGAGTACCAAATTCCCCTATTGAGCCAACTAAGGCTCGAACATGGTATATTTATGCAAACTGCTTTATGTAAATAGCTAAGAAATAATTATAATATCTTCAATGACAATGTAAGGTCTGAGAAAAATAAATTTCCTGAAAAAAATTATGCAAAGTAATGCAACAACCCTAAATCAAAAAGTAATGACGATGTAAGGTCTTAGAAAAATATATATATATTCTTGAACAAATTAAAGTAATGCAACGACCCTAAAACAAAGGGTAATTACCATGGACGTAAAATTCATATAATCATCCAAAAGTAAGTGGAAACAATATAACATTGGAAAAGCTGACATTGGGGACATGTCATGTGCAGTGAAGCACTCTGTTGTAAATCAATGAAGTATTGATACGTACATTATAAGCTAGCAAAGAATTAGCTACGACTTTCAATAAATATGAAGAATCATATGAGTACGCGGATTTTGGAAAAGTATCTTCAATATCCAACAATAAACATTGAAAATGAGTTTACAACTAAAGGCATACCATATGGGAAGAAGATGTCAATGACATATCTCATCATTGCAGCTATTAAAAGAGCAAAAATGATTTGGCTCCATCCAAGATAGACTTTGATTAGTCTATTTTTAAATTTCTAAGATATCCTTATAAAGGCTATCACGCCTAAATTAGACTTTTAGTCTTAAAGTTTCTATCTCTAAATTGGACAAGACTAAATATAATCGTTGGCATGTTAATTTTTTTGAATTTTCTCTAAAGGAATTGAGATTATTCAAATTTTATTCATGATATACATGATTCAATTTTCTGCATATAACTTTGCAAAGTATTGCATAAAGTAAAGTAACATATCATAATATAGGCATGACACAAAGAACCGTATGCAAAGAAACGCACCCTGTAATCCCTAGAATAATAGTACTGAAGAACAATAGTACTAATATATCACAAAAATAGCACAATAGTACTGAAAAACTGTAGTAGTATAATGAAAGTGATAAGGATCTAAATATCTGTTCTTTTGGGATTCATAATGCACTTGCCTAACTGGGATTACAATACCTTTTTTACAATCCCCATCGACTTACTCTAAAGAACTTGAGTTACATTTTGATGTATATATTGAGCATATGTCAAATTGACAATTTATGCGATAAGAGAAAATTGAATTTGTTCAACATTTTAAAGAAATTTATGCCACGATGTTCATGTAAAAAGACAGAAGTGAGAATTCATTTGAGCTCCTTTGCATTACCTCTAATGACTACGGATGTAAACGCGTATTAGAGAAATTTATATGTCAACTTAGTGGGTTATATGTAACCACTAATTGCACCCAAAGTCAAAAGAAAATGATATTTTTGGAAATCTGACATACATTGGCTTTGATCTGGTGATCCGAACATTAAAGAAATTACTATGGACACCCATATTTTGAATGAATAGAAGCAAATACCAGAAGAATATGGTTCACACACGAAACTGAGGACGATCAAAGAACATTTTATCCTCAAATATTATTTCGATACAATCCATGTAGGGTTGAAGACGTGTGTTCAAACCCTAGATTCCACTGCTCCCCTAAGGTGGCATTATGATTGATGCACAAAGTACATGCACTTATACCCTATTATGCTTCTGATATCCATCGTGACTTTATGAATAAAAGTACATCATTCAAAGCCTACTCATAAAATTATGATTGACACCATCATATGCAAAGGAAACATGTGTTCTCATTATGTACTTATATTGAATCCAAAGATGATTCAGTGGACTGATTCAACCAACTTGCGGACACCTTAGATATTTTATGGTGTTGGTTGTAGTGTCGACACGCTGGTCACGTGTCATGACACCATCCACAATTAAAATTTCTGCTGCTTATGCTAGAAAGTCAAAGCACCTAGGCCGGGTTAATTTCCGTAGGTGTGATGATTCTATGGCTTATTATATGGGATTTGTAATGGACATCATATTCTTATATAAGAACCCAATTGGTCTCACGGAAAACGACTACAGTAATAGTCTTAATATTGGTAAAGCACACCAATACTTCCGTTTTGGGTTATGCAATTTTTGCATGCAGCGTTACTTTTTCATCCATGGCCAACATCATTGAACTAATTTACACCATAGCTAGTGACTATGTGTGAGGATTTTAAAGGATTTCAAACGAACTTGTAATCCTTGAGCTCTTTTGGATTGACACGGATCTACAATCCTTGAGCTCCATTAAATGTTTTATGTGCCAAAATTGCGCCGCCACAGCGCACAATGATGGGTTACTTGAGATGAATAAATATTTATGCTGGATATGAACTTCCAGCTATAGTCCGCTATGTCGAAACCTTGACAGGCGATCTCCTCACCGCTAGATTTGCGGTGTGTCACTTTGATGAGACAGTCTTCCCGTCGTTAGGGGGAGATAAGAACAAGCATGTTCAAGTGGAACGACAGGAATTGTCGTGGTTTGTCCCCACTGTGTCTCATCTCGATCCCCAAAATCACACAAAGTAAAGTGTGCAGATGTCTTATACATTAAAGTGACGATATCATATAAACCTGCTGCAAATATACCTGCAAGGATTGTGTTTTATCAAAAGGACATGGTACCACCCAAGTGGAATTGGGTATTGCACTGCCACCATCCATGGTGGCATGGTGACGCCATAAGTGGCATAAATGGTGTCACAGGCCGTGGCTCTCCAAGGAAGAGGGGGAGGCCACCTTAAGTTCAATACATACTTGTGTAAAGGAAGAAAACAAGTTTGGCACAACCTGATCTATTGATCAGTGATACTCAAATCCGTCTCATGAGAATATTTATGGATTGTGGTTATCATTGGGGGACGCCTCAAATGTTAGAACCAATCCTTAAAGTATAGAGATCTCTACAAACACATTACACTAGTGTACATGAGGACGTGGAATAATGAGTCTACTATCGAACCATACTTCGTTGAAAAATGTCAACTTAGTAAACTGGCCTAATGAAAAAAAGCGATCCAGTATAAACAAAGAGATAGGTCTTTTGGGCAGGTGACGCCGACACCGCAAATATAAACCCTATCAAATATATCTTTGTTAGAATGCGTTATGAGAATAAGAGTATGCAAACTCACCTTATGACGCAAGGTCTCTCAAAAACGCACTGGAATCGACTACGAGGAGATATTCTCTCGTAATGGACTACGATGAGACAAACTCTCGTAATGGATGTCATTGCACTCCACTACCTTGTCAGTTTGGTTGTTTCCGAAAAATTGAACATGCAGCTTACGAAAAGTGATCAAAACATATATCTCTATGGGGATCTAAATTAAGAGATATACATGAGGATCCTAAACGGACTTGATCCACCCAAATCAAGTGACTCTAGATCACATGAGTACGTTTGCAAAATAAATTGAAACGTTCACTAAAGTGACTACTTGATTGGAAAGGGATTGATGAATTATGCGTTTTCATTATGGATATATATGAACTCTAAATGAAATAAGAGAAACTCAGTGTATTGTAAATCCTAAGTTGAGAATGAAAAAGATTTTGGGAATACACAGTCTTGAAATGGAACTCAAGGACTGTAATGATGGTGATCATCCATCAATCGGCTTAGGCACTCTAAAGAATAAAGTGAGGCCTACAGATATTCCCATGATCAGTCGAAGTCTTTACTCTAACAATAGATCCGTTTTTCATCTAAAGGAAGATGACGAAGAAGTATTGGGAAATGAAATTCATATACAAGTGCAATGACGCATGATTGTACTTAAACATAATATGTAAGACTCGACCTCTCATTCGATGTAAATTTGTAAAGCTATGTCTAGCTATGCGCATACGCAACGCAAATCGTTCTTTCATTAAAGATATGAAAGATTTGGGCTTATTCAATCTCTACATAGAATGTGACATGATAAAGAAATTATCCACGTCATAGCTAACTATGCGTAAAGAAAAACGCATTAAAGGTGAGATAAGAAAATCTGTTATCACAGATCAATTTCAAATCTCTTAATGGTTCACTCATACTTTAGACGAAGTTATGACTATTTTGTTATATGAAGGTCATACCACGAGTGAACCTGATGTTCAATATGAACCTATGCATTCAGTTCATGAACAACCTTATCCTCAAGATCAAAGAAAATCAAGTTGGATCTGAGGACGATGTGGCAAGATTTAGTTACTAAATCATTGCTCAAAGTCATATTTGGAAAAACATGTGAAAATGCATAATTATGCTAATGTTACTGAAGCTCCCTTGATCAAATGAAAGAATCAGGGAGAATCCAATGATTAATGTAAAAATCATGGGGAGGTGCAGACATCAGGGGGAGTCTAGCACATACATGTTGTTTTCAAATGTAATAGGTGCGTTGCACTCTTTTTGTCCTTCGACCAAAGTTTTATTTTCTCCCATTGGGTTTTTGTTACTTGGCAAGGTTTTTAATGAGGCAACACCACATGCACCATTCTATCTCTGACTCGGCACAAGGGGGAGTGTTGAAGGAAAAACGTATTATGTGCCTTCGTCAATGTAACTGACGATAGATAATTATGTAGTCATTATTGTCATTAATGTATTTCCTATTACCGTTGTAATACTCACCCTATATAAAGGGGATTATCAATGAAATGAGTAGACCAATTCTCATTTTCCTACAACAAAAAAAAGAAAGTTGTTGTTTTTCCATTCTTCATTCTCTGCAATTCTGCATCCTCTCATACATGTATCTTTTTTTTATTTTTTTTATTTTCAGGTCGGTGAGTTGATTTATATATAGAGCTCCGATTGCCATAGGTGATGATGTACAATGTATTAATGATTTTTGGGTAACTAAATTACTCTAAATTTCTTCTCCCGATCACAAAATACAAAAAGTGCATGTCACAACATTAAACCCAGTATACTATAATTAGAATCCATCCAATTTCATTAGTTCATTAACCCGTGATGATCATATTTATGTATTAATTGATGAGAAATAGAAGATGAATAGAATAGAGAATGAGAGGTAGTGATAAACTTAAACACAAAAAACATAGACGAGGAAAGAGAAAAATTAACAACAATAAAAATAAAGGACAAAATTGACTGTTTAAGAAAAAAATATTATTATTGAGGTACATATAGCAAAAGTGGAGGTGCAACTAGAATCACCCATAAAATATTGTTATTGATTGTTTAAGCCACGCTAATAATACAGATTGCGACCGAAAACGGTAAGAAAGTTAACAACTCCAGTAGTTGCTTCGCCTGATTATAGAGTTTGAAATTCTAAAACATTCAATATTTTTATTCAGATGGGTATGATCATCAATCGAGAGACCATAAGGTTATATGCTCCAATTATCTCCTACCGTAGGAGAGTTGAATCGGGAAATTGGACTGGGAAAGCTGATAGGTCCTGGTGGTCTTGAATGGTACATTCTAGTTTAACACTCACCATGAGACTCAGTTCTGTGGCAAAGATTTACATCTTTTCAAATCAGAGTGATTCTCTGAAGGTGTTGCTAAAGCTACTAATAATAACATAACTATAGTTTTACCTTTTGGAATGGGACCTCGGTGTCCAGGGTTGAACTTTGCTATCACTAAAACCAAAATCGATCGTTCTTTCAATGATTATGCAGATCTGCATAGGCATACAAATAAAGACATAGAAACCACTGTTTAAATGCACCAGGCTACAACAACATCAATACCTCTAAGTTCCTCTGGCTAGATATGAGTTCTGCATCTTCCAAGCTAGGTAAGGCAAAATGTCAGGATGATATGCAACAAGACATTGTATTTCCATGGGATGGATTTATAATATAACACATCCAACGGTAAAAGCTGTGGATCATCAACTCATAATTCTATAACTAGCAGCTTATGAACTTAGCTAGAATTAGTCCATAGCAGTGGAAGTTCCAAGTTATATAGATAAGGATGTAAAAAATTTCAAATGCTAGCTATCAGATATAGGCTCAAATGGCAAATAATAGGTAACGTATAGAATACATCCAAAAGGTGCAGAACTCTGACATTTCAACTAAGAAAATTATGTTCAAGCATTCAAATCAATTTTATCATGAATCTTTTAACAACACCATAAAAGCCTGATCTACTATATCCTTAGACAGTAAACCAGCTATCAATTCCACAGTACGAGCATCTGCTGAGAAACCGCACTCCACCATTTCTTGAAAGTGTCCCGTAGCCCATAATGACTCATTGTTTCTTAACAACCCTCGGATAATGATGTTATAGGTCAAACCATCTGGAGAGTAGCCTTTCTCTCCCATTTCTCTCAGCAACTTTTCTGCTTCACTTAATAAGCCCCCTTTACAAAATCCATGAATCATTATACTGTATGTCCGCACATCAGGCTGAACTCCTTTGGATGACAAACCAGAGAATACTTCTATTGCAGAATCCATTTTCCCAGCTTTGCACAAACCTTCAATAATAGTATTGTAAGATACGATATCTAGTTCCAACTTGTTTCGTTCCATTTCTCTAAGCAATTCTAGTGCTGTAGAAAGTTGTTGGTTGTTACACAGGCCATCAAGTATAATACTATAGGTTCGAACATTTGGACATTGGCCGGAAACTTGCATCTCGGAGAACAACTTGTCTGCTTCTTGTAGTCTCCCCGCTTTACAAAAACCATCAATAAGAGTGGTATAAGTAACGGTATTAGGAACAAGTCCCCTAAGAGGCATTTCCTTGAAAATCTCATAAGCCTTATTGATCTTTTTCTGCTTGCAGTATCCGTTCATCAATATGCTACAACTCTGAACATCAACCAAGGAGCCCTTGCTCAGCATTAGATCAAACACTTGTTTCGCGTTGTCCATTTCTCCTCGTAAACAATAACCGTCCATAAGCGAGTTGTATGTAATGGTGTTAGGTTCAATTCCTCTTTGAATCATCACCTCAACCACAGTTTTGAGTTCCGCAACCTTCCCGTCCTTACAAAGTGCATCAACCAGTATACTGAAGGTGAATACATCTGGAAAAATACCTTTAATGACCATTTCGTTCAACAACCTCATAGCTTCTTCCAACTGGCCTTGTTTGCAGACTCCATGAATCAAAGAGTTGTAAGTAACATCGTCGGGAGCAATACCTCTACTAATCATTTCTGAGAAGAGGTTCTTTGCTTGGTCAACTACTGTATGTTTCCCCAGGCTGTCGATGATGGTGTTATAGGTTACTCTATCAGGCTCGCATTCTCTTTCATCCATTTTCCGAAGTAATTGAATAGCCACAGTTGTGTTTCCAATCGCGCAACAGCCCTTTATTAGTGTGTTGAAAGAATATACATCCGGCTGACAATGACCTTCATCCACCATTTTGCTGAAAAGCATCGCTGCATCAGACACTCGGATAATGAGAACAAAGCCGTGGATGAGAGTGCTGAAGGTGGTGACATCAGGTTGAAGCCCCAATTTGAAGAAGTGGCCCAAGACAGACGAGGCAAACCCCATTTGGTTCGAATGAGAGTAACAATTGATGACAATGGATAAAGTATACTTATCAGGTGAAATTCCACTGAGAAGCATTTGTGTATTCAAAGAGATAACAGCAGAAAAGTGTTTCAATTTGACAAGCTTAGTCAATATTTGATTGAAAGGGACAACAAGAGGCGGAGGATGCGAGTGAAGCATTTCATCGAACACCTTCAAGGCATAGTCGAGAATACAGACTCTGGACTTAGAGGTCAGGGGCTCTGTAATTATTTGAAGAAACAAGGCGTGGATTAAAGAAGCTAATGTAGTGAAATCGGGTTGAAGACCCCGTTTGAAGAACTGAGCCAAAACAGGAAAACGCAACTCGGCTTGTTTCAAATGACAGTAGATATTGGCGATGATACTGAGAGTCCGACAATCAGGACCGATTCCAATCACACTCATTTGCTTAAACAGAGCAATGACTTGCCCATAATGTTTTAATTTCTCAATGTGAGCTAACATTGGATTGAAGCAATCAACAGACGGCAGAGGACGCCTCTTAAGCATTTCATCGAACACCTTGAGGGTATGATGAATATCACTCACTTTGGGATCCGAGGGTGAGTGGGTTTCCGTAGACATGGGTTTAGGGTTTGAGGGCTATGAAATTCTATTACTCTGAAGCATAGTGTAATTTCAGAAAATGTAAATGGAGTTCATCCACATATGGAGATACATAAAATCCAATGGTGAAAGCTAGGGAAGTCGAGCATTGTTCTTCTGGTTAATTAGCAGGGTTAATATTCCCCGGGTTTTTCATTGAATGCATGGAAGCGTGGGATGATATAGCCACTACACCAAGTAGCTGCTCTCTCGAAACTTGTACATTAGTTAACGTTGTTCAAACCTCCAAGGAAATGTCATTTCAAGTCTATCAAACGTCTAATCAATTGTTGACCCACACGAAACTAACAAAACAGAGACGAGACATCCATTTATATGGGCCTCAAGTCTCTCAAGTCCACCTAATGCTAAATGTAGTACGGTGGAAGGCCCAAGGCCCACTCTTACATAAATTCATAGTTACTGTATTGCCTGTTTCCTCTTTCAATCTCAAAAATCCACCACCGTGCCTGGTGCATTTAAACAGTGGTTTCTATGTCTTTATTTGTATGCCTATGCAGATCTGCAGAATCATTGTAAGAACGATGGATTTTGGTTTCAATGATAGCAAAGTTCCACCCTGGACACCAAGGTCTCATTCCAAAAGGTAAAACTGTGGTTATGTTATTATTAGTAGCTTTAGCAACACCTTCAGAGAATCGCTCTGATTTGAAAATATGTAAATCTTTGCCACAGAACTGAGGCTCATGGTGAAGTGTTAAGCTAGAATGCCATTACCTCTTTCTGGCTGATGCCTCTTTGGGAAGATATAAGACTTTTGCCTCTTTTTCAATCATCTATGTCATTGTAACTTTATTCTTGCCTTTAATTTCATATTTGCTAGTTTGAGTTATATGCATTGGACATCAACTTGATGGAGTAATATGATTGCTTGAACTTTTATTATGGGAGTCTTCTGGTTTGCACTTTTAGCATCAGAGTTGGATTCAGGTTTAAAATCATAGACATGCCTCGATGTTTCCGAATAGACACCAAATTTTGCACAGTTTGGAGTTTTTTTTTTAGTCCTGCAATAAATGATGGTTATGTTCTTAGGACTTTATAGGTTTAACCTTTTGTTGTGCAAAACTTAGCTAAGTCAAAAATCCCCTGGTCATTCAAGAAACTTTATGTTGGAGTTGTTTTTCTCCCTCAATAGGCACTTATTGATTCTTTGTTAATGTGCATAGGGGATGACACTTTTGACATTGTCAGCATCAGTCCCAGGCATGAAACCAACCTGTGTTTCAAAAGAGGATTGCCATGCAAACCGTGGACAGACTGCAGCATACTTCATAGCGCTTTACCTTATAGCTTTGGGCACTGGTGGAATTAAGCCTTGTGTCTCTTCCTGTGGAGCAGACCAGTTTGATGATGATGATGATGAAGTTGAGAAGAAGCACAAGGGTTCTTTCTTCAACTGGTTCTATTTTTCCATCAATGTTGGTGCTTTGATTGCAAGTTCTGTGCTGGTGTGGATTCAATTGAATGAAGGTTGGTCATGGGGTTTTGGCATACCAGCAGTTGCCATGACAATTGCTGTAGTAAGTTTCTTTTCGAGTACTCGGTTATATAGGAATCAGAAGCCAGGAGGTAGCCCTCTAACCCGAATAGTTCAGGTGCTGGTGGCATCTGTGAGAAAATACAAAGTCAAAGTACCTGAAGATAAGTCCCTTTTGTATGAGACCACTGATGCAGAGTCCACCATCAAAGGAAGCCGCAAGCTGGATTACACAAATGAATTTAGGTTTGCTTCTAAAATTGAAGAAACTTGAGATTATTTACTCCAGTTATAAGATAGGATTGTGGTTTTACTTTCATTGTTGTTGGTTCTGTACTGACCTGGTAACTATTTTTATTGTTCAGTTTCTTTGACAAAGCAGCTTTTGAGGAACCAAGAGACAATATAAAGGACTCGAAAGACCCATGGAGACTTGCTACAGTTACCCAAGTGGAGGAGCTAAAGTCAATCAGAAGGTTACTTCCTGTTTGGGCCACTGGTGTCATCTTTGCTGCAGTCTACAATCAGATGAGCAACTTCTTTGTGTTGCAAGGCACTCTTTTGGATCTTCATGTTGGCAAGTCCTCCTTTGAAATTCCAGCAGCCTCCCTCTCAGTTTTTGACACCCTCAGTGTCATTATCTGGGTCCCGATATATGACCAACTCATTGTGCCATTTGCAAGGAAATTCACAGGTCACAGGAATTGCATAACTACATTGCAGAGAATGGGAATTGGTCTGCTCATTTCCATCTTCTCCATGGTATGTGCTGTGATTTTGGAACTCATCAGATTCAGAAGAGTTAAAGAGAACAACTACTATGATTACGAACACATGCCCATGTCAGTTTTCTGGCAATCGCCTCAGTATTTCCTCATAGGTGCTGCAGAAGTGTTCACTTTCATTGGCCAGTTGGATTTCTTCTATGATCAAGCACCCGATGCAATGAGAAGCTTGTGTTCCGCTCTCTCACTCTCCACTGTTGCACTAGGAAACTACTTCCAACTCTTTGCTCGTGACCATTGTTACCAATGTGACTACAAAGAACAACAAGCCAGGGTGGATACCAGACAATCTGAATTACGGTCACCTCGATTATTTCTTCTGGATGTTGGCAGTGCTGAGTATTCTCAACCTCGGAGCCTTTCTCTTGATTTCCAAAGTGGTACACGTATAAAAAGACAGTCGGATCTATCCGTTAATGGGTAAGAAGAAAATGACTGTTCCTTACAGTGAGTGTAGGACTGTAGGCAGCAGTTTCCAATCGATGTGGGAGTGATTGAGTGAAGGAGTCGATCCCAATATGGAGAAGGCGAGGGAGTACTTGAATCTGCCGGACCACCAATCAGATGCAGTGGCACAACTTGACGTTGCAGCTCACCGAGTGGGGGACGCGTCGTGCTTCTACGAGGATTTCGCTCTTAGAGGCATCCGAGTCGAACCCGGACTCGTCGTCTGTACTTTCATTTCAAGGTCCCTCCCCGCCTCACCGTAAGTCTTCTATCCCTTCTACACCTCTCACTCGCTTCCTAAGTTCCTTGAATCTTATTTTGGCCAATTTAGATTTCTTCATTTAGAGGTTTTTGGACCTGAACATTTAAACTTCATCCCCAACTTTAGAAAAAAAATTCTGGTGCTCAAAAGTGAAGGGAAATACAGGTTCTTTTACTTCAAATTTAGGACTTTAGGTCATTGAATCATTGTATAACTAGATAATCTGGTTAAGTTTAATGTTCTTTTGTTCATTTGAGTATCAACATCTTCACAGAAAAGAGGAAGAATGAATTCACATTATCTGATTTGCAGTCTACTGTCATTCTTTCAATTTCTAATTGTAAAGATTCTACAAAAAAAAAGATAAAATTTAACATACTAAAAAATAAACTGTAGACTATAGTGCCTAAATTTCACTTAAAAAAGAAAACAGAAAGATTCCATAACCATGATCATAGTCATCAACTCATTACAATGAGGAATAGCAGCTATTTATTAGAAGCCAAGCTTTAGAAATTATTATGTGATAATGTTCGTGTCTAAGCATGCCATTTCATGTTGGTTGAATTGAATGACTAATGTAAGTTATGTAACTATTGCGGAAGATTAGAACTCTTCAAGGATCCACCTAAAGTAATGAGGTTTATTGCAGGACAGAGCTGGGAATTTCGCCAGTGGTGCAATTGCAAACCTTGTTGATGTATTTGGTAATTCTACAGTCTATTATCTTGGTCGCCCGATGAACGTTTCAGTAGACATGACCATCTCATATATATAAAAGGCAAAGATCGATGTGAGAAGCTTATCCTTTTCATATCATCATTTTTCTTCGCGATGTTTGTCCTACATTTATATGCTTATATAACAACCTTTCTTAGATTTTGTTACCAAAACTTTCTATTAGCAATGCTCTTGGAATTAGCATTCTGATATCTCTTGATCTCAGAACTTTGCTTTGTACTTTGGCTATTATCTTGGTATCTTGTGGTGGTGGGATTTGCCTCACTTGATCATGTGTTGTTCATTTTGATTTGATAATTCGTTCTCTTTATCGTTCTTATGTATTTGGACTATCAGAAGAAATCTATAACGCCATATCTCTTTGGTGTCGAATTGCAGGATGAACTAGAGATCACCTCAAAGAGGTTGGGAGAAAAAGGACGTTATTTAGGAACAATGGTGCTCCTGAGAAACAAAGCAACTGGGGAGATTATTGCTGAAGGTCGACATTCCTTGTTTCGTTCAAATGTCGTTGCCAAACTCTAAAGTTCTTCCTATTCAAGCACACATAGATTACAGACACTTATAAATTAAATGAACTCCCAGCTCTCGAAAGAATTTATCTCATATAGAGCTCCAATATATTGACACAAAAAGAGAGATCAAATCTGAAAGATCCTCCAATTGCAGTTAGCTTTACTCTGCAGAAGAAATTCCATGCCTCTCATCGTGCAAAGGTCTAGACTTTCATAAAATGTTATTCCATGCAGCAGAAGGGATATGATCAATCACAACACCTGTCCCTACAGAAGGGATAGGCCAACTCGAATGTAGTACTACAGTATAAGTGGAACCATCTTTTATAGAATTTATGTTTTCTATCTCTTCATTTTTCCTGCTTTTCCATACGAGAAATGAATTTTTGGACTTATACCCTCTATCTCTATTGGCTTCTTAGGACTGAACATCTGCTAGAACAACCAAAGCTGAGTGACTGACTGACTGATTTAGTCAGGTAGTTTGCTGAACTAAGAAACTGGACGATTAAGTATAAGCCTGCAAGAAGATATACATGTTTTTTATGTATTCGGCTATCAAATCTGTATATATCCTAGGCCCCTGAAAAACTAGACTCCTTTTTATGAGAAAACCAAACTTTTTTCTGTAAAGTACTTCCTAGCAATAGATTGAACTAGACTGTCTTAGACACAGTAGCCAGTAACATTAAAATTGATAGAACAGATAAGTGGGATGAAGAAATTGCACTGTACCTGTCAACAAAATGCAGCAAGCAGGAAGGGTTAGACACGCATCTCTTTGTCAATACCAAATGTTTATATTGCAATCTCTGTTTTGCTCGACCCCATTTTCACTAGTGGCGGTGTGCAAATACACAGAATGAGTTATCATCTTTGTATTCATATATAATCAATCAGGTACATGACAGATACAAGGTTAAGTAGGGCTGGAAAAAAAAAAGGATCGCTTCCGGGAAATTCACCTCTAGAACATGGCAATCCTTCAACACAACCCTGTTTCAAGTGACACCAATCTTTACAACTCCTAAATTCTATCCCCACCCTACCAGTAATCGCCACAAGAACAATGCCCGTTGCTAAAATGGTGCAAGGACTTTGAATCACTTAAATATATATCACATCCAAAAGCCATGGATATATATTTAGCTGTCCTGTGGCAATCTCCACACATTCTCAGATCTTTTACTATCCTGATACTTTTGGGTATAGACGGTGAGCCAATAAGGGCAAAAGCAAGTGCAAGTTTTTCACTGTGGACCATGCTGATTCCCTCCTCTTCTTCTTCCTCAACACCAAGCCCACAACGAAAATCAGGTCCATTTACCTTTTCTGCTATGTCTTGTAACCACGAGTTTACATACTTTGAGCATAATTTCGACCTATCACCTGCAATAAACGTATGCACGGTGTTGTTGACTTCCATCCAGCACTGTCCTAGAGATCTCTTTATTGTTGCATTCTCTTTACCAAACCTTCTCAATTTTGAGGTATCATCTGGCTTCCCTGCTAAAGCATATGCCTGCCACATTAGCTGTTGAATCAGAACATTCCCTGGTTCCAACTCAATTAAGTTTTCCCCTGCATGAATTGCCAAGCCAAGGCTCCCATGATTCCTGCATGCTGTGAGTAAGGCAGACCAAACGGAGGAGTCTGGTTGTGTTGGCATATCTTCAATAATTTCCATTGCTTCTTGAAGCCTACCTGAACGTCCATATAGATCCACAATAGCTGAATAATGTTCTGGACCTGGTATTATTTGATACTCTTCACTGATGCTAGAAAGAGCTTCTGTCCCCTCGTTTACCATTCCAGCAAGACTGTAAGCATAGAGAATACTAGCAAAGGTACCTCTATTTGGTTTCAGCCCCAAATTCTTCATCTGGTCAAAAAGATCAAGTGCAACATCTGGATGACCATGTAAAACATAACCAGAAATTGCCGAGTTCCAGGTGATAATATCTTTGGATGACATTCTATCGAATATGGTTCTTGAATACTCTAAGTTTCCTGATTTTGCATACGTGTCTATTAGAGAATTTGCAACAGGGACTTCAGACTCCAAATTTCTTCGAAATACACTACCATGGATCTCTTTCACCTTTTTCATGGCAACTAAACTCGCACAAGCGGGCAGGATACTTAATAATGTAACTGAATTGGGGCTAACACCGAAGGCCTGCATCTTCCTGAATATCCTAAGTGCCTCGTTTATTTCCCCAAGTTGAGCGTAACCAGCAATAAGAGAGTTCCACGATGCTGTATTTCGCTTAACTTTCCCATCTTGTTCCATCATTTGGAAGAGATCCATCGCTTGATCCGCATCTCCATTCTGAATGTACCCCGTGATCATCACATTATACGTTATGGCATTAGGTATTACATCTGATTCCTGCATCTTCATGAACAGTTCATAGGCCTTACCACAGTACCTAGCTTGACAATACCCCCCTATCATGGAGTTCCAAGAATACACATCTTTCTCCGATATCATAGCGAATACTCGCTCAGCTGCTTCCAGGTCCCCACACTTGGAGAACATGTCAATGAGCGAATTCCCTATGAGTACATCATCAATGAGACCCCTCTTCACAGCAAAAGCATAAATTTCCAATCCTTTTGTCAGTGACTTCAACGAGGTGCAAGCCGAGATTGCACTAGCAATCGTAATGCCATTCGGTTGTACCCCCGACAAAACCATCTTCTTCCACAACTCCAATGCCTGATTCGTCCTGTTGTTTTGAGCAAACCCCGAAATCATGGAAGTCCAAGTATACACATCAGGACTGATCCCAAAGCTCTCCATCTTCTTCATCAGCTCCATCGCAACATCACATTGCCCCGACTTATTAAAACTCGAAATCAATATATTCCAAGTAACCAACCCCGGCTCAATCCCCTGTCCCATCATCTCATCAATCAGCCTACGAGCTTCTACATTGTCACCATTCTGGCAATAACCGGATATAACACTATTCCAGCTCACCCCATCCCTCACTTCCATCTTCTCGAAAAACCTCCTCGCCGACTCTAACTCCCCACATTTCGCATAAACCGCCAGCAATGCATTGCTCACATGAACATTACCACCCAAACCAACTTTCACCACCATCGAATGAATCACCCTCCCCGTCTTAAAATCGCGGCACTTTCCACACGCCTGCAGCACCTTCGGAAACAGAAACCAGTCCGGCAACACTCCATCTCTCACCATCATTACAAAAAGCTCCACCACCTCAGCCCATCTCCGGTCTCTTAAACACGCCCCGATCATAGCCGACCACGTGTACAAATTCCTCTCACGCATTTCGTCGAACACCTTGCGTGCGTCTTCAATGGACCCGCATTTCGCGTACATGCTCACCAGCTTGGTCTCCACAAAAGGGTTGACTTCTTCAACCACGCCGATTCTGTGATGGAGCTTCCGGCCCAATTGGAGAGAAGTTGAATCAATGCAACACTGGAGGAGGTTCATGTAGGTAGTCGGGGGTACCTTGGACCCGGTTTGGGCTATGGAGTCGAGGACCGCGACGGCCTCGGTGAGCCGGCCGTTCTTGCAGAGGCTGTTGAGGTTTTCTAGGGGTGTTTTCTTGGAGAAGGTGAGAGTGGGCTTGGTGGTGGGCCTGTCTGGTTTGGAGGGTATTATGGGAATTAGAGGGTTTGATTTGCATGGGAGAGTGAAATTCTCCATGATTTTTGAAGGATGGAGAAGATGTAAAGATTTGATCTTTTCAGTTGGAACTCACTGGAGTACTATAGTGGATTGTGGAAGAGAGTTTAGCCACTATTATCGAGCCACGTGGAAACAAACAATAATTTTGATTATTATTAATAATAATACATCAAAGATATATCAACATTCCGTTGTAGTCTAGTTGGTCAGGATATTCGGCTCTCACCCGAAAGACCCGGGTTCAAGTCCCGGCAACGGAATTATGTTTTGAATTTTTATTTATTTAATCCAAAGAGACTATATATTGTATGCTGTTGTTTTGCTGACATGATCAGAATTTCTTGAAGATAGAGACCCTGGTGGTTTTCTGAGTGCTTCCTAGCCAATGTTGCATATGAACTCCGATGGCATCCAAATACAAGCTGCTCCTGCCATGGAAGCCAACCACTTTGCCCTCAGTGGTAGTCGAAGTGAAAAAGGTTCCAACTTCCTCTCCAAATGGACCATACTTGCCTCTACTTGTATAGAATGTCAGTGACTTTATAATCTGAGGTCGTTCATTTTTACTAATGCAACCATAATAGCCTGATATACAAGACAGCACTTCATGTGGATACTCTAATTTTATCTGCAAAGTATTAAACAACCACAGTTAAATTTCTTCAACTAGCCCTTCAGATGTACATGACTTGCATAGTTCAATTTCTTCAAAGGATTAGGCAGATATATTAAAGATAATTTGGATCAAGGAATAAGGTTTACATACTCGATGTGGTGTGGCGCCTCCATTGCCTCCATGCTTAACAGACCAAATGAATTGACCACTTCGATCATATTCAATCTGCATTGAGCAGATTCCTTCTGCTGATCTTGTCAAATGTATCTGCCTAATCCCGGTGAACACTCCATCATCCCATGCTCTCCCTCCATCTCCACCCCAAGGCCCCGGTCCACATGGAGCCGGTTCTTTTACCACACCACAAGTAACCTGCTCCAAACAAAAACATAATTACTTACAGAGCAAGCAACCTTACTCCGCAGTCAATTAGTTTTGGATTGGATGCGCTTACCTCTTCAACTCGTCCTTTGTTTGTGCGTACTAGTTTGCTAATGGCACCTGCATGTTCCTTTGTGACCAAAGCACCTGCAGATTCCTTAAGGACCATAGCTCCTGCAGGTTCCTTTGGGACCATAGCGTTGATGGGATTATGGGGAGAATTTGTGAGGGCCAAAGGCGGTGATGTCTCAGTAGTCTCTACCTTGACCTTTCCTTCTATGGCATGGACTCCAATAGCATCTAAGAACAAACCTGTCCTCCCATGAATTCCAACAATTTTTCCTTCTCTGAGCTGAGTGCTGAATTGGGTCCCTTGTTCTTCTCCATATGGCCCGTGCTTCTTCTTGTTTGTGTGGAAGCACATGGACTTGATCACATTAGGCCCCATCCCCATTACAGGACCAAATGTTCCTGTGATGTGAGTCAAGATTTCGTTCGGATAATCAAAAATGATCTGCATGAGAATCGTAATATCACTAATATGCAAATACAGCATTAGTAACTATGCAAGTCATATTTGTAATTGAGATACTAATATAAGAACCAACTGACCCTGTCACTTTTATATCCTCCAGTTCCTCCATGTCTGGCTCCCCATACAGCTCCACCATCACAATCATACTCGACCTTTATATATACAATTCCGATGTTTCTGGACAACTTGATTTGTCGAATACCTGAATAAACTCCATCATCAAACACAAAGCCACCATTCCCTCCCCAAGGACCATATGTTACCACCCCTTCAACTTTTGAAGGAAGTCTCTCAATAGTTGGAGTCTGAAATTAGAAACTTCATGTGATATAGTTGAAATTGAAAGAAAAAATATTTATCTCAAAATTTTATTTACCTTGTGTTTGATTCCTTCATCACTTGAGTCTTCAGAACTAGAAGATTGCCTAGAGAACTTTTTGGGCACTGAAGCTGCAGGTCTAGTAGTAACAGAGTCGTCCTTGGGTCTTATAGCAAGAAACACATCACAGTTTTGGAGTAGTGAGTAGCCAGCAGGGATGTCAGTACCACCAGTCATATAACTGTACTGTGTTTGAGCCATAACTACCTTTGAGAAGTGGTTTTGATCATTCTGAACTGGCTGGAGGTAAGCTCCTATTGCATCAACATACCAGCCAGACTTCCCATGAAACCCAACAATTTTGTTACCAGGTGTCACTGGGAATGAAAAATAGGTTCCTTGTTCCATTCCAAAAGGCCCATAAGATCTTTTGTTACTAATGAAAGTAAGCGATCGGACTGAGACCGATCCCCATTCACTTATCTTACCATAATATCCATGAACTGAAGTCAAAAATTCCTCTGGATAATCAAGATTCACCTGCAGTACTAGTATACAATTAGCTAGCTAGTTGGTAAAGTATTCAGTACTGTTAATGTGCATGTGACAAAATGAGGGCTAACCTTGTCTGTCTTCCAGCCTCCATTTCCACCATGCTTGTCTGACCAATATGAGCTCCCTTTGCTATCATACTCAATCTGGATGGAGTCGATCCCAGAGCCATGAGATATCACAAACTGTCTCACCGATGAGTAAACTCCGTCATCCCACACGATCCCGCTGTGGCCTCCCCATGGACCAACTGATACAACTTTCTTCTCCGGTTCTTCAAAAGTACTCTGTAGCATATTTAATGTCCAAGGAGTACTCTAATTAGTTAGTTACAATGAACAAGAATTCCAATAAGTAATGAATGAATTGCAGAAGACGTATAGTTAGTTACCATTTCGGTATAGTGATCACTGAAAGAGATGGAGAGCTAAGTGATGCTGTGGATGAATTCAGTCTCAAGCTGAATAATGAGGAATTTATACCAAGTAAAGTGTGTTTATAATAACAGATAGAAGCGTATAGAATAGAAGAAGCTAATTCTGTTTTCCACTATGGAGCGATGGCGTTCCAAGTTAAAGCATCAAATGACTCAAATCCTGTACGGTATAGGAATACCTCCATATCGACAAAAGGAGTCTTCTCTTTGCTTAGCTGATTTCATCGAAACGAAACGAAACTCGTGAATAGAAAAGCTTTCTGATGTGCGTATATAGGAAGCTGATTTCTGGTGATAGCCTATTATAATGCAGGAAATAATTAAGATACGCACACTTACGTAATCTGGAAATATCTGATATTCCAACTTATTGATTCTATTCCATAGAATGAAGTCATGGACAATCATAAATCATATATTCCTTTCAGAATTTCTGAGGCACAATGTTCTTTCTTTCTGACAGTCCTGGTTTGCTTTACAATATACCATCAAGAATCTCCACTGTGCAATATGTTGACCACAGTTGATGTCCATAGTCTAGTTTAAATTAATCCAGGACAGTATATGCTAGCTAGATATGATTGATATCGTTGAAATTTGTTTACCAGTACTTTAACACCGCCTTAATAGAGACATTATATGATAAAAATTACCAGTAATCTGCAATTAACATTATATCGAATAATCTGCAAATCAGTGTCTGATGACAAATTGAAAATCTGGTTCACCGAAGAATACATTCAGATCCATAACCATATTTTTTTTTTCTTCTGTTCTTTACATACATATAACAGAAGAAATTTGCAAATATAATTGTAGTACCATTCAGCTGTGGATAGAGAAATTATGGAAATAATGGAATACATGCACCCACTGAACCATGTATTGAGAACATACTCGATGATACAAGATATAAGGTTTACCCTGGTAAACAAATTCTAAGCTGGTTTATCTAGCTCTATGATTACCTTTTTTATATCTTTCTCATATTTTCATTAACTAGAACTCAGAAAGTATGGATGTGGCTAAATCCAAGGAAATATCATCATCCTCATCTAGCATGGAGTTCAAAGAAGGATCAAAATTCTCAGGAATTGAGGCAAGAAGAGCTACAATCTTGTCCTCCTCTGTGATCCTCACCTTCGAGTCAGACAGTTCCTTTAGCAACTTGTCGAACTCCTTAATATGGTCCTCCATTGTTGTATGTTCATCCATGGTGAACCTATGAAGCTTCTTCTTGAGGTTGATCCTCTTTGCGCAAGTTTCTACATTACAGTTTTCAAGTTTTTCCCAGACCTCCTTTGCGGTCATTGTCTAACTTGTGATAGTAGACTTGATCTCCATCGGTAGATAGCACCGAATTATAGAACAAGCATAAGTATCAAGCTTACACCACTCGTCTTCCTCCATATAAGAAGGTTTTCCATCTAAAACAACATCCAAATCATTCTGGGCTAAGATATTCCTCACTTCACGTTGCCATGTCCTCAAATCGTTCTTCGCATCATATTTATCGATGTAATCAATTTCATGCATTGTGGATTTACCCACTTCTTGTACCTTGATCTCTCACTAAAGCCTTAGATATTACTTAAACACACAACCCTATAGTACTATTGATCTGTGCGCCACAGATATATATATATATATACACACACACGCACTATATAGGTTCTTTTTCTGTAAGACTGTTGTCAACACGTGGGGTGGCGGACGTCAATTTCAGTCCTGTTGTGATGTGTGCGAGCGTGCCAGTACCTTTGAGTTAGGTACAACTTCGATGCGGACGATCTCTGGCGAGCGTACTTCTGGCCAGTGTATCTGTCTGCTCCCAATTCCTGACTTCTTGACCAAGCGACTGTTACGCGGGCGTTGATTAGGCCGGCGTAAGAGGCTCGAACAAGACCTAACAAAAGTATATTATGATTTTCTTTCAACATATTGCAGGTTGAGTAATCTTACTTTGATCCTGTGATGCAAAGCAGAGCAATAATTCAAGATCGCGGGGAATAGTTCTCTTCCAACCTATAGCAAATTGGTTTACGTTTTGTTACCGGAGTAACGACTCGATTTGCTACTGGCATAGCGACTGACACTGAGTGCTTCAGCGAACGCAGACATGAGGCGAGTATGCGACTCTGTACGTATGGCGGCGAGGTGCGGCTCTGTACGTATGGTGGCAAGTTGCGGCTACGATGTGCAGTATGCTAGAAGCGATAGGTCTTAGCGACTCTCGACACTAATGCAAGGCACACTTCGACAACCGTGCAAGTATACAGCGACCGGTGGTGAGCGTAAGGTTGCAGCGAAGTTGGATGGTGGTTGTTTGCGGTTTGTGGAGGCAGTGCGCGTAAGATGCTCCGGGGAGACTTTGCAAGAATTGCGATGTGCAAAATCTTGTGTGTTTGTTAGATGGTTGTGAACCCCTTCTCCGTTGGACAAAAGCTCTTTATATAGAGGATGCCAAACCCTAATACTTGTGTATCAAGTAGCATAATAGATTTGGAAATCAATCAGGATTCAATTACCTTGAACCAACTCTTTTTCGGATTCCCAAAGGAACCCCAACTCCTTTCTAAGAAAGAAATACTAAATGTATATCAGATTATTCTTTAATGAATAACCTCATGAGCCTCGATACACAATCTCGGACAAATGTTAATTTAATCCCAAACAACTGTAACCTAACTTGAGGAGGAATCTAAACATAGTAAAGAGAGAAGAATAAAATCACCAAACTTGCCAAAATTGTTTTTACTATCCTTTTCAAAACAAGAAAATAAAGAGCCTCCTCCTCATTTATCAAAACAAGTAACTGAATCCCAGAATGGATTTGAGAAATCTATTTCTCCTACTAAATCATACTCTGTAATGACAAATTTTTTTCCGTGGGAATCAAGATTCATGAAACTTATGTACCAGAAAATAAACTTGAAACCTTTGTGACGGGTAAAATGAATTTCTTAAAGCATTAAACTATATTTTCAACATCAGCACAATTGTTTGTTTAGTGTTGTTGCTGGGGTTGCTATTTTCTTTCAAACCATTGGCCAAAAATTAAAAAAAATTCATACCAAATAACTGAAATAATCCAGTGCTGGGTTTTTCAACATCTGTCATGGCTTCATAATTTACTTCACAACCTTCAATTTGAAGTATCATGAAAACTGAAAACTTCCAGCTAATGTTTGAAATATTAATAATCCAAGGAAAGTTAAGTGTATTCATAATGCCATTAGCTAAGCCAGACACATTCAACATTAGTAGAAATTCATATTCCTCGCTTTCTTCAGCTCCAGTTTAGGGCAGTGATTCAGAACATGTCCCAAGTTCGTGACAGTAATGGCATTCTACTACTTTATTATTTCTGGACTTGGAAGACCCAGAGGAACTCACTGCAACACCACAGTAACCCTGATCTTTGTTTCCTCCAGAAGAGCCCTGCAAACCCTGATCTTTGGTCACTCCAGAGGAACCTACAGCAACACCACAGAAACCTTGATCTTTGTTCACTCCAGTTTTCGCTTCAGCATTCTGGTTCTGATTTCTTGCCACTGCATTCCTATTCTCATTAAAGAGGAGCATTTCTTCGACATCATAACAGACAGCACTGTCCTTGGCATACAGCATTCCCATCACCAAGTCATTATACTTCTCAGGAAGCGACGCCAGAAGAATCGAAACCTTGTCTTCCTCACTCAGCTCCACATCAAACTCTGATAGCTCCAACACTCTCCTGTTAAACTCCTCCAGATGGTCCCTTAAACTAGTAGTGTTCTCATCCATCCTCATCTTGTAAAGCTGCATCTTGAGACTGATCCTCTCAATGAAGGATTCCTTCTTCAAATAAAGCCTCTCGAGTTTTTCCAAAATGTCCTTGGACGTCTTCTCTGCCGCCACTTTTTTCTGGACATCTTCGGACAAATAGAACCGCAGAATCGAGCAAGCTTTCCCATCAAACACCTTCCAATCCTTTTGATTCATAGAGTCTGGCTTCCCATCCAAAGCTTCCGCGACGTCCTCATATTCAAGGATGTCACATACCTCAACTTCCCAATGCCTGAAATCACCTTTGCCATTAAATGTCTGGGGCTCCCTCGATGGACCATTGATGTAATAGTCCATCTCTGGCTCGTAATCCGGGTAGTAATGATAGTGCCACTGAGACATTCTCACAAGTCACAACACCTACAATACCGAACAAACAAACCTCGTCTCTCAAATTCCAACATCAGACATTATGATCTCTTCAAATTCAAGAAAAGGTCATGTGCCAATGATAATCCAATTCACTACGCGACCAACATTACAAAACTGAAGTACTATATTCCATGTTTTCATTATTCACACACACAAAAACTAAGAAACTACTCAGACACGTTCATCTCCTCAAATTCAAACAAGGGTAATGTGCTAGCAATGATCCAATTCACTACGAGACCAACATTACAAAACTGAAGCACAATTTGAAGTTTTATATGTGTTTCAATTTTCACACACATGACAACAATGGAATTGAAAAGTCTATGTCTTGTACAAAAGGTAAAGTGGAAAAGAGAGAATGATAGATACCCTGAAGAAAACGGTGAAGGTCCTCGGAGATCGTGCAGCAGCGACGGTATAGAGTTGCTGTCTCTCTCTGCCGCACTGGTTTAGTCTCGGCGTTAGACTGATCAAATACCACTTGGTTTTTATACGGCTAACTGAAACCTAGTTACAGTTATTTCAGGACAATTGGTAATCAGGCCCAATACTGCAGGCTTTGATATTTCATATTATGGGTCTACAAGTAAACGGTGAATATGTCGATTTGTGATTGTAAATTTAGTCGAAAAGTTAGTTAGTTAAGTTAAATACAGTAGAACTTTGATAAAATAATACTCGATTAATTAATAATCTCGATAAAATAATAATTATTGCTGGTCCCGATTTAGGGCTACCGTGCTCAATTAATATTTTGCTAAATTTATAAGTTAATAGAAATTAGAGAGTTTACATAGACCCCAATAAATATATAAATTAATAATCACTTATTCTATATAAATAATTTTATATTTACGAAGACTTCATAAAAAATGACGTAATTGTTACTTGTTTCCTCTTGAAAATGATGTCACATTCAATAACATGATACATCGAATAATTTTATTTATCGAATAAAATGGTATATTTAATAGTGTACACGTTATAAATTGAATAATGCATAGATCGAACGTACAATTAATAGTGTATACAAAATTAAGATACAACTCTTTTCAATTTCAACAGGGATGGTGTTAAAGTGAAGGACTATTTTGCATGGTCATTGCTAGACAACTTCGAGTGGTCTTCCGGTTACACCGTGCGGTTCGGTATCAACTATGTAGATAAAATAAAATCGAAACATAAGGCACCCGAAACTCTCAGCACACTGGTTGAAAAACTCCACACCATACCCTGCAAACTCCCACACCCTCCTGTTAAACTCATTAAGATGATCCTGCAAGCTAGTAGTCCTCTCATCCATCCTCATCTTGTAAAGCTGCATCTTCAAAATCCGCTGATCAAAAGCGTTGTTCAGATAAAGCTTCTCAAGCCTTTCCAAATTCTCCTTTGCGATTTCGCTACCGTGACTTTTCTCTTTATCTCATTCGACATATATGGCACGTTTACTTATTTGGAATGGAATTCATCTAGAATAGAAATCGGAAAGAATGGGAAACAGAATGGAATAATATAGGAGGAATGAGAATGAAACTATTACGATTGTTGTTGTTTACTTACGATAAGGAATTAAATTTAAGTTAATTACTAAAATGCCCTTTAAAAATATCCTTTTAGTATAAATCATGAGGATATTTTCGATAGAAATTTTTTGTTCCCATTCCGTTTCTCCATTCCCACCTCCCCTTCCGGAATACAAACCTCATTCCCTCTCGGAATTCATTCCCAGTTTCAGAGGTGGGCCCCACCACCATTCCCATTCCCATAAGCAAGTAAACACCGAAATGGAATCGATTCCGGGGGAATACAATTCAATTCCGGTAAAGTAAACATGCCAATAGAACCAAAGTATCGAACAAGCTTTCCGATCAAACACATTCTACTCGGCTTGCCTCATGTAACTGGGCTTCCCATCCAGAGCTTCAACTAAACCCTCAACGGCTAGGAAAATTCATTGTTATGTGAAATAAGCACAGAAGAAGTGACTATAAGAAAGCAGAAAGAAACTTACAGATTTAGAAGAAAGCAATGACCACCATCTTCAACTGCTCTGTTTCTTCTGTAATTATACTCTCCAACTGCAACAAGATCAATTATGTAAGAAATGGGCTCCCAGAAATTGGAGGCCCAAAACGCAATATCGTGATCGGGCTTCACTTCTGGCATGTTAGTTCGGGGCCTCAAGCCCATTCTCGGACTGTGTAGCTGAGATGGATCATGATGATTCGCACCGACGTAAACGGAACGGAGATCTAGCGTAGCTGAGTGAAGTGGGACCTCACTATTTTAAGGAAGAGGGGAAGCAAATGGCCGTGAACGGTGGCCCGTTACACGTTTCCTAACTCATCGTTCAATGAGATGTCAAACTTTTAACAAACATTTTGTAAACTTGTGCTTTAAGTTTCCGCAGATACTTTTTTAAATGTAAGATAATGAATAATTGAGTAATCTCTTGATGAATGATAAATAGACGATCCGATTTTTCTCATAAATTTCTAATTACTTTGAACAACACAATAATTGTGATTTATATATATCGTTAAAGTTAAAATTTTCGAATTAGAATAGTTCTCGTGTAAAGATGAATAGTAAATCTTTTTTTTTCTTTTGTTTGTTTTCATTTTTTGACTAATAAAGTTGTAGATCATCCTTTTCCTTTGGTGATGCGACTGATTGTATCAATAATTTCTTGTGCTTTCCTTTTTCTGAAATGGTGATGGTGATTAGACTGATTTGAAAGTATCAAATTCTTACTTTATACTAATATGTTTACAGAAGCATCGCCCTCATAAGTATTATAAGTCTTGTGCATAAATAAAGTTCATCTAATTGAAAAACATCAGTCATCACTGTATTCCTCCCTCTATGATTTCATGCTTCAGATTCAAGTTATAATAGAAATAAATCTTAATCACATGGCCTTTGCGTAAAAATAACTAAACTCAAGAACAGAGTTATTGCTTCTGCTACACATTGGAATCATAAAACAACCACAGGAGAGTTCTGAGTTTCCACCTGTTTACAAGGACCATAGTGCCTTAAACATTAGGGTAGGTGTCCTCCCGCACTAAATGAACAACCAACAATAAGAGTGGAAATGAAGGAAGCTGGCTGAACGGAGTGGACCAGACCAGTTTCAATGACTTTGAGCATCCATCATGTTCCTGCAATATCTGGGCAGCTGTTATATATATAAGTAATGAAAATGTGATACAGAATTCTAATCACCCGGCGAATATGAGTATCAAATGACGACTACGATCTTGATTATTACACTGTTAAAGTAGAAAATGATAAAATAGTCTGGGTTCCAATCCAAAATTAATTGACAATGGATGAAGTAGCCCAAATCCTTATAAACCCACAGACTAGGTCCTATTTTTCCATGTGAGATTTATATATCAACACGTCCTCGCACGTGTGGCGAACTTTCAAGTCATACACGTGGACAACTATTTGGGTGACGTGGAGTCTGTGTGTGTGGCTCAGGGGGGAGAGAGAGAGAGGAGAGAGATAGAAAGCACACCATGATAAAGTAGTTTGAAGTTCCAATCCAAAACCAATTGGCAATGGATGAAGTAGTTCAAACCCTTATAAACCCACAGATTAAGTTTCATTTTCTCATGTAAGATTTATATCACAACAGAAAATACTACGACCGACACAAGAAAAGTCAATTCGATACAAAAATTTCAAATTATGGTCGTAACTATAATTATTAATATTATCGAGTTTCAGAGGTGACGGTGCAAATACAGACGAGGGTTGGTGTTGAGTTAAGAGCAAGTTCCAATCAGTCCGCCCCATTTGGATTTAAACCTGTAAAGTTCATCGTCTCCCCCAAACTGGTCATAAATACTTTGGTTAACGATTTAATATGAAAAGGATTTGTTATCAGAAGCTTAAGGACATATCACATGGTCACCAGACAAAGACAAGGCTCTATCTTTTGCGAGGAGCCTTGGATCGATATAGATATACACATATACAGCCATGCATTACCCTTATCTTATAATACATTGATAATTTGAATGGAGTTGGCCAACTAAACTAACAAAGGCAAATAGCACAATCGATTGGGCTCCATTTCCAGAACTACCATAGAGCAATTGCATTATCGGACATGGAAAGCACGAGACCTTGTTTTACATGCTTTTGGGAGCATGTGGGTTCATCATGGCCATGTGAATCATCATCTTCCAAATCCAACTTCCAACCCACCTACTAGGATTTGAATACTGATCAATGATTAATCACTGTAAACTCGGGGGGTGTTTTAAAATGATAAAGTAATTTAACCAAATCTATAAGATAATATACCGACACATGTAAAAATGCTCTAATTATGCATTACAGCAGTATAATGTCTAATAACTTCGACAAGTTTGTGGTTCGAATTTTTTTTTTTTTTTGCGAGGAGGTCATCCTACAGGGGCATTACAGCCCCTCTCTGACCACTTTGCTTTCATGGAGGATCGAACTCCCGATCTAGAGTGATTATCAGTATAGGGTGCTCGACGACTACACTATCCTTAGTGGTTTAATTGTGGTTCGAATTTAAATTGTGCTGAACCTTTGTATCAGTTCAAAGTGTTATAGTTAGACACACCTCATAAGTAGTAATTAGCATATCACATTTCCCGAGTTTCATACGGTAAAACTTTAGAACTTCTGTGTAGAAAATCAAATGCATGCTTTCTTGTAGTGTGACTTTTTAGCTTAAACTTAGTCTAGTGAAGATTTTGTTTGACTGTGAATCTTACAAGTCAGTTTTAGATTTGAACAAATTCTTATACAAATACCATGGCCAGAGTATTGATTATAAAGGTAGAGGTAGTTGCTGTACTAGTCAGTACAACATATTTCAAAACAAGAACTCAGTGGTTGCTGTCAGCTTCTGCAGAGTTGCAGAGTTATAGATCAGAAAGCTCAGAGCTTCTTCTTATTCTCTCTCACTCTACCTTTCCATACATTCCACCATTAAAGCTCTCATTTCAAATTTCCCTCCACACAAAAAATGGAAACTCACTCGGTTTCCAAGCTCCTAGCTTTGTACTTGGTGGTCTTCTTGTATTTGGGTTCTGAGCTGATCCAATGCACCACCGTGAGCTACGACAGGAAGGCCATTCTGATAAATGGCCAGAGAAGACTACTCATTTCCGGCTCAATTCACTATCCCAGAAGCACCCCTGAAGTATACACTTCACTCTCTCTTTCTTTTTTGCTTTTGTCTTGTTCTTTTGTAATTCTTGTGGAATTTTTGGTGATTTTGGTTATGTGAGTACTGAAATGGGATGTAATAATTGTTGCAGATGTGGGAAGGTCTTATACAGAAAGCCAAAGATGGAGGGTTGGATGTGATCGACACTTATGTGTTCTGGAATGGTCATGAACCTTCTCCAGGCAATGTACTATTCTGGATCTTCACTCTCTCTTACTTCCTACTATCAAAGTTTCAGTCTTGAAGTTCTATTTTTGGTCTCTAATTTTTATTTTGTTTTGATTATTATTTTTCAGTACTACTTTGAGGGGAGATACGATCTTGTACGGTTCATAAGGACAGTACAGAAAGCAGGGCTCTACCTTCATCTGCGAATTGGACCTTATGTTTGTGCAGAATGGAATTTTGGGTACAGTACTGGTTATTATCTTTATTAATTCTAGACATATGTGAATTCTGTCTGTTACAGTTGAAAGAGTAAACGATCCATATCAGATTTATTTCTTCTGCTTCCTTTTTTTTTTTTTTTTTTTTTTTTTCTGGCAAAAGAAAATATCTTATTTCACTGCTTGATTTGACACAGAGGATTTCCTGTTTGGCTGAAATATGTTCCTGGAATCAGCTTCAGAACAGACAATGGGCCATTCAAGGTATTTCTCTACTCCCTTATCTTCCTAAAATTTTCAAGAATCAATGTGGATTTGGAATTTATAAGATTTTCCTTTTTATTTTTGATTTGAAGATGGCAATGCAAGGGTTTACCCAGAAAATAGTCCAGATGATGAAAAATGAAAGGCTATTTGCATCACAAGGTGGCCCCATTATCCTTTCTCAGGTAACCAGATTCTTGTAATATATGTAAAAACCATGAATTCTCTGTTGTAAATTATTAGCACATTTTATCTTACTGCATTTTCCCCAAAACTCATGAAGTTGTTGGTTATTTTTGTGTGTGCAGATTGAGAATGAATATGGGCCAGAAAGCAAGGCACTTGGAGCTGCTGGCCATAACTACATAAACTGGGCTGCCAAAATGGCTGTTGGAATGAATACCGGAGTCCCATGGGTGATGTGCAAGGAAGATGATGCCCCTGACCCTATGGTGAGCTATTTTGGTGGTTTCAGTTTTCTCGAATGGTAAATTAACATTTGGTTCAAGAGTTCAATCCTGGGATTGATCTAAATATATCTTGCCATCTTGGTGACAGATCAATACATGTAATGGGTTTTACTGTGATGGTTTCACTCCTAACAGACCTTACAAGCCTACTTTGTGGACCGAGGCTTGGAGTGGATGGTAAGTGTGATCTTTACCCTTACCTCTGAAGTTGATTGATTTCCTCTGCAAACTTAGTCTTCTGATCTCTTTCAACACAACAAACATGATCAGGTTTTCTGAGTTTGGCGGCACAGTTCCCCACCGACCTGTTCAAGATTTGGCATTTGCAGTTGCTCGCTTCATACAGAAGGGTGGCTCGTATTTTAATTACTACATGGTTGGTTTCCTTGTTAATCAGTTCAAAGTGCAAGACTAGATTGTGCAGCTGAAATGTTGAGCCTCACTTTTTATAGTCTATGACAGTATCATGGTGGTACCAACTTCGGACGCACTGCTGGAGGCCCATTCATTACAACAAGCTATGACTATGATGCTCCAATTGATGAATATGGTAAGTCTACAGACTTTATCTTCATTTCCAATAATCCAAGTCTTTGAAGTTCCGAATTAAATTAAGGACCTTACATTTCAGAAATCATGGATAGTTCCTCAAGAATGTCTTGGCACACAGGGATTTGGTTTATATCGTTGATCTCTCAGTTGGACATAACTGCTTAACTGTTTTCAGGTTTGATCAGAGAACCTAAATACACTCATCTGAAGGCGCTTCATAGGGGTATTAAGCTATCCGAACATGCTTTAGTTTCTTCTGATCCTACTGTTACTTCATTAGGAACCTATCAGCAGGTACGACTTTTCCTATGCATACTTTTTCTGTTTGTAGGAAACTTCTGGCTATGATGACCTTACAGAAAATATTTACATGTGGTATGGTTATTGTGCAGGCTTATGTATTCCATTCGGGACCAGGAAGCTGTGCAGCTTTCCTCTCGAACTTTCATATGAAATCTGCTGCAACGGTGACTTTTAATAACAGGCACTATGATCTACCTGCTTGGTCCATCAGCATACTTCCTGATTGCAGAAATGAAATATTTAACACTGCAAAGGTAAGTAAAGATGTAGTGGCCATATTGCAATCTTCATTCATTTATAATAGGAGTCTGCAAAACTATGTGAGTCTTAATCCTTACATTTCTCTCAAGTTACTGATAAAATGTCCTCGTTTCATCAAGGTGGGAGTCCTAACTTCACATCTGCATATGACCCCAACTCAAAGTCGGTTGCTTTACTGGGAGACTTATGATGAAGATATTTCCTCTCTACATGATAGGTCTAGCATATCGACTAATGGACTTCTAGAGCAGATAAATGTCACTAGAGATACCAGTGACTATCTGTGGTACATGACCAAGTGAGTGCTGCTTTCTTTTCAATAAGAAAACAATGTCATAGTTAACATTTGCCATATTGGTTTTCGTACCAGTTGTGGTCTAATAGTAATTTATTCCGCAATACATCATTGTGATCATACTTGACCTTTTCTGGGTTTTATGTTATTTAGCGTTGATATCAATTCATGGGAATCATTTCTCCATGGAGGAAAATGGCCAACTCTTACTCTACAGTCAGCAGGTCATGCCGTCCATGTCTTCATCAATGGACAGTTCTCAGGTATGTCATAGCATTTCTTTTCTACCACAGAAAGTGAACAGTAACTAATTTTCAGGCTTGTTCTATTTTGCATCTGTCTTAAACTCCATTCTGAACATAAATACAGGGTCGGCCTTTGGAACTAGGGAGGAGAGACAATTTACATTTACAGGACCAGTGAACCTCCGTGCTGGAATAAACAGAATTGCACTGCTTAGCGTAGCTGTTGGACTACCGGTGAGTTCCATCTCTACCTCGACTTTCAGATGGGACAGCATGAGCTGAACCAGTCTGCCACAATAAATTCAACACACTCTGTAGAAACTATATTAGTTAACCCAGTCACTCATGAAGTTTTATTTTGTTTTGTTGTTGAAGAATGTTGGGTTGCATTTTGAGACATGGAAGACAGGAATCCAAGGTCCAGTTTTTCTGGATGGACTTAGCCGGGGAAGGAAAGACTTAACGATGCAGAAGTGGTTCTACAAGGTCGGAAAAAGAACTTGTCCCACCTATAATTTTAGGCACTTGATAATGTATTCTCTTTTTCTGAGGTTTTAATTAATCTCATAGAAACGGTTTCCAAACAGGTTGGCCTAAATGGAGAGGCAATGAATTTGATCTCTCCCACTGGAGCCTCCTCCGTTGATTGGATCAGAGCATCACTAGCTACTCAAAACCAGCAGTTAAAATGGTACAAGGTAAGGATGAGGGAAAGAGGAAGAACAGGAACACATAAACAAGCTATTTCTAATAAGAATTAGTATGAGCTAAAGTAACTGTTGGTTTTGGATTTGCAGGCCTATTTTAATGCACCGGAAGGAAATGAACCATTGGCTTTGGACATGCGGAGCATGGGAAAAGGTCAAGTCTGGATCAACGGGCAGAGTATTGGAAGATACTGGATGGCTTTTGCCCATGGCGACTGTAGTACGTGCAGTTACGCCGGGACTTACCGGCAGACAAAGTGTCAACTAGGCTGTGGTCGACCAACTCAACGATGGTAATGCTTAAACCTACCGAGCTGTTAAGACAAACATGAATTCTTCTCCTAAGTTGTCAAAAAAAATTTGGTTTTATTTTGCAGGTATCATGTCCCTCGGTCCTGGTTAAAGCCAACACAAAATTTACTAGTAGTGTTTGAAGAACTTGGTGGGGATCCATCGAGGATTACCCTGGTTAAGAGATCAGTAACATCCTATCCATCATCATAGAAAACATTGTCCGCACACCAAGCTAGCCCTGAAACAAAGAATCAAAGCATATAGTTGAATGTTATTTATCATTACCCATCAGAATGCGTGTCTGGATTGGCAATATATAGTAGCTGAAGTACAGGCAAGTGCTTTTGCCTCAAAGTCCAATTAGATGGCTCCAGTTTGTACACGAAATAACTCAAAATATGATTCTTGATTAGCAATTTAGCAGATGATTGAATGAAAATTATGATATCAATGCTTCTTTCACAATACACAGAATTTGAGGTGTTTAAAACTTCTCAAACCATATAGTTGTATCCAAATTTTGATGCCAAGATCGTAAGAAGTATAACTGAAATTGCTTAGAAGCATGAGCCAAGGGCGCCTGACTCAAATTTAAAACATTGCATAGCTAGAAAATCATCTTAAGATTCCGAACACTGTAACCAAAGCATTCACAGATGCTTCACATAACAAGGGAACTAGAGGTAGCAATATACATACACATAGTCAAACACTGAAATTGTAGGAGGTTCACATTCTCTCCAGATAGAAACTAAGCAGAAGCAGTTGCAGCACAAGCAGCAGCATGCTGGCCAATTTTGAGAACAAGCTCATCTTTCTTAGCACCAACAACCTTGTCGACAATCTTGCCTTCTTTAATGAACATAAAGGTAGGCATTGCCTCCACAGCCCAGTCCTCAGCAACCTTCTTCAGCTCATCAACATCCACCTTCAGGAACACAATGTTCGGGGTCTTCTTGGCCAGCTCCGCCAAGATTGGGGCAATGAAACGGCACGGTCCGCACCATGAAGCAGTGAAGTCCACCACAATCTATTGAAACAGGCACCACAATAATGCATTTTAGTTCAACTCAACTCAGGCAACTTAGGTCAAGTATAACATCTGAGGGCATACCACTAAAACAAGGTTTCACAGGACCAATTCTTTGATCCAGATTACCTAAATTCCTAGCCACGAAACTAATTCCATCTACTGACATTGACGACATAGACTAGTTAAATCAATAATATAAGTCAACTAGTTCTTCGTTACCAAATCTGGACCTCATTCCAAACCAAAAGTTCTCCATTGACATTGGCAACACAATAGAGTGATCAATTTAATTTACGATGTCCTAGGTACCAGAGTCATAAACCTAGGTTTTAAAGCCCAAACACAACTTATATAGCAGATCCAGACACAAAAAAAAAAAAAAACAAATCCCAATTTTGCTTTTGCATATCTGTACCCACAATTTCAACATATTCATAAGATAAACAGAAACCATATCAAAAACAGCACAGTATATAAATCCAATCAGATTAATTTTACTCACATGAATTAAAATTGGCGTTAAAAAAATTGGGATTTGAAATCGAGAGTAATACCAGTTTCTTGGTCTCGTTGCCCAACCTGAGCTGCTCTTCCCAGGCCTCAGTGGTGTGGCAGGCGATGACTTGTCCCTCTTCTGCGGCCATTTTCTTCTTCTTCTTCTTCTCTCTTAGCTTGTTCGATAGGTTTCTGATTTTTCGGTCTGCGATCTTTTCTTTTTTCTGTAATGGAATAAAAATGGGCTGGGGATGCGGGTTTATATAGCCCACGGCCGACCAAGGAGTCAATGTTATTACGTAAGTACCATTACGTGTGATTATCGTGGGTGCAAAACGCGGCGTTTTGGGGTTGAGTGTGACGCATACACATATGTCAGTGACGTTCTTTGTTCGGGTCCGTGTGGAAATGGGATAAAAAGGAAAAGCCCAAATCGAATATATTCACGCGGCGTGGACGGGGCCGCACACCGCTTCTTTAATGGGAGCCCAATAAATAGCCCCGCACGCAATCAATGTCAATGCGAATTCGACACGTGTCACGTATCTTCCTCTACACAAAGGCAGGTTCAATACCGGTGTGATACCTTTTTTTTTTTTTTTCTTTCTTTCTCTTAAACGTGTTGTCTACGTGAAGTTTTTCTTTTGGGTGTTGCTAAATGTACCCCGCAGATTTCTTAATATACACAGCAATATAAATTCTAGTGATTAATTCAGTATTACCCTTTATTTTAATATATTAGAAAATGAGAAATTGCACTTGCTATTCCTCGACGGCAAAGCCTTCTTCTTTCTTATCGTCTTTAGTCTTTGTTCAGCCCTTCTACAGTTTTCTCAAAGCTCTCCATAGTCCTCCACTTGCATCTGAGATCAAATCCATCTTTCTTTCTGACATGTTTTGGATCCAGCAACTGCTTGAAGTCCTCCTCTTGCATCTGCGTTCTACTTCCTATGATATGCATTAATGCATATATTGTTCGACTGATTTCTCCAAACTAGAAATCATTCATTGAATACCAAGTAACTACGAAATTGGTTCGATCCTTGTGTTTTTAGTATTGAAATAAAATAACAACCAGTTTCAATTCCAAAATAAAAGGGAAGAAGAACTGAACCCTGACTGATGATATATATATATATATATATATATATATATAATGAAACATAACTTTGCTAATCTTGAATCATATGATGCATCGAAACACAAAAGGTATGGTACGAGTGCATGGATGAAATAGAAAATATGGGTCTGTGTATCCACCACATTTGAAGTCAGCTCAATTTTAAAGGGGATTTTGGAGTCTCTTAAACCTGAACACGCAGCAGTACAAACTAAGGAGGCAATGTGTAAAATCCTTAAAATAGAGTTGAAAGAGAAAAGGTATCTACTAGTGCTCGACGATGTTTGAAACGAAAATGCTCAAAATTGGGAAGAATTGAAGGGTTAAACATCACTGATAGCCAAGGAAGCGGCATCCTTGTCACCACCCATAGTGATAAAGTTGCAAAAATGGTGGAGACCCTTCCTAGGTGCGATTTGGAAAAATTATCAGTTAATGAATGTTGGCTTATAGTTAAGGACAAAGCAATTCCAGTTGAGAGTACCACTGGTAGCAAAGGTATGTAAATTATATCATTGATCAATTTAAAGTTATTTATGCTTTCTACTCATTCCTGTAGTTAATTGATAAGAAAATTTCTCAAAATAAAATAAAAAAGCAAAAGGAAGCCACCCTATGTACAAGAAAAATCCTCTGTTATTGCTGCCTTCCATTCTTGCCTTCTAGGAAGTTTAAAACCACCAAAACAAAGAGTATGTTTGGTGCAACTGAGCTTTACAGAAAAGCTGGGTTCTGCTTATTTTCTAAAATAAGCTGCTGAAAAGCAAATTGGCTGAGTGTTTGGTAAACTGGTGTTTTTTTTAGTGTTGTTAGTGAAAAAGACATTAGCAAAGTGTTTGGTAAACTGAAAGCTGACTTGTGCTTTTTGTATGTAAATGACCAATTTAGACATGATTTTTTTTTTAACTTTAATTGAATGGTACCGATTAATTTGAAATTTTATGGCTAATTGAAACTGTTCTAGGAAATCCCAGATTTATATTTATTTCTCCTAGAACAAGTTCTCAGTACGTGGCTCTAGCGTTCGTCTAATAGTCCTAAAAAATTCATAAACCCTGGGGTTCCAATCAAAAGAAGAAAAAAAAACCCATAAATTCTTCTGCCGACAACCCCTTCGTCAGAAGAAAGAAAAAAAATTCTCAGGGCCCCAAGTTCTGCCGACAACCTTTTGTTGGAAAAAGCAAAGTTAAACCCTGCCGACGACCTCTTTGTCGGCAGAGGATGAAGATGCTCAGGGCACCCAGATATTTGCTCTAGACACCCATGCGATCGTCTCCCTCGTTGGAGTCCTTCCTCATCGCTGGTCGAGCCTCCTCTGACGCCTCCCCGCCGCGAAACTGCTCAACCTCGATGCGGTCCGTCTGGCTAGCGACCCCTCAGCCCACCGAATCCGTTGTTGGCTCCCAAATCTGACGTCCCTCTCTCGATTGGCACTGCAAATCCTGCCCAGTAGCCGAGCCCAGCGCCGCCCTCTAGATCGACGACAGTCTCCAGCCCTCCACGACGACGCCTCAGCTGCCAGTCTGCCACCATCGCGCCTCTTTATTGTCGTTACCCCAAAATCCAGCGACCCGGATTCAACCCGGCTTCGACGACCCAATCGCGTCCAGAAGCAACCAGCTTTCCTCGGCGGCAAAGGAGAATCCTCCCTTAACGAATTGCAAGGTGGGGAGGACGGAGAAGGACTTGAGTTTGGAGAAGCGAGACTCGAGGTGGGTGGGGAGGACGAAGTCAAGGGAGAAGGAGGAGTAATGGCGGCGAGTTGCTCGAGGAGGATGTGGTCTTTGGCTCGGGAGAGAAGGTCTTCTACGGCGGAGTCGGAGAGGTGGTGGTGGGAGAAATCCTTGGCTATCGATCCGACCCCTACAGAGAGTGAGGGCAGCTCTGGTATTTAAAAAAATTCATTTAACTACAGTGTTCCCGCTACAGTGCAGAAGCTGGCTTCCAAAAGGAGGCTACCCCCTACTTCTGCTTTTAAGGGAAAAAAGCAGGGACTTCTTCCAGCCGGGGACCGAAAGCCGTTTTACCAAACAGCAGATGCTACTGTGCTTATAATCAGGGGAGCAAAAAAAAAAACCCCTCCAAACACAACCAAAATCACAACGAGCTAATTAACTATTGTTGACAGTAGCCACAAAGGGGCTACATAAGCCCACAGACCCGCAGCCAGTGCATCCGGGGCCGGACTGAGGCCCGGAGCAGGATCACCAGCACTCGGACCCGAGGTCCAGCAGTCTACCTTGTGACTAGGGGCCCGGGGACCGGGGACGCCAGCCTGCCAAAGAGGCCACCAGAGCTGTCCTTTAGTGTGCGAACAGAAGGAAACCAGTCTCACATCGAAGAGTGAGACCAGACCTCATGCCCGACCACCTATATAAGGGCCTCAACTACCCTCTTTAATAGGTAACTGATCTCTCCAACTGCTTATCATACGTGCTTAAGTTATCTATTCATCCCAACTGTACTAACTTAGGCATCGGAGAGGAGAAGACCGGCCCGCCCGGTATTCCCCTTAGTTAGCAGGTTCGCAGGAGGAGATCACATCTAGATTCACCAGTCTCTACTAGGCCTACGGGTTTGTGCAGAAAAAATTGGCGCCGCCTGTGGGAATGCTTATATAAAAGTCACGTAAGCATCACCAAATGACTGAAAGCTCAGGAGCGGGCCAGGAAAGAAATACAACGGAGGGTCAGCGGGTTGCACCAGAGCAAGTGCTCATCCCCACCCCGGTCGCTGTACGGGAGCAGCGCAGCGACCAGGGCAATCAGGACGACGGCAACTGTGGGAGGCCGAACAACACGCCGGGGGCATACAACGACGGTGCGCGCGGGAAAGGCCCGGTGGAAGGCGACCAACCAACACACCGGGGCTTTTCGCTGACATTCTCAGACGATCCGAGCGACAAAGAGGAGAGTCTGCTCGGTGACGACGACCGGGACACCACGTACAGCCCCGACCGGCACGATATGGCAGGGGAGATACGGGCGATGAGGGCAGAAGTTGGTCGCCTGCGCGCGGAGGACGACATAGATAGAGCAAAATCCAATGCTCGGTATGAGGAAATGGAGACGGTAAACGCTGCCCTGGTGGCTGCCCTGGAAAGAGGACAGCAGCGCAACGCCGCTATGGCAAGGGCAATTACACCCGCGCCAGGCCAACCTCAGCGCCTTAAGGCAGGACAGTCATCGGGAGGAAGGTCTAGCGAGCGCAGGAGGGCGGAGTCCCGGGGCGGCGCGGTTTTGCCAATGAGCACGCCGGCACCCCCGCAATCGCGCGCTTCATTCGAGGATGAAGTTGTGACCCCGACCGCACGGGCATTACAGATACTCACCGACTCTGTGTCAGATCTAAAGGCCCAAATGGAGGCCAACGAGAGAAGGGCAGCGCAGCCGATGGAAGGCGCGCGATTCAACGAACGTATGGGCCCTTTCTCGCACCGGGTTCTGGAATCAGGGAGGTCTGGTAAGCAGAAATCCCTAAAGCTCACGTACTCAGGATCCGGCTGCCCATACCAACATTTGGATAGTTTCCGGTCCCAAACGTGCGCCAAGGGCTATATCGATGCAGTGTGCTGCAACATATTCCAGGAAACCCTATCTAGAGAAGCGCTCAGCTGGTTCTATGAGCTCCCGGCAAACTCCATCGAGGCGTTTGAGCAACTGGCCGACCGGTTCGTAGGCCGCTTCATCCTCCGGGTCGAAGGAGCCCGGACATCAACCATCCTCTTCAACTGCAGACAAGCACCTAGCAAGGAGCTAAGGACGTTTGTCAACCGCTGGCAAACGGCGACTGCCAGGGTTCGGAACCTCGACAAGGGTATTGCCGAGATGGAGTTCAAACAGGGGCTTCGGCCAGGAAAATTTTCCTATGCCGTACGGGTGGAACTCCCGCAGGGGTATGACGAGCTAATGGCGATGGTCATCAGGCATGCTCAGACCGATCATGAAACGTATGGGCAACACCTGTTGAAGAGAAAGCGGGAGGAGCATCCCCCGGCCGGCCGAGAAAACAAGGTCAGCCAGCGGAGCGAGAACCGAGGCACCCAACCAAGCAGACCCAGCAGAAATTGGGGAAACCAACAGCAGCAGAAGCCCTATCATGACAAACCTCAGGGCGAGCACAAGCCGGCGCAGCACCGGCAAGAACGCCCCCTGGCGATCATGCCAGCAGAACGTCAAGAGGTCTTCACCACTCTAACCTCTTCATACGAGGACATCTTGCACGAAAACGGGAACATCATCCCCCCGCCGCCGAGGAGCAAGTACCCAAAGGGGAAACTTACCCAGGCGCGAACGGGCAAGTACTGCTCTATCACGATGAAGCTACCCATCGGACGAACAGTTGCTTCGCCCTCAAGACAGCGGTGGAGGGTTTGATTAACAGCGGTCAGCTTCAGCGGTATATAGGGGAAAAGAGAGCAGATCCCGACCGAGAGCAGGGCCAGGGCTGGTAAGCACGCTCGAACCCGGTGAAGGGTTAGGTGCCAGAAATTCCAGGCAGTTAGTTTGGCATATCAACGGTTCAACCAACACAACATTATAAGATATGTATGCCAACTATTTTAAGAGAAAAATCCAAGAAATTCCACCGGTGCAAAAATATATATCCAAAGGGCATAATACAAAAAAAAAACCCGTTCCAGCAGATTTAGAAAAAAGATGGCAAAACAAAAATCTCAAGGAGCTGCGTCTCCCCCCTCAGCGGGCATCCCACCAGCTTCCCCAGATGGAGCAACCGCATCCTCTCCAGCGGGTGCAGATGGTCGAGGCCCGCCTTCCGCTTCTGACTGCTCCTCTTCGGCCAGCTTCCCATGGGTAACGTCATCGGCTCCCGCCTTCGGCATTCGAGAGGTATCCAGGTACCCCTTCTCTTCCCACTCCACGTAGGCGTCGGCGATACCCGACTCCCTAGCCTTTTCCAGGAGCTCCAGAAACTGATCACTGTCGTGATATTTGAGGACAACCCGCTGGAAAAGCTCTAGGTCCTTTTCTCCAGCCGCAGCGGCACCGGCGGCACGCACAGGGGTAGCTCCCACCTGGAGCTCGTCCACTCTGGCCTCCAGCTCGGCCCTCTCCTCCTCAGCCCGCTCCTTCTCCTCCTCGAGGCTCCGGACTTGCTCTTCTAGCCTGGCCACCTGTTTCTTGGCCCTCTCCTCCAGCCTGACCTTCTCCCGCTCCAGCCTGGACTTCTCAACCTCTAGGCGCTCACGGGCTCCCGTTAGAGCGGTCACCTGCCTCTTCAGCTCCGACAGCTCCTCACTCGGGTCCGGCTGATACAGATTGTACAATAGCTACAGAACAACAGGGAGCCAATTAAGCAAACAGCAAAAGTAACGAGACCCGGCAGAAGTTATGAGCGGTGTCATGGTACCAAGCAATTCTTACCCGGAGGATCGACTCCTTGCTCTTCTGGCGGTTCTCCCCCGACAAGGCTCCAGCGACCCCAGGCCTATCCAGACCAAGGCCAGCCACATCTGCCGCCAGACTCCGGACGAAGGGACTCTCCGGACCTCCCCTCTGTTCCTCCGCTGGAGCGGGGCTACTCTGCTGACCGGCAGAATTTGGGACAGCAGCGGCCTTGTCCCCAGCGGAACTCATCGCACCGCTGGACACCTTGAGGCGTTTCGCCAAATTTTCACTAGACGACCGGCCGGTCAGCGTCACCAGCGCAGAGAGAGGGACGTCCATGATCCTCCGCATCTTCTCACCCAGGCCGTCCAGTGAAGAAGATTGTGCGCCGCCCGGGTGATCCTGGTGACAAGCGGGACCGATCCTGGTCGGTGCGGAATCCTGTTTGTCCCAACAGAAACTTTTGGTGGCCCCCCGATGGTCTTGCCCTTTCCGGGTCCCGCCTTGGGTGCAGCGGGGTGAGTCTTCACACGCCTTAGGATATAGGCGTCGTCCTCAACATCCAAGGCCCTCGGTTCAGCATGAACGGTAAGCCGACCGGACTCCTTATCCACCGAGGTCCGTGAAACGGCCTCTCCTTTCTCCTTCAACCTCGAGACAAGGTCTTCACCATCCATGGATAATGTATTACCGGTCTTGACGACCGTCCGGAAAGATGCACCTGCAGAACAAACAAATGGTTAGTATCAACTCGGTCAATAGAAACGCCGCAGCTAAAACCCTGCTACGCACCGGGATCCCGCCCGAGACAGCAGTATTCTAACACCTCCCGCCGTATGAAGTTGCAGGAGCTCCGCTCAAGATCGTCCCAGCACCCGAGTATCGTCATAATCCTATCCCGCTCCAACTCGGACAGTACGAACGATTGGTCGCCAAGGGGCTGGAAGGCACCAGGAACCCGGTACATCCTGCTCCTTTTCTGCCACTTCCCACCCACCATCACCACCTTTTTCCTCCAGCTATTGTCCACCCAGGAAGGCAGATGGGTGATGATAGGCTGGAAGTGTCGGGCGCTAAAGGTCAGACAACCCCGGCACCCTTTCTTCTTCGAGAAGGACAGTCTGTACAGTGCCCGAAACTCGTTCACTGTTGGCATGCTCATCCCGGACAGCTCGTACAGACAACCGAGGCTCAGCAGCTGCCTCCACTGGTTCTCGGGAAGCTGCGTGGGAGACACTTGCAGAGCGCTAAGCATATACTGCACGAAGTCTGGCAGCGGGAGGGAGAACCCGTGGCGAAATTGGTCTCCGTGAACAGCAACCCAACCCGCCTCCGGGTTACAGGCCGATTCTCCGGGATTCAGCGGCCGTAACGCCACCTCATCGGGGATATTCCACGTCTCCTGGAAGGCGGCAATCTCTGCAGGGCTCATACTACCCCCCGGTTCATCGCACACTACTGCCTCTTTCCCACTCCCGATAGTGTAGCTCACGGGCGGAGTGCCAGGAAAGCGCACCCTGTGCGGGATGCCTTCAGAACCCAGAGACCCGGAAGACGAGACCCCGCCCCGGGAACGGTCAGCGGCTTCGGACTCCGGGGAACCCGAACCGAGCCAATCCTCCAATCTCTCCTCATCGTCCACCACGGGACGCCTGTCGACCGATTCGGAAGCCCCATCAGAGCTCGCAGAAGCCATTTAACCTAAGGGGAAGAAAACAAAATCCCACCGCTGGTCAGCAATAAGCTAGAACAGCGCCTTCTGCGGCTGCTCCCCAAGTTTACCGCAGATGCCCCGCTTAAAACGACTCATAGTCGGCGACAGAGCACCCCCACCCCCCCCCCCCCCCCCCCCCCCCCCGCTGCAAAACGCCAACCAAAAAGAAAAAAAACACGAAGCAAAGAAAGCAAGACTTACCGATTACTATGCACAACCGAGGAAAGTCAGTCCTACGAAAACACTGAGCAATGGTAGGCAAGAACAAGAACGCTTGAAGCAACGGATAGCGCCAGGTACCTCCACAGAACTTTCGCCGGATTCCTCTCCAACCTTCTCTTCTTCTCTCTGGGCCAAGAGCAAAAACAGAAATAATGAAGATAAAGGAGGCCTTTTTATAGACGGGTCCGGTGCCCTAGGTACCCCTGTAATCCCCCCAAATACTCAATCGGGGCAAGTCAAACGCCTGTGAATCCAGGCCCTCTATCTCAGATCGCTCCCTACTGACACGTGTCCCAGTATCGATAACCTTCCCACGCCATCATAACTGATTGGACTAATGGGCTTCCTCCTTAAATGCATGTCAGCCACTTGTCCCGCCTACAAGAGGCAATTAAGGGAGATAGGGGCGGGAACCGAGGCGTCAAGCCCCCCCCACTTCCCCAAGGGCCACGGCATTTCACCGGTTATGTAGCATTCAATCGGCTCCATGACATCTCACCGGTTATGTAACATTCAACCAGCTCCATGACATCTCACCGGTTAGGTAACATTCAACCGGCTCCATGGCATTTCACCGGTTAGGTAACATTCAACCGGCTCCATGGTATCTCACCGGTTATGTAGTATCCAACCGGCTCCACAGCATCTCACCGGTTATGTAGCATTCAACCGGCTCCACAGCATCTCACCGGTTCTGTAGCATTCAACCGGCTCCATGGCATCTCACCGGTTAGGTAACATTCAACCGGCTCCATGGCATCTCACCGGTTATGTAGTATCCAACCGGCTCCACAACATCTCACTGGTTATGTAGCATTCAACCGGCTCCATGGCATCTCACCGGTTAGGTAACATTCAACCATCTCACCGGTTAGGTAACATTCAACCGGCTCCATGGCATTCCACCGGTTAGGTAACATTCAACCGGCTCTACGGCATCTCACCGGTTATGTAGTATCCAACCGGCTCCATGGCATCTCACCGGTTAGGTAACATTCAACCGGCTCCATGGCATCTCACCGGTTAGGTAACATTCAACCGGCTCCATGGCATCTCACCGGTTATGTGACATTCAACCGGCATGAGTTTTATAAACCCGGGAGAGTTTACATCTAACACATGTAAATTTTTCCAGCAGGCTAAAAACCCTGCATCACACTGAACTGTGATAAATATGGGGATCCAAGGTGAGACTTGTTATCTCCACGCCACCCCACCAGGCAGATTATTTCTCTAACACAGAACAAATCTCCCCGCAGGCACGTTGCCCCACGCTTATTCCAACACAAGCTGGGCATAGCCACCGGACTACTCCCGGCCTGCCCCACCGTTGGCCGCAATTTTACCTTGGAAACTTGGGGGACTCGTTCCGACATGCCAATGCACTTGTCAGGGTTTCACCCCGCTCCATATCTATTGCATGGCGGATCTCAACGCCACATCATCATCCCATGCACTCGTCCGGGTTTCACCCCGCTCCATATCTATTGCATGGCGGATCTCAACGCCACATCATCTCATGCACTCGTCCGGGTTTCACCCCGCTCCATATCTATTGCATGGCGGATCTCAACGCCACATCATCATCCCATGCACTCGTCCGGGTTTCACCCTGCTCCATATCTATTGCATGGCGGATCTCAACTCTACATTGTCATCCCATGCACTTGTCCGGGTTTCACCCCGTCCCATACTCATGGCACGACAACACTTGAGCACAATACCCATACTCATAACTGTCACACGTCATCATTAAATAGGTACTCACATCACCACGCCTTCTCTGCCCGAACGCCCGGTCACGCGCAATCTTCAATACAGACTTGGGGGACTGGGCACCGTTGGGTTGGTAACCCTGCGTGTCTGCGGGACATGAGCAAGACATTAAGTCCCCATTCAAGATTACACTTGACCGAGAACTTAAGGGACTTGTTGACAGTAGCCACAAAGGGGCTACATAACCCCACAGACCCGCAGCCAGTGCATCCGGGGCCGGACTGAGGCCCGGAGCAGGATCACCAGCACCCGGACCCGAGGTCCAGTAGTCTATCTTGTGACCAGGGGCCCGGGGACCGGGGACGCCAGCCTGCCAAAGAGGCCACTAGAGCTGCCCTTTTGTGTGCGAACAGAAGGAAACCAGTCCCACATCGAAGAGTGAGACCAGACCTCACGCCCGACCACCTATATAAGGGCCTCAACTACCCTCTTTAATAGGTAACTGATCTCTCCAACTGCTTATCATACGTGCTTAAGTTATCTATTCATCCCAACTGTACTAACTTAGGCATCGGAGAGGAGAAGACCGGCCCGCCCGGTATTCCCCTTAGTTAGCAGGTTCGCAGGAGGAGATCACATCTAGATTCACCAGTCTCTACTAGGCCTACGGGTTTGTGCAGAAACAACTATAGTCTTACTTCTCTTCCCGAGTTCCTTCACCCCGGTTGCACGTATGCACACTCTTCAAAAGTTATTCTATTTCTTGCCATCTACATACCCAACATTACAGCCACTTGACAGAGCTTGAACCAAGCTTGTGACAACGAAGACAGGACGATTGCAATTAAAGAACCTAGCATACTAACTCTTGGAAAAAAAATTAAATTAAATTAGAGAGAGGTTAGATAAAAATTAACGAGCAATTCACAACTATTCGCCGCCATAAAAACTTCATAATGCACAATGATTGCCACTAGTGGGACCTAAGAAAAACACCGTCAAGCATACTCTTTCTTTTGTTCGCACATGACACACCATCAAGAAGAAAAACAACAGTTGAAGCATCTTGTAAGTATTCAAACTTCTCATAGCAGCCTAGCTATCACCCCTAAAACCTTAACCTTAATTGGGTGGAACCTAAGCATTCTACGTTAAACATTGCATGCAGTAGATGAATTCAGTAGAGAACTATTATGATTCAAAATTTTGTTATAGTAAGGTTATCTTCCATTCTGCTTATTATATATTTTGCTACATTATTGTTCCATACAATTCTAATTCAGTATTTCACTGTAGGTGCTAGGAAATATGATGCGTTCTAAAAACTGTGATGAATGGCAATCAATTGTGGAAAGTGGAATATGCAATTTACCCGAGGAAGAAATAAGAATATTGGCAGTTTTGAAATTGAGTTTTGATGAATTATTACTGAAGAGGCTCCAGGACTAAAAAGTATATGAAAGGCTCGAGTTCATTGCTACTGATTCTGTAGTCATGTGCATCTTCCCATTCTTGCAGTGCCCTCCGGCTATGCCTATAAGAGCATCCGCACCCATAAATTGGGTTTGCTCAAGCAAATGGTGGGGCCAGAAGTAAATTTTGCTCTAAGTAAATCAATTTCATATTTTGCTCAAGCAAATCGATTTTTGCACACACCCATTCACAATTTGCTTGAACAATTCAATTTTGTCTTATTGTGAAATGATTAAAATTTTGTTAGTGATTCCAAGAGTTAAAATTAAAAAAAAAACGTTTAAGTTTCAATTGGTCAAAAGTTGACTTTTTGATCCGTCGTGATATTCGAAAACCTTCCTTCACGAAAGTTGTAGGGCTCAGCGATACGAGTTCTTAGACACGCGGCACGATTGAAAGGGACTTCATATGAGGAAGTTATGACCTGTTAAAGTTATTTCTAATCTTTTGAAAAAGGGTATAAATAGAAGGGTTAAAAGTGGAAACCCTAAAAATTTACAAATTGTCAAAATAGCACAGCAGCCCCTGATTACTGTTCATCGTCTTCTCTCTCGACGCCGGACCTTCCCAGCCGTCGTTCTCCTCCGTCCGGCGACGTCAGCCGTCGTGCCACCCACCGAAATGACGAGCTCGACCCCCTCTTTCGTTTGAACCAAGACCCAGGCGGAGCTGCTCGACGTGGGAGGTGCAGCAAAACTCGGGAGCGACCGCCACCTTCGAGGGCGGGGCTCGGCATCATCTCTGGCGAAGCCTAGCTCGAGGCAGCCTCCTTCTAGTCGTCCTTGTCCCTCTTCCGGGAGCCGTAATAAAAAAAAAGGGGGCTGACGTCACCCACGTGCTGTGGGCTCCGCCAGTCGATCGAGCAACAGGTCGAGCAAATTTTGCTCGAGCGGAGGGGCGAGCAAATTGACCGATTGACTGCTCGAGCACCTGCCCACCTCCATTTCCGCCGGTGCGAGCTGCAAATTCGGTTTGCTCGAGGAAACCCGGGCAGTCCCACCTCTTGCTCGAGCACCTCTCCTCCGGATACTCGCCGGTGCAGATGCTCTAACAAAATCAAGGAGGGGCAAGGAAATAGGAAAGTTCATAGATCTAATCAATGGCACAAATAGGTGGAGATATTGTCATGTTAGAGTGTACGTGTGACTTAATGTTTCAATTGTTACATGTAAGCTTTTAACATTTTCAATGTGTTCAACACTGCCACAAGTATGTGGACTATGGAGGTGAGTTTTAGGATGGCTTGAGCCAAAGAACAAATTATGTAATTAAACATTTGAAAATTTATCCAACAAGATCTTTGACGATGAATGAAAGATCTAAATCTAAATCTAAATCATGAGTCCTGAATACAACTGAGAGAGGTCTAAAGCATTAGTCAAGATAGCAAATAAAGAATCACATGTTTCTTGATAAATAATGTGTTGGTTCTCACAGATAGACTCACCACCGCTAATTGGTGTTAAACTTTAGTTCGATACCCATCTGAAATTTAACATAACTCGTATATGAACTGTAATTAATCAAAATCTATAGTAAAATGCTATCCAGGTCTTCTTCCAGTTCGGACTTTAATTGTAATTATTAAATTATATGAATATGTTTGACACAAAAAATTCAGGGTACCATTAATGCCAATTCTTGATGGATGACCATTACCTAATTATGTTGGCTTGTAGTTAAAGCATTGTTTATTAAAAAATAAAAAAATAAAAAATCAAGTGTGTTTTGGACTATAATGTACAACAATTTTGTGCAAAGCATCTTTGATCGTCAGCCTGGCCCGAAACTAGCTGGAGTATCGTCCATCCCCAACTCCAGCCACATTTGTCATTTATAGATAGTCCAAACGCCTTATAAAATCTATAAGAAGTTACATTTCTTGACCCATCTTCTTCGACTAATCAAGCAATCTGTTCTTTTTCTCTACTCTCGACTCTCTTGACTTCCTAATTAAGTAAAAATTCATGGCTGAGTTTCTTACTTTTGCTGCCAAAGAAATCCTGACCAAAGTGGCTTCACTTGCCACTACAGAATTCACTCTTCTATGGGGATTTAATGGAGAATTAGCAAATATGCGTGACTCACTGCTCTTTCTTGAAGCTGTGCTACGAGATGCTGAACAGAAGGGACAAGATCAGGGCGAGGCTGTGAAGCTCTGGTTGGCAAAGCTGGAAGACATAGCTCATCTTGCCGAAGATGTGTTAGATGACTACGGATATGAGGTTCTTCGGCGTAAGGTGGAACTGCGAAACCAGATGAAGAAAAAGGTGCAAGATTACTTTTCCCTCTCCAATCCTCTTGTTTTTCGTGTTAAAATGGCCCATAAAATTAAGAAAATCAACACTTCTTTAGAGGATTTGGGTAAAAGGGCAACTGGTTTTGGGTTTGTTGTGAGGCCTTCCTTAGAGGCACCAAGCTCATATGATAGAAGAATTGATAGAGAAACTTACTCCAACTTCAAAGTAGATGAAAATATTATTATCGGAAGGAAGGGTGTTGTGAATGATACAGTAAAAGCCTTGACCAACTCAAAGAACAATCAGGAAAATGATCTTTCAATTCTAGCCATCGTGGGAATGGGAGGACTGGGGAAGACCACTTTGGCCAAGTCTGTATATCATGCTGATGAATTAGACCAACACTTTCAACAGAAAATATGGGTATGTGTATCTACCCAATTTGAAGTCAACTCAATTTTACGGGGCATCTTGGAGTCTCTTAAACCTGAACAGGCTGCACTACAAACTATAGAGGCAATATGTAGAATCCTTAAAAAGCAGTTGAAAGAGAAAAGGTATCTACTCGTGCTTGATGATGTTTGGAACGAAAATGCTCAAAAATGGGAAGAACTGATGGATTGCTTGGTAAACATCACTGGTAGCCAAGGAAGCAGCATCCTAATCACCACCCGCAGTGACAAAGTTGCAAAAATGGTGGAGACCCTTCCTAGGTGTGATTTGAAAAAATTATCAGTTAATCAATGTTGGCGTATACTGAAGGGCAAAGCAATTCCAGTTGGGAGTGTTTCCATCACTGAAGATCAGGAGAAAATTGGAAAGGAGATCGCAAAAAAGTGCGGAGGCGTACCACTAGTAGCAAAGGTATGCAAAATATATCATTAATCAATTTTAAGTTTATATTTATAGTAGAGCAATACGATGATTCATGCAGAGTAATTACCCTATACACTAGAAAAATCCTTTGAGGCAGATTACTTCTGCCTTTTATTTCAGCCTTCTAAACAAAACAAAATCCCAAAGAGCTAACGAGAATCTCACTTCTCTCCCCGAGTTCCTTCACCCTGGCTGCACATCTGCACTCTTTCCCAAGTTATTCTATTTCTTGCCATCTACGTACCCAAAATTCCATGTAACAAAGCATGCATGAACCAAGCATAGTGGCAGCAAAGACATGATATAGTCTGATATCGATTGCAGTGAAAGAAACTAAGACTTACTGAAAAAAAATATAAAAAAAATTACAGAAAAATTGTAAAAATGTACAAGACAAATGATTTGACACAAATCAAAGGAGAGTTCATTCATTTTAGAGTAAGGATACATCAAAGAGTCTATAGTGGTCTTATTAAACCTAACACTAATAAATGGGAAGAGTACCAATCTTTAAACACTTAAAACTTGACTCATCATTAACTGAATTAAATAAACTAGCCAAACCTAACACTAATAATTGGGAAGAGTATTAATCTTTAAACACTTAAACTTGACTCATCATTAACTAAATTAAAGAAAGTAGCCAATCTGACACAAATTGCCACCAATAGCTAAAAAGTAAGGCATAATAGTCAAAATGCACCCTGAACTTGGCTCAAATTGTCAATTTGCACCTTGAACTTGTAATTGCGAAATTTTGCCTCCTCAACTTGTCAAAAACTGCCGATTTGCACCCATTCCGTCAAATTTAACGGTTTCCATCAAATTAAGAGTCACATACCTTGCACATGAGGGGTATTTTCGTTATTTTATATTTATTTTATTTAATTAATAAAAATACACAAGAAATTTATTTTTGTACAATATTTTCTACAATTATATCATTATATTTGTGACCTAAAGACTACTTTTATTGAGATATTTGAGTTCTTTAGTCTTAGACAAATTATATCATGTTTTTTATTAATTAAAATAGCGGTTCGACAATTCAAATTTAGTTATCCACATAATTTTTCTTATTGACAAATTATATCACGTAAGGTATGCGTTATTTTGAAAGAAAAAAAATATATAAAAAAAAAATTATGAGTAAGTAGACATAATTGTACAAAAAATAAATTCATTGTGTAAGTTATTTAAAAAATGAAATAAATATAAAATAACGAAAATACCCCTCATGTAAAAGGCATGTGACTCTTAATTGGATGGAAACCGTTAGATTTGACGGAAAGGGTGCAAATCGGCAGTTTTCTACAAGTTGAGGAGGTAAAATTTCGCAATTACAAGTTCAGGGTGCAAATTGACAATTTGAGCCAAGTTCAGAGTGCATTTTGGCTATTATGCCTCATCACTATTTTCTGCCATTAAAACTTCATATGCTAAAAAAAATAAAAATGATCGCTACTCTTTTCCTTTTGTTCCCACATGACACACCATCGAGAAGAGAAACAACAATTGAAGCATCGTCTTGTAATTGGGTTGAACGGATGAAACTGAGCATTCTACATTAAACTTGCATGCAGTAGAGAAGTATTATCAATCAAAATCGTGAAAGTACGGTTATCTTCTGATCTTCCATTGTGCTTATCGTATATTTTGCTACACTTTTCTCATCCACTATTTCACTACAGGTGTTGGGAAATATGATGCGTTCTAAAAAGTTTTATGAATGGCAGTCAATTGTGAAAAGTGATATATGGGATTTACCTGAAGAAGAGAATCAAATATCGGCAATTTTGAGATTGAGTTTTGATGAGCTGAAGTCTCCATCATTAAAACAATGTTTTGCATACTGCTCAATGTTCATCAAAGATTTCGAATTTGAAAAGGACGACTTAATCCAACATTGGATGGCTCAAGGATGGCTTCACTCTTCTCCTGACCGAAATGATATAGAGATGGAGGATAAAGGTAACGAATATTTCAACATTCTATTACAAAACTCATTTTTTCAAGATGTGAAAAGAGATTCATTTGGTGATATAACCACATGCAAGATGCATGATCTTGTTCACGATCTTGCTGAACGTGTTTCAAAATCAAAGTACGTGCGCTCCTTATTTTCCAATGGAGCAGTTCTTGAGAACAACTCTCATGGATTTAAAGCTCTACGTATTTTAAATTTATACAAGGCAGACATTCAGGAGTTGCCAGATTCGATTGGAAAATTAAAGCACTTGAGGTATCTAAATGTTATGAAAACACGGATCAAAGCATTTCCCAAATCGTTGGGCCAGCTTTATAACCTTCAGACTTTTAAAATGCCTTATGATATTGGAGAATTCCCAAAGCAGATCGCAAATTTGATTAGTTTGCGACATGTTTATTTTGGTAAATATGTGAAAGTTCCAACTGGGGTTTTTGGAAGATTGACTAATCTCCGATCATTACCTTTTGTGAAGATTGGTAAGGAGACTGGACCTCAAATTGAAGAATTGAGTGGCTTAAACCATCTGAAAGGGACCTTAACTATTTATAGTCTGGAACATGTAGGTGATGGAGAAAAAGCAGAGAAAGCAAAGTTAATGGAGAAGAAACATTTACGCAAGTTGGTGCTTAGATGGGGGCTTAATCGGCCAAGAAACACTGCTAACAGTGACCAAGTTGTCCTCGAAGTCCTGCGACCAAATTCTAATCTGGAATGTTTAATGATTCATAGCTTCAGGGGTGTTAAATTTCCATCATGGTTATCGCTATGCAACAACTTGAAGGAGATTGAATTAGGTTGTTGCCATACATGCGAAGAAGTTCCAGTACTTGGTCTTTTGCCCAATCTTGTAGGTGTGAAGATATACGGTATGGACAACCTCACGTGTTTGGGATATGAGTTTTATGGTTATAATCCCGTTTGTGATGATGGGAAGGTTTTGTTTCCTGCCTTGAAAACATTATCTATTGGGCCGGTGGAAAACTTAATTGAATGGAGGGAAGTGCCAAAGGAAAGAGTGGAGGTGTTTCCTTGCCTTGAGGACCTGACCCTGTGGTATTGCCCCCAATTGACAAGTGCTCCCAGTCATTTTCCATCTCTGAAGAGGTTGGTGACTTTTGGCATGAATAGTGGAGGCATTCCAATTGCAAGTATTCTAAGCAATAGTCTGACCACTCTCACTTCTCTGAAGATCGAGAGAGTGATGGGACTTCCTTGTCTGCCGGAAAGCTTGTTAGAAAACAACCACAATCTTTCATATTTGCTGATAAATGATTGTTCAGAGTTGACTTATATTGCTCCTCCCCAATCACACTGCTGCGCATCTCTTCAGCGATTACGTATAACTCAGTGTCCTAAGCTGAGGTGTTTACCTGATTGTGGGCTGTCTATCAAGTTCTTGGAGATAGCCGGATGCGACATTCTGGAGTCCATTCCGATCATCCCTGAGCAAGGTGGTCTCCCATCTCTTGGGACATTGGAAATAAAGAGGTGCCCCAAGATAAAGTCCATTCCAATTCCATCAGAGGGCCTCCCATCCCTTGCTCGACTGGACCTTTGGCAGTGTGATGAATTATCAAGTCTACCGAGTGGGCTGGGCTGCTGCACCTCTCTTGCTGAGTTGACTATAGTTCAGTGCCCTAAAGTGACCTCCATTCCAATTGCAAGTCTCAGTCCAACCCTCCGAGAATTGACTGTGAGTAATGTCGAGTCTCTTCCTAACTTACACGGCGGCTTCCCATTCCTCCGTCGATTGGTAATCGAAGGATGTCAAAGCACACAAATTGATAAGCAACTATGTGCCTTTCTTCAAATCCTCGCTTCTGTTCAGGAGTTGACAATAATGGATTGTCCTAATCTAGAGAGTGTTCCAAGTTTAGACAGGCTCACATCCCTCAGTGAATTGAAGATTCGTGATTGTTCCAGATTGACATGTCTACCCAGTGGGTTAGCAATGGCATCCTCACACGTATTCACCCGTCTCACTTCCTTGGAAATTGGTCCGTTTTGGAATGAGCTGGATTCATTCCCTGTGTTTCAGGTTCTACCACAACTTGAAAGATTATCTATCTACGGGTGGCCTAAGCTCAAGTCTCTGCCTGAACAAATTCAACACTTGACGTCTTTGACCTCTTTGCATATAGACTCCTTTGAGGGAGTGGATTCTATTCCAGAATGGTTGGGAAACCTTGCATCTCTTCAATCCTTGAAAATTCAGAATTGCAAGAATCTGATGTATCTGCCTTCCGTCCAAGCTATGCACCGCCTCAGCGAATTAGGTGAGCTGTGGACCAGGCATTGTCCTCTTCTGAGGAAAAGATGCAAAGAGGAGAGCGGCTCAGAGTGGCCTAAGAGTTCTCATATTCCCGTACTTAAGGGTAACTCTTTTTTCTCTTCTTTTTCTTCTCTCCATCAAGTATTGTGAAGTTGTATGCCCCTATGTTTTTTCTTTTATGTTCTTACATCTTAAAATATCAGTGCTAAGCTTGCTTTGGCTCTTTCTTATCACTCTCGTCTTGTTCTCATCTCTGATCCTTGTATAATCGGTCAGTTTAGTTGATTTCAAACTACTAAGTCCAATTTTAGCCTTTTTAGGTGAGAACGTTACTCTGAGTTTTCACTAGGTATTTAGTAAGTCATTGTTGTTGGTTGTGAAAATACTATCTAAACTCTAGTCAGTCACTACTAAAGCCCCAAGTTTTGTTTGCATCTCTAAATAAATCATAACTTGTCCATAACTTCTTCTTTTTTATTAGTTTCGTGAGACATGCGCTTGCATGGACCCTTTTCTTTGTAACACATCAAGTTGGAATTGCTCCAAACTCGCAATAACAAGTGTAAGTTATGTAACACCTTCGATCTGTTCTGATGTTTTCCTCTATCCTCTCATTGCCCTGTGCTAAAAACTACATTGTAATAGCAGGAGCATCTAAAATTCAGTAGTATCTCTCTATCAGCAATCCAGTGTATTGGGGAAAAATCGAAAAAGGCAGTTTGATGATGCTCTTGTGTTGCTGTTAAAAGTATCAAGAGGCACTCCAATTGTTACAGGTATTGATTCCTCTCTGTAAAATTCAGAAGAAAAATTCTTTCCACTCCTTACCTTTCTTGACCTATATGTTGACTTGCAGATATTTTGATTTACTTAAACTGCTGTAATTAGATTTTCATACATACACAATATATATATATATATATATATATATATATATATATATATATATTTGCTTCGATTACATTTCCATATATATTCTTTTATGGATCATACTTTTTGATTGGAGGATAAAGAGATGATATGTTACTTTTGAATACTTGGGTTTAAAATCGATATCTCAAGGGAAAATCTGTTTGGATTAACAAAGAGGACATATTATCAACCTAGATTCGAACAGCTAATCAGTAATTGTACAAATGCAAAGTAGTTCAAAATTTTGTGCCATCGCTTGTTGAGAAATTCATTTACCCAATTCACCCTTCCAGAGATGTTTTTTTTTTTTTTCCGTCTAACTAATCTCTAATCTCTAAACAGAATAAACTATGTTTATCCTCTTTTCTTTTACCAGCCTTGACCACCATCCTTTTCTTTCTTTTTCATAATGACCAAAGTTCTTTTGATTTGTTTCCTGAGATAGGTGATGACAAGGTTTGGTTCTGGACATAACTCACTAGTGGAATTTACTGATCATTTGAAGTTTCTCTGTGAAGCAAGGTAGGTTAAGGTTGGCCATCTTAACATTTCCAGTACAATTTTTAAGTGGTTCTCTGCTCCAAATTTAAATCAGTGAGAGATTAAACAGTGGAATAAGTATATGTTGATGAAGTGTATGTTGTCACACATTACTGGCTAAATTTATTGAAAGCACAAACATAGTATGTTTTGGGATTGTACATGTCTTGCATGTCACTAGTCACTACAGATGAAAAGTAAGCGCGCATGTCATTAAATTGAAGTGTTTGCTCTTATTTCTGTGCAGGAGTGGTTAAAGCAAAACATATCGGCTATGATAGATTCAGAATGGCCCAAATATAAGTTTGGGAGATTTTGATGAGTACAATTGTTTCGGATATCCTGATATTTAAAGGTAAAATGGTGTTCTTACATCTATTTTACATTCCTGAAAGGAACACTAGTTCTATATGACATTCCACACTGCGACTTATGACATAAAATGAATGTAGTTTGTGGGCAAATCCAGGACATGATGACTCTTCCGTAGTGCCAAGCCAAGCAACGAAACCTTTTGGTTTTTGTCTTCAAAACTGTTGAATAGAGAACTTTTTATGGCTTTTTCATATCGAAGTTCTGCCTAAATTTTGTTATTACTATGATGTCTTTGTAAAGACTGAAGACAGCATCGAATATTTGCCCAAAACTGGTCCTTGTTGTATTTCAACAAGACTATGGGACTGCATTTTCACTATCTTGGCACTGGGGACTTACAAATGGAGCATTTGGCCAGTTCTGTTGTACTATAGAGCAACTTTTATCATTCCGCTATGAGTGCTATGTATCTTTTCTTAGGCATTTCTCTATCCCTTTAAATATTCTAGTTTGAAGGAAGATGACATTATGGTTTCAAAAAGTCACTGGATTTAGCTTTTGGAGAGATATCGGGAGCTGGTTGAAAACAGACTGAGATGCTGGTTCATCATTAAATTTCCGGTCTCCAGGCGGCTTGACAGTTCAGATCTTATACAACCAAGTTGCAGATGTTTGCAGATTGTTAGGTTTGTCTGAAATCAACAAGTATGCACTTCTTGGAACGGTTTTTTTCCTCATTTATTGTCCCTTTATTGCAATATATGTTCTACACTTTACATCTTCACTCAGAGAGAAGAATGTGTTCTTTTATGATTTTCTGTTTGCTGTGAATTCAATAAACTTTTGTGTAACCACACTTTTCCAAAAGCAGTAATCTAGTGTTGGCAAAAGCTTTAAGTGAGCACAAAGAAGTTCCCAAAGTCTTGCATTTAGAACACCATCAAAGCTTTAACCTAAGTACTTAACCATGAGAATAGAGCAAAATTGTCTATTGGGGAAAATTTCTCCCTAATCATAATCCAACAAGATCTTTGACAATGTATGAAAGATCTAAATCATGAGTCCTGAATACAACTGTGATCCAATTGAGAGGTCTAAAGCATTAGTCAAGATAGCAAAGCAAGAATCACATGTTTTTTGATAAATTATGTGTGTTGGTTCTCACAGATAGACCACCACCGCAGGTAGAGGAATTGTTTTTGACTACTTCGTGGGGAAGCTGCCCTACTCCACCACGACGATTAGGACATGTCCCCAGTTTCTTTAGGACCCTATTGACAATACTTCGTGGTGAAGACAATACGTCGAACTGCAATAGTTATGGTGGAGCACAGAGAAACATCAGATACTGCAAAGAGTGCTGCTGTTAAGGCGGCGAAAGCTCGTCAGGAGAGTTTAGCTCCTAAAACTCAATCGGTTATCAAATCGATGACTCCCTCCAATGTTTATAAAGTGTTTTGGATGGTAAGTTGCAGCAAATAATTTGATGTAGTGATTGGTAGAGCTGATATGTAATATATAGCTAATACTCTAGAGTACGTACGTATCTAATCTATATCTATTTTTTCATCTACAAGGGACTTCCAAAAGAATTTTGCGACGCCAATCTCCCCGACACCAAATCGGATATAAATTTAGTGGACAGCAAAGGGAAGGAATTCCCGGTCACGTATCTTCCTTACAGGTCTGGGTTGAGTGGAGGGTGGGTGTCCTTTGCGCGGGAAAAAGAGTTGCACAACTGTGATGCTGTGTTGTTTGAAGTGATAACAGAAACAAAACTAAAGGCAAGTCACCCTGAATACAAAAGACTCGATCTTACGATTGATGGCTCTTCCAAGATTACACTTCTGTGCTTCCTATTCGGAAGGCCGGATATTAATAAGTTTGTATAACTGCAGGTTCATGAGTTTAGATCAGAGGAGGATGGAAGCACCGTTGAAGTAATGTGATATGTCATACTTTGTTTAACTCTCTAGCTATGATAGAAGGTCACAATTGCATAGCCATACACTGATAAACATCAGTCTCTATACCATGTAAATCTAAACTGGACACATCGAGTAACTCTCTCTAATTCAACTTACAAAAATAGAGACATTTTTTATTTTTATTTTTAAAAAAGATGATCTAAGGATTTCACACCTACCCCTATCGTGACTCGAACCTAGGACCTAAAAACTTTCTTCCTAGTTAATGGTGCTTTTTACAAAAATTGAGACATGTTTTCTCAATCTTAACAACTTGAAATAAGGATAATTACACGACACGTAAAATTTAAACATTTTATAAAAACTCGAGAGTCAACTTATTCCCATCCATCGATAGGATTCCTTTGTTTTTGAGCACAAGATGGCACACCTCTTGTTTTATACAATTCACTTATGAATTACGATGGTTCTTTTCTAAATTCCCCAAGAATGATTGAATCCTCAAGATATTTGTGTTGGACTGGTGGTATGAAAATGACAGCCCAAACATTACAAACCACCAGGCCCAACTCCCACGTGGAAAATCCAATAACCACATCCAAACACCAGGAGGCCCCAAAATTCCCTCCATATTCTCTCTCCATATTATCCACAATCTCCCTCTTCAAAATCCACCACATTTTTTCTCCCAATTATTATTATTATTTCAAAAAATAAAAATAAAAATTCAGATAACCCAGAAACAGTGTGTAAAACACTCTCACTCACACTAATGGCGTTCTAGATTCTCCAGAATCATCATCATCATCAATGGCTCTACCTCAGCTCATTCCCTCCCCTTCTTCCTCCTCCTCCCTCCACCCTAAACCCTCCTTCACTCCCTATCCCCTAAACCCTAACCCTAATTTCCTCTCTCCTCTCCGCCGCCGCCGCCACCGCTCCTCCTCCCTCAAATGCTCCTCCTCCTCCTTCTCCGAGCGCCGCCACACCAACTCCAAGTCCGACGACGTCGTCGAGCTGCCGCTGTTTCCGTTGCCGCTCGTCCTCTTCCCCGGCGCGATTCTCCCGCTGCAGATCTTCGAGTTCCGGTACCGGATGATGATGCACTCGCTCCTCCAGACCGATCTCCGCTTCGGCGTCATCTACTCCGACGCCGTCTCCGGCACCGCCGATGTCGGCTGCGTCGGCGAGGTCGTGAAGCACGAGCGCCTCGTCGACGACCGGTTTTTCTTGATTTGTAAAGGTCAGGAACGGTTTAGGGTTACGGACCTGGTCCGGACCAAGCCGTATCTGGTGGCGGAGGTCAAGTGGCTCGAGGACCGGCCCTCCGGCGACGGCGAGGAGGATTTGGACTCGTTGGCGACGGAGGTTGAGTCGTACATGAAGGACGTGATTCGGCTCTCGAATCGGCTCGGCGGCAAGCCGGAGAAGGAGGTGCAGGATCTGAGGCGGAACCTTTTCCCGACGCCGTTCTCGTTCTTCGTCGGAAGCACTTTCGAAGGCGCGCCGAGGGAGCAGCAGGCCTTGCTTGAGTTGGAGGATACGGCGGCGAGGTTGAAGAGGGAGAAGGAGACTCTCAGGAACACGCTCAATTACTTAACGGCGGCCTCCGCCGTTAAAGACGTCTTTCCGTCGTCGTCATCGTCTTAAGTTAACGATGTAAGGCCCAAACTTGATATGGAAGTAAAGCAAACGTGTGTAAAATCTTTCAATTTTGCTCTAGATTTTTAGATATAATCTCAAATTGATTAGATGCTTGGCCACTTTATACAAGAATGTTGAATTTGCACATATTTGAAACTCTATATTGGAATGTTTGTGTGTTAAACAGGTCGATCTTACAGGGTTTCCTAAACCCTATTGGTACAGGGTTTCCTAGTATTACTGTGATTCACTTCCTATATATATATATATATATATATATATATATATATATATATAAAGTTTGCCATATATAGCTCGCTCCTATTTATAATTAGATGTAAGATGAACCTGTAGTTTTTCCAAGGCATAAACACAGAAAAAAGGTAAAAGATGGCTCCATTGAAGGCTATCCCAGAAGCCGCGACTTCATTACCTGTGTACACTTCTGATCAGTCTAAACAGTTGCCAGAACAGAGCATGCCGTCTGCCTCTGTTGAACATTCTGCTCTGGCGGGCGAGAATGGTGATTCTGATGATGAGAAACCCTTGCGTACGGCGGGTTCAAATGAGGCAGAAGATTCGGAATCGGAGGATGATGATAATTTGCCTTTATCATCAAGGTTGTTAAAGGGCAAAGGGAAAACTTTAGATCACCAGACCAGTATTTCCGAGCAGTCTAAACCTAAAAAACCCAAAGTTTCAGGTTCTTCTCGCCCCTTTAAGAATAAGCAGGTATCATCAGCAAAACATGAGCCAGCAGAGGTAGATTATGATGACATTACGCTTGCACAGAGAATGAAGAAAATTAGATCAGTTAACAAATCACCGACGAGGACAAAGCAAAAAGTATCAAATATCAGTTCATCCTCGAAAACGATCAACAAGGGCAGAAGGCTAGATAAAGTATGCAAGGATCAAGCTAGCTCTAAATCTCATAATAGGCATACGAAGTGGACTAGTTTAGTTCACAAGGGGGTTATTTTTCCACCACCTTACATGCCTCATGGGGTAAAGATGCTTTACAATGGGAAGGCAGTCGAATTGACTCCTGAGCAAGAGGAGGTAGCAACAATGTTCGCAATGATGACAGATACAGATTATGTGAAAAAACAGAGATTCAGAGACAATTTCTTGATGGATTGGAGCAAGTTGCTTGGGAAAAAGCATGTGATACAGAAACTGGAGGCTTGTGATTTCCAACCAGTATATGAATGGTGGTGCCGAGAGAAAGAAAAGAAGAAACAGATGAGTACAGAAGAGAAGAAGGCTGCAACGGAGGAAAGATTGAAACAAGAGGAGAAGTATAAGTGGGTTACCATTGATGGTGTAAAAGAGGAGGTTCAGAACTTTAGGGTTGAGCCCCCTGGATTATTCCGTGGCCGTGGCGAGCAGCCAGTCAGGAAGGCTGAAAAGGCAGATTGTTCCGAGTGATATTACCATCAACGTAGGAAAAAATTGCCCGATTCCTGAATGCCCCATACCTGGTGAAAGGTGGAAAGAAATAAGGCATGACAATACTGTTTCACGGTTAGCTTGCTGGGATGATCCAATTTTTCAGGAGAAAACCAAGTATGTAATGCTGGGAAGTAGCAGTTCCTTGAGGGGTCAAAGTGACAAGGAGAAATATGAGAAAGCGAGGAAGTTGAAGGACTACATTGCAGATGTCAGGGCTGCATACACTAGGGCTTTTTCTATACCTAGTAAAGAAAATGGTGCAAAGTTGAAGCGGCAGATAGCAGTAGCAACTTATCTCATCGACAGATTTGCGCTGAGGGCTGGGAACGAGAAGGATGTTGATGTGGAAGCTGATACTGTTGGCTGCTGCACATTGAAGGTAGAGAATGTAAAAGCAATCCCCCCTAACTTGCTGGAGTTCGACTTTCTTGGTAAAGATTCCATCAGATATCACCAAACTCATCAAGTCGAGCTTCCTGTTCACAATGCAATCAAGCAGTTTCAGAATGGAAAGAGTGGCAGTGATAAGCTCTTTGACCAGTTGGATACGAATATACTGAATGCACATCTAAAGGAATTGATGCCTGACCTTACGGCAAAAGTGTTCCGAACATACAATGCATCTATCACTTTGGATAACATGTTGAATGAGAAGACTAAAGAAGAGGGAGATGTTTCAGCTAGAGTTGAAGTTCACAAGAATGCAAACAAGCAGGTTGCCATCCTTTGCAATCATCAGCGTGCCGAATCAAAGACTTTCGGGGAGCAAATATCTAAGCTAAATAAGAAGATTGAGGACTTAAGAGGCGTATTGGAAGCTCTGGAAACAGATTTGGTCAGAGCAAGAAAAGTAAAGTCCCTACTGAAAGACGGTGACAGAAAACAAAAGAGGAACTTGACCCCAGAAGCATTGGAGAAGAAGATGGCTCAAACAACAAAGAATATTGAAGCCATTGAAAGGAAAATAGCTGACAAAGAGGACAAGAAAAAGGTTGCAATGGAGACATCCAAAACCATTATCTTGATCCTCGAATCACTGTTGCATGGTGCAAGCGACATGAAGCTCTCATTCAGAAGGTGTTCAGCAAAATTCTCCTCAAGAAATTTGCTTGGGCAATGGATGTGCACCCCGACTTCAGATTCTGATATGAGATTATATTTCAAGTGACTTTATGTCTTCCATAATGAATATAAAATGTACCTTCTCATTAGTCATAATGAAATGCATGTTGGTTTATGGAGATTGTTTGGATAAAAGTTCTATAGTGGGTTTGGCCACTGTGTAGTTGTTTTGTTTTGGATACCAGCAGTTACTCCATATTATTGCCTTGGTTCTCTAGGCGATTTCTTGAAGGATCAATCTTCATTGTAAGGTAACAATAATAGTTTGACACAATAACAGAGAATGAACAACACCTTCCCAATAATGCGCAGATTAGCATCACATTATAATCGTCGGTGAATGATACATTGTAATCTTACTTGAGAAAGGTTGAACTGTAGACGTATTCTGCTTCTCAGTCTGAGCAGCCATTACAAATGTACATGTCCATCGCAATGATCTGATACTCTACACTTTAAAGAAAATCGGTAATGTTGTACACTAGCTGACTCAATTCTATTGAACAATGTGTTTCCTAGATGTGTTTCCTAGCACGTCATAGCACAATGTTTGAAAAATTTAAAGCTGAATCGATTGGGATGCGATCAGCCGAAGATTTATTCCCTAGCAAGAAGTATGACACAGTGTCCGTCAGTAGTACTTGAACAGAGCTGGGAGGGATAGGTACATGCCAATCCTCAATTACCGCAGCCCGTTTTCGTGGTTGCCTTGACTTCTCAGCAACACTGTGTGTACCTGTTTTCCCAGCACTGATTCTACTCTCAAGCACTTCCACTGTTAAGTTCCCATAAGCCTGCAACCACATCATTTCCATTACTCTATGCTAGTCTGAAACTTCAATCAGAGAAAAATAGCTTAAGAGATAAAGGAATCAAATTTGTACATAAAAGAAAGTAATCTAAAAAACTCAACGACCGGAAAGTAATAGAGTTTGTACATAAAAGCTTTGTGGACTAGATCGACTGTAATAATATAGGAAACTATGTCGAACACACAATGGGTGTACGATGTCACGTCAGTTTCCAGAATAAAAAAAAATTGACTAATAGAAATCAAGATTCATAGTTCTTTCTAGCTTGAATAAGGAACAGTTGTTACACACCTGTAAGCACAATTTCCTTTCTGTATCACAAATTGGATAAACAGGGGGGCAACAGTGAATGAGATCCTCACAACAGACACCAAAGTTGTCACAGCATGTCCAAGAAAGGCATGTTTCATGAAACCACATCCAACAACAGCAGGTTTCCCCTCCATTACAGTGCCAATTGGCATCACAATTCACAGAACCTGGCGGAGGAGGATTTGCACCAGTCTTTATTGGATATAAAGCTAACATGTTGATACCGTAGAGCCCTTTGCGATTTCCATGATCACGCAGCAGGTACATATAGCCATCCATTCCCCATTGTTTGCCCCATGAATTCTTTAAGATCCAATAGTCCACCCCATTTTCTGAACCATAACCTACGATTAATACAGCATGATCCAACGAACCATGGTCCAACAAATTCGAACGTGAACCAGTGACAATCCCCTATCACAGAAATAAATGAATAAGTAAACTTGAGACATCTGATGAATATCAGTATATTTAATGTCCTGTAGTTAAGACCATTCACACAAACCTTTGAGTAGAACTGAAAACCAAAGGTACTGGCAGCGATAGTTGCACTCACAGGTTGCCTTGCCACAGCTTGTAGTAGTTGTTCCTCATCATATAGGGGCACATATATAAAAGAATCAATTGTCACAACACGCCTAATTACCTAAAATGCAAACACAATTTAGCAAGTGTAAGAAATCAAAGCATGATACTTAAAAGAAATGTTAAGCACAGTAATGAAGTAATTGAGGGTGGAGGCAGCTGAAAGTGAAAGAAGTAGATACCTTTTCCTCATTGCAGTCCATATCCCAAGCTTGATACGGGTAATCCACATCAGTGTCAATTCCATTGTTTTTTATGACAAATTGAAATGCACTGCTTACTTCTCCGCCGCTGCAGCTGCTAGTTGTGGGACCTTTGTTACAATCCATCAACTCTTGTTCAGAGAGGCTGATAAGTGATCCAGTCACAATCTTGTTGATACCTTCGATGGCACCAATAGCCGAGAACGCCCAAGAAGAACCTACATGGTCCAAAACAAGATTTTCTCTGAATTATCATACTGACACGGTGACACCATTACCCTGAACGGATTCAAGAAGACACTTATACTGACCATGAGCTCCAAGAATGACAAACAGACAAAGCAAGCAATCCATTGATTGGCTAATGCAACCATCTCTCCACAATAGCACAAAACTCAGATGATATAGAGCATCTGAGTTTTGTGAAGAAGGCAATCAAACCCAGTGCCATGTCTCACTAATTGCCTCAACTTCTCAATTAGGTGCTAACATAAGCTAACTGAGTTGTGCAAGAAGCTAATGATTCAGGAAAACAATAGAATCTCCAAGATCATTAACAAACCCAAATCCAGGTAAACTCAAACTCAAAATCACCAAGAAACAAGAAAACCAAAGCAAAAAGCTAATAAAGACAACATCTTTAGCCAGAAATACAATAATCCATAATCAAGAACTGAAATTTGTAAAGATTGAGAACAAGAACCAACATACCACAAGAGCCTTGATCTTTAACACTAGTCACAGCCCCTTTCTCCCTCCAATCTATTTCAGAAGGCACATCACTAGCCACACTGGGTTTCTTCTCTGCATTGTGGTCAACACTGAGAAACATAGGCCTGTAACCCAATCGAGATGCCCTGAACTCTTCTAGGGTCATATCAGAAAACAAATTCAGGGAAAGGGTATAAGAAAAACCCATCTCATTGCGTTGGGTAATCAAGGCAAGGTTTTCCTCAAACACACTGCGCCTGTAAACCACTTCTTCCTCTGAAGAATACGACTTGTCGTACTCTTTGCACCAAGCTTCAAACAGTTGAGAATCTTCAGAAGAAGAAGAAGATGGGTTGGAGAGAAGAAGAAGGGTCAAGAGAGTCAAGAAAACAAGGGAGGAGTTCATTGTTGAGAAAGAAGCAAACTTTGGATTTTGGGTTTTGGGTTTTTGGAGAAAGAAGCAAACTTTGGATTATATGGATGATTTTCTTCAAGGGTTTTGGGAAATGAGAGTTCTTGCTGGGTTTTATACAGTTGGGATTAACTGATTCTAGTGGGGGAAGATTTTGGGCGGGAAAGTAAAGAGAGGCTTTAATCGACGTCGTTTTGGGTGATAAATGCAGGCTGTGGTGGAATGGTGACGTTGGAGTATAAGACATTGTGATTGGGATTCCGGTGCCGGAGAGGAGCTTTCTTCAGACTTCAGTGACAAATGTGAAGAGCAGTAACACTTCTTGTTTCATATATTTATTTAATCAGGCAATTTTAATTTTTAAGAAAAAAACAAAAGGAAGTGGGCTAGGCGAAAGCCAAGGCCCACTAGGCTTGTGGGTTGCAGACGTTCTCCCTCTCTCTTCCTTTTGTGATTGTCCTACTGCATTTGTTTAGTATTGAGTTTTGAAATAAATAATCACTCATAATTATCATTATGAGTTGATTATGTATTTAGTAAGTATTTTATAAAGTGATTATTTATAAAATTTAGTTAAAAAAACCATAATTTTAAAAAGCAAGTGAGATGTTGCTTATTTAAAACACAGTTTTTCTATATTTGAGTTTTTTAACCACAATACCAAACTAAACCTAAAGCTGTGTGATGACCCTGACCTGACCTGACTAGGGAAGCTAGCAAGTAGGCAGGTCACGCACCCCACATCGTCCGGGAGAGAGTGGAAGTTGTGCTTGTATATGCAAAGTCAACTTGATACACTGAGACGCGTTTTGTGGTGAAACCTCAAGAACAAAATAGTGCGAGTCTGTGCTCCCAAAACGGACAATATCTCAAATGTGTGGGTTGGGCTGTTACAAGCTGCATCTCAGTTCTAACTTCTAACTTGTAAACATGAATCATTACAAGTTTTTCATGATAGAAAAGAGGTACTTTTCATTTTATTCATATGTTGAGTTCAAGGCATTACATGAATAACCACATATTTTAACATCGAAATTTCGTGCATACAACAGGACTATTTTGTTAGAGTTATATACAGAAGAAGAATCTCATCCGCTGGCAACAAATATCACGACATAGCTATGGTCATTACCAGTAGGACAACTTCGCCTTCGACCGGCTTGAATTTCCCAAACTGCTTCTTCTCTCATTCGCTTTCATTGTTAAGTTCCCATTAGCCTGCAACCACATAACAGATCTATCAATCTTGCATTATACATTTGATGGTGCAAATGAAAGGTACCAAATTCAGATAAGAATGCCAATGATAACATGAACAAACCGAATTCAATAAAAGGACCTATACGATATGTGTAGTGCACTAACAAGCAATGCAGTTTTCAGAACTCATCAATTTGACTCTACAACAAACAAAATCAAAACAGAAACCAAGCTTCATATTTAAGTTGAATAAAAGAAAGACTCGTACAAACCTGGAGGCAGTAGTTCCTCTGTGTATCACATAAAGGATAATCATGGGGACAACAGTGAATTCGATCCTTACAACAAACTGCAGAGGCTAACTCGCAGCATCTCCAAGAGAGGCATATTCCGAAAAACTTCTTCGCACAACAGCAGGTTTCCCCAACTCCACACTTGGAAAATAAATCACATTTAGTTGGACCTGGAGGAGGAGGAGGTGGAAGAGGAGGGTTCTCCCCAGTCTTTGTTGGATATGAAGCCAACATGTTGATTCCGCAGACCCCTTTGGGATTGGTTCATTCCCCAGTTCTTCCCCCATGAATTTTTTACAATCCAGTAGTCCACCCCATTTTCTGAACCATAACCTACAATTAATACAGCATGATCCAAAGAAGTTGAACAAGGACCAGCAAAAATTCCCTGTCACACGAATAAGTAAACTATTTATCAACACACATAGTGATCAACAGCTGGTGAATCTAATACCATATGGTTTAGATCATTGAGACAAACCTTCGAGTAGAACTGAAATTCCCTGCCACTGCCAGCTATGCCTACACTCACAGGTTGAGCTGCCACAGCCTTTAGGAGTTGTTCCTCATTATTTGCGGGGACATCAGTATAGCCATCAATTGTCACAACGTGCCTCTTCAACTGAAATGAAGATTAGCAGCATATGAAAACAGAACGTGATACTAAAAGAAGATAAAAACATTATGAAGTACATTGGATGAGATAGTCCAATCAACTCTATGAAGTTAACTTGTACTACATTATTCGAACCAGAACAATATAGGATAACGATCCCTCTAGAAACATGGAACGGTGACATTGTCTTGGGCAGTGCTAGAGGTCTAGGATTGTGCAGTTGATTGTATAGACTACTGAGAGGGGAAGACAATACCTTTTGCTTATTGCAAGTGCCATCCACACCTCGATATGGGTAATCCTCCTCAGAGTCAATCCCGTCATTATCTATGATAAACTGAAATGCATAGTCCATCAGTCCGCCATTGCAGCCACTATTTCCTTCAGCTCTATCATAATCGATCAACTCTTGTTCGGAGAGGCTGACAAGTGATCCTGTGACAATCTTGTTGATGCCTTCAATGGCACCGGTAGCTGAGAAGGACCAACAAGCACCTGTACAAATATTGAAATTGTTTAATTTTTTCAATACGCCTTAATCCCCAATATAACATCAGTTCAAGACTTAAGAAGACACTTATCGGATATGTATCGTATTATCATTATCTAACATTCGCATATAATCCGACTGAAAATGGGCACCACAAATGTAGCAAACCACAAAGCAACTTAACTTCAAGAATTCAGAACAGAAGCAAATATGCAGTCATGTTTACTTCACTAATGGTACCAACAAACACCTCTATCTAGGATTGACAAATCGACACACACACAATTCGAGATGAAAAGCTTTTTGCTTTATCATTCTTATAGTGCAATTAGATAAGCAACAGTAGGTTGAAGCAGGCAATCAAACATTATCACATGGTTACAATTTCTCATTTCTTTGTTGTTAATATAGCAATAACGTGTGCCAGTGATTCAGAAAAGCTCAAAATGTACAGACCACAGTAAATCCCAGATCATTAACAAAAGCTAATAATGAACTAAAAGACAATATTATTAATCATGTAAATGTCACAACAATAATGGAGAGAGTTTAGAGAATGAAAAGAGAGACCAACATACCACAACTGCCTTGATCTTTAACATTGGTCACAGCTCCATGCTTCCTCCAATCAACGGAAGAAGGAACATCACGAACCACACTGGGTTTCGGGTCTGATTTCCGGTTAAGTCTGAGAAACGTAGGCGAAAATCCTAAGCGAGATGCCTTAAACTCATGGTGAGCAAGATCAGAAAACGAATTAAGAGAAAGGTTGTAAGAAAAATTGCCCAAATCGTTGTGTTGAGTAATGAAGGCAAGGTTTTGCTCAAACACAATGAGCCTGTAGAGCTTTTCCTGTTCTGAAGAGTATGACTTGCCATACTGTTTGCACCAAGCTTCAAACAGTTCAGATGATGATGACGAAGAAGAAAGGCAAGGATGGGAGACAAGAAGAAGAGTTAGAAGACAAAGCAACAGAGGGTTCATTTTGTGTGAAGGGATGTCTGGTTTTTGATGTATAGTTGGTTGTATTGGTGCCTAGAAATATGGAGGAACTGTATGATTGGACCGAGTTTGTTTCTTGAAGGGTCTGACGCTGACCAGTTAAAACTGGACATTGAATGGTAAATAGAAACGTTGATTATTCCTCATTTTCCCAAATTAGAAATAATAGTAGCAACTAGCAAGTGATAATAAACTCTTTTCTTTGGGGTCGGACAACTTTATATCAAGAGAAATTGTACAATAGTTGTGTTTTATTTGTATAATTATGGTGTTCGCACGATTATTCAGTGATTAAAAAAAAATCATAGTCACCTATTATTAAATTCAATTTATGAATTGTTTTTCTTGTATCAAATAAGAACTCTATTAATAATGAATCAACTAGAATGAGTTGTAGAAAAACTCAAACTAAACTTCACACAGTTCACGTTGAAATTTATAGTGACACATTTTTAAAGCCAATCAACCCGACTCCAAACAAAAAAAATGCTGACCAAATTTCAGTGCTTCTTTTGCCAAACGGTAAGCAGCACCATCGCCAATAAGAATTTATACTAAGAATTGAAATATCTATTATTATAAAGTCAAGCGCTTAAAAACGTAACCAAATTGTGTTTTGCCTATTTTATATCACAAAACATAACATAAAAGGATTAGCACAAAGAAAATACTTATTGCAAAAAAAACAAAGATTTTATTGACCAACCACACACAACACATGTGTATCGCACGGATATGAGACTAGTTAATATAATCGTAATCTAATTTTCCAATTTCAGACATTATTATTTAAATTACTAATCAACCCAAGAAAAACACATGGTTAAATTACTAAACCACCCTTGGTATATAGACTCGAACCCGAAGGCACGTGTGCAAGGACCCCTAAGGTCGCTGCAGAGAAGCCAGAGACGATAGCGGTTAACTCTTAAGAGTTGGAGTTGGATAATACAAATTGCAATCAGATCAGACATCAGACAGACCAAAGCCTCACGAACCCAGCAACCCTAAAACCCTCTTCTGTCTTCAAACCCTCCAGGTTTTTTTTTCAAACCACACTAGTCAATCATGGACGTGGATCCTAGTAACTACGATCAACTCGTAAGTATCCCTTCTTTGTTCTCGGTTTTAGTTATGGGAATTTTTTCAGGGTCAACATGACCTCCCAATCACTATGATTATCGCACTTGATTACATCTGGTTCAGTCATTTAGCTTCGTGGTTTATTGTTTATGCTTTGTGATTTTCTACATAGTACTGAATGCAGCTGTTGTTTTGCTGATTAACATGTGTTTTGGGGCTTATTGAGTGATTAGGGATTATAGTCTTGTTTCTTACTTTTTCTCTGATTTTGATATCAATGCTGTTTTTGGTTGTGAATTTATGTTTATGATGGTGATTTTGTGTTTGTGGAATGGACAGGCTATCAATGAGAACGACACTCATAGTGTGGTCCTATCATATCTCGTGCACAACTGTTATATAGAAACTATGGAGTCATTCGTTGCTTCTACGGGGATGAAACAGCCTGCCGATTGTATTGATGATATGGAAAAAAGGAAAAGTAGGTGAATTAATGTCGAGTATCGTCACGTTTATTATATCTTGGATTAATGTTTTAGTGCTTGATGGTTGTGGATGCTTTAGTGGTTGATTGTTGTGGATGCTAATCAGATATTTTTTTCTTTTCTCAGGGATTTATCAATGTGCAGTGGAGGGGAATGCTCTTAAGGCGATTGAACTGACAGAACAGCTGGCGAATGACTTACTGGAGAAAAATAAAGACTTGCATTTTGATCTTCTGAGCCTTCACTTTGTTGAACTTGTTTGCTCTAGAAAATGGTGAGCTAAATTACATTTTGCCAAAGCTTGCGTTAAGTGTTTCTTGCTTTTATAATTTGTTATTTCTTTGGCAGCACAGAAGCTTTGGAATTTGCTCAGACCAACTTGACCCCCTTTGGGAAGGTGGAAAAATACGTGGAAAAACTTGAAGTATGCTTCAGAACCTTAACTCTTTGTCCCGGTTATATTTTGTAATCATGTATGATGTATGTGAGTATGAAGCTGAACTATGTTTTTGCTTTAGGACTTCATGGCCCTGCTTGCTTACGAAGAGCCGGAGAAATCCCCAATGTTTCATTTGCTTAGCAAGGACTATCGGCAGCAAGTAGCAGACAGTTTGAATAGAGCAATTCTAGGTTTGTTACCTACCCAACTCCCTTCATGCTTATCTACAATGTACTTATGCTGCCATGGATATATTTGTATCCTTGGAAATAGTGTAACTTGTTGCTTTGTTATTAGCTGTCATTGAAGCATTTTCTAAATTACTCCCTTTTACCTATTGTTTCTAGCACATTCAAATCTTCCCAGTTATACACCGATGGAAAGGCTAATACAACAGACAACAGCAGTTAGGCAATTTATAAGTGAAGACAATGCCAAGGTAGCATGCAGCTTGTTATTCATCTTTAGTTTTTTTCCTCTCTTTTGTGATCGGCTTTGTTTAGAGCTTAAGTATCACTTCTTATCTGCCCTTCTTTGACCTGTCAAAACTTTATGTTTGCATGATACTGCTAAGTGGTTAGATTATTTTTGTTATGGCTCAAAGTGTTTAGTTGGGGTACCAACTTGGTCATTCTGTCGTACATATGCTATGAAGAGTCAGATAATGGTTCTTTGACTTCTGTCAGAACACAATTGAAGATCCATTTTACTGAATGGAAATCACATTGATTTCGTATATATTTTGTTTTTCTGGGGACTGAGAATTAAAATGCATATGGGTTCATTACTTTATTAGGGCCATGGTCTCTTTTGTAGCCTATGTACAACGTTTGAAAAGTGAAGGGAAGTTGAGAATGTATGCTCATAAAAGGATGGTGATTGGAATGAAGTTGCTGATTCTATTAGTATGGATTGAACACTCTTGTTTTGATCCATTACTCGGATTGTGCTTCAGTGTGTATGCTTGTGTGTATGTTAGTGCATAATTAAAGGGATCATCTTCATAGAAAATGATTTCTCACTCTATTCTCTGTGTGGTTTTGCAGAATGGGTCGCAATCATTTTCTTTGAAGGATTTTCTTAGCAGCTGAATCGAGGAACGCTTCAAATACAACGGATGCGGCTGATGAGCAAAGTCCTACTGTTCAGCATGTATGCCAACATGTTTGCTTCTTATCTTGTTGCCAGAAGTTGAGTCTGGGTCACTGATTGTTTCTTGTATAGAGTAGTGATCAATGCTCTCTGGATTTTCAGATTAGCTGGCCATATAGAAAATCTACAGTTGGGTAAAAGATTTGCGCCAATGAGTTTGATTATGTGAGGATTGTTGGTAGATTTGATGCAAGGTTTACATCTGGTATTTCTCTTTTAGGACCTTATTTCTCACTCTTTGAGTTGCAAACTTTTGTAATCTATCTAAATTATAATGTCATATTGCTTGATGTGATGTAATTTTCGTGTCAGACTGGATGTTTTTTTTGTGACTAGTTCTTGTAAACCAAAATACATATTCTTTTTAAAAATCAGTAATCCAGCTATGATTTTAGCTTTATTTAACGAATGACCACAGAACTGGGCTTAAATCTGGGCTTTGGAATAGCGAACACCAACACCGACCCAAATTTAAATGGGCTGGATACGGACCACTGAACTGGACTTAAATATGGGCTTTAGAATAGCGAACACCAACACCGACCCAAAGTTAAATGGGCTGGATACGGATAATCTGACCCGGCACGGTGCTTTGTCTAACCTTAGTCCCTCTCTTTCTTCAACACTAGTCTCAGATATGGCGTCTCTCTTCTTCACTCCAACCTCAACTTCCTATCTCTTCCGTGAAAAGTCCTCCTTATACGGCACCGTTTTACCTCTCAGGTACCAATCTCTTATCACTAACCTCTTTAAATTTCCCAACACTCAATTTAAACGCCGTTAAAACTCACGGCTCGTTAACTCCACAGGTCTGACCTGAAAGCCTTCAATTTGAGAAGCTCCGGCCACTTTAAAATCAGCTGCCGACTCAGCACCAGAACCAAAGAGTCTCCGTCCTCGTCTCCGGCTTTAAACCCCGACAATTTAATCAAGCAGCCTCACAAGTACTTTGACCAGGTCGTCATAACGGTCCGCTCCGGCGACGGCGGCCACGGCGCCGTGCTCAACATGCCGAACCAGAGACCTGCTAAGCCGCCGCAGGGGAAGGTTGAGAAGGAGAAGGCGAGGAGGAGAGGATTGTTGAAGAGGGACTTCGGTGGGTCCCTCATTCTTCCTACCGGCGGCCATGGTGGTGATGTGGTTATATATGCTGATGAAGAAGAAGATACATTGTTGAAATTTCATAACAAAGGGCGTTACAATGCGAAGCGCGGCGGCAATGTGGCTGCCATGGGAGTGTTGACATCACAGTTGAGGGATGGACTCGCTGCGCCGACTCTGCGCATTGCTGTGCCTGTAGGTTTGTGGTGAAGAATTTGGAGCTTTGTTTTATCGAATAATTAGTGTTGCTATTATGTTTGATAGGATGATGAATTTGATTAGAATGCAGCATTGTTTGGTTCTATTTTGGCTTATATATGTATCTGTGGTGATGTTAGGTACTGTTGTGAAGCGGAAACGAGGGACGTTGTTGCGTGATCTAGCACAGCCAGGTGATGAAATCCATGTAGCAAGGGGAGGACCAGGAGGGGTGAGGCATTTTTTATGTGGAAATTTTCAGTATTTGATTTGCATAAGGCCAATATGGATGTAGATTAGGTTCTATTTTGGTTTTGAGCAGATTAGCTTGGTAGAAATGCCGGAGCGTAGCAAGAAAAAGGTGATGGCTTTGACCACTAATGTGATGAGAGATGATAGTGATAAGGTAAAGTGGTCATGCTTATTTTCACTTAGTATTCCAATGTGATTGTTGTTTGTTGATTTCTTGCTCAAGCAGTTATTTACCTAACTACTTGTTTCTGTACCATTGAAACACTAAACTCTGTGCAATAATCACATTCTGTTCTCTATTTTATATTTTAGAGAAGTTGTATAGTGATTTGTAGATTGTTGCAGGTTTTATCACTTGGTCAACCTGGAGAGGAGGTTAATTTGGAGTTGATTCTACGAGTTGTTGCTGATGTTGGTTTGGTTGTAAGTATTCTTCCCTGTTTTCTATATTGATATGCCTCCTTTCATGGAATGAGAGGAACAAAATTATAGAACAACACTACTTGTAGCAGGTATTAATATGTTTAATAGACTGTTAAAACTTACGTTCAATTATTAAAGGGCCTCCCAAATGCTGGAAAGTCAACCCTTTTGGCAGCTACTACACTTGCAAAACCTGATATTGCTGATTATCCATTCACAACCTTAATGCCAAACCTCGGACGTCTTAATGGTGACCCAAGTTTAGGGGCACAGATGTATACTTCTGAAGCAACATTGGCAGATTTACCTGGTCTTATTGAAGGTGCTCATCTTGGGAAGGTAATGTCTAGTAGCTCATTTATGTACATGTTTGTAGCTAGGAGCTGCTCAATTCAAACTGTCATCCTTTAGGGTCTTGGTCGTAACTTCTTGAGGCATCTGAGGAGGACTCGGCTATTGGTCCATGTTGTTGATGCAGCAGCTGAGGATCCTGTTAATGACTACAGAACCGTCAAAGAAGTATGTGTTTCCTTATAAATTATTTGTATACTATAATCGCGTGATAGAAAAATCTATTCCCTCTAATAATTCAAAACAAATTGGAATCTTGACTTTAATTTTTTTTTTTTTTTTTTTTTTTCATATGGAAAGAACCAGTTTGAGTCGTTATCATTCGCACAAGAGTCTCAATTTTTCTATACTTCCAAATGTCAATATGATCTTACACTGATTATAGGTTTCATAATTTCTAGGAATTGAGAATGTACAACCCTGATTACCTCGAACGACCGTACATTGTGGTATTGAATAAAATTGATATTCCCAAGGTTTGTAATTTTTTTTTTCTTTTCTTTATTATGGCAAGGGCAATGCTTTTTCAAATGATCTCATTGTCACTGCTATCTGTTTTACATATCTGTATATCAGGCAAGTGAGAGGCTTCCATCTCTGACTGAAGAAATAATTAGACTTGGTAGTGATAGGCCATCTACTTTAGATACAGCTCAACCACTGCCAACCGAAGGTGGAAATGCAGATGTACCTTCTTCAGGAGTTCGTAGTAGAGACAGAAAGGAAAAAGGAATTGAAGACTATCCACAACCCATTGCCATTGTTGGAGTCAGTGTTTTGTAAGTTCATCTCTACTATCACTTGGGATGCTTTGTCACATTATTAGTTATAGGCTTAAACTTTCTTTCCTGTTTTGCAAGTACTATCTTGTTTCTCTTGGAACCTACAAGATGCACTTATATTTTACTGCAATGCCAAACAAAAGGACATTCCATTCCTATTAGAAGGATTTTACTATGCCAGACCCAGATTTCCCTGTTTAGTATTGTTTATACCTTGTAGTCATCAGAACTAGTTGTAGGTATCAGAACTACGCCTGCTTAGTTCCATGTATGTGTACTATAAAAGTAGCAACCTAATAGAAAGTTGCATTATTTGGGTTTTGCAGGAAAGGCATCAATATCAATGAGATGCTGAAGGAGATAAGGGCAGCTCTGAGAATGTGCCGTGACTGAAATGAAGCATTAGATTGAGTGTGAAACTATGAGATTTGCGTAGAGCAGAGACAACACCCTTTATGGCATGAGGGTCTTCTCAGTTAGATAGGTTAGACAATTTTGTGGTGTATTTGTATATATGTTGAAGATGTATAGTTCATGAAGTAGACATCATGAATATAATCCTCTTTCTTTGTATGGATTTAACATAGTGAATCCTAACTCCAAAATTTCCACTGGGATGAGTATCTGTTGTTTGTACACTTGAATTCGCATTCCTATCATAATATAGGCGCCTCAACATCGTCATTTGTGCCCGCATTGATATCTATTCTGTTTCTATACTCACTGTTTACACTCAGATTCTCACACATGTAACTTACATTTGAATGAAAAACGCATCGTTTAAGCTTGAGTTGTGCTCGCATTGTTTGGGGCCGATCCGTGCATGCTTCATTTACGCTCGCATGGCAGTCACATTGTAGAATCACATTGCCGTTTTTGTTTATGATCGCCTTGCGCTCGCATCATTTGCGCTCGCGTCGCGCGCCTGCATCATTCTGGCTCGCATCGCCGTTTCTGTTTGTGCTCACATCAATATTCCGCTAACATCTACAACTATAACCTTTTCAGCTAAACATCAATGCATTAGATTCGATCAATCATCATACTTTTCGGATTCTTCTACGTTTGTGCGTTTGTGAGGACTCTACAATGATCAAGTCACAAAACATTCCACTCGGTAACAGGAAAAGATCCCTACTTTGCTTACTACATGTACAAAAGAAAGTGTTGCAAACCAAATCGCACCCTCATCACTCGTGTCACTTTACCAAATGGAGCAGTGAACCATGATTGGATAAGAACAAACTGAGAGCAGGCGCAATGATTATTTACTGGGAAAACCATTACTTCTACTTTGGGAAATCCTTACGGCCTTGGATTCCATCTCTGATATGACTGCGTACGGCCTTATCGGAAACATGGTGGGTCCCAACCAGACTCCATTATATATAAAATATAGAAATAAAAAATGTTCATCCATGCATGGATTTATGAAACCCCACGTATCAACCTACATTGCTAAGTCTCTTGCATGGGTTTAAATTAGGAAATCCCACGTATCAATCTTATAGCACTGCTAATTGTCAAGTTTCCGTTTTGGGAAGTAACGCAAGGTCTTATCTCTTATACCACAAGCCCTTTCAACACCGCCCCCGATGGTAAATGACCATTGTCCACAATCGCTCCTCTCTTCTAACTTCTAATCCCATGAACACATTTCTATATACAAAGAGAGATCGAAAGGAAAAATATATCAGAAAAAAATGAAAAAGCAAAACTGGAATGTTACTCCTGTTTGTTTGCCACCTGAGCATGTATGCAAACAAGGTGTGCGTTTGGCCATGTGTGTATAAGAGAAGTAAACAGTGAGGCTTGGCATGGACACGATCTGTCTTGGTCACCTTGACAAGTATCACTGCAGCCCCAGCAAAGGCCACGTTTCAGGTATGCCCCCATTACTCCAATCTGGCTCCTACTCCTCTTATAAATCCGCCACCCTTTCAGTTTTGACTCAGACAACTCTTTCTTTCCCTCTCAGTTTTCTCTCTGAAAATGTTGAAATCCGGGATGAGTAGCAGTGTTGGGGTTGGGGAAAGAAAAACGGTGAAGAAGCCCGCGCAGGCCAGCTCTAGGAAGGGGTGTATGAGAGGGAAAGGAGGGCCAGAAAATGCTATGTGCACTTACAAGGGTGTTAGGCAAAGGACTTGGGGGAAATGGGTGGCCGAGATCCGCGAACCTAATCGTGGAGCTCGGCTCTGGCTTGGGACATTTGACACGTCCCATGAGGCCGCCATGGCCTATGATGCTGCTGCCAGAAAGCTCTACGGATCAGAGGCCAAGCTCAACTTGCCGGATCAGATTGTACCCCAATTTCAAGACCCTCCTCCTGTTCAGAACAATAATCTCCAGATGGTGCAGATGGCGAACAACACATCAGCTAGTACTGCTGCATGTTTTCCACCGGTGACCGGAGTAGTGAACAATGATATTTCCGTACCGATTTTGCTCCAGGACGGTACTAACTTCCCGGTTCCGATTCCTTTTCCTAATCCGAGCATGCAAACCTCGTATGGGAACGCATACGAGCAGAACAACAGCAACAGCAGCAGCAACAACAGCAACTTCAGCAGCAGCAACAACACCATCATGCCTATGGAAACAAATAAGGAGAAGAACCAAGCAATTGACCAAGGGTTCTGGGAGAACGTAAATATGAACGTGTTGCCGGTGTTTGATGACTCCATATGGGCCGAGGCCGCCATGTCCATCGATTTTCCGGTGATTGAGAATCACGGTATTTTTGCCAGCAACTTCGTTGATGGAAATGCTTGGGAGGCTTTACCTGCTTCTTGGTGCGCTTAGATACTTGGGAATCGAAGCTACCAACACCTCAAGTCTGAAGTTTCAAGTTTCAATACTGAACATGGTGGGCAAACTAAGTTGGCAACTTGGCATAATGTAAACTAGTACTTAGAGCATATATATATACGTATGTACGATGTGTGGACTGTGTGTATATCTATACTATATATATAGTAGAAATATGTAATCTATATATGGAACCGAACTATATATGGGCGGCATCGCCGAGTGGGTTTCTGTAGACTTAGTCAGGCTCGATGGCTCATTCTATCATTATGTATATATCCACCCGATCGACCGTCTGGTTCTCGATCTATGTTTCTGTTCTGTTTATCTTGTTTTAATTTCTACTCGGTCATTCTGAGTCAGTCCTTGCACTATATTATAATTCTGCAAGAGCCATTGTACCATGTTTATTTCTCGTATATGAACACTTTGCAAGTAGATGCCAATCTGTTTGTGCCTCTGCTACTGCTTCTTCTCTGCCTAGCTAATTTACGTTTTCTTTATTCGACCACAGATAAGATTTAGCAGAGCTATAAGCTACAGTTTTCGTCCTGTTATGAATTTCGTTTCGAACTTTTATTTGAATTCATGCCTCCTACTAATAGTTTAGTTCATGCAGGACTGTATTTTCTGAAGTAGGGGATGTACTTCTTTAACCTTTGAAGTTTGAGCCTATCCAAGTGAAACTATTCTTAGTGAGTTGTCTGTAATATGGCGCAATATCCTAGTGATAAAACTACAGCTTCAATCTAACGCAATCCTCTCCGGTGCTAAACAAGAAGGAAAAGACTGAAAGCAAGGTGACGGCAAAAACACTTTCCGGCAAGTAACTCACCGATAATAATCAGACCCTAAAATGATAAAGAGGCATGATCCTATGTTACATACGAAACTGCCAAATACACAGTTTGCTGAAGACACAACCAGCTAGACTAAGAACTTGACAGCAGGACCGAAACTCTGGCCGAATTAATGAATTACCCTCCTTTGTGGGAAAGATAATATAGCAGTAAATCGAAGCCAACTTAATTTGTGCGTTTGTGCCTCTGCAGTTTTTCTTTATTTATAGCTCTGAGATAGATATGTGAGTTCTTATCCAGTTTTTCTTTTGGCTGCATGACCTTGAAATCTGTTGGAGCAGAGCAAGAGCTGAGGGCTATTACGTCTTGTAATCGACTTTCAGGTATCCTTTTCCTAGTTTGCTTACAACTTGTATTTGAACGTTTCCGTCTTATTAAATTTGGGAGTCCGTTACTCTTTGACCCTTACATCTTATAAGTTTGAACTTTATCCCCAACACAGCTCAGGCTGGAGTACTACTAACATTGCATCCAGCTCTGCAGCACTACACATAAATTTACAATATTTGAAAGTAACTGATTCTTTGTGGAGGGAGTAACTTGTTTTGGGCCAAGAATTGGGTATACAATTTACAATGCAGTTATAGACTTATAGGGATGATGACTGCTCCAAAGTACTTTTCCAATATCTGTTGCGTAACAATAAAGAATCAGCTTCTACTGCTTCACCATCTTGATTCCTATGCCAACTGAAGAAGGCATAGCTTCTGTTTTTGATCTCAAGAATCCCATGGCCAAAGCTAGCTTCACGAAATGCCGAGTAGCTTGGCTGCGGTTCAGTCATTCTGCATATAACAAAAATTTAACCAGTCAATACAAAATAAGATTTATAATATTGAATATTACTAGTATGTTTGCACTACATACTCAGTAACCAATCCTTCAAGATTTCCTCCATCTCCAATTGTTATGTAAACTGGGGCTGATTGGTCACTAATGGGAGTGCAAAGTCCATTCGTTATGTTGTATGCAATGTTTGATATCCTTTCCTGTGTAGATCACAATATGGCTTTAGACTAAAATCACTGAAATAAATCATCATCATAGTGTAAATTATTGTCTACTTACAGATCGCTCATAGGCATGAACATGGCCGGAAAAGACAACGTCTACTTTATAATCCACAAACCATTCCTCATACATGACCCTCATGGTTTCACCTTCCATATAATGATGCACATAGCTGCTATATATTGGACAATGCACAAGAACAATAAGCCATGGTGTCTCAGTTCTGTTCACTTTAGGCAACTCCTTTTCAAGCCACTTATACTGGGGAGTATATTTTCCTGCAAATTAAAGTTATGTGAATGCTGGGACTTTTGATATAAGATATGGAAGTGATGAAACTAAACATTCATATTACCTACCATATGCTGAGTAAGCGGACAAGACTATGATATATGCTGAAGATCTCCTGATGGAGTACCACAGAGGAGATGAACTATCTGAAGCTTTGTATGGAACAAAATACCGACTTGTATATGGCTTGAACGGTATACTTTCACCCTGCATTGACATTTTTACCGTTATTTTAGTATGACTCAACTGTTAACTAAAGCGAGCATTCCAATTGTTAACTAAGGCGAGCATTGGTGAAGCAAATTCTAGAAGTAATATCAGGCACAATCCTTCTGTAAAATTGTAAGCTGTAGAACAAAGAACACACAAATAAGAGGCATACATATTGAGGAGCATAATCAATTTCATGATTTCCAGCAGTCCAAATCCAAGGCTGATAGGCAGCATTTCTCTCTACGAATCTCCCCCATGTATCCCATCTTCGATTGTCATGAAATGGATAAGCATCTGCATAAGAGAGGTCCCCAACGAACAACACTGTCTGTCCTTTTGCTGGGTTTAACTCATAATGAGTAAGTGTTCGATTTGAATCAGGGGTCTGACCAATATCCCCTGCTCAAAATGCTCAGCTAAGTAAGAACAAGATACAGTGCACAACAATTTGGTAAGAACACGATACAATGCACAACCATATAGTTAAAAAGCTTCATAAAACATGTCTGCTATGCATATATAGTAGATGACATGTTAACCTTAATCTGATCTAGCAGCAATGCTTAGTAAGCTCAATGATTCCAGTAACTGCATATGAATTAAGAGAACATAATAAACTAGAAAACAGAAATTAAATTACCTATGAGGCCAAAAGTATAGGGAACATCAGGACCAACTTTAGGAGGCGTTATAAACCAAAATCGTCTTGTGGTATTCCCAGTCCCAACTTCATAGTAGTATTTGGTGTCAAACTGCAGTTGTCATGCAATAAAGTATGTACCTTCAATTCGATTCGATTCAAAAACAAAGGAAAAATGGGAACTAGTACTGAGTACTAAGTACTTACCTCTAAATTGTAAATGGTACAGTGATGAATGTAACCAGAAGTGTAATTGAAATAGTTGTAAGTAAGAACAATGCCATGAGCAGTTTTTTTCAGATTGCTGCTATTCTCTGCCCAATAAGCCACAGTACTTGAACCAGGTTCATTTGGAGTCACCCAAGACACAATCACTCCCTTCCCCTCATGATCCCCTTGTGTTATATGAACCTTCACCAATCAATCAATCAATCAATCACAATTTCAACTCCCAGAAACTTAAAATAACACTACAATCGCCCAAACAAATCAAAACCCACAAACAAAACTCATAATCAAAGTAACGATCTTGAACTGTCCATACCTGTTGAGGGGCATTATAACCAGGAGGTGGTCGGAACACATCAGAGTTTAAAGGCATATCATGGACCAAGTCATCGTTCCTCAAGTAACTACTTGTGATCCCACTTTCACAAAGCTTCATAGAAAGAATCAGTACTAGAATCGTAACTGCTACAAGCCCAGTTGAGTTGTCCATCTCGGTCTTCCTCATCTGTTGCTTCATCCAAAGTCTGATACTTCAAGGGTGGACTGTAGATAAGACAATGGAGTAGATACTACTACTTCTGCAAGTTGCTATTTTTGGAGTGTATTGTGGCAAACAGTTGGTAAAAATGGCCAATGGCTTTCCATTTTTACGCATCGAATATTCACTGCTGGAAACGAATATGCGTCTATTGGGTTCTATTCTAATCATTGGATGGATGAGTATTCTTCGTTTTCGAATATTCACCATCATTCAGGAAAGGCGTTCTGCCATTCACGAGACAGAAATCCGTTCTGCCGTTCAAGAATTGTGTTTTACCAGACACTCATTACAAGAGGATCTCAGTCCGATTTTACTCGAGCCCTCCTTTGGTTCACGGAAAAGAAAGCAATTCATTTGTTTTTCTCATGGAAAGAGAAAGAGAATGGAAAGGAAAATTTCCGCGAACTTTCTATTCCGATATTTGGTAACATAAGGAAAATCATCCGGAAAGTTGTTAATAAATGTAATTAAATAATGTATTGTGAGTAATAAATGCAAGAAAAGAATGTGGGAAAGTGATTTCATTAGATTTTAGGAGGAACCACTTTTCTTCCTATTTTATTTTCTATCACGAAAGTGTTTCTCTTCCTTGTAGCATCCCAAACGCAGAAAATGAATAACTTTTCTTTCCTAATGTTTTCTTTCCGTGAATCAAACGAAGCATCATTCTAGGAGAACTCGATGCCTATGTTACAAAATCATATTCGAGCTCGTGTTGCAGGCTCATATTACGCTCTACTGTGTAGAATTGTACCGGCACGGGCTCGGCCCACTTTTATTGGGCCAAACAAAATTCTGTTTCCGTCATTGTTTACATGTTTCTTTTTCTCTAGTGGAATCTTTTTGTTTGAGTAGTTTGCTTGCTTCACCCCATTATTTCAAATTGTTCCAATTGCTCCAATTGCAGTGCACACGTACATTATAGGCATTAAGCTAATGCCATATGGATACATGTAGACTTAGATTCTTGTCCATCACTTTGACTAGTACTCACATAGGCGGCAGTCTGACTAGTTCCTAAACATCACTCTTCTATTTCTTTCATCATTGTAATGTCCACCATCGCATTTGCCTTATTCTGCAGCATTTTGCTAGCTCACATAGCCCTCAAACTCTTGGTATTGAATCATTTACCTGTTCTCTGCCGCCCACAAGAAACACTTAAAAACAGAAATTACAGTGCAGACTTACTTGTCAAATACTGCGTAAACGTCCAAGTCATATAAAGTCATACACAAAGCCTTTCTTACGCAATGACAGCGATCGAGTTCTGATTCTTACACCAGACGGAGCTTGAATAAATAGCTACTTGCAACATGCATGTAGCATCATAGCCTGAAACTCAAAATTCTGATAACTTGAGCATCAATGGAGAAACTTGAATCATCTGCTGCTGCTGACCAGTATGATAAGTCCTTCATTCAGCCTTCGATGGAGAAGTTTGAACCAGCTAATTATAGTGAAGATATTAAGAAGGTAATATTTCCTTTTCATTTTCCTTTAACTTTTTCGATTATCGAAGGTATTCATCGATCACTTGAATACTATTTTTATTTTTTCAAACATAAATACGTAGGAAGGAAGCTTATCAACAAGTCTGGTAAGCAATGGATGCGTGGACTTTCGCGGATATGTTGCAAACAAAGAAACAACTGGAGGATGGAAGGCCTCTCCATTTATCATCGGTACTTAACTTTAGTTAGTTACAAGCAGAATATATTAGTTGCAAGTTCATCTAAGTTACTGTAACATCTCGACAATTGATTAGTTGTACATAATTTGCATGACTGCAGTGAATGAGGTAGCAGAGAGGCTCGCATTTTTCGCGATTGCCGTGAACATGGTGGCATATCTGGTGTTTGAGATGCGGCAATCGCTACCGAATGCAGCTACTCATGTAACAGATTGGATCGGAGCTGCCTACGTTCTCACCCTGTTTGGAGCTTTTCTTGCTGATGCTTACTTAGGCCGCTTCAAAACCATCATTATTCCCCACCAAAACAAAGATATTTAAACTTCGTTGGGCTTGAACCTGAATTAAACGTAATCTTTCCAAATATAGGGGATGGGTTTGCTGACTGTGTCAGCCTCCGTGGACAGCTTACGTCCCTCTCCATGCACGGCAAGACCATGCAACAAAGCAACCGACGGCCAAACATTCTTCCTATACGCTGCACTCGGCCTCATAGCTCTCGGAACCGGTGGCATCAAACCGTGTGTCTCGTCTTTTGGAGCTGATCAATTCGATGAGGCTGATTTTGATGAAGTACAAAAGAAGTACTCGTTCTTCAACTGGTTTTTCTATGGCATAAACATGGGTGCGCTCTTGGGCATTACACTACTCGTTTACATACAAGACAATAAGGGGTGGACTTGGGGATTCGGAATCCCAACAGTTGCCATGGTTTGCTCGATTATCATCTTAGCTGCCGGAATTCCTAAATATCGTTACCAAAAACCAATGGGAAGCCCCTTCACTAGGTTTGTTCAGGTCATCGTTGTCTCATTGAGGAACCACTCGCGTGGTGTTGAAGTGGGGAGTCAAGCAGCATTATACGAGGTCAGGACCGAGGAGTCTGATATTGTGGGTGCGCGAAAGCTACGTCATACTACACAATACAGGTTATTTACGTTCCCACACTAAACTAAATGAAACTTTGTCACAAACTCACAATATATTTTACTTACAACCAAAATATACAGTGTACAGTAGCTCTATATCTAATATGTGCATACTTGCAGATTTCTGGACAAAGCAGCAGTTATAACAGACCTAGAAGACATCCAAAAGACTCGTTGGAGGCTTTGCACAGTGACCCAAGTTGAAGAATTGTTATAACGAATGTAAGAAAAAACACAGAATTACGTGGTTCACCAACGATGTGTTGACTACGTTCACGGGCAAAAGAGAACAGTTTATTTATCTTGAGGAAAACAGAGTACAGAATACAATTAGGTTTAAGATGTTTATATACTAAACCCAAAAGTAAAACCTAACCCAACATAACAGATATCGTGGGTGCTCCCCGCCTCTGTCAGCGCCACCAGATGACTAGTTCAAGGCATATACTAACAAGAATTTAAGTGCTTCGTTAGGGTGCTCCCCGTATGAGCATCAACCATAGCTCTATCCATCTCTTTCGCTCAACTGTCGACCTTCTTCATCAGCCAAGCTGCCCTAATGAACCGCAAGCTTGGCAGCAACTTTGAAATCCCTGCAGGTTCTGTTCCCGTCTTCAGCGCCATCAACGCTCTCATTCTCGTACCTATCTATGAAAAATGGATGGTTCCGGATCTACGTAGGCGGACAGCCCACCACCGTGGCATCACATCGTTGCAAAGAATGGGGATCGGACTCTTTATCTCCATCTTTGCTCTGGCTTCGGCCGCTTTGGTAGAGAAGAAACGCCGAGACCACTACTCAAAACCGTTTAGCATGAGTGTGTTCTGGTTGCTTCCGCAGTTCTTCCTAATTGGTGCTGCCGAGGTTTTCACTTACGTGGGACAGTTAGAGTTTTTCTACGACGAAGCTACGGATGGTACGAGAAGTATAAGTAGTGCAATGTTCCTGAGTGAGATAGGAATTGGGAGTTGGTTAAGCACTGCACTCGTTAAGATCATAGAGAGTGCAACTGGTGGAGAAACAAAAGGGTGGTTGCAGGGTACTCTTAATAAGAGCAAGCTTGATAATTTCTACTGGATATTGACGGGCATTAATGCCCTGAATTTCGTGGTGTATCTGTGGGTTTCACGGCGTTATAAAGGCAGACGTGGAACCGACACAAGTGTGAGAGACGGGGAAGAGGTGGAGAACCGATCATGAGTTGTAAGTATAGGGAGGGCATGAACATTTGAACTTTTAAAGCATGATGAGAAGTCTTAATCTGTTTAATGTAATTGATTTTTAGTTTCAGTCGTGATTTAATGTAATTTTGAAGTGTTTGCATTCATTCATTTTTGTTATTAGATACATACAATTGTTTGATTTGTTTTATCAATTGAGAAGCTTCCAAACAATTCTGATGCACCGGTTCAAGGTGACACACTCATTCACAAAATAAATATCCTCAAGCAGGTTTATATACTCTTCTTTTGTCCCATTAAAAAAACGTATAAATCATTGAAAAATGAATCACTCGAAATAAGATATATGAAATTTAGAACATACATGCAACTACTAATAATGCATCCGAAGTTTATACTCATTTAGAGATAAGTTTTTCTCATAACTATGTCTTTCTTTTTCATTGACGGAGGAACAGAATGAATACGCAATGGATGCCATTCACATCACTAAAAGGAAATCTACATCATAATAGAAATGCATGCTTTGGCAAAAGTTACCAATGTTATAATTATGGAGAATATATGGAATATTTTAACATTACTCTTCGATGATGTGATCTTGGGATCCAAACTACAAATCATACAAAAAATCTTACCTACGACTTTGTCACCACACTAGCTAACCCATGTAGACTTTACCCGAGTCGAAAAGGGTATAGAATTGAATTCAACCCATATCTCTCATTTGTTTCACAAGATGTGATAGTATACCTTCACATAAACGTATTGGGATAAACTATATATGCCTATTGCATTCTTGTGAAATTGTAATTTCTAGTTACCATGGCAGCTCTTGAGTCTCTTTGTAACTCCCTTGGTAATAAAACAGAGCTATCAAAGAAAAAAATGCATGACTTTAACCGATTTCGGATCCATTGGTACAATGTGGGCAATGCCTTTTGGTAAAAACAAACCATAAACTACCATAATATTAAAGCATACTGTGTGCTCCACATAGCTGACAATGATCATGATACTGATCCCCTGAGATCTCTCTCTTTGATTTTCCCTCCCTCCCCGACTAAGAGAAAGCGACTGAGTAAAAGTGCAAAACCAACAAAAAAGGAAGAAGAACACCTTCATTACACACACAAGTTATCTGATCATCATATATAAGCTACTGTAGTACTACTGGTACTTCTTCTTTTAGTTCCTCCTCCTCTTCTTGAAGGACAAAAGCTGCATGTCGTCACTTAAAAGATATAAGAACGAGGTGGATGGATGATCAGACATTTTCTGTGGATGGAGGAATGAGTGGTTCAGTGAGGGACGTCTTGGTTTGGCTTTTCCTGTTGTTTGAGAGCACATTATCACTAGGAGTCGATTGAATTGGAACTCTTAAGCCGGCCGCAGCAAACTTCCTTTCTTCGCTTTTACCCCACAACACCGCGTACAGTCCCACTATGATCAGTATCGCTCCGATGATCCTGTACGTCCAAAATTACCATCCAATATTATCAGCATCAACATGCATGTATATATGAACGTTAACTAAACAATTACCAAGCAGTTGTGTTACCACGCAAAAGTGCTTCCAACAAAAGCTAGCACTCCCCTGGATAAGTTCTAATTAATTGAAATATCGTTTTATTCAACACTTTAGATGTGTCTTTAATTATAATTTTGAAGGCGTGCTCGTGTGTGCATTATTACTTTACTAAAATGGATCAAAACATAAGGTCAGGGTGTGTGTGTAGGCTTGCAATCCTACAACGTACTGGGGTTTTGATTCATGAATATGGAGGTGGCAATAAGGGCTAGCTAAGAGAATGATGGATTATGATTTCATGAATGGAGCCAGGGCTAAGTGGTTAGGGCTTACCCTCCCAAGTAGAACTCCTCGCCTAAAGCGACTGAGGCCATAATAGCGACAACGAGAGTCTGAACAGGTTGATATACAGCAACGAAAACAGGGCCCCCTCTGTCGATGCACCATATCTGTACAGCGAATGCGATCCCTGATGCAACCACTCCCTGCAGATTAACTTCCATTAATTCACCAAAAACAGAAACATTCAATTAAAACTGCAAGTTAGTGAATCACTATCTATCATGCATCATCATTTCACTTTCGACACCCACCACCCTCCTGCATTATTGCATTTCCACAAAAACTTCCTTTTCTCTTTCCCAGTATTATCATGGAGCCTAGAAACTACTGGCTAGCACATGAACAAGGTACCCCTTTTGTTCTGAGAGACTTTATTTGTGCCCTGACAACCACCGTCAACTGACTCCTATGAAAATGACACAAGAGCTAGACGCTATGAAAGAGAGAAAAAGATTTTGATCGACCAAAAATTCTAAAGGAGAGTGACTGATAAGGCTTCAGGGAGGTCGTTATTAATTAGAAAGGCTAGTTAAGTAGAAAATTTGATAGCATTAATTATCTCATTAAAATTTTCCTGATTTAATTTTACTATAGTACTGAGTACTGACCGCATATAATATGCTGAAGACTTCTCCACCATTGTGGAAGATCCAAGCCTGAGCGTCTCTTTCAAAAACCGCAGCGATAATGATGAACTGAATAAGACCAAAGAAACAGGTGTAGGAGGTGACGGAGAGCCGGGCCGGGTACTTCTTGAGAACTGGGGCTTGGAGGACGAGCCAGCCGGACCACGAGAGACAATGGCCGATCAGGTAGAGGCAACCTAGAGTCCAGCTCTTACCCTTTGCATCGCCAAGTACTGACATGGCGCTAGTAGTAATACTCGACATTGATATTGATGACGAGGCACTGCTCATCATCATCGTCTCCAGTGGTTTTGTTGGGCTGTATATGGCTGGACCTTTGTATAGAGTAATCACTGATGCTCCGGCCACGCAGAAAATAGTTCCGGCAACCTTTGCAATACCGTCCTTGCGGTCTAGTCTTACTTTCTCGATTCTGTATACAGACAACGCAGTTTTGGACATGAGCACGAAACAAACGGTAAAACAAAAATAAAATTAATTAAAATAAACTAACTAATTGTGGCCTAATTACCATACCTGAGTAAGGCTGCCATGAGAAAGGTAATGGCTGGCACAGAGTTTTGTATAGCGGAAGCAAAGGTGGGTGATGTGTTGTCTAATCCCAGTAAGTAGAATCCTTGGTTTGCTGTTATTCTGTTTGATAACAAAAAATATCATCAGTAAATTTATTTAATTAGCAGAAACACCTTTACTCATACAAAAGGGTTTTCTTTTGTCCAAATTTGTATATCTCTTTTCTCATACCCGATAAGCGCAAGGCAAAAGAACTGAACGAGAAAGTTGAGATTGATCGGAGGCCTGTCCTTCCTGATCACCACAGAACAAGAAGAACGTTAATTACAAATCAAGTAATCATATTATTGTAAAAAAATACGCTCATTTTCAGAAGATATAAAAGGAAGTTGTGGATATGTACTTTTCCAGAAAATAGGCAAACGGCAGGAGCAGAAGCAAAGCGATGATGTTCCGGTAAACCGGAAAAACAAGCTTAGAAATTCCCATATTGAGAGCAAATCTAGAGACGACATGGAAACCGGCATAGCCGAACTGCAAGGCCAGCATGGCTCCATGAAGCTGAAACTTCTCAGGCACCGAGCACCACACCCTCTTGTCAGAGCCACCTTGGTCGGCCATTTCTTTTCCGAATGAGTGAGATCGATGAGCAGGATGGAAGATGAGGAAGAAGGGTGATGGATGATGTGTTAGGGTAAGAATCGGAGGGTATAAATACAGAGGGAAGTGAAGACTGTGAAAGAATATCTGACCCTACAAGGGCCCTAAAAATAAGTAACGTCAACTGTTGCTAGCCTTCAAATGTTTTTGGCTGTCTCCCACAACCCGCATACACATATTCCTACTCACTCTTTCAAAACTCAGTCACTTCCCAGCTGACAAGACAACCCTAATCGATCGCACTTCACTAAATTATATATTACCTTCTTTGCATTAGGAAATTTGACGTACAGGTTCTTCTGTATTATTGTCATAATTAGGGTAATAGTGTAACAGACTAACAGTTTCTGTTTTGGCACCACGCTATTAATGATGATAATTAAGCCGTCGTTGAATGCATATTTGGTTTTAGGAAGAAAGATAGCGCGCACGAGGGGAGGTGGGAGCACCATGCGGACTCATCCCTTATGATCAAAACCCTAAAACCCTACCACACCCACATATCCATTCCCTACCACCCTCAATCACAAACAGGCCAGCTTTATTTAGAACATTTTTCTAGCATGTATTTCAATTATTTATTTCTGTTAATCATATAGGGTCATCATCATGAATGTATAAATAAAATCAAGAACATTACATTCCCCTAGAGCCATATTTTAGTATGATAGGTAGCGAATACAAGTATTAATCTATATCGGCCGTACATTCATCACACATGGATTGACACCAAGGAATATCCTTGTAATGATGTTTCCATTACCTTCACTATGACGTACATTGTATATATTAACAATTTAAGAAACTGATTAATTTGGTTAAAAAATTGTTGTAATTTGGTTTTTGAAAATATATTTATTGGACTTGTCAAACTAGTCATTGTCAAACTAGTCATTGCAATATCAACCACTTACCTTCTTTTTTTTTGAATTAGTAGTCAAAAATATATTATTCAGTAAACAGGGATAAAATCCCCAATAGGGGCGACAATAAGAATTACTCCCTATGACAATTAAGCACCTAGCTGCACCTAGGAATTCAACAATCAAAAGGACATCTAGAATATCGTTTATAGCTGTAATAACCCGATTTTTAATCGTGTTAATTATATTAAATTTATTGTAATTATTGGAAACATGTTTTACGAGTAATGAAATGTTTGTACGCGTTGGTCAAGTCGTTACGCGATGTCGAGAGTGTGTTCGATAATTAAAAGTCGAAAAACGCTAAGTTTGAAGGGTCCAAAAGTTGACTTTTTGATTCGTTGAGAATTTCGAAAAGTTTCCTTCATGACAATCGTAGAGCTCGACGATACGAGTTCGTAGACACGCGGCACGCTTGAAACGGACGTCGTATGAAAAAGTTACGACATGTTGAAGTTATTCCAAAAAAAATATGAAATTTCTATAAATAGTAATTTAATTTCAGAAAAATCAGAAAATTCTGAAATTATCCGGAATTATCGCGATTTACTGTTCATCGTCTCCAATTCGAATCCGGAGCTTCTTTCGCGTAGATCTCCCTCATCCGGCCACTAATCGAGGCGTGCGACCTGTCAAAGTGTTCATCTCGACGTCCTCTTCCGTTTGAGCTAAGGATCGGCACCGGAAAGTGGCTGTGCTCGGCGCAGCAAGCGGAGGAAGCGACTGCCGCCGTACATGGCGAAGCTGCGACCGCGTCCGGCGGAACCGGAGCTCGTGCCACCCACCAATCGGTTCGTCTTCTCCTTGCGGTCCTCTTGGTGTAGGTGGTTGTCGCCGTTTCAAGCCGCTGTGACCGGATCGAGAAACGTCTCCGATCGGGTCGACCCGACCCGTTTCAACAGTTCAGATTCGGTTCGACCCGACCCGCTTCAGACCCGACCCGGAGTTGACCCGACCCGGTCAACGTTGACCACTGACCGTTGACCGACGTTGACCGTTGACTGACGTTGACCGGTACTGTAGCGATCCGACCCGACGCTATTTCAGCCCGATTCGACCCGTTCTCTCCGAGGCCCGACGCGAAACGGATATTTACCATTTTTTATGAATTAAGGTGAGTAAACCACAGTGTATTCGTATTAAATACGAGTTGATTATGAATTAATTACAGTATATGGATCGTTATATGCAAAATGATTTTATGGAATTGATATTTGTTTTAAATTGAATGAACTTGATCGACTACGGTTCATTGGTAAGTAAAATGATTTTAATATAAAAATGATTTTCAAAGGGTTTTACGATCAATGACTATAGTTGGTATTAGTGGACTATTCCTGAGTGAATGTCTACGTATATATATATTTACGTGAAATATATAATGTGAGTGTGCAATTGGGTGAATGTATTATGTTATGAATTTATCATATATGTGATTATATGAGTGGTGTGATGTGTGGTTGTGTTGGTATAGAAACCAACGATTGAAGTAAGATCTCACCAATAATGGTGAAAGTTCTTACATGTGTGAGGAGAGGATCTCGCCTAAGTGGTGAAAGGGATCCTTCTGGCAAGTATGTCGGGACCAAGCCTTTGGCCGGGTGATTGGTCACGATCAGTTAGAGCTCTAGTCTGTTTGCCTTGTGAGATTTGTAGGGGAATGACGTTGGTCAGTGCGCCCCTAGTCTTACTCTTTTGGTTGATTATGCATAGTGAATCTTATAATATACTTGTTTTCCTTTGTTGATTTAATTATTTTTTTATCATGAACTTGTTTTTTTTACTCACACGAGCTTTGAAAGCTTACCGGGTTCGTTGTTTACAACCCGGTGCACCAATTGATGGTGTAGGGGTTAGACCTGCAGGTGAGGACCAGAAGCCAGGGAGCGGCATCTGAGTCGCACGGCTAGTAGGTGTAGGCCTTGGTCTAGCTTGTAATTATCTTTTTGGGTTAGAGAGTAATAGTGAGAGACTCTTTTCTTACATCTATTTTGTTAATGATGTAATATTTTGAATGTATCGAGCCACACACTTAAACTCTGTTGTTTTCCTTGGTTATTGTATGATAACTTTCAAGTGATTGAGTTTATTTGTAAATTTTAACATTGTCGAATTTAAATTTTATTATTCAAAATTCGTAGTGTTACAATAGCACATTTATTTTCACAGACTCAAAACATTCATGAACAGGCTAGAATAAAGGATAACAATCCATGAGTTGAGTCTGCCCTTGATCCAAAATTAGATCTGACTATGGATCATAATCAACCAAGGCCATCCCGAAAGAATAGCTCACATCAACCAACTAACACATTTGGAACTAACACAGTTGGACTTAGTAAAAGCCCAATTTCTCATCAGCCCAACCATACCAAACCCTAGGGGTAATGACGTCAACCACCATGCATTTACCATAACCATCGCCGAACCTTCGACGAAACTCTCGACCAGCAGACCAGGCCTCCAACCCACCACCCCTCCAAGGCAACTCTGCATCATCTCCACCATCGGCGGCACAACCACACCATCTACGACATCAATTCCTAAGCCCGAATCAAGGATCTCGCCGCCGACAAAGCCAACAACACCCCGGGACTGATCAACCTTGGACCCGAAAGTTACTTGATTAAAAAGTAGGGGCAATGACGTCAACCACCACGCCTTCACCTTCGCCGTCGCCGAGCCTTCGACGCAGCTCTCGACCTGCAACAAATCAGGTTCCAGAAGAAAACCGACGTCGTAAGAGGCCAGAGCAACACCACACTGCCAAGATGCCAAACCACCCGTAAGAGGCATCCAACTACACCCGGTAGCACCCAGATCTGAATCCCACCAATTTGGAATCGGATCCGATACGAAAAGCCGAGAAGCGTCCTCTGAAAACTTCGTTTGAGAGAACCTGACAAGATGCAAACCATATGGTCGATGAACTTCAGTCTCCACCACCACCATCAGTAAAAGAAAAAGGCAGATAAATCGCTATCAGTTAAGATGGAGAACCCCGTCGCTACAATTGAGCAAGCACAAGCGGAAAGCTCCCCCACCACCAATCACAGCCTTTGTAGGAGGAGGGGAGAGGGAAAAGAACCACTGCCCTGGTTTTTGTGATTCACTGTCGTCGACCATTTTGGTAGGATTTTGTCGAAAGCGGCCGCTTACTAGAAAAAAACCCTAGCAGAGCTTGATATTCTCATATCAATCACTTATCTTAATTTAGTTATCATAATCAAAGGACTACATTAAATTTTGCATCCACACACAGGATTGGAAACATGTATGTTTTCAACACTATTAATTAAAGTTTAAATCTCAATATAATTTTAATATTAGTGGAAAAGAAGCGTTTTGACACAACGGTACATATTATAGATAATTAAAAAAACAAGTGTACTTGTACGTTATTCATTTTAAATCCAAGTCGTCTCATGTTTTTATGACATTGTTAGACAAATAAGCTTATTTAGCCGGTTGAAAGCGGAGACCAAATTAACCATATGTCAAATGTCAAGTTAAGGATCAAGGGATCTATAAGTCTTCTTTTGGATTAGAATCACGGTTGTTTTGATATTGGAATGGGAATGAACAAAGATGTACACGCACCCCATTTTGTTAACTCTATCTATCTCAGGACCATTGAACATTTGTTTTCGAAAAGATAAAGGGGCAGCCAACAAGAGGAATCCCCATCTTTTCTGCGCGCGCTTTTCTTTTGGGATATACACCATCAAATTTTAAAATGACCTATACAACTTAGAAACGTTAGATAACCTTAATCAATTGAGTTAAAGCATCTTTAACTTTGGTCGATCGATCTTAATCATAAGATTGCTGATCGATCATCCTCTAAGCAAAGTCCTAATGAATGAAATAGTGCTTCCACTAGCTAAGTGAGCACTCCCACTCCATCCAGGGCCGTGCAGTAGTTCTCCGATATAAAAAATGAAATGAAGCCTCTCTTCACTTTAAGAGACATGTTGCCGGCCACCCCTTCACTTGAGACCACCATCATTTCTAAAGCAAAGAAAGAATAGCCAGGCCTGCCTTGCCCAGGAAGAAGATCGAATATCTCTGTAGGAGCTTTTCTGGAGTCGTTAAAAGGTTTTTTCTTTGACAGAAGGAATTTGTGATAATACTTGATTATTGTTCTTGGTACATAGTCAATAATAATGTTAAACTGCATGCAAAAGTTAAGAGGAAGGACACGGGGGTCTGACCCGGCCTGCATGAACCGGTCGGACAACACCCTGACCAAGCCAGTTGGGTTGCTAATTGCATTTGCCCTATTCACAAATATTTCTTTCTTTCTTATTAGTAAGTACATGCCTGACAGCTAAATTTGGATTTGCTTTGCACGAGCGAATCTTCCAACCCAGTTTTTGGTCGACACCCTTTGACTCCTTCTCTTTGACTCCTTAAACACTAATTTGATTCTTCTCCTTCAATAATTTTGATTTCAACACTGTACGTTGTACGTAGAATACATGAGATATACACAGATAATTGATTAGAAATGCTCAACCAAGTTTCTCTGGGGTATTGCCGTATTGGATCCACATTCTTGGCTAGTGCATGCAGATATATTCCAAGTACATATGGTGAACTTGCTGAGCTTTATGTATAATTATATACTATGATCCTATCTTCAAATTAGGAATATGTACGTATATCTGCAGCATTTTAAAGTAGCTAGAGGAACCTGGAGCTACGTATATTATATATTTCAATGCCAAAATTTGGAATCTGTGTGCATCAAAATTCAAAACAAAAAGAGAAGGAAAAAAAAAAAAAAAAACTGGGAATTAACATAGTGGATGCATCAATTATTGCTGGAGATAAATAGTTTTTTCCTATATGTGTGGCTTTACTTTTGGTAGGGAAGCTACTTGTTTTTGTTTTTGTTTTGTTTTTTTTTTGTTTTGGTCAAGAGTACTAACATAAGCTCTCTAACTTGGTTTACAAATTCCTCTTACAAATACAAAAAAAAAAAAAAAAAAAAAAAAAAAAAAACGAAAAACGAAAAACTTACCCTTCAAATATTACATGTGCATTACTGGACAGCTAGAGTTTTGAAGCTTCGCATGCAGTTTTGAATTGATTCATTTTATTAATGCTAATGATGTTGTTAATACACTTGCTAAGTGTAATTAACGTAAGCATGGATTAAGGGAAAACCCCATGATTAAGATGTTGGAATATATACCTTGGGAGGCAGCCTTAATGAACTGGTTGAATGCAACTAGAGTCGTCTTCCTCATGCCTTCAATTTCATGTTTAGCACTTTCGAGACAAGGTGTGAATCTTGTCTTGATTTTTCCCATATATACTTAGCGAGCTAGGTGCTCTCTTGTACCTCGACCGCAAATATAATTGATGTTAAGTCACCTTCGGTGCTTGTTAGCTAGCTAGCTAGGGTTTCCTTCAAATGAATCTCAATACATAGTTTGGTTTGTTACATATACTTAAACTATATGTAGTCCAATTCAATTTTCAGCTTTATATGCCAAACAAGGGAGATTCATCTATCTTCATCATGCATGTATGGGTCATTGAGTGAATGCAACATTACAGAGGGGTTCACTAGTCATGCATGCAGCTATCACTACCACATAGCGAGAGCGCGATCAAAAAAGCAACAAGGGGATCAAAGTTTAAGCCAGCCTTGATTATTGACTAAAATAAAGTAATTATTGGCCTACTATCATTATGGGTGGACGTTTTTCATGCTTGTTCTTAATCTTTGCTATTGTCTCCACCTTACTTAATTAGCAACATGCAGCCGGATATTAAACATGAAATTTGCCGGACATACATTATATTTCAACCGCCTCTCAACTAAGTTTAGACCCACCTATGTACAAGGTGATGCTCTGAAGTCACAAATGACTATTAAAAAGCTGGTGTGATTGCCAAAATATTTCCTGAAATTTCGGGTTTTAGTTAGCTATTCTCTTTTGAAATTTAGGAGAAATCATATAATTGATTGTAGAAAATGTTTCCATTAAAAATTTCTAAGCACTCAGTTTATCGAAACGTCATAATATATAGTGAACTAAATAACGTTTATATTTCTATTTATGTAGGCGTTTGAAACTCTTAAACAGTATGGCGAATTTCATTGAATTGATCACTAAAATACAAGAAGAAAAAGAACTAAACCCCTATATCTTCATGTTTGCATGGTAAATGAAATCAATGATAAGCCAAACCGATTGATCCAACCTTTGGAAAGATCCTTAGAGCTTTATGTGGGTTGGTTTTGATTCTTTTCAACAAAAAATGCAGTAGCTAGTAGAGTGAGAAATCCACTAGAGATGATCTATCTCTTTATTGCTTTTGTTTGGCATCTTTTGGCACATAATTAAAGTGATTCCCACTCCCCACGAACACTTATGTAAAACATTGCAAAGGGACTAAAGACGCATATGGTGTGTATATACTACTAAGTGTAACTATATATTATAACCAGCTAGCTCTTTGTCTTAGAGATCGACGACCCTACATGATTAGATAGGGGTTTCATGTAGATTTTCTTCAACTAATTGCGTGTCTAATAATGCAAAGAATGAACAAGTGCGGCCAATTCGCTATCCATCAAAGTCATCAGTTGCCTTTCTCCGACCCCTTTTTGACTGGAAATCTTCCATAGTGAGGGATCAGGGTATTTATTATCAAGCATAACATATATAAAACAAATAAGTACCGCTTTGAGTGAATGTGCTGTGTATGGTAAGAAACTCGATATATTCGAGCCCTAGAAGAAGCTTGTTGACAGTAGCCGCAGAGGGGCTACAGCAAGCCCACAGACCCGCGGCAAGTACACCAGGGCCCGGCCCAGGACTCAGGATCGGAGCACCAGCACCAGGCCTCGGGGCCCAGCGGTCTATCCTGCCTCCAAGGGTCCTGGGACCAGGGGCGCCTGCCTGCCAAAGAGGGCGCCAGAATATCCAAACAGAAGGGAACCAGTCCCACATCGAAGGGTAAGGCCAGCCCTCACCCTCAACCACCTATATATGGGCCTCGACTACCACCATAAATAGGTAACTTGTCTCCCTCCCTGCTTACATACGTGCCCAGGTTATATATATTCCAACTATACTAACTTAGGCATCGGAGAGGTGAAGGCCGGCCCGCCCGGTATTCCCCTTAGTAAGCAGGATTGCAGGAGATCGAGTTGGATTCATCAAGTATCTACCAAGACCCCCGGGTTTAGGCAGAAACAATTGGCGCCGTCTGTGGGAACTCTGAACAAGAAGCCGTGCAAGCAACACCGCTGGCTGAGATTGTGGGAATGAGTCAAGAGAAAGGGACTACTGAGGAAGGGCGTGTTGCAGCTGTGCAAACGCTCACCTCCACCCCTGTCGTCACGCGGGAGATGCGTGGCGAGCAGGGCAGCGATTTGGGAAGGAGCCATGGAGGGCCCTCCGGTGATCCAGAGCCCCGCCACGAGAGCTCGCACGGGAAAGACCCGATAGAGGACGAAGGCAGCCCAGTGCTTCGTGGCCTATCCCTGACGTTCTCGGATGATCCGAGTGATCAGTCTGAGAGCCAGGATCAAGACCCCACGTACAGCCCCGACCATGACGGCTTGGCGGGAAAGGTACGGGCGATGGCCGCGGAAGTTAGTCGTCTCAGAGAGGAGAACGACCGGGACCGAGCCAAGTCCCAGGCCCGATACGAAGAGATAGAGGCAGTAAACACCGCCCTGGTAGCCGCCCTAGAGAGGGGGCAGCAGCGCAGTGCTGCCATGGCCGAGGCACAAGCCGCACCCCTGCTAGTCCAACCCCGGCAGCTAGAGGCTGGACAGTCTTCGGGCGCCCGACCCAGCGAGCCTATGCGAGAGAAGTCACGAGCCGGCGAGGACCTGCCGAAGAGCACGCCCGCCTCCCACCAGCCGCACGCTTCGTCCATGGGTGAAGTGGATACTCCAACCGCCCGGGCGCTGCAACTGCTAGCCAACACCGTATCGGATCTGAAGGCCCAGATGGAGGCAAACGAGAGGAGAGCGGCCCGGCCATTGGAAGGCGCCCGGTTCAACGAGCGCATGGGCCCCTTTTCACACCGAGTCATAGAGTCGGGGAGATCTGGCAACCAGAAGTCCCTCAAGCTCACCTATTCCGGGTCCGGTTGCCCGTATCAGCATCTGGACAGCTTCCGATCCCAGACCTGTGCCAAGGGTTACTCCGATGCAATCTGTTGCAACATCTTCCAGGAGACCCTGTCCGGAGAAGCGCTCAGTTGGTTCTACGAGCTTCCTGCGAATTCAATCGAGGCATTCGAACAGCTGGCTGACCGGTTCGTAGGCCGCTTCATCCTCCGAGTCGAGGGAGCGCGGACGTCCACCGTCCTCTTCAACTGCATCCAAGCCCCCGGGGAAGAGTTGAGAACCTTTGTCAACCGGTGGCAGACGGCCACGGCCGGAGTTCGGAACTTGGACAAAGGCATCGCCGAGATGGCATTCAAGCAGGGGCTTCGGGCAGGGAAGTTTTCCTACGCCGTCAGGGTAGAACTCCCTCAGGGCTACGACGAGTTGATGGCTATGGCCATCCGGCATGCCCAGGCTGATCATGAGACCTACGGGAACCACCTGCTGAAGAGGAAGCGGGATGAGCAGCCTTTGGACCATTCCCGGGTAGAGGATCCCCCTCGCAGTCACGAGAGCAAACCCGGCCAGCGAGCCGAGCACGGGAGTCGCCGACCCGGCCGGAACAACAACAACGGCAAGACCTGGCCACAGCGACAGCAGAGACCCTTCTCTGACAGGCCCCAGCCTCGGGCCGAGAACAAACCTGCACCGTACCACCAAGAGCGCCCCCTGGCAATTATGCCAGCACCCACGGCTAATCAAGAAGTCTTCTCCACTCTCACCGCATCCTATGAGGACATCCTGCTGGAGAACGCGGACGTCATTGCCCCACCGCCCCAGAGAAGGTACCCCAAAGGGAAGCTTACGACGGCGCAGACAGGCAAGTACTGCTCGTACCACGATGAGGCAACTCATCGGACGAACCAGTGCTTCGCCCTCAAGACTGCAGTGCAGGGCTTGATTGACAGCGGCCAGCTCCAGAGATATGTAGGGGAGAGAGGAGCAGGCCCCGACCGGGAGGGTAACCCGGCTTGGTAAACCCGCTGGGTCCAGGCGGCTAGTTTGGCATATCGCCGGTTCAACCGATTGTAAAGATCAGATATATGCAAGCTACTTTTGAAAACTCTGGCCCCGCAAGCTCAGATATATATATTCATAGTTAATTAAAGTATCCAAAAAGTAAACCGCTCCGGAGAGTTTCTTTTACAAGCAAAAACAAGAAAAACATCCTAAGGAGCCGCATCTCCAGCGGTAGCTTCGTCGTCGACCTCAGCTCCGGCAGGTTCGGCACTGTTGGTAAAAGAATCCAAGTGCGAGCGATGTTCTGCTCCTGACTGTTTCTCCACCGCCAGCTGCTGGACGACCGGCTCCACAGGAGCATTTCCTTCGGCAGAGGTACCTGGCATCAGGGAAGTATTTAACCACCCCTTCGCCGCCCATTCCGTGTAGGCATCCGAAATGCCTTCTTCCCGGGCCTTCTCCAGGCAGTCCAGGAACCGATTGCTCTCCTCGTATTGAAGAACGAACCGGTCGAACTGTCCCGGATCATCTCCGCCAGCAGCAGCAGCGGCGGCACGCGCCTGGAGCTCGTCTATCTTGGCCTCCAGCTCGGCCCTCTCAGCGTCAGCCCGCTCCCGCTCCCTCTCCATGCTCCGGTTCTGCTCCTCCAGCTCCCGGGCCTTTTCCTCCATCTTCCTGGCCTTTTCCTCCATCTTCTTAGCTCTCTCCTCCGCCCTGGCCTTCTCCCGATCCGAGCGGGACTTCTCCACCTCCAGAAGCTTCTGAGACTTGGATAGCGCAGCTATCTGCCTCTTCAGCACCGGGAGCTCCTCACTTGCATCCGGCTGGTACAGGTGGTAGAGCAGCTGCAGGGCAGCAAAGGCAGTCAGGTGGCAAAGAAAGAAGGCAGGATATAAACAATACGGTGGTACCATGCGGTACTTACCCGGAAGATGGATTCCTTGCATTTTGGCCGGTTGCCACCCGCCAGCACGCCATCAACCCCGGGCCTGTCCAGGCCGAAGCTGGCCAGGTCCGCCATCATCTGCCGAACGAGAGCATTGTCCGGACTTCCCCTCACCACCTCCGCAGGCGCAGGACTGCTCTGCCGGTCAGCTCCGGCTCCTTCCCCAGCATGGGAAGTTACGCTGCTGGTTGTCCTGACCCGCTTCGCCAGGACCTCCCGGGATGATCAGCCAGTTAGCGTCACCAGCAAAGGGGACGGACCCTCCGGCCCTTTCCGCTTCTCTCCCCGCCCTTCGGGAGCGGCGGCACGTGCGCTTGCACGAGGAACAAAAGCAGCGATACCCAGGCTCGCCGCACGGTTGGGGACCCTGTTTTCTCCCCCAGGAACCCGCACCGGTCCCCCGGTGCTCTTGCCCTTCCCTGGCACCGCTGCTGCCGCAGAGTGATGGGTCTTCACTCGCTCCGGCACGTAGGACGATTCGTCCAGATCCCGGGCCTGGGGCTCCGCATGCAACGTAACCCCCGCCCGTCCGCTTCCACCGAGGACCGGGCCACGCTCGCACCCTTCTCCGTAAGATGCTTCAGGAGATCTTCCCCGTCCATCGAAAGAGTGTTTTCGGGCTTGATCACCGCCCGGGTTGACGCACCTGCAGGACAAGGAGAAACGTTAAAATTGTTGAGCAAAACCTAGCACAAGTCCCACCGCTAGGGTTTGTTACCCACCGGGATCCCGCCCAAGCCCACAGTGTTCCAGCACTTCTCGCCGGATGAAGTTGTACGAACTTCGCTCCAGGTGGTCCCAGCAGCCGAGAATAGTCAAGACCCTCTCCTGCTCCAACTCGGACAGCTGGAACGACTGGTCGCCTATGGGCTGGAAGGCGCCAGGCACCCGGTACCTCCTCCTCTTCACCTGCCAAGCCCCGCCAGCCATCACCACCTTCTTTCTCCAGCTGTTGTCTACCCATGAAGGCATAGTAGTGATAACCGCTTGATTGTTGCGGGAGTTGAAGGATAAGCAGCCTTTGGACCCCGTTTTCCTCGAGTAGGACAACCTATACAGCGCCCGGAATTCATTGATCGTAGGCATACTCATTCCGGACAAGTCGTATAGGCAGCCTAGGCTTAGTAGCCGCCTCCATTGAAGACCGGGCAGCTGCGCGGGCGACGCTGGCAGGGCACTCAGAATATACTGCACAAAGTAAGGCAGCGGTAGTGACATCCCGTGCCGGAACTGGTCCCGATGCACGGCAACCCAACCCTCCTCCGGGTTACAGGCCGACTCTCCAGGGTTCAGTGGACGCAAAAAGATATCGTCCGGGATACCCCACGTTTCCCGAAACGCAGCGATCTCCGCAGGAGTCAGACTCTCCTCCGGTTCGTCACACACCACGGCAGTTCTTCCCCTACCAAGCGTGTAGCTTTCAGCGTGCGCACCGACCATTCGCACCCCGTGCGGTATCTCAGCTTCCGAGGAATCTGACCCGGAATCCGAGGACGTGGACGAGGCACCGCTCCCGGAGCGGTCCGCGGCTTCTTGCTCCGGGGCTTCAGAATCGAGCCAGTCCTGCATCCTCTCCACATCATCCACCACAGGACCTCTTGCGGCAGATTCAGAAGCCTCCTCCGAACTCGAAGTGTACATCTTAATCTAGGGGCAGAAAAGCAAAACCCTAACGCTCGTCAGCAACAGACTACAACACCACCTTCAACGGCCTCCCCCCAAAAGTTTGCCGCTGAGCAACCCAGTCAGCGACACAGATCCCTCCCCCCCCCCGCCGCAAAACAACAAATCAAAAAACCAAGAAACACCGGGGCAAAGAACACAACTTACCGATTAGTATGCTCAGCCGAGGACAATCCGCCCTGCGAAAGCAACGAGCAATGGTAAAAGGAGGCTTGGGAGCGCTTCAAACAACGGATCTCTTGGGGCAAGGAACTTAGGGTTTTTTTTTCGCCGGACCACCTCCTTTTTTCTCTCGGTCTCTTAAAACGTACAAGAAGCAAAGGTAGAAAGAAGAGCAGAAGAGACCTATTTATAGAGGGGACCGGTGCCCTAGGCATTTAGAAATCCCTCCAAAAAACGCAATCAGAACAAATCAAACGCCTGCGAATCCAGGCCCTCCATCACAAAACCGTCCCCTGACGACACGTGTCCCAGCATTGGTAAAACTGCCCACGCCATCATAACTGACGGGACTGATGGACTCCCTCCTTAAATGCATGTCAGCCACCTGTCCCACACGCTGGCGACAGGAAGGTAGGAGCAGGAACCAGGGAGTCACGCTCCCCTACGCTTCCCCAGATTCCACGGTTGCACGCCATCATCATTGCAATTCAAACCGCTTAGGAAGACCTCTCACCAGTTATACTGATCCAACCGCTTCAAGAGCATCTATCCGGGTTTGAGCAGGACCTCGTGCCGATATGGCATGTTACCCGCACGAGTCCCGCCCGGTACCATGGCAGTCCGCGGTTATGATCATTCAACCGGCTCCATGGCATCTTCCCCCGCATTTACACCAACGACCTCGTTTCGATATGGCAGGACGCCCGATCGAGGTCCGGTCTGCAAGTTCACCCGGGACTCGTTCTGATTTGGCAGAACGCCCGTCGAGCCCCCATGAACTCCACCTCGCACCGATATGGCAGAACGCCCGGGCGAGGCCCACCTCATCGATTCCATCATGTCCCACCAGGTTGAGAGTACTTTCCGGAAACATAAACATCCGGACCCATGGCTTTTTCACAGGGGGACTCGTTTCGATAGGCATGTCACCCGTCGAGTCCGCCCGCCTCCATGGCAAACGCATGGGCTTTACAAACCGGGCGAGTCTACATCTAACACATGTACCCTTGTCCAGCAGGATAAAAATCCTGCGTCGCATTGAACCGCGATACTGTCCAGCAGGATAAAAACCCTGCATCGCACTGAACTCCGATACCTTTGGGAACACATGGGGGAGACTCGTTATCTCTACACCATCCCACCGGGCAGATTGTATCTCTAACACAGAACAAGTCTCCCCGCAGGCTAACAAACCTGCACATCTACCTCATCGCTTATTTAAAACACAAAGCTGAGAAGAACTAGCAAATGTTGACACCGCTCCGTTCTGATTTGGCAGAACAACCGGTTCTGGCCCAGTTTGCACCGCTCCGTTCTGATTTGGCAGAACAACCGGTTCTGGCCCAGTTTGCACCGCTCCGTTCTGATTTGGCAGGATGCCCAGTTCGGGACCAGTGAGCTCCGAAGGGCAGCAGACCCAATCAGAATTCCGTGCATTAATCTCTTGCATGGCGGATTTCAACGCCTCATCACCATCATTCCATGCATTAATCTCTCGCATGGCGGATTTCAACGCCTCATCATCATCATTCCATGCACCATCTATCGCATGGCATCATCTCATGCACTCTTCGGGTTTCCACCCCGTTCCATGCTCTAACACTCGAGCACAATCCTGTTTTGCATTACCCAACATGCTTATAAATTATTTCTTGCCATCAGTAACAGGTACTCACCTCGGTCACGCCCAATCTTTAACGCGGACTTGGGGGACTGGGGACCTGTAGGTTGGTAACCCCGCGGGTCTGCGGGACAAGAGCAAGACAGATAAGTCCCCATTCAAGATTGCACTTGACCGGGAACTTGGGGGACTTGTTGACAGTAGCCGCAGAGGGGCTACAGCAAGCCCACAGACCCGCGGCAAGTACACCAGGGCCCGGCCCAGGACTCAGGATCGGAGCACCAGCACCAGGCCTCGGGGCCCAGCGGTCTATCCTGCCTCCAAGGGTCCTGGGACCAGGGGCGCCTGCCTGCCAAAGAGGGCGCCAGAATATCCAAACAGAAGGGAACCAGTCCCACATCGAAGGGTAAGGCCAGCCCTCACCCTCAACCACCTATATATGGGCCTCGACTACCACCATAAATAGGTAACTTGTCTCCCTCCCTGCTTACATACGTGCCCAGGTTATATATATTCCAACTATACTAACTTAGGCATCGGAGAGGTGAAGGCCGGCCCGCCCGGTATTCCCCTTAGTAAGCAGGATTGCAGGAGATCGAGTTGGATTCATCAAGTATCTACCAAGACCCCCGGATTTAGGCAGAAACAAAGCTGAAAGAGGAAGACACGTTTTACCAGAAACATCGAACTGTACGTATCATTGGCATCTTGTAGGGTTTTGATTTGATCTGTGCAACATCCTGTGGCAGACCATCTCCAACACAGAGTACCATCTTTGAGATTTCTTTCAATCTTAGCTTTTCCATCTATCTTCATTAATTGGTTTGCCACTTCTGGTATCCACGTTCATGGGAGTGACAGAGTTTCCATTATCCTTCACTTTCAATTTGCACCATTGTGAAAAAGAAGAAGAAGAAGCAGAAGAAGAAGGCCGATTAGGGGTCCCAGAACTAAAGGTATACATCCCAATAACTCACTAGTTGGCCGGCCTCCTCCATCATCGATCACCATCATTCCTCAACTTGATCGAACATATACCTTCCTCAGTTGATCGATCCTATATTGATCTTTGAGAAGATAGCATTGGAATCATTTGAAACCAAACTAAAGGGTGCTTCAAAAATTTTCCAAAGTTGATACAGAAGATTCCTAGTTTGTCAATTCCCGACCCCTCTTTGCTTGCTGATACTTGACATTTGACAAGGCCTGAACCTCTACCTACGGGCCGGGCATGATGTCAATGTATGTTTAATTAACCAACCCCCACAGACAAATTAACTAAATTCTCAAGATTCAAACCCTAGGTTTAGCAAGACTACCAACGTACGTACTTGTGACTCTAGATTTAGCCACTCTTTTCTTGCCTAGTGATTTTTATATGTTGAACTTAGAGAGCTTGCGTATACATATTCGGAAATAGATAATTAAGGGGTGAGGTGATTCGAGCTTGTGAGTTAGCTTTGGGTAAGTTCGATTGGTAATATATTAAGTTCCATACTGAGTAATTTCAAATGAAGAGCTAGGTAAGTGGTGGAGAAGGATTAATCCGGATCCGGATTCTCACCTCATGAAGGAGTTCCTCATATCTCCTCATGAGATCTGGGCCGTCCAATTTTAATTTGACGGCCAGATTACTTTACAGAGGGAGTTGTGTGAATAGTAACAGAAGATTGTGAGCCGTCAGATTGAAATTAGACGGTCCAGATTGTTTTATGAGGAGATATGAGGAGAGAGTGATGAGGAGAGGAACCCATTTCGATTAATCCTTAGGTTATCTGTCGATGAATGTACGTGGAAGAATATTGAAGACTCTGTCTATTTCGGGGTAGAGATAGTGCAAGCAATGATGCTATCTGAGAATGATCAGTCTACGATCGATGTGTATCACACTCGTCTGAGTAAGAGATATACGTGTTGCTTTAGTGGCGGGTGCTAAATAGAAGTTCAATTAAGTAGGTCTTAGGGTCTTTGATGTTACATTACATGCAGATTGACACAGACTCATTATAAGCTTGTTGAAAAATTTTTGAAAGGCATGCAGATATGCAAATATTCATTTGATTGATCGAGATGTCCTGTAACTGTGTTCCAAGACAATACGAGGCTTTATTCCATTCCGTCCAAATTTCTCCAATCTAAGGTAGGCAGGCCTTGGAGCAAGCCTTGCAATTATTGAAGTTTTCCACTGTTTTTGATATATCATATAGTGACAGCGGCCTAATATTTCCGATGGAGTTTGAGCTTCCATGCCAATAGGTGTTGCTTTTGAATCAACTAGACGGGCATTGCCCAGTTTACTGGTGAAACAACAAACAAGTAGGTACGCTGGCTAAGAAATCAAGGTAAAATAAAATCAGTGGCATTGGAATTTTCAAGTTTGTATCGATACGATTGCATTTGGCAGTCAGAGGGGGTAGCCAGTAATTCAGCTATTCTCAAACTAAAATACTAGGTAAACCAATATTATGGATTTATGGTGTGCACGTTAAATCAAATCGATGCACGTTCGTCCTGTAAGTTTAAGGAAGCGTTTCTATCACTGGTCAGATCATATAAGAGAATATAACTTGGTGGGAGTTAAACAGATGAAATGGGACTACTGTCTCCCGTGTTTACAGTTCTGGCTTTGATGGTGTTACTTTCTCGTACAATACCTCAAGCAACCTTTCTTCCGCAATTGGGAACTCGCGGTTGATGAAAGGGAAAGGGGATGATGCTCAAATGGAGCAAAGAAAACTTATTCCGCAGGTGTATCATCAACAGATTTCTTGTACTCCGGCTTAAGCTCATAGGTACCCTGGTTGGTTCCCCTTTTGTTGTACACACACAGCTCATTTAGTATCTCTTTCAAGAATTGCTGCAGATGAAACCATCAGAAAGTTGTAGATATTAATAAGAACCAAGTTACTAATCAGTAGTGAGTACTAAGCAAATGGGTAGAAAGGTAAGAAGACATACAGCAGGTTGATCGGTCTCTTGCACAAGCTGCTTTAATGCCCAATTTGGTTGTCTTTCAAATAACTTGAACATGATATCCTCCAGTTCCCCACGATCCCTTCTAGTCCTCTTGACATCTGATTGTTTAACCGGTACTGGTTTCTTCTTATCCTGGCATATCGAAATTCAAGTATTATTCCTATGCTTCTTCTAAGAATGTCGCCAAAGGGAGCATAAACATAATCCATCATATCTGAACCCCAAGATTTATATCTGCATAGGACCACACTTTGCACATCTAGACTTTAAAAGAAAGAAGAGGTAAATTTCATTCTACTCTTTCTTGTAAGCACTATGACTACGGTTTTCCTTCATCATGGAAACCATTGCGATCACATGACCACCATAAGAAGCTAGAAAGTTTCTATGCTAAAAAGAATGCATCTGTGGGCTGGACTTGCAAGGCTAATAGAATGAGCTCTCAGAAAGGGTAGGAAACAAACAACTGAAACAAGCAAATAAGCAGGACACACTTCTGACATTCTGGCATTAGTTTGTCCAAAAACTAAATGGAGTGAAGGAAGTTGATACCTTGGCATTGGTAGAAATCAAGCCGATCATACCAGGCATGGGCCTCATATGTACTCCTCGGTCATTGTCGATCACCTTTCAACCGGCAAGAGAGAATAAAAAATAAGATCTTGATAGACTTAGAAATAAGCTAGCATAACAGAAACATATGGCTACCTGTATTTGTCTATTCTTGATCATGGACTTGTTTGTCCTTTCACGACACATCTTCCCATACTCCTCAAAGTTTGTACCATGGGGCTTCATGTCAAACTTGTGCTCAACTTTTCCTTCCACAGCAATCTTGCCTAAAATGAAGGCAAATGTTGACAGCCATTTTAATACGGCAATTACAACAGAAAAGGGAATCATTGAAAGGTGCAATATATGACATAGGTTTGACAGACATATGGAACCTACAAGCCATTAGTTTGTACTAACTGTGCACCTTAGCCCAGTAATGGGACTACTACATGCATGTTCATGTTCATGATTTTAGATGACAAAGGAGAGTAAATATCTATAACATAGACATAGCACATGTCTTCAACAAGACAACTTCAATAGGCGTAACAAGTAATTGTCTTATACCTATTTCAAGTGTGTAGTCATTCAAATTAGCTTAAAGGATCGTATGAGAGACAGTCATATGAACTTCAATCAATCTACTTAAACAGCTAGGTAAATGTCGAAAACGAGTAGAACTGTAGATGTAACTAGTCTCTGTGTAATGTATCAGAAAATCTAATTTCTGATCCTTACCTTGATTTGTCTCAGAGAAAACGCACATAGGAACAAAGTCTTTCGACATATTCATCGAATAACTCTTGGGCTTCATCCCAGCCTCAGTTGGGGCAACCTCCATTTTGAACTGATTGCAAATTTTCAAAGGCATAAGCACCACAGAATAGAAACTTAAGAACAACAAGTATGCACTCCAAAACCAAATTCAGTCACAAACAGAATCCCTAGGAACCTAAAATCTAGCCTGAGTAATCTTCCATTCTCAATTTCAATGTAGTTTACCTAATGTTCTAAAACGACAGAGAACACCTACCGATCAAAATTGCAATACAAATTAGGGTTTTGCCGAAGAACACAGAGCCAACAATAACTAGTACTCGCTCTAATTAAACAAAATCAGCGAAGAATTAATAGATTGCGAACATTGTGAAGCTTCTAGAATCAAGAACACGATCGGAATTGAGAGAGAGAGAAGAAGTGAGTACCTGCACGGCGGCGGTCTCATCGGTTTCGAGCGGATCGAGGGAGAGGACGACTTTGGCGACGGGGTGAGCATCGGAGGAAGGGTGCGAGTTCCAAGACTTAGCCACCGCCTGCGGCAGCTTCATCAGCCACACCAGCTTCTCGGCTTTCGCAGTATCCAAGCTTTTGCTACCGCCGCCGCCGTGGTCGTCCTCCGTCTTCACCTTCTTCGCCGCCACGTGGTCTTCCTCCGACTTCACTCTCTTCCCCGACGGCTTCTCCTCCATCTCTTCTGAGCTCGCCGGAGCTTGATTTGACCGGAATTCAACTCTATTTTACTGCCAAGTCAAAATTGTCAATAGCCGCGAGTTCAGCCTCTTTGAGGTTAACCGAAGCAGAAGAGGAGTAATATTCGGTGGGTTGGGCACGTGTCGATTGTGGATTGGGTATGTTTAGAAGGGTATTGTCGGTTTAACAAAATTGTGACGGCAGGCGGTAAAATTACATTGGACTGGGAAGACTCGGGCCTTTTTCCCTCGTGTGTCTCAGCGAATCTGGGCTTTGCAAATATGGGCTTTTCTCCTCATTATAATACAAGATGTTTTGAGTGTCATCTTCCATTGTTGTGTAATTGGATTACTATTCATTCACGTTTATGATGAATTGAACTACATACATATATGCCTAAGGCCTTTTGTATTGAAGTTCTAATTACACGTATATTCAAGTGTACGTACACAAAAATCAACATGCTAGATACATGTGTATAGCCTATTTGAGACTGTCACACAACAATGTATTTCTAATTTCATACCAACAAGCATGTAAATGAACACCTCATACTCTATTATAAAACGCCAAAAGGTCCGTCCTCCTTCCAAGAGATTGGATTAGTAGTTTTGGTGATCCCATGGGTGATGTATTGCAAGTTCTGATATTGGGATGGATAATTTGTGGATGGAGCGATAACTTCACTAATAGGGGTTATATGGGATAACTCCCTCTTAGTTGTGGATGAATCAGACTGTTTGTCTCCATGGTGAATCTTTAAACACAATTGTTGTCGCGTGTGCTTCGAGTTTTAAAAGAAATATTTGACGCTCTCAATATATACAATAAAAATGTGATGTACACTCCTTCGAACTTTACAATTCAAATTCAAATGTGAAGAGAATAAAGAAGGAAAACCTTCACTATCCCTCCATTGATGAGATGCAAAATTTCCATTAAGAAACAAAAATGGAGTAATCGCAAATGAAGAAAAAGGAGGGAAGTTTGAAGAAGACAAGCAACAATAATGGAGTAGCGCCAAGCCGTCACCATTTTACATAAAGTCATGCGGATCAAGACACCCAACCAATCCCATCATTTTCTCCTATCCGTTTCCTAGCTCACCACTTGGTGACAAATACTCGTACCACAACAAACCACGTGTCTACAATTTTTACAAATTTCTGGGAAGCTCACTATGTCGCGTAATAACCAAACCCCACAAATATCTCATATCCCCCTCATTTCCTTCCCAACTCACTCCAACAATGGATTATCATCATCACGCTCTCCTCGTTGCTCTATTTCTATCCGTACACTCCGCCGTCGCCTCTACTTTAAACGACGGCGGCGATTCTTTAATCCGACAAGTCGTACCGGGGGCCACCGAGGATGATGACGCGCTCCTCCACGCGGCGCGTCACTTCTCGAACTTCAAAGCCACGTTCGGAAAGAGCTACGCGAGTCAGGAGGAGCACGACTACAGGTTCGGCATCTTCAAGGCCAACCTCCGCCGAGCCAAGAGGCACCAGGGGCTGGACCCCACCGCCGTCCACGGCGTCACCAAATTCTCCGATCTCACTCCCAAGGAGTTTCGCCGGAATTTTCTCGGCCTCAGGAAGCGTCTCCGGCTGCCGGTCGACGCTCACAAGGCGCCGATCCTTCCGACGAGTGATCTTCCTACCGACTTTGACTGGCGCGAGAAAGGTGCCGTTACTCCGGTGAAGGATCAGGTACTGTAACTCATGTGATATTAAGATTAATTAACTTTTTTTTTGAATTAGTTGATGTTTATGGATTATTGATTGTGTGTTGTGGGGTGTATAATAGGGTGCGTGTGGATCATGCTGGTCGTTTAGTGCGACGGGAGCACTGGAAGGAGCTCATTATTTGACAACAGGGGAGCTCGTGAGTCTTAGTGAGCAGCAGCTTGTGGACTGTGATCATGAGGTTTGCTCATGATATACAATTACATCTATATAGTTTGATATCTGATGTTTATACTTGAAGTATTGAAATTTATATCCAGAAAAGGCTGAAGCTTTAGTTGATTGCTTAACTGTGTTTAAAGTTTTGAGTTTTGAATCTAGTTAGTATAGTTCGCATACATTCATTTTAGTGTAACTGCATAGTATCAGAGCTTTGAGGCAGTTGGTTGCTTTCTTGTCTCTAATGGAAAGGTGGTGCTCTATATTTGATTTGATTGTTATGATGGCATGGCATTGTCTTATAGAGAGCATGTATATTTGCAGTGTGATCCAGAAGAATATGGTTCATGTGACTCAGGCTGTAGTGGTGGACTAATGACCAATGCCTTTGAGTATGCACTCAAGGCCGGGGGTTTGGAGCAAGAGAAGGACTACCCTTACACTGGGACTGACCGCGGCACTTGTAAATTCGACAAGAGTAAAGTTGTTGCTACTGTCTCCAACTTCAGCGTTGTTTCCCTTGACGAAGATCAAATTGCCGCAAATTTGGTCCAGAATGGCCCTCTTGCAATTGGCATCAATGCAGTGTTCATGCAGACATACATAGGGGGAGTCTCATGCCCTTACATCTGCGGAAAACATCTGGATCACGGCGTGCTTCTGGTGGGTTACGGCTCCTCTGGATATGCCCCGATCCGATTCAAGGAGAAGCCTTACTGGATCGTAAAGAATTCATGGGGACAGAGTTGGGGAGAGGAAGGATATTACAAGATATGCAGGGGTCATAATACCTGTGGGGTGGATAGCATGGTCTCTACCGTTGCTGCTATGCACACATGAAACCAGAACCATTAGGAAATCAAGGAGTTTATTTACTGTATTAGACTTGTGGGGCTTTTGTACATATATCCTATGATCTCCTAGATGATAATTTGAGGAGGATTTGTAATAAGTCTGGTTGTCTGATGTTGAACTTGCATAGTAATGGACTCTTACCCTGATTATCATGTTATTTTACAATATGGTTTGAGATGTTTTAAGCTTATGCTATGAATTTTTTTTACAATTAACCTCTTTTGTGTGTTATATGCCTGAATCCTTCACCCTAGTTCCCAGCTTCCCATCTCCTGTATCATAAATTTAGCTCCTTCTAAAAAAATGGAGCTTTCGCTCCTTCTTAAAAAAAAAAAAAAAAAATTCGCTCATAATCTAGTTGGTGGGACAGACTCTGTTGGGCTTTTTTGGAACCTTGTTTTCTTAAAAGCTATAAACATCTGACTTTCGGCCCAGCGAACTTTCTATGGGTTTATGCCGGACCGAACTAGTACGTCTCTGGTGTAAGCTTTGACGAGACATAATGACATTTAGGCGGCCAATAATTTGCTTTTTGTTATAAAGAGTCTCAAATCCAATTATGTCGAGCAGTGGACACCATGAACTGCTAGTCATACCCCACCTCACAACTTGACGTTGGACCCAGCCTACCCAACAAAATATACGTACGTACAGTATGGACTGTGAGTATGTTATAGATGTACACCACCACCTCATACACATACGTATTTATTATGTATTTTCTAGAGGTATTCCCTAATTTGATCGTGATCTTTTTTCTTTTTGGATAATGGATCGTGATCGGTAACTGCTGTATCTCTTACTCAACGAACACTGTATGCCCTAGACGTACAAGTCAATCTGTATCGATTCATTGATCGACAACGTCACTATGTCTCTTACTCAACGAAAGTGAGAGTTACTCGGTATGTGTCTGGGTAGTGATACATACAAAATGGAGGAAGAAAAAAAATTAACGGAAATGATGGTTGTGAACAAGCACATAGGTACGAATAAAGGTTTTTCTAGTCATGATCGATGATTTAATTAATAAACAAATCAACTCATTACAATTAGATATAATGATGATTAAACACGTATCTAGCTAGAACATATCATGAAATATATGTGGTCTTGTACATTATCGTTGAGGTCTCGTTACATCAATGCACAAGACTTGTAATGATGATCAAATACATAATGATAGTTCGTGATTTGTTATAATTTCCGGTACAAAACAAAAGATTTATTCTGCTGCATCCGATGGAAGTGGAGGTAATGGTCAATATAGGAGAAGTGATGCAAATAAAAATGAAAATGTATAGCAACCTTTTCCCTCATGAGAGGTCAAGGTAGAGTGGTGCGGGGAGTCTGCTCCTCTCAGGTAAATAAGGTATATGTAATAGAGAAGAAAGGGAGAAGGACAACGAATGGAGTCAATAGGAAGAAGAAAGCTCTGGGCTCGAGAGCAAAAGAAAGAAAGACAGAAACACAATAATTGGAACATCCACACAGAATATCATTCGTCTACTCACCATCAATCTCTTTCTCTGGTCTTTTTCCGGGAACCCTAGCTTTCTTTTCTTTCTTTTTTACCTTCCTGATTATCGATAAATGGCCTCGTTCGAATGTTTCCAATCCGAGGAGGCCCTCATTAAGATTAGATTAAGCCAGAGTCTATGGTTTAAGAATTAGGGTTTCTTTAAGTGAAGGTTTTGCTGTGTATAAAAGTCGAAGACTCACCTCTCCCCTGTCGGCACCAGAGTCAAGGGCAGCGTACGGCGCGACTTCGGCGAAAGGCGGCCGGAGCTCGTACTTTTGGCCCTATATATAATTGGAATTCAATAATTAGTGGGCACTAATTTGGGGGATTCACGTGACTGTCTTTCATGAAAAGGCCATTATCTCTTTACTAAAGCCAGCTTTTGGTCAAATGCTTTAATCTTCTTCTACTGGCCTCCCCAAGCCAAGATCTGCTGAAGTACACTCCACAGCACGAATCGTATTTCCTATCAAACTTAGGCGATCATCGGAGACACTATTGGATAGGTTAATGAGCTATTAACTATATATGCAACCATAGATTATAAATAGATCGACTAATTGGGGTAAGGGAATGACCTATGAGTTGTGCAATGCACTAGATGAAAGATAGAGAAGATTATAAGATTGTTATGTCGAAGGATCCAGTAGCCAAGTACGTTTATTACGTACTCTCGTTTAGCCGATGGCGAAGACAAATATATATACGAGTTAAGTTATTCTTAACACATTGTTAAAGTAGAAGAAGATCGGAACAACTTGATATCCTTAAAAAATACATGCATGTGTGCTTTGTTTTCTTGGATATGTATATGCATACTATTACAAAATTTTGAAATGAAAATAGTTGCCTAAAGCATCTAATCTGATCTTTTGTGAAATCAAACAAAAACATAGGTCAAATCTACAAATGAGTGGACAAACTTTTGAGTTTAGAGTACTGTTGAATTCTTGTATAAACTATCTATATATGTAATTCTTTGTTGGAGGGAGGGACACGATTATAGGTAGATCATAACACGTACGAAAGCAATTAGGAAATCAAGAGCGTTTTGATCATCTACTTCATTTTCCAATTCTAAATTAATATAGTATATGTATGATTTCGATGTAATTCACTTAACATTATTCTTATTTACGTACTAAATAAAAATCTTTCTTATTTACGTACTAAATAAAAATCTTTCTTATTTACGTACTAAAAATCTACGAAAAAGTACAAAGAAAGATGATAGTTGTTATCAATAGATTCCATGAAATCTTCAAATGTACAACACAAGAGTTTGACAAAACAATTGAGTGATCTTGGTGGCATATAACCAACATTTGATCTAGGGTTCACGTCGACCTACACAACACGTACGTACTAACACACATAGGAACAGCCCATCAGAGCCTAATTCCGTTAACTATAGCCATCAAGCTTGTTGACCTTATCATCATAAGTAGATTCAAAAATCTCTAGCTCATCCCCCCACTACTGTACAAAAACCTATTTTTTTGTATCGATTAGTCAATCATAAAATGATTACCCGAAGAATTTTTGAGTGGAATACGAGGCATTTTGCACAAGATAACAAGACCCGCACAATTTCGTAATGCTCGAAATTACGTTACCTTAAGAAAATGTAGTTTATATTTTATAAGAATTTATATTTAAACACTGGATAATTTGTTTTACGCGTGATCTGAGGCTTGTTGTAAAACCCTCGACTAGAGGGAGGAATACATTATTGGATTAAAAGTACACGTGGCGTGTGGTGATAGGATTGTGATGCATGTCCTCTTTTGGGAGGTAAGATTGCTGGGTGGATTGCAATGAGTAAAAAGGAAAACACTATTCGTAGGGATGGTCAGAAAAAGAAGTAGTAGTAGCGGGTTTTCCGGTGTAATCACCGACACGTGGACCTATATTGACCGTTCCGGCCTCATCAACCGGAAGAAAGAGCAGAGGTGAATTGGGCATTTTTTGTTTTCTTTTAATCTGACTCAGTATAGTACTTCTGAGTATGAGTGAGTCTCTCCCAGTCACTCACAGTCTCTTACCTCTCCCACACTGAGACCTTGTGTGTATGTGACAGAGTTAGAGCTAGCAAAGAGAGAGTGAATAGGTTTTCGTCTTTGGCGTAGTTGTCTTAAGTGTAGATGGTCGATGAGGGTTAAGTGTAGAGAGAGAAGAAAGAGAGAGAGTAAAGAGCAGAGTGGGTGCAGTTTCCATGGCGGCGTTGCAGGGCTCTAATTCCGTGCCATTATTGCTTCGAACAACGACACCACCAAAATTGAAAACCCAACCCTTCATCAACAACAAAACAACTACTTAGTTTTTCCTCTTCTTACCCTAAAATATTTCCCAAACAATTAACCCCTCAGAAAAGCTGCCAAACACAACCGAAACCTCCCCACCAGCATAGCTAGATTTACACAGTACCTCAATCTATCCATCTCTCTCTCTCTCTCTCTCTCACACACACACGCAGAGAGAATTAGAGTGAGAGTGATCAGTACCAGATCGGTCGGTTCAAAAAGCAAAGTCGAAACCCTGGAAAACCCGGGTGTCAGAATCACTGATCCTCAAACAAGATTTGGTCTTCTGATATGGATTTTTACCCCAAATTGAGGTCATTTTCGTGTGCGAGAAATGGCTGGGTTCTTCGGTAGCTTAGGGGGAAGAGATCAAGGGGCGAGACACAAACCAAACGGAGACGATGAAAGAGGAGGAAATTTAAACCTGTTTTCGTACGGGAACGAAGAGATCTACAACAACAAGGGGGGTTTCGAGTTATGGCCACAGTATCATCCTCACCATCCTCATCATCACCAGCAAAGCTTGAACTACTACGCGTTTGGAGTGGATCCTAGCCGTAGAAGCAACCACAACAACTTGGAGGGCAACGTCTCGGATGACTCATCTTCGGGGCTGAGACTCACTGTGATGCGACAAGGAAGCGGCGGCGGTGGTAGCACTGGTCTAGGATCGGGCGGAATGAATTGTCAGGATTGCGGGAATCAAGCTAAGAAAGACTGTCCTCACTTGCGGTGCCGAACGTGTTGCAAGAGCCGAGGGTTTCAGTGCCAAACACACGTCAAGAGCACTTGGGTTCCTGCAGCGAAACGCCGAGAGAGACAGGAACAATTCTCTGCTCTTCAGCAGCAGCAACAACAGCAACAACAATTACAGTTTCCGAAAAGGCCGAGAGAGAATCAAGCAGGAGGCTCTTCTCTAGCCTGTGTTCGTTTACCCACTAACACTTCAGGTAAACTTGTAGTTTACAATACAAACAAAGACTAATTATATATGTGTATACATACGATCGATTTTCAGACTCCAAGTTTGGACATTGGTCAGTAAGTCCATGACAGAATTTTCAAATACTGTTCAGTTCTCTTAAGTAAAGGAAACAGGAAAAAGAGTAAGATCTATAGGAAAATCTGGACTTAAATTCACTAGGAGTTGTATGTATCCCATCAAATCCATATCCTTTGCGTGTGAGAGAGAGTCCACCTCCTCCGGAACATATATAGTCCATATAAGTCACACCCACTTTGCTGTCTCTCCTGTTTTCATTCTGTCACTGTTTGTTGGTAAAACTGACGAAAAGAATTCCATGAAATTCTTTGCACTCATACTACTAACTGCTCCATTACTTTCCCTTTTGTTTTTTTGTTTGACAATTCTTTAAATATCATGAAAAATACAAATTAGGGTTGGAGCTTGCACCATTTCCAGCGGAGGTGAACTCGCCAGCCGTGTTCCGGTGTGTGAGAGTTAGTGCAATGGACGATGTGGAGGAGCAGTACGCGTACCAGACGGCTGTGAACATCGGAGGGCACGTGTTCAAGGGACTTCTCTACGATCAAGGACTGCTGGATGGTCATTACACAAGCACAACTACCGCTGGTGAAAGCTCCTCAGGCCAACAAGACGGAGGAGGCGGAGGAGGGCATCCTCATAATAATCAGCAGCAACTGAATCTTATAACGACAACAAGTGGCAACCCTCCGACGGCGACGTTGCTCGATCCTACTATGGTGTTTCCGACTCCTCTGAATGCTTTTGTGGCTGGTACGCAATACTTCCCACCTCCGAGGTCTTAGAAAATAAAACAGCAAGGGCCAGCTTAGCCATTGACTCGCTTTCGTTTTTGCAACTCAAATCTTCATGCCTCAGCTGCTAGCTAGCTAGATCTAATATTCATTGTTTCTCTATTAATTGTTATGGCTTTCGATCATCGATCATCGTAGATCAAGTTAATTTATCGCTTTAACATGCCCTAGGAAACTGGAGAGGATGATGATGATGATGAGAACGATATTGGGATGTTTGGTTTTGTTCCGAATTTCAATTCTGATTAATTAGAATTAACTTAATTATTCAGTTTTTGGCTTAATAATTATTCTTTGTGCGGCAGCAGCAGCCGCTAGGTTGCATTATAAAATATCTGCTGTTTTTCCTTGGTTGACTAGTTTCTAGAATTATCTTTAATTGTCCGGGTTAGATATATTGAATGCGGTTTGTGGGTGGTGGTGGTGAACTCGAAACCCCTCTTTTCCCTGCTTTTCCTGTGTCTTGCCGGAAATGTAAATGGGACGACAAATAGGTTTCGTGTTCGGCTAACCATACATTTTAAATTCTTATGTCAAAACATGTCTGAAAAAGAAGGGAGGAATAATGAACGGTGCAGATATGCAGAGCCTTTAGATCTCATGCAATGCCGATTGGCGAGTAGTGAAGATTGATTAGTTACGTAAATGTGTAATTTACGGAGGCATTATATGCCAACTACTTACCTGCCAAAGCTGTAAAATTTAGCAACATGATATAGACGTTCGTGGATGGGAGTTAATGCAGCTAAAATTAACCGAGTAGATGCATGTGAAAGACTATACATATGTTGTACGTGTATGTAAATGTATATATATAGGCTATGTAACAAATAAGATATAGGGCTGAGCGGAGGAGGTACTTATATGTAAGGTAGCTACTTAATGATGGAACCCTAGACTGCTAGATTTGGTAGTAACGAAAGAAACTTACAACTTCTGAAAAAATTTCCATGCTCTTGTAAATTCTGACCCTTATCATGTGCAGCAGCTCGTCTCACTCAGCTCTCTCTCCCTCTCTCTTTCTGGATTCCATTATGTGTTTCGCATTTATTTGTGTTAACTATAAGTACTCTCCTTATCGGATTGATAGTATTCGCTCAAGGAGCTGGAAATGATATTACCTCTCTTTCAATTTGTAGTTGCTGTGATCTACACTATAATTCAAGGGTTCATGGTTAAGATTGAAGAACCTTTCGTAGGTTATGTCATATATATGAGTTTGGTGTGAGTGGAGAGCAAATCAAATATAGCTAGAAATTGGAGACTGGATGAATGCATGGGGAGCAAATTAAGGTTATTTAAGATTGTATGGTTAATGACTAATGAGAGAAATTCTTATATAGTATTATGTCTTTGAATATTAGTGAAACATATGTGAAATAGAAGTTGGCTTAACTATGTGGCTTGCATCAGAAATGTGAAAAAGCTGCATGCATGCCTAGCTAGGGTTTATTCCAAAGATGTACTGTCTAGATATTAGCTTGAGCAACTGTTATTTTGTTAACATATGGTAAGGTATGGAAACCGGAAAGCTCATGGTCATGGCTTTGGGAAGTGGCTTGCATGATTGGAACACTTATGCAGGCAATCTCTTATAGTGATTGAGTCCTAGCTAGCTACCTCAAGGATAAGATCGAATTTGAGTATTTCGTAGATTATACATTCAGTATTTGCACTAATTTGATACAGATGGATGTTTAAGTTCATCCAGAGGAAGGGAAGAAGCAAATGTACACTGTACACACTGAAACTGATACTGCATCATTCAAGGTTCAGTAGAAGTGTGTGTCATCTGTGAATTCCAGAAATGCTTCAAAGTTCTTAACTATTGTTTAGAACGACAAAGCTGAAGCATGCATGATAATTAACTCCAACTTAGCTTATGATGATCGTCCACGTACATAAATCCACTGATTTGTGAGGTCAGATCATCTGCCTCTGTGTTTATGGAAGGACCTATCTTTTAGGTCACACAGAAGAGGAGGCGGGGGGGGGGGGGGGGGGGGGGGGGTTGGGGAACGGAAAGAGAAAGAGAATACTGCCTAATACTGGTACTGGTTTTATAGATATTGATGATCTTGCAGTAGCGAGTTACATGCATAAAATGTCAGTCAAACAACCGTGCAAGCTAAAAAGGCTTGGTTAACTTCGAGTCTGGACATAGGCCGGCCAGTCTATATAGCTATCTGATTTGACTTCCACAGTATACAGCAAACTTGTGATGATCATTCAAATTCTTCATAGATATTGATGATCATGTAAAACTACTGTTCAGTCTAGACCAAAACCGAAGACCTGCAAATCCCTTTTCTGTGTTCTCCGGTAGCAAAATTCCAAATATATTGAAGTTTTGAAAAGCATATATGCAGATCGATGGTTTTTCGAGCAGTGCTTTATTTTTCTTTTCCTGAAAATCGAAAACTGCTTTGAGATAGACATTTACATTGGTTTAATCAGTAAAAATGTATTCTGAAGTTATGAAATCACTTAGTTCAGTAATTCTGTGTAGTGAATTTGTTGTAGTACGTATCATATATATATACTTCTGGAAAACGTTTTGGTATTTAGAAACAGTACTGTATTGAATCTGGGTCCGTCATTGTGCTTGGAACCTCTGTTCTGTCAATTTTCTACTTTGTATTTCTGTTGTGTCATTTTCAAAATACAGATGAACTGACCATGACTCCAGTGACCCAAATTAATTTGTATTAAAAACTGGGGACACATGCAAGATCTGAAATCTGATGATCAAATGGAACATTTTTCTGTAACCCCACAGATTCAATCTAGACGTTAACGTTGAAGGCTTCGAGTGCTCTTCGTCTTTTAAATTCTCTGGGCATCTTCTTCTCTGACTTCAATGTTGAACTTAATAATATTGGTCGGTATATAGTATTATGTAGACTATAGAGCATGGACTGGGGAGGGGTGTGTACCGTAAATAGTTGGGACAACTCTTTGAATATATGTTTATACTTTACAAGCAATCAATCACCCTTGTTTTCTGGCTTTGTTCATAATTATATATACTTTCAAATCAACTACCTCCCGATTCAGCTAGGTCACGAGTCAAGGGATTGTGAAGCTAGAGTGACAAGTTAATACGTGTTTAATAGTAATAGTAACAAGTGGACCTAGGTGGTCTCATACTATATGCAATTATGGATAATTCATAATTGGACATATCATGCATCTAAATGTCATATAAATAATATAGGAATCGGCCTGTCGGAGCTCGGATCAACTCATGTTATCATACTTAATAGTCAATATATATGGTTCATCCAAATCTAATGCTGTTGACAATAAACAAAAGCACACTCTTAATTAGTCTCAATCTGTAACACCGGCCATGGTATACGTGAAAGAGTACGTACGTTGATCGCAGTTGTGGTTAACTGTACGTAGAGGACGACTATATTTGAATACAGATCACTTGATGCATGCGCCTTCGCTTTTGCCTTTGAAAACATTGTTGTATATGAGCTGATCGAATTCGATCAAAGCCAAAAAGAGAGCCAAACTGATTATGGAGTCTAGCTAGAAACCACGAAGGCAAATTATTAGTTAGTTGTCTCGAGCTAGTGTGTTGGATCTTGACTGACTGACACGAAATGGGCATGATTACGAGTTGTAGCTATCTGATCTGATGAATCGAGTGGTTGAATATCCTTTTCTAGACGGCCAAAACCCTAGCTGGCTAGGTAATATTTATGACGATGTATATAATGGGATCGATCAGTAGTGTTATTAATGTTTGGGGTTTTCGTCTAATACGTAGGCTCTTCAGGGCTAGCGGAGCCTTTAGCAAGGTAGGGTTGCGGCCAGAGCCAGACGCATGCGAGCGATCAGATTGCTCTCTCTGTTAGTTTATGGTTCTCTTTGGATCATATCTATCTATATATTTCTATGTCTCGCCGTTCCCTTGTTGCTAAGCTCAGCTAATCTAGGCTTACAACGTCAACGTGGTCCAAACATGTCTGTGTTTCCTATATAGCTTTGCCGCTATGTACAGTCTATATATATTACAGTATTCACGTTTGTGCTGTAGTTAATCCTTGTGAGTTTCTGTGTGAAAGCCGTAATGTCCCTCATTGGCTAGCTAGTTATCGTTGCAGTGTAGAGGTTTATTAACCCCGGACATGATTAGCAACCTGTTGGTATGTAATAGTTAGAGACCTCTTGCAGCTTAGGCTAGATAATTCAAACGTGACTGACAGGGGAGGGAGGTTGATGGTGACCCAGCGGTTGTTAACTAGGTGTTTGCTGCCATTTCGATCCTCAAGAACTAGAAGAAAAAAGAGAGAGTTTAGTTGAGTGACTTGGTTGCATTTATAGGAGCAGGAAGCCAGTTTACAACAACAATTGGATTCATTATCATGTTGTCACACTTGTAGAGCAACTAGATAGAGCAGAGTAGGTCTCATGTGCCTCATCGTAAAGTTTGAAATGGTGTATATGCAAGAGGAAATAAATATGATTCAAAAACCCTCTTCGCTTATTATTATTAGCATCATCAATTTTTCTTCCCCACCAGCCCATCACACACCACGTACAGCATGCAGTTGGAAATGCAGTAGCTGCGTCAGTTTAACGTGCACTTGGGTATGCTTTAGGTTTTGCATTTAGAGGTGGTCTTGCTGCCTCCGGTGACCTGCATCAGAATATGTTATGATGCTGATGCTGTGGTGCAGTTGGCTAGCTAAAATGTCCAAAAGTGAAGTTCAAAATGATTGTTTTTGTGATGATATCATTGAAATTCTATCAAATAACAGTTTGTTTGTGAATGATCAAGTATATTTTTCCACATGACTCAAAATTAGCTCAAAACCTGTAAGTTGAATACCCTGCTGGAGTGCTGTTAGTTCGTTCTGCAAGTCATTTGACCCCTTTCCTGGACAGCCTCACTGACCTCATCATATTATGTTCAATTCAAAGATTTAACTAGAATTAACCAAGGAGGCATGAGCTCTCTCTACTTTGTGGATTGTGTGTATGTTCAAGGTGGCATGGTTACAGTTGATCTGTTGGCAAGTAATGATGAAGATTGTGTAGATCTCAACTTTATTGATCTCTTTGGTCAAATCTTAGCATACATGCAGTCAGAGACCATTTCAAATATATATATATATAAATCACAACAACAAAAAATGCAGCCCACTGTAGTGGGCTAGAAATCTTATAATGCTGGCTTTGTTGTTGGGTTGTCACTGATATTTGGGCCACCTGACTCTCACTATGTCCAATCACAACAAATCACTTCGGTTTTTATCATAACCATTAGAATAAGATTTCTCAAAAAATTTGAGTTTTCATCAGTTTTCTGAAATTACTGATAAATCTGAAGTCAGAGTTGAGAGAGTTTTACTGAGAAAACAAAAATATACAGTTTTAGCCATCGTGTGCTATAGTCCACAGTTTTTTACAAAAATTATATTTTTAAACATGTTCATCTTTTAGATACAAATTCGTAAATTCATTCTCATAAATTGAAGAAACATATACCAAATTATCGACATCGTTTATTTGTTGAAAATTATAGACAACGTTGAGAGCAACCTAATTTATAGTCCACAGTTTTTTACAAAAATTATATTTTTAAACACGTTCATCTTTTAAATACAAATTTATAAATTCATTCTCATAAATTGAAGAAAAATTATAGACATCGTTTTTTTTGTTGAGAATTATAGACAACGTTGAGAGCAACCTAATTTAACAATGAACATGCAAAGTCAGCTTCACCCTTGAAGAGTCGGTACAAAGGGGTAGTTACGTCATTCACACCTTTGATCTTTCTTTCCTAAGATGGCGCGTCGCGGTCGCGCGCGTATGGACTTTGAAGTTCAAACCAATAGGATTTCATCCCAAACTCACCTCACCCTATCAGAAAACGCCACGTTACCGTCAAATATAAAGAGCCAAAAATAAGAAAAACTTCCCAGGAAAATAGTAGACGTCGAGTAAACGCTACAGGAATAAAGAGAGAGAAAAAAAAAAAATGCAGGAACTCCCTGCAGCATTTTGAGCCCCAAATCTGGGTTCGAATTAGGCACACGCCTGAAATTCACTGCAAAAAAATAGGTATTACAATACAAGGAAACAACATTCTTCTGGAGCTCTCTTTGATTTTTTGTAAATTAAAAAAAAAATTGAGTGAAAAAATGGGGATGGATCTGCTGCGGTCGGAGCCAATGCAATTGGTGCACCTGATAATTCCGATGGAATCGTCTCGGCGCGCCATCTCATACCTCGGCGAACTCGGCCTCTTTCAATTCAAAGATGTTAGTCCTTCTCTCTCCCTCATATTTACAGCTCATTTGATTCTCGTTTGTTTATTCATGTTTTGTTTTACTTTGATATTTGAAGCTCAATGCGGAGAAGAGTCCGTTCCAGAGAACATACGCCGCTCAGGTACATTCATCGAAGCAATTTCAGTTATATATCTAAATACCTAAGAATTAGTTAAAAGGCGCATTGTTAAATCTTTTGTGTTGATCATGAAATTGATGTGATCTGATGCGTGTGGTTGTTTGTGTTATGTAATGTAGATCAAACGATGTGGAGAAATGGCTCGACGGTTACGCTTCTTCAGAGATCAGATGAGGAAGGCTGGGTTGTCACAATCATCAATGTCAACAATGAGCAATGATACTGATCTCGATAGCTTGGAGGTAGTTTGACAAGTTGATTTGCTGTTTTGAGTTTTTGAGACTATTGTTGTCTATATGTTGATCAACTTTTCATTTCGGGGAGCGTCGACAGGTTAAACTTGGTGAACTTGAGGCTGATCTATTGGAAATGAATGCAAATAATGAGCAATTGCAACGCACTTATAGTGAGCTATTAGAATACAAGCTTGTACTGCAGAAGGTACGAGTCGTTTTTTAACTGCTATTGCACTGATTTTATATAAGATCATTGGTTGCATTTACGCTGATGTGATACTGAATATTATCGTGCCTTAACCATACTCACATTATCTGTGATAGTTAATATATTCTGGAACTGAGATATTTCTTACTACGTGGCTAAACTTTTTTTTAACTCATTTCAGGCTGGGGAGTTTTTTAGCTCAGCTCAAAGTAGTGCCACAGCACAGCAGACAGAAATTGAAGTGCAGCCCATGGGTGAAAGATCCATTGACAGTCCATTATTACTCGAACAAGTGCAGCTTTGTAGTTTTCTATTTCGTTTTTTTGGTTATTGTTAAAATCTTTTTCATTTGCCCTTGAATGATGCTTACGGTTTTATCTGCTGTAGGAAATGACAACAGATCCATCGAAGCATGTAAAACTTGGGTCTGTGAGCGGTCTTGTTCCAAGAGAAAAGTCTATGGCCTTCGAAAGGATTTTGTTTCGTGCCACCAGGGGTAATGTATTTCTGAAGCAAGCTGTAGTCAATGGCGCAGTTGTTGATCCTCTGTCAGGAGAGAAGGTTAATACTCAATTTTCATGTTTCACGATATAGTTTCATTATGGTTATGGTGACAATGGATGGTGATTTACATGCATCTTTTTTTTTTTTTTTTAAAAAATATTGTTCCCACTGAAACTTATATCTATAATGAAGAGTTCTTCTTATGTATGTATAAGCTTTGATCAGACAGAACTTAATAGTTACTTCCTGCATGCTATATATTATGTGTGTGGTGTGTTTTTACAGGTTGAGAAAAATGTATTTATCATCTTCTATTCTGGAGAAAGGGCAAAAAATAAAATTCTGAAAATATGCGAGGCTTTTGGAGCAAACCGTTACCCATTTACTGATGACCTGGGAAAACAATTTCAGATGATTACAGAGGTAGCCAGTGTTCTTTTGCTTTCTATGTATACTAAGAGCTTTATGATACTACAAATGTTGAAATTTCTTTCCTCGTGGTAATCATGTGTATTTGAGAAACACAGAGAAGACAGACTTTCTTGTCTTCGAATTTATTGTTGTTAAACTTTTGATTATTGTCAGGTGTTCTGATTCGTAGCTATAGTGTGGTCAAGAGTTGCATTTAGAATCGTTCGTAACTGACTTGTCATTGGATGATCTCGTTTTCTCACTAATACCAGCATAAAAAGAAATTTTTATTGCTTAAACTGCATCCATAATGGGTTTGCGTCTCACAGATATGTATTTCTAGAAAGGTTTTTTTTACTATAGGGTTTAATCTGTATACTTGAAATTATAACCACCAAAATCTCAAGCATTTAGTGGTTGATAATAGTAACATTTTTTCTGAAATAGCATAAAGCACAGTGATGAGGAAAAGCTTTTAGAGCTTAGTAAACTTGCTAGACATAAACCATCATGTCCTTCTAACTAAAGTAGTTCACTCTGTTTTGTCTGATTGTGGATATTACATTACGAGCAGTCACTGTACATTCTGAACTCTATAACCCCTTTAATTTCTAGGTGTCTGGAAAAATTTCAGAGCTGAAGTCTACCATTGATGCTGGACTGTTGCATCGGAACAGTTTATTACAGACAATTGGCCATCAATATGAGCAATGGAACCTTCTGGTGTGTTTAGTTCTTCTATTTATCTACTGTATCCCTTTTCATTGTCTAAATTTGTAGACTGATGCCCATGTGAATTCGGTCATTATCACTGAGTATAATCTGTGCTCTAAATTTTTTCCTGTATGACTTGACAGGTGAAGAGGGAAAAATCCATCTACCACACCTTAAACATGCTCAGCATTGATGTGACAAAGATGTGTCTTGTTGCAGAAGGTTGGTGTCCTGTATCCGCGTCAATTCAGGTCTGTTCTTTTATTCTGCGACAGGTTCCTGGTGAAACACATCACATTGTATACATTAATAAAAAGTTGGACTTGAAGTGCAATGCATCTCGGAAGGAATATTATCTAATGAAAGTGTAAATTTACAGATCCAAAATGCACTGCAGCAGGCAACCTATGATAGCAACTCTCAAGTTGGGGCCATAGTCCAGGTTTTGCAGACAAAGGAATCACCGCCAACATATTTCCGTACAAACAAATTTACTACTGCTTTTCAAGAAATTGTTGATGCATATGGGTAGGTCAATTTTGTAGGTTATCTCTGTGAAATGTAGGACACATGAAGGTTATATACATGGAATAATTTGATCAACGTACTATCATCACAGGGTTGCCAAGTATCAGGAGGCTAATCCTGGTGTATATACCATTGTCACTTTCCCTTTCCTTTTTGCTGTGATGTTTGGAGACTGGGGGCATGGTATTTGCTTGTTGCTGGCAACACTATATTTCATCCTCAGCGAGGGAAAGTTTTCTAATCAGGTAATGGTGTATGGCTTTCTGAAAGCAGATTTTCCACTCTTTCCTTGTAATTTAACATTGTTATACGACTTCTACTAACTTAGGTTTGTTGACAACAGAAACTTGGGGACATTATTGAAATGACGTTTGGTGGGCGTTATGTTATTTTTATGATGGCGCTGTTTTCAATTTACACAGGATTGATATACAATGAATTCTTTTCAGTCCCATTTGAACTATTTGGGCCTTCTGCCTATGCATGCCGTGACCCATCCTGCAGGTACACAATCTATCTGAGATACTTGAACATATTTTTGGTATACCATTCCTATTTGAGTTGATTATTAGTTTCACTTTGTTATTGCAGGGATGCCACTACAGCGGGTTTGACAAAGGTGCGTGAAACCTATCCATTTGGGTTGGATCCTAAATGGCATGGTTCCAGGTCCGAATTGCCCTTTCTTAACTCGCTGAAGATGAAGATGTCAATCCTACTAGGAGTAGCCCAGATGAATCTTGGAATTGTTTTAAGTTACTTCAATGCAAAATTCTTTGCGGATAAGCTAAATGTCTGGTAAGCTATATTGCTCACCTTGATGGTTGGTCCTGCATGTTATTTCATTATGCATGTGTATGTGGTACTAAGTAGAATAGTTTGCCAAATAATCCCATCTTAAAAGAGAGATTGAAGTATTGTATATCTTTTATGCACTTTCAACCTTTGGTTTGCAAATAGATGTTTACTACTCCCTTTTCAGCTTTTTGAACTTCTGAATAATTGTTTTTAATGTTGACTATCAAGTCATCATAACTAACCATGTTTCTGTAGGTACCAATTTGTTCCTCAGATGATATTTATAAACAGTCTGTTTGGCTACCTTTCGCTCCTAATTATTGTGAAATGGTGCACCGGTTCAAAAGCTGATTTGTATCATGTAATGATATACATGTTCCTGAGTCCATTTGATGATCTTGGTGAAAATCAGCTCTTTTGGGGGCAAGGCTTCCTTCAGGTGTTATTTTCGTTCCTTGCATCATGCCAAAATGTAAAAAACAGTGTTATATAATGGTGCTGATCTTAAAAGTTCCCTGTTTCTATTACAAGGTTCTATTATTACTATCCGCTCTTGTTGCTGTGCCATGGATGCTGTTTCCAAAGCCTTATTTCTTGAAGAAGCAGCATGAGGAGGTATGCTTGAAGCTATATTTTCTCCCATTATATGCTAAGATTTGGTTCTTGTGTCTAAAATCATTCATTCATCCATTGGAATTGCATCCTAATACAATCTCTTGATACCCTGTTTCCTCAGAGGCACCAAGGTCAATCCTACGCGTTGCTTCTGACTGGGGAGGACCCTCTTGAAGATGACCAGGAAGACCATCACAACTCAAAAGGACATGAGGAATTTGAATTCAGCGAGATCTTTGTACACCAACTCATACATACCATAGAGTTTGTGCTTGGAGCAGTGTCCAATACAGCTTCATATCTACGTTTATGGGCACTCAGGTAGGTGGCGGAAACTTAAACCATTGCATAGCATCCAAACTTAATTAGTCATCTTAACCTTCATGGAAGTGTGTAATTGCACATCTTAAATAGTAGTTAATACTTTCAGTTTTCAAATTAAATGATGATCCTCTTGCTTGTCCTTTCTTTATTGTGTTCAGCTTAGCACATTCAGAGTTGTCCAGTGTTTTTTACGACAAGGTTCTGCTTCTAGCTTGGGGGTAAGTTCTTTCTTTTACAGTTTACTAGTGTCTTTGCATACAGAACTTTAAGATCTCAAAAGAGCCAATGAAGTAGTCAATGAATCTCATGGGAATTAGTACTGCAGGTACAACAATGTGATTATTTTAATCATTGGCATAATCGTTTTTGTAAGTGCTACTGTCGGAGTACTACTAGTGATGGAGACCTTAAGTGCGTTTTTGCATGCCTTGAGGCTTCACTGGGTGGAGTTCATGAACAAGTTCTATGAGGGCTCTGGTTACAAATTCTACCCTTTTTCATTTGCATTACTCAGCAGTGAGGACGACGATTGACATTGCGATTTTTTTATTTGTACAATCCTATAAATCAAGATGTAAAATAGAAATGTATTGATGCGATTCATTGTACACAAAATGTACTATGTACTGTGTAATACGAACTGATACACAATGTATTCTTTCCACTACAACAACATCAATACCTCTAAGTTCCTCTGGCTATATATGAGTTCTGCATCTTCCAATCTAGGTAATGCAAATTGTCAGGATCACATGCAACAAGACATTGTAATTCCATGTGATGGATTTATAATATAACACATCCAAAGGTAAAAGCTGTGGATCGTCAACTCATAATTCTATAACTAGCAGCTTATGAACTTAGCTAGAATTAGTCCATAGCAGTGGAAGTTCCAAGTTATATAGATAAGGATGTAAAAAATTTCAAATGCTAGCTATCAGATATAGGCTCAAATGGCAAATAATAGGTAACGTATAGAATACATCCAAAAGGTGCAGAACTCTGACATTTCAACTAAGAAAATTAAGTTCAAGCATTCAAATCAATTTTATCATGAATCTTTTAACAACACCATAAAAGCCTGATCTATTATATCCTTAGACAGTAAACCAGCTATCAATTCCACAGTACGAGCATCTGCTGAGAAACCGCACTCCACCATTTCTTGAAAGTGTCCCGTAGCCCATAATGACTCATTGTTTCTTAGCAACCCTCGGATAATGATGTTATAGGTCAAACCATCTGGAGAGCAGCCTTTCTCTCCCATTTCTCTCAGCAACTTTTCTGCTTCACTTAATAAGCCCCCTTTACAAAATCCATGAATCATTATACTGTATGTCCGCACATTAGGCTGAACTCCTTTGGATGACAAACCATAGAATACTTCTATTGCAGAATCCATTTTCCCAGCTTTGCACAAACCCTCAATGATAATACTGTGAGATATGATATCTAGTTCCAACTTGTTTCGTTCCATCTCTCTAAGCAATTCTAATGATGTAGAAAGTTGTTGGTTGTTACACAGGCCATCAAGTATAATACTATAGGTTCGAACATTTGGACATTGGCCGGAAACTTGCATCTCGGAGAACAACTTGTCTGCTTCTTGTAGTCTCCCCGCTTTACAAAAACCATCAATAAGAGTGGTATAAGTAACGGTATTAGGAACAAGTCCCCTAAGAGGCATTTGCTTGAAAATCTCATAAGCCTTATTGATCTTTTTCTGCTTGCAGTATCCGTTCATCAATATGCTACAACTCTGAACATCAACCAAGGAGCCCTTGCTCAGCATTAGATCAAACACTTGTTTCGCGTTGTCCATTTCTCCTCGTAAACAGCAACCGTCCGTCAGTGAGTTGTATGTAATGGTGTTAGGTTCAATTCCTCTTTGAATCATCACCTCAACCACAGTTTTGGCTTCCGCAACCTTCCCGTCCTTACAAAGTGCATCAACCAGTATATTGAAGGTGACGACATCTAGAAAAATACCTTTAATGACCACTTCGTTCAACAATCTCATAGCTTCTTCCAACTGGCCTTGTTTGCAGACTCCTTGAATCAAAGAGCTGTAGGTAACAACGTCGGGAGCAATACCTCTACCAACCATTTCTGAGAAGAGGTTGAATGCTTCGTCAACTAGTGTATGTTTGCCCAGGCTGTCAATGATGGTGGTATAGGTTACTGTATCAGGCTGGCATCCATGTTCTTCCATCTTTCCAAGTAATTGAATAGCCACAGTTGTGTTTCCGATCGCGCAACAGCCCTTTATGAGTGTGTTGAAAGAAATCACATTCGGCTGACAATGACCTTCATCCACCATTTTGCTGAAAAGCATCGCTGCATCAGCCACTCGGTTATTGAGAACAAAGCCGTGGATGAGAGTGGTGAAGGTGGTGACATTTGGTTGAAACCCCAATTTGAAGAAGTGGCCCAAGACATACAAGGCACACCCCATTTGGTTCAAATGACAGTAACAATTGATGACAATGGATAGAGTATACTCATTAGGTGAGATTCCACCGAGAAGCATTTGTGTATTCAAAGAGATAACAGCAGAAAAGTGTTTCAATTTGACAAGCTTAGTCAATATTTGATTGAAAGGGATAACAGGAGGCGGAGGACGTGAGTGAAGCATTTCATCGAACACCTTCAAGGCATAGTCGAGAAAACAGACTCTGGACCTAGAGGTCAGGGGCTCTGTAATTATTTGAAGAAACAAAGCGTGGATTAAAGAAGCTAATGTAGTGAAATCGGGTTGAAGACCCCATTTGAAGAACTGGGCCAAAAAAGGAAAACCCAACTCGGCTCGTTTCAAATGACAGTAGATATTGGCGATGATACTGAGAGTCAGACAATCAGGACCGATTCCAATCACACTCAATTGCTTAAACAGAGGAATGACTAGCCCATAATGTTTTAATTTCTCAATGAGAGCCAACATTGGATTGAAGCAATCAACAGAAGGGAGAGGACGCATGTGAAGCAATTCATGGAAGACCTTCAGAATATGATGAATATCCGAGGGTGAGTGGCTTTCAGTAGACATGGGTTTAAGGTTTGAGGGCTGAGAATGAAACAAGACAAAAGGCGTACCTCTTGTGCTGCTGCAATGGGAATAACAACAAGGGTGAACCAATTTGAGCTTCATTTTGAGAATACCTAAAACCCTGAACTGATTTGGTAGGAGAATGATTTGTCGATTCAACAACAGACACTAGCTACAAACACACCTTACGTGTGTGTGGAGAGAAAGTAGGAGTGGTGGGAAGAATTTTAGAAGAGTACTGCAAATAAGGTAGTTACAGTTTAAAAAATATATTTATTTTCTTTTTATTTAATTTTCTTATTTTCATATTTACTATATTACCTCTCAATTATTAAAATATATTTAAAATTAATATAAGATATCGGGGTGTTATTGTAATTTCAAAGATGTTTAGCTAACAAAACATGTTTCTTTAATAGTATAGATTGTTGCTCGCTGTGTTGAGATTAGTTTGGGTATCCTTAATTTTAGGAATTCAGTTCGTTTTCCAAGTCTCCAAGTGTGTTTCGGAGGAGAGGTTGAGTAGGATTGTAGGAGTTTGTTTCAGTAGGGACAGGTGTTGTGCTTGATCATATCCCATGGAATAACATTTTATGAAATTCGAGACCTGGGCAGATCTTTCGGATTTGATCTCTCTTTTTGTGTCAATATTGGAGCTCGGAATCAAGTTCATATATTGATACTAGACACCCCCCCCCCCCCCCCCCCCCCCCACACACAGAAATTAATTTGAAAAAAAAATGTAAAACAAAGTAGAGAGTTGGAAGTTGTAGAGGAATAAATAGAAAGTTATGGGAGGTTGCACAAAGATTGTAGGAAAAAATAAATTATAATATTTATAAATATTATTTTATTTTTTACTGTTTTGTTCTTTATAAACGATAAACCTATACTTGAAGAGTTTAATCGTATTTTCACAGGCATTTTAACTAACAAAGTGGGTATTTTTAATAATAGTAAGATAATCGAGCACTAACAAATATTATAAACGATAATTATCTAATTTGCAAAATGATCATATGCACATAAAGTCCTCCCTCAACACGTACACACACCTTCATGGGGTGTTCAAGTGCGCGTATACTCAACAGGTGGCAACTCCCGTGCTTTAGGACAGTACCCTGAAGCGACGAACGGACTCTCAACGCAGCATACTGAATATGGAGGGTTATTTGGTGCAGATGCCAACTTCTGCGCCGATGGTGGTAAAACAAGCAGCTCCTACTCGTCGTAGCTCTGATGCTGAACTTCAACCTTTTACTAGAAGAACCCAAAAATTGTCTTGCCAGTGCCAACCAGTGCGAATAGAAGTTACGTTTAGGTTAGGCGAAGGTGCCTTGAAAGCACCTTATTTGTATTTGCTCTGTGATCAGGCAGAAGCCTGAGGGACACATATTGTTTTACTTACAGAAACACTGAGCCGGACAACCAAAAGAGCACAATAGCTCGACTTGTCCCGAGTCTGCTCACTGTTGTTAGAACTTCTGATGTGTGTTTGATTTCGTGATGTCGTCATTAGATTTTACATCTTGTCTTTCAGCAAGTGTTGTTCAATTTTCGGTACCAGTAGTGAACTAGCTTTTGCTCATCTGGACCTTTAAGTTCATCGTTTAAAAGCACAGAGCCGCAAGTACTTGCTTTCCCTCTTTTATTTGAGTTGAGAAAATGATATAACTGCACTACTCCTCATACTGCTTCTGCTGTAATTTACTGTAAAGAATTGATCCACACTTCTATAGCTGCAAGTACTTCTTCAGTATGCCAATTCGGCGGTTTTCAGGTCGCGACTGCTGGGGTTTGAACTCGCAGCTTCTGCCTCGCCGAGGATAGTGCTCTGAAACGAACAGCACCATGATTTTTGTCTAATTATTACTATATAATGCAACTAATTAAAGGCCCTTATCAATATTCTGATAGCTTTGACTGACACAATTTGCACTGTGGAGAATTGAAGATCATATTTAGAGTTTGTGTGCAATGGCAAGTCGGAAACAAGATTTCTGAAAGAAGAGGCTTCAAGAATCCCAAACAGCAAGAGAAATGGAGAATGGAGTACAAGATGAAACTAGACAAAGATTGAACAAGAAGGAAAACACGTAGTCATGCCTAGCCAGAGCTCTGATTATATATAGAGAAACTTCCACTCCTGGTTGGCAGGTTAGTTTTTCAAGTCTAAAATGGTTTTTGACCAGAGAAAAACTAACAGAGAATATATAAATATGCTGGGAAGTCTTCTTTACCTGTTCATACGATCTGCAATTTGGGTCAAGAAAGTATTACATAGACGATAAGTGATCAAACATGACGATGTCGTAAGGGGAGACGAAGGGTGACGCAACGCGACGAAAAGGGGACGAAGACGCGACGAAGAGGCGACGAAGTGCGACGAAGAGCGATGCAGCGCGAGGAGATGGATTACCTGGTTCCATGTCCTGAGGAGTAACAAAATGAAAGCAGATTACTATCCCTTCGATCTCTTCTTTTTGTTTCTTTCTGGGTATAACCAAAACCAGCAGAGCAAACCCAAATTTTATCTGCAAACCCCAAACTGGAAGTAAGTTCTCTCTGATCCTAAGGTTCTGCTTGGTATGCTATTGTTTACATCTCCTCTAATTGGTGTTTCAATGTTTATGTGTCATGTTTCCACTTTCCAGTTTGGTATGTTTTTGCTTACATAATTTTTAACTTCCAAAGGGCTAAGGTTGTGAACCGTACAAAGGTAGATGCATGTGTTTTTAAAGTTTTATTTGACGGTAATCTAGTTAGGGTAGAGTTACTCAATCCCTTAGGTACGATACTCTTATTTTTTCCCCGTATACTAAAACTTGACATTCTATTCTTGAGAGTAGGAAGCACTACAAATTTTCACTTATTATGCATGGCGCACAATATGGATCTCAATTCAAATCATGGTGAAGTATGGAAACGTTAAATACTGATGCACGCGTCAAATTCGTGTGTGATATCTTGTTTCAGAGTTGGTACTCGGCATCTTCATTACATCTGGAGATGGTGGTAGACCATCGCTGTGCAATTCTCAATTTCAATGGCGCTATGTTCCTGCCGACAGCGGTGAGCCGGCGATTGCGTCTGACACTGGGAGGTGCGGTGGCCGGAGGTGGTTCTCTTTGAACGTTTACTTGAATTGCGGGCAGTTACGTGTGTGGTTGTTAATGGCAGTTTCTTGTTATATGGATCCTCATTTTTCGGGATAAGTTTCTATCCCGGCCTATGAGCAACTGGTTTATTAGTGTCCATTTTGTTAATGGCCCATATGCCATTGAAATTCTAAATGCCTCTCTCTTTTAGGTGGTACTTTTTTCTCGGATTTTTCCACTTTTTCTAATTTTGGTTATCTCTATCTCTACTATTAGAAAGCCAGGCTCTTACAAATATCACCAAATTGTGTTATGCCCATTTTACCCTTTGTATTAAACTAAATTACATAAAAAGATTATGCTATAAGAAAAACCATGAAACAAAATGAAAGAAGGTAAAAACAAATTAAATTCCACGTTTTTCTTCTATTCATCAACAACACGTGCATCGCAAAACATGAACTTTTGAACTATAACGACAGAGAGAAAACTATGTATATGCTCAACGTATTTATCGAAAAACAAATAAACGCACGCGCGAGCGCGGTCCTTCCGCACGGGCATCGCGCGTGCAGGAAGGCTAGTAAATATGTATTTTAGATACGCTTTTTTATTTTCTAGCTTTTTTTTAGGTTTTGAATTGTCGTTATTAACTCTCTCATACTTATATTCTTTGTACTTGTACATATCTCATATGAATATATATATATATATACACACACATATAAGATACAATGGCATACGTAGTACATCATTCTCAAGAACAAAAACTTAAAGATCATTAAAATGGCATAGTAAGTACAAATTGATTATATACAAAAACATTGGATAGATGATGCCAATTAGTTCAGAGCTAGAAATGAAATAAAATGCATTGCCAAGAAAAGAAAAGAAATAAAATGGGACCTATACAACTTAATTGCATGCACATATATACCTGCCAGTACCACTTGTGTTGTGGGCAATTCCAGAAACAAGTGATGTCAGATTGAATGCAACTAATTCACCTAATTGTTTACAAGTAACAAAATGGATTTGGGGAAATCTTCGCCACTGCTAGCTAGGGCAGACTGCTACCATATATTATCTATATTCTATATATACCATACACAGTCTTGGCCCTAGATGATGGACCAAGATTCTGTGCTAGATTTTATTTCTGTAGCTAGCTATCTTCTGCATGGGGAATGCAAGCACTTCAGAATTTTACTTTTATTAAGGAAAAAATTCACCATTGGTACCCAAACTTACCTCGCTATATAAGAAAGGTACCTGAACTTGAAAAACGATCACCATAGTACCCAAAGTTTGAAATCCTATTATAGAGGTACCTAGCGCGTTTTGACCGGCTGGCTACCCGGTTTTGGATGACGTGGCAGTTCCCAAAAAGATTCCGAGGGGCAAATCTGTAATCTCCGCCTAACAAACTACGAGTGGAGGTACCTAAACTCTCACAACCATATTATGGAGGTACCTGATTTCTAGAAAAAGGAATATTCTTAATTAAAGGGGAATATCCCTTTCTTTTTTTTTTCTTTTTCTTTCTTTCTTTTCTGCTCTCTCTCCTCCCCCTCTCTCTCCCCGATCGGCCGACCCGAGCTCTCCCCTCCTCCATCTACCTCAGCCGTCCGGCCGAACTGGACCGCCGCACCGGTCACGTTCGGACCGGCTCGGCCTCCCCTTTCTTTCTGTAGCGGCGGCGTGGTCCCAATCGCCGCCGTTGGGCTAGGTTTTTCGGGAGAGGGGTCGACTGTGTCGACCCGAAATCTTCACCTCCGGCCACCGATCGGCCAAATTCAAGGGGGGAAAAGGGAAACTTCAACCTGCTCGACAACTCCATGGAAGGAGTTAGCCCGAATCCACCTCGGTAAGTAGAAATTCAAATTCGAATTTCTAGGGTTTTTGGGGTGAAATTGGAAAGTGTGATTTTGATGTTTTTGATGAATTTTGAAGTTAAATTCGTGTTTAGGAGGTGGTAAGGAGTTGATTAAGTATAATTTAGTGTGGAATTGGTCGATTTTTGGAGGAATTTGAAATTTGAAATTTCTGGGCCGCCGTACCGGCCGCCGTTTGAGGCGGCTGGGGCTGTGTTTGGCGTCGGGGATGGTTGTGGCCATTGGAATAGAGGCTTGTTCCATGGGGCTGCAGGGTTGTTGGGACTAGGGAGATCAAGAAAGAGGCTGCTTGGGCAATTTCAAATGCTACTTCTGGTGGCACTCATGAGCAAATTAAGTGAGGGATTCACACATCTTTTTTGTTATTGTTGTTTTGTTGACCCTTTTAGTTCCTACTTCCTAGTAGTAGCAGCCTATTAATTCTTTTCGTTCTTGTGATGTCAGGGTCTTGGTGACTGAAGGCTGTATAAAACCATTGAGTGATCTCCTCGTATGCCCTGATCCAAGGATAGTGACTGTCTGCTTAGAAGGGTTAGAGAACATTTTGAAGGTGGGCGAAGCTGAAAAGAGTGTGGGCAACAGTGGAACCAACCTGTATGCACAGTTGATTGATGAGGCTGATGGTCTGGAAAAGATTGAAAATCTGCAGACTCACGACAACAACGAGATCTATGAAAAGGCTGTTAAAATTCTTGAGACATACTGGTTGGAAGATGAAGATGAGACATTACCAGCTGGGGATGCTACTCAGCCAGGCTTCAACTTTGGAGGGAATGGGCCCCAAGTTCCAGCTGGTGGATTCAATTTTAGCTGAAGGTAAGCAACCCACATCTGAATTTTGCTTGTTTTGGCAAGAAATTGGTTTCTTTTTATTTACTTTTTAAAATTTTATTTCCATACATGCAGGAACTTTCATTCTGATGGAGGAGCAGAAGTTTTCCTGATATGGGTTATGTTGGGGTCAAGTTCAGGTCGAGTCGGGGTGGTCGGGGCATCTCTTGTGTCTGGTTTCAGTTTGGTCTGGTGTCCATTGTGGTCAGAGGTGCCAAGGGGGGGTCGGGTCTGTTTACTCTAATATGAGTCTATGACCAAATAAGAAGAGATGGGTTGGTTTGATTGTGGCATGGCGTTCAGTCGGCAGTGATGATTATCACTGCATCCTAACGTGAAAGACTATGGAAGTGTTGGTAGTGCCTCGTTGTTGCATGTGCAGGGCCCCTAAACGAATATGCTAGTGAGGGTAGTTTCTCAAATGCAGCATCGAGTTCAATCTTTTTATTACGAGTCGTAGTCTGTACTGAGTTTTTTTTTTTTTTTTTTCCAGTCGGGATTTGTTTTGCCTTGTCGAGTGAATATAGATTTGTTAAACTCAGTTGCTGGTGTATTACAAGGAGAAAGGTTTAGCTGTATTTTAGTAATTACCTTGTGAAATATTTCAGCCAAGTTAAAGTCACCTTTTTAATATTTCTTGGTAGGGTTTTGGCCACTGTGGTGGCGGAGCTGCCCGGCGGCGGCGCGGCGGCGCCACTGTTCCGGCAGCGAGAGGAAGAAGATGAACAGTGATATGTAAAATGGTGAAAAGTAAAATGATAAAAAGTAACAGTAAAAGATAAATAGTAAAAGTAAAATGATAAACAGTAAAACAATTGAATAGTAATTGAGAGGGTTATAATGGACATTTGCCCCTCGGAATCTTTTTGGGAACTGCCACGTCATCCAAAACCGGGTAGCCAGCCGGTCAAAACGCGCTAGGTACCTCTATAATAGGATTTCAAACTTTGGGTACTATGGTGATCGTTTTTCAAGTTCGGGTACCTTTCTTATATAGCGAGGTAAGTTTGGGTACCAATGGTGAATTTTTTCCTAAATATACAACATAGATTCTAAAAGCATACGTATTAAGTTCGTTCTGGCGTTCTGGGGATCAAACATGTTTCAGTGCGGGTCACAGGGCTCCCAGTTTCGTATAATGGATCAATGGATGCCCAGAAACAAAAGGCTACATATATATTGCTTAACTTAATAGAAAACCAAGACGAAAATTAAGGGTCTGAGAAGGATGAAGAGTAGGTTTCATAGTTTAATTTATATATATATAATTAAAGGACGAAATTTTCTTTATTACCTTTGTGTATATGATATGCTTATTTATAAATTTAACGATAAATTTTGTTCTCATTGTGGTAAATAGAGTAATTGTTTGGATAATTGTAGTTCTGTTAGTTGTAATTACTTCACCCACGACATATTTACAAGTTTATAAACAAATAGTTGTCAATGTGGTAAATTTGTTTAATAATAAGTAAATATAAACTTTGTTGTTAATGTTGTAAATTGAGTGTAGTAAAATGGTAAATTTTATTCAATTAGCTGTAAATTAAGAATATGGTAGACATCAAGGTACCGTAGACAACTTCGGGGACTGTTTGCATGCAATTCATATGTAATTGAGTTTATTGAAGACGACAATAGAAAAATTAACCCATTTTAGTTAAGGGTCCCTTTAATTAATGGAAATCGAATCTTGTTAGATTGCTTGAGAGTTCACTAACGGAGGAAGAGAAAAAAAAAATTAAGAAAAGTTAGAATCTCAACTAACATATATAGATAGAAAACGTTGAGATCAATCTCATTAACATATGTAAATGTGTGTGGGTTATTTAATAAAAAGTTTTTTTTTTTTAATATATATATATATATATATATATATAGATAGAAAACGAAAAAAATATTATGAATTAGATCAAGAGAAGAAAAAAAAATGAAAGCTGGGGAGTGGTGTGTTGCTTTCAGATAGTTGCTGTCGTTTATGCATGTGCAATTGTGCAACTCCCATATAACAAACCCTAACAGCAACAACGTTTATAATTAACTCGATCGATCTCTAACAAATTATTGGTTATAATTAGGTAGCTAACTAACTAATAGTTGATGTTGAAGAACTAATTAAATTCTCTCATCTGATCGATCGACTAGGCTGAGTTGTCTCAGCTCGATCCCCTGTTTAGGATTACCAGGGGCTTTGGATGCTTCTGTCTTCTCGATCTGTAAACTGAAAATGGAGAATCTATGATTAAAATCAAAGATATTGGCCTACTGGGGATGATCTGTAATTCTGTATATATAATGCATGTAATGAAAACCTGCAGGAAAACCGAAGCTGAGGAAATCTACTTTAGCTTATATCTGAGATTGAAAGCACTTGCTGTTTCCTTTTTCTAAAGGCTACACGAGTCTATAACACACACACACACACTGAGAGCTAGAGATATATAATATACATAGACCAATGCAAGCAAGCTATGCGATTTTGCTGCAATTTAATTAGTGATTATCTTTAGGAAAGGAGTGAAGAAGAATCTGATGTAAAGAAGGATGCAATATAATGGTGTCAGGATGGGAAAAAGAGGGCATGCATGGCAGTGGGAGCTAGCTGCTATCTTTTGCAGTAACACAAAAGAGATTGTGCATTGCTTTACTGAGCAGCTTGCCTGTAAAGAGAGCCAAAGCTCTCTGTAGGTCCTTGATTTGTAACCAAAGATTCATACTTTGATTTGCTGCACTTTGTACTTTGGGTTCTGCCTCTTTTCTTGGTTCTAAAAGATGGCGTCTGCAGCTTCAAGTTAAATTTAAACTCAAAAGCAATACAGCCACATGAGCAAATCACAAAGCGCACAATAAGCAAATCGACAAAATTATGTCTTTCTTTTCCGATCATCACAGGCACTTTACAAATTAATAACAGTACTCCTTTATATTCATTATATAAAATCATAAATTGCATGTGTTCCCAGCTAAAAAAAATTAATTTATATGCAACAAAAACAACAAACTTGTCAAAAACACAAATAGTCCGGTTGATCGATTTGGCTATTCGATCAATATCCGATTCTATATATAGCAGGACTTGAATGATCTATATAATGATCTCCTAGATCTAACCTGCTTCTGCAGTAGGTTTTAGTATTTAAGAGGAACAAAACGTTTTTGAATGACATTGCTTTTATTTTTTCTTTGGATCCTCATCTACATGACCTTGAAGGTTAATTAATCTCCCATGCATGATAGATTGATAGGTTTGCACTTATTTTCCTATATATATAATTTATAATGTGGTCGATGGGTCAATTATCATCGTCATGTTCATGGTCGTATTTGACATAACTTAGTCAGTATATGAGGATACTAATTAGCACGCAGTTTATATATAAAACTGAATAAACTTGTTTGAAAACTGACCCCCAGCTAAGATTGAAGGTATAGTCTGGATAAGGAAAAACATGCATGTACAATAATGCATTATCATTATTTAGGAGATGATCGTTTGGGAGAAACATATAGTGATATAAATGAGGTATATTCCCTATACTTCAAACTTAATTATTTTAGTCTAGAAGAGCTGAATAATAGAAAATTAGGGCAATAAGCTCGTGTCACTCTCGTATAAATATATAGCAATCATTTTTCAAGTTGAGACTATAGCATAATGTAGATAATTCTTATATTTGTAGGGAAACAACTACCTAAATAGTGATTTTTGATTCCAACTAGAACCCTAGTGGCAAAAGAACATTAATAATCAAACATAATATGTCGATCTTCAGGCTTCAATTTAATTAATAAACTAGGAATTAAAACATCAATCTGGCAATTGAGCTTGGGGATGAAGCAGCATTTGTTGCTAAAGAATTTCAACTTTGTCCAAAACTCAACCAGAAAATAATATGTTAACGTTCTATATATATATATATATATATTGAGTTGAACATCTGATTTAGTATTAATTTCAGTTTGCTACTCTGAACTTCGTGTTAGTAATTATCAGTTTCGTCTATCTTTTTTTATTTTAATCACGTGTGCCCTCGTACTTTCAAAATTTATCAAATTTAGAACAAAACTCAAGTTTTCTCTTATGATGACGTCATGATCTAATGTGGAGGAGACAAGAAGACCCCACCGTTCCGTTTATAACTCTCTAAGAACCCAATAACGTTATTTTAAGATATTTTCTTTATTTCTTCAACGTCAGATCATGACGTCATCCCGAAGAAAATTTGATTTTTTGTCCAAATTTAATAGATTTCGTGAATACAAGAGCACACGTGATTAAAATATATATATATATAACTGATAAATTACCTAAACTTTAAGGTAGGAAACTAAATTAATCTTATGATTTATTATCCTTGTGAAACTGAATAATAGCTAGTACGTATTAGACTTGTGTGTCCTACTCCTTGCCTTATGGAAAGCATGCATTATATATTAACCAATTGGATTGTGACCAAACCAATTGGGGTACTGTTGAAATGTTAAAGAGTATCTGTCCAAGTTGTTGGTAGTTGTCTTGGTCCCTAGACAGGTCTCGTGTTGCAATCCCAAAATCTCGAGGACGACATTAGGCACAATCCATCCACAGACAAAAGAATTAGGTTCTGATTTATTGACTGGCGTTCGCACTTCAGGCAAAGCCACTCGATCATTGTCCTCGGCTAGCTTGGTCATCCCGACAGAGACAAGGCTAGCTTTATTTTCAAGGTGTTTAATAAACAGATCGGTCTTATTGACTTGGAAATGGTTTCTTCGTTTACATGATCGATCTGACATATGAACTTGAAAGATCTGCTAGCTACAGCTCTTGTGTTATACCTAACTCTTCCAACTATTCACGGTGCTCGATCAATGTTCACACCAACAATATATTTCACATATTAATGCAGGCGTGCCCATCTCATGTGGGCATGTTTCTTCGAAGAAAAGGAATTGCCTACCTACGTTCACGACCGATCACTTCACACATAGCAGTCAATATCAATCTGGTTTATGTACGTAAGCTAGTAGTAGAGCTATTTTCAACGCCGGCCAATTATTTGATGTTGTTGGTTAGTTACTGCCCAAGAAACTACGCAAGTGCGAGAAATATCACACCAGTTCCTATCTTAATCTTTAGAACTTGTGTGTGTGTGTTTGTTAATCATCCCGAACTTGAATTTACTTTTTCTGATCGGACACACACTTAAGATGCTATAACGAGTCTCTCTCGTGAGTGAAATTCATGATCTCCCACTTAAAAAGATGAGAGTAGTATATGTTCTAGTAGACTAAATGGTACTAGACTCTCGATCTTTAATTTCGACGGACATAAAATGAGTAGAGTTGTGATATTTGTTTTATTTCCTCTCATAAAAGAAAAGGAAAGAAACAAAACGAACTTTGAAAAATGCGCAACCACATCTATAGTTAAATGAAGACTACTTTGTTTAGATTTTAGGCAAGCAATTATTTAGTGGTCCATGGATGCATAAAAAGCTCAAGATATGCACTGATCGATTGGACGATCGTTTTCGTTATTCTGGCCGATATGCACTAGACAATGTGAAACAACATTTGCCAATGACCATATGCATATGTCGATCTTCATTGTATAATTAATAATGCGTTTGCTACTTAACTTCTTCTTCTTCTTCTTCTTCTTCTTCTTTTTCTTCTTTCCATTTCCACGAAATTGAGTCATGGAAGTTTCACACCAGTATGCACGTTAAACTTTCATAGAAAAGGTTGTGTAACAATTTTCCACGCAACTAAGTGGAAAACTTACTCTTTGGAAGCAGGTAGCTAATCGGATAAAAAAGGTAGTGCTTTTAGAAAATCGATCTATATATTATCATCGGTCTTTTTCGATTAAAAAACTTTCCTATCATATCAGTTCGATCTATTGTTATCCACCAAAGTTTTCCTAATCGGTATGCCATCTCGATCTATTGCATTTGTCATTAGCTAGCTAACTACTTGATTAAATGGAGAACTTAGACTCGTATAGCTCAGATAATCCAAAAGTGGCTCCCATATTAATTGAAACCCACTTGAGCTTATAGAAGCAAAATTGACTAACTGACTTCAATTAGTTTAATTAACCAACTGACTAATTAATCTCCAAACACACGTACCCACTTGTTGTGTATGATTGTCTTGATTCCCTAAGCTCTCATATTTTACCTTAGCTCTGGAGAATCATAACTGCCCGCCAGCCTCATTGCAATCTAAGGTGTAGATTCTATGATGTTCTTAGGACTTGATTATTCATATTTGATTATATATCGAGAGCACTAATTATATTATTCATTAGATCCACTTAGTGAAACATCATAAATCAATTCATTGTAGTGTTGTAGTTGGAGATATTCTCCACGCATATGTAATCAAACCACCCATTGTGCTGCTAGGGCCGCTTTGTCCTTTAACTTGTGGAAAATGATATCAAATTCGCTCTCTCTTATTAATGTTAGAAGACTAAAACAATGGACTAGTGTGGTACTCTTTCTATTATCAAGCGTAACATGTTGTATAATATTACTGTATACTCTTGAATACATAATGAATAATAAATGTATAATCTAAAAAAAATAAAAAAAATTATCCGCTTCGTTTGATGAGTATCGATCCTAAAGCCTTGACCCAGAAAAAAGAAGAAGAAGAAAACTAGGAAAGCCCTTAAACCCTAGAAAAGCAAAGAGAAAGAGTTATGGAATCTGGCATAACTGCATAAGCATAAGCATAAGCATAAGCCTAACATCGTCACCTGTGTCTGCAACCCACGTGAACTGTACCTTGTTCGTGTCCCCACACAGATCCTCCGTATCCAGCCCAGGGCCCCAGCCCATGCATCCTCTTCCTCAAAGAGTGGGTGTGAATATATCATCTCCCTCATGTCCCATACTCTATATCCCGACACGTGTTCCTCACCCCTCTCACGTGAACGAACACGTGTACCCGGACCCTCCCTGGAGCCCTCTGTCCTATAAATTGAGGACCTGCATGTTATATCCTAGACACAGACGCAGAGAGAATTATCAGCTAGCACAGAAACATACACAGCCAGGCTCAACTCGGTTGAATCGATCTGAAATCCTTCCTCCTCGTTAGCCTCAATAGTATTATTAATTAGAATGTGATGCATCAGTAGTAGTGTACGTATGGTCTAACCAAACCCCCACTCGTCCATCACTCCTCCATCGTACTTGTACTAAGATCGAATATCTGTACGTGCATGCTGGTTGCTTCCAAAATAAAGCCAAATCACAGCTTACGTTCTCTCAATCACGACCCCCAGATCCCAACATCTCTGCCTCAAGTTTTTCCTTCACTCCTTTCTACTATTTCCTTCACCTCTGTCGTCGCCGCCGGTGTTTTGAAGAGAACAAGAAGAAGAACCAAGATGGCTACGAAGCTCGTTCTGATTATATTTGCCATATGTAGGTTGCTTGTTACGGTGGGGCTGACTATGGACCCGGCGGAGCTGCTCCGTCTCACGGTAGACGGACAGCTCAGCTTGGATCCGTCCGACGTGGAGACGGCGTCCAAGGACTTCGGTCTCATGAGCAGAGCGGAGCCCCTGGCCGTTATGCACCCGGCCTCGGCCGAAGACGTAGCGCGGCTCATAAGGGCCGCGTACTCATCGGCCAAGGGCTTCAGCGTCTCGGCTCGTGGGCACGGACACTCGATCAACGGCCAGGCACAGGCTAGAAATGGAGTGGTGGTTGAGATGAGCGGTGGGAATCGCGCAGGCGCCGGCCGGAGTGAGACGGCGGGTCCGGTTGTTTCGGAGAAGGGTATGTACGTGGACGCGTGGGGAGGGGCGTTGTGGATAGAGGTGTTGAGGGCAACGTTGGAGTATGGACTCGCCCCCAAGTCGTGGACGGACTATTTGTACTTGTCAGTCGGCGGTACACTCTCCAACGCCGGAATCAGTGGCCAAGCTTTCAACCATGGACCTCAGATTAGTAATGTTCTTGAGCTTGACGTTGTTACAGGTCGGTTTCCTTAGTGACATTCTATTCTTTTCAATCATTTCGCACAATTCCGGTACAATTATTGTTCTTGCTAATTAATAGAAATCGTCCAAAGTAGCAAGGTAGTTGATGAAATCACTTCTTTGGTACAACAAGATATACCATCACATGGGATCTTTTTGTTATCTACCTGATATTATTGATGACACAACACCAACACACTCTAAAATCATGTAGTTGTTGCTGTCGTTAATCGACTGCGTAATTACTCTAAATTGCTAATTAGCATGTGTTAATTAAATGTCCTTAACATGTGAAGCAATGTTGCGATGCAGGCAAAGGCGAGCTAATGACATGTTCAGAAGAGAGAAACGCAGAGCTGTTCCACGCTGTTCTTGGAGGGCTCGGCCAGTTTGGAATCATCACTAGGGCTCGAATTGCCCTTGAACCAAACCCCACAAGGGTACAATTCACTTTTCCAAAACTTATATATATGATGATTGAATCACTACCAATTAAATCTGGTTGGCTCCGCCTTCCACGGTGTTAGTGGGACAGATAGATATACATATATACTGCTTTTGCAGAAAGGAAGTAATTCCTGGTTTTTGTTTATGTTGGACAAAAGCCACAAAACCTAAAAAGCCAAGGTATCATGACCTAATGGTTCCCCTTCCCTTCCACAAAACTTATATGAAGTACTACTTTTAAGGGATTTCGAATCAAATGTGTAGTCCATCCATTTACTCGAAAGCTTGCTTTTTTAACCCATTCTTAATTCCATAGCTGGCAATGTTGTTGACGTGTCCCAGTTCTGTGCTAGCTGTGCTAATTATATAATCTGGGTTTAACTTTCTTCCTTTTGCTGCTTAATTTAATTACTATTTTGTTCGTATTGTTCTTATTGTCAATAGGTGAGGTGGATCCGAGTACTGTATTCAAATTTTTCGGCCTTTACCAAAGACCAGGAGTATCTGATCTCTCTGCATGGGCAACCCAGCAGCCATAAATTCGATTACGTTGAGGGTTTCGTTATCGTCGACGAGGGCCTCATCAACAACTGGAGGTCGTCTTTCTTCTCCCCGAGCAACCCTGTAAAGATTTCCTCCATTGACTCTAATGGGAATGGAGGTGTTTTATATTGCTTGGAGATAACCAAAAACTACGATGATTCAACCGCTGATTCTATTGACCAGGTATATATATATATTTACATGCATGATTAGTATTTCAATTAGCCACCTTATTGTTCCTTTACAAGACAAAACAGCTTTCAGTGGATCTAATTAGTCAAGATAGAAATTGAAGGCTTGCAAGTTATATATATACAGTAGCAGCCTATCCAGACCTACCAACTAAATTTAGAAAGAATCAAAGAATGGATCAGAGTAATTGTGTATATACTATACAATACATCAGAACCCTACAACAGGTAAGGTGATTAATCTGGAAAAATAAATAAATCAAGGGTCTGGGACTCTGGTACCACTATTAACCTGCTGCATGCTAAACAAGCAAGACCAACGATCGGATGGTTGGTGCTCCAAAACATATATATAAAAGACTACATAATTAACATCACATTGTTTAATTTGTACTTGGTTAGAGACTTGGAGTGGTTTGTAGGCCTGGCATTGTTCATATTTAATCCAATGAGAGAGCATAGATATAGTTTAATTTGCTAGCTAGCTAGATTATGGTGTCCTAGTGTTCTACGTACTAAATTAAGCTAGGTTATATGATTGAGATTAGTCCTTTAAGTGTGTAGTATACTCATTTGTTACTATAAATAATGCATAAGACATACGCAAGAAAACATGGAAGATCTGCGATCTATTATTGTATGCCAAAACCTAAGATTGTATACAAGCTTTGTTTAAATTGTTCTAGTTATATATTATTACCAAATCTAAGCCGCCCACCCACCGAAACTATTCTTCTAATTAATTAAGTAGCTAGCAACTAATTAGAACGGAACTTATCCTGACAAAAGCATCTGTTTGTTAGCAGCTTTAGGTCATTTTTGTGTACTTTGATTACGTTTTAATTATTAAACCCTTCTTTTCAAAACGACAACGAATTCAAAGTTCTCATGAGTTGGGTTTCTTTCTTTTTCTAATTCACGCAGGAAATAGAGGCTTTGTTAAAAAAACTAGATTTTGTACCGACATCAGTGTTCACTACTGATCTTCCTTACGTGGATTTTCTGGACCGGGTTCACAAGGCCGAGCTGAAGCTCCGGTCCAAGGGACTGTGGGATGTTCCCCATCCTTGGCTCAACCTTTTTGTCCCCAAATCAAGGATTTCTGACTTCGACGAGGGAGTCTTCAAGGGCATTTTGGGAAACAAAACAAGCGGCCCCGTTCTCATCTACCCCATGAACAAAGACAAGTAAGTTCCCTCCTCAAGAACACATAGATATGAATGAAAAAACGCCAATCAAGTTTACGATGGCATCCATGTCGTTTAACGTAGTCGACAGTTCCAGAAAACCAGCTCAATACATACGTTGCTTTGCATGGGCATAGAACGACATGTCATTCAGTGATGATTCAATCGGAAGCATCAAATCTCAACCACCTTATACGATGCCGCTGCTTTTGCCGTTTGGTGGTGGTTCTGGTTTTAACCCTTTTGATTGTGTGTAGGTGGGACCAGCGGAGCTCGGTGGTGACGCCGGATGAGGATGTGTTTTACCTGGTGGCGTTGCTGAGATCGGCGTTGGATTCCGGGGACGAGACTCACACGTTGGAGTACCTAACCAATCAGAACCGTCGGATATTCAAGTTCTGTGAAAAAGCAGGGATCAAGGTGAAGCAATACCTCCCCCACTACACAACACAGCAAGAGTGGATGGACCATTTCGGAGATAAGTGGCCTCGGTTTTACCAGCGGAAGATGAAGTTCGATCCCCGGTGGATTTTAGCCACCGGCCAACGTATATTCGCCGGCCCCTCCTCCATCGGTCACGATCAACTGTGATCGGAGAATTGTCCCATCATGTACAAACCACTCGGTATTAGTAGCAGCAGCAACCTTAGGTAGGGATAAGCCTCTAAAATTAACTAGTCCAATGTACAAATTAATTCTCGCAGGTATGAGGAAGGGTATTTTTGACAATGAAAACTAGAAAAAAGGCTAAAAGGGTTTTTTCAAGGGTGTCCCATCGGAAATGTTGTTTGTATCATGCAGTACCCGTGAACCCGACAGCCCAGTTTGTCTGGGCCCTGTACATCAAGGTTTGGAAATTTACTGTCTTACCCTTTTCACCCTCTTCTGATTTGGTCCCCCATGTAAAAATATATGAGAACTACAATAGCCTTGTAATTCATTAGAGACATAATTCAGTAAAACAGCGACACTATTACATCTCTCTGCTTGTGCTCTAATTTTAGCAGCACCTGTAATCTAGGAGACATACAGATTGGAGTAAAAATGTGCACCTGTAGTTAACTCAGCAGATTGTTCTTTAACACCAGGAAGCATCTGAGGTTACTCTCGATGTGGCTTCGATGGATCTGAAGAATCACCCTCTGAAACAAGTTGTTGGTTCCCGAATTTTCTCAGTGCAATTGAATATATTGTTTTCCTTTTGACCGATGTTCCATCAGCTACTAATTTGACAGCCTATACGTACATACAAGGATCATGATGTGATGGTCTGCTGGAACTAATGAAGATGTAAATACAGTAAATTTACTTCCAATTTGATAATGATCACTGGAAATTTCTGTGATGCCTATATTGGAACAGGACAAGTGAATTTGTAAGAAACGGTAAGTGGATCTCTGATCTCTCAATCACTAGTAGTTCTTATTTCTAAGATATACCAGGAAGAAGCATCACTACACCAATAAGTAAGTCCAATCAACTAGCAAACGTATAACAAAACAGATTCAAATGAACTACTAAGGAATTATGTACTAGTAGAATAAACATGCAAGATAGATGTCATTACCGTAGAAAGACTGTGCCCATTGGAGATCAATTCTCTCAAGTCATTCTCAAGCTGAGACTCTGATGGAGTTTCAACTGGAGTTTCTTCCATTCCTTCAATCAATACTGTAATTTCACCTCTTGGCTGGTGAGTTGTAAACCATTGTTCTGCTTCTCCCAATGTACCCCGCCAAAACTGATGAGGCATCAATAGTGCACATAACATAAGCCAAGATTTGAACATGAACTAAATAGCAGTGGTAGTTTTGAAACATGCTTTTTCTATGAGCATCATACATATCACAGCACCTGAACAAGGGGAAAGAAATATTTTAACATGTTCTGTATCATAAGGCGACTCGGTTGATTTACTCAGTTATTCCCGAAATATTCAATCTCAGTTGAAGAGGTTTAAATCACATATCTAAGGCATTAATGTGGTTATATCCTGCTCAATCAAAAGATTGCAGGAAAAGACTGCAAAATTAAGATACAAAAGTACAGAATTGGAATAGTAGGTCTGTCAAAAGTCTTGAACCAACTAATATCTTTAATTGGCGGATAGTAGGTCTGTCAAAATTCCTCTTGGCAACATCGAAGATAAATTGGTCAAGGTTGACAAGTTTGTTTCCCAGTGGATTCTTAGTCCTGGATAGAGTACCTCTTAACCTAATAATTTATCCATCCCCAAAGATCTGTGCTATTAAGAGTCCATAATCCTAGATTATGCTAGAAAACTGTAGATGTTGTACGTAGAAGTTTATCCTGCTCAAATAAACAAATTGCAGCAACAGTGACAAAAAGTAAAACATAAGTACAGTCAGAAGAGTGCAGATTCAACTATTGAATCAGATAATATCTCATATTATCAGTCACTGGCCTTAAATTATGCTGAGAACTTTAGAGTTAGTATCATCTAAAGAAGAATCAAATTACTTGTGAAACTATAGTACTGCACTTGTTGATATGAAAACACACTGATTTACAACCCTACAAGGTATGATGCCATGAGATTCATCACAGTTGTGCACATCTTCAATAATTCACCCACAAGTAAAAAGTGATCATCACAGTTAAGATTCTAAGAAACCCCACAAAGGAACATAATGAAGACAATATGAGAGAGGTAAATAATAAAAGTTACCTCTTCATGAATTTTCGTCAGTTCACGAGCTATTACGCATTGTCTGCATTGCAAATTAAACCTAAGTTAGACAATGATCTACTTGAAAAGCCACTAAATCACTTGAAAAATATTAATCCTTCTATTAATGAGTTAAGGAAGGCAGAGAAACAAATACCTTGCCACACCGAAAAGTAAAGAAGTCTCTTGAAGAAACTGAAGAAGCTTGTGGGGAGGAACATAAAATATCTGTGTTGTTGCCTCACTTGCAGAAAATGCTAGCCTCTCTTTTCTAGTTCCAGCATGTTTAGAAAGGAACCCAACTGAAGAAGTATAATTAGTACATCACTAGTTACACCACATCCACCCAAAACTATGTCATGGAAACTGTCAATCTTACCAAAAGTAAACTCATCTGTAGACAGGCCGGACGCAGAGAGAGCAGCCACAAAAGCACACGGCCCAGGTATAGGAATAACAGGAATGTTCTCATTCGCACAAAGTTTTGCCTACATCAAGACTCACAATTAACTATATACTACATGAAAAGTAGTAAAACCAACACAAAAAGCAAAATGTAGGAGCATAACCTCACCAGTTCAGTACCAGGATCACTAATGCCCGGCATCCCAGCATCGCTTATAAGCGCGACAATCTCACCTTCCTTCAACCTCTTCAGCACAGTCTGTTCCCTCTGTGCTTCATTGAACTTGTGATAGCTCAGCTGCAATCTAAAAGCATAAATCTCACACACCATGACTAAAACTAAGCAACCAACAAATAAAATCAACCGCCCCGAAAACTTACAAGAGGAGTCTTGATATTGTAGTGATGTAGCAACTTCCCGGAATGCCTAGTGTCCTCTGAGAGTATCACATGAGCTGATTTCAGTACACGCAGAGCCCTGCATTGCCAAAATTCACCATCAGATAAAAAAGTTATAAAAAAAAGTAAAAAAGTAAAAACGATGAGAGGAGTTACCGGAAGGTGATATCTTCGAGGTTTCCGATGGGAGTTCCGACCAAGTATAAACCGGGTTTAAGAGCGCCCTGTTGTTTTGAGAAGGAGGGTTGGGGAATTGAGTCGGAGAGTTCTGCGGAGATTTGCGCGGCGGAACAGAAGGCAATCAGGCTGAGTTTGTTAGGGGAAGGAGGGAGTGATTGAAGAGACGTCGGCGTACGGCCCAAGTTGGGGAGTCCGGCCCAGCGGCGTGAGAGAGCGGCCGCCGTAGACGGAAGTCGGCGGGTTAACATTTGTGTTCAGTGTTGAGAAAGACACACTCCTATCCCTTAATGGAGGGAAAGTAACACGAATGGGCCGGTTATATACGAGACGGTTTGGCCCAACCCGAAACCGAACCCACATATTCATGTAAACCGTAGGTTGAGGTTACAGATTCAAACTTTATTAACATATGTAACAAACTTTATTGACATATGTACGTGAGTTTATGAATTTTAATAAACATGATATTATCTTGTTTGGTGGGAGATTTATTACAAAGTGATGCAAAGGCATGAAACCCTCGTGTTTTTCATCATCAGAAACACATAATTTTCTTTGATCAACCAAGTAATGTCCATTGATGGCCAACAAGGAAAACCTAGAGTCTGATCACTGCAGATATGGCTGCTGCATTGCTCTTTCCATTGGTATATACTGCATATTTGGAAAAACACCTGACCGAAGATATGTATTTGTATGCAATGGTAGGCAAGATGTATAGAAGGGTGGGGGAGACATGGCCCGTGCCAGCTCCTCTTTTCGAATGGCATTGATTAAATAGTATTCAGGATCAAAGCCCTATTTCTTCATACATAAGTTAACAATTATTTGTTATGTTGTTACACCTTGTCATCATGGAACCACCACCTCGTCTCCTTGGGAGATCGGCCGTTCCTACAGTTCTTCACGTATCGATCATTATCCGCTGGGCGTTGCTGCACCAATGATGAATCACATCAGTTCAGGTCAGAGACTTACTTCGATTACACAAAGGGAAGAGATTAAATCATCAAAAACTTGAATTCAACAAATCGACACAAACCTTTGCAGGGGAACTCGACAACATGGAGAGAATGCTGATACAGATAGAACTGACCGTCATGGCTGGAGACCATGAGTCATATAATATATCTGCAAATGATTTTCGGAACCAGTAAGTGCATAGAGAAACAGTGAAGTGGCTCATATATCACAATCAGATAACAACCAAAAGAGATTAAGTATTCTATCGCAGAAGGAAGAATATACAGGAGATGACACTAAATTAAAAAATAAAAGTAAGTAATCTGAAGGTTATCGTTGCTTAAAGCAAACTCTGCTCCCCTTAGCTGATATTTCAATAAAAAGATAATAGGTAATAAAACTGCAGGATAGTCCTGTCAAATCTTCGCCAGAAACCAAACTCAATTTTAGACTAAAACTGCACTACTGCATGGTGCCTGTTTACAAAACAATTGTAGTTTGAGCTTTTAAGCTCAAACCATTCCACCAAGAACAGCCTCAAAACTTGGACTATGATCTTTCTGGGACCTCATGACGATGAGAGTCACAAGTTTTGAATCATAGGCAACCAGAGAAGGATTTAGTACCAAAGACTAAATATTCAACTTCTATACACATATCTGCCAAACTTAAGACTTTGTTACTAGAGTACCAGGCCTGATTGTGGGTGACCACTGGAACCTTTTGGTTCCTTTTTCATTCAAGCTACAGGCCTTGGTCATTATAACTTAACAGCCTCAGCCAGCAGAGCTGGAAGTCAGTTATATACTGTTTTCTTCACTAATCACTACTGTAATTCTAATCCTGATTTATTCTTTCAGGTACGAGACCTGCATCGGCTTATGATTTCTCTACAGTTAATAAGAATGAAATAAGAAATGAAACATTCTGAATTGTGCTATGATCCAAACAGATGCAAGTGGCAGGCACGGTACGTTCTTCAAGCTTAGTTAAACACAAAACGGCTAAACTTACATGGTCTACGAATTCAATAGAATCCAAATCAATTTTATTGTGAAGTTACCCAATTTGTAAGTAAACAGCAAAAACTGACAGTCGAACAACCTAACAACCAGTGTCATCATCTTGCCATAACAACATCAGTCAAAGCAACGACTCACATGTAGGTACCTAACTATCTTGCTTAATAGAGTGCGTCTTTACCAAATAAACCAATTTTCTTCAAACCGCAAATAGATAAAGCCGCGATTATTGTCAACTAAATCGACAGAAAAAAAAAAAAACATGAAAACAAAGTTTAAAGAGTAAAAAGGGTACCTAAACAGATATGGCCATTGCTATAAATGTGGGGATGCTGAGGAGCCGGAGATAGAAATATCACCTGAAATAGCAAAACGTAATATGAACACTACAAATCACAAACATGATTCAATAAAACACAGTTAAGTTGCCACATATACAAAACAATTCAACTCTTTAGTTTCTGTTCAACACTCTCAAACACTAATCTACCCAACGTGAAAACCGAATTCCCAAATCATCAATAACTCACCATTTCTTTCATTTCCACACTCTTAGTGCGCAAGCAACAATAAGATAATCAAAAGTTGGAATCTTTTAAAGAAAATTAGGAATCTTTAAATGGACCTGTGGAGCTTCCATGGGATAATGCTCAGGAAAATCAACTTGGAGCTGATACATTTCATTAGCATACAGAGTCCCCGGAGCTCCGTTGACTTCAATCACCCATCTTTATCATTAATCCAAATAAATCATAAAGATAATTAATCACACAAAAAAAATATTAAAAATTCGATCAGAGCAATTGAAAAAAAAAACAAACCTTTGAAGATTATCAGTGACTCTGTGCTTGAATCCAGTGGGAGGATTGACCTGCCACTCCACGAGCTCTTTCTGGAGCCGATTGCAGGCGATCTTGCTTAAAGCCTAAGCACATAAATAAATTCTTCATTTTTAAATTAACAAAAGAAATTGTGAATAAAAATTAAAAATCCAAAAAGAAAGAAAAAAAAACAAACCTTGCGTGAAGCGGCAGAGGAGCTAGTCATGGATGAGCGGTGGAAACGGCGGCGTTTTGGGGTTGGAGTCTGGAGGGTTCTAGTTTGCTCTTCTCATGGATTGAGAATAAGTCGTGGTTTTACGCGACAACTGATCTCTTTTTTTTTGTTTTTCTTTGAAAAGAAGAGTGGGGAATAAAGAAAGAGGCTTTTTGAGGTGGGTGATTCACGCGCGCATGTTTGAGTGTGTGTGGAAATATCTGGGTTTTTGGAGGTGGGCGATGTTGCCACGGTGGTGTCTGGTTGCGTAATCGTCGTCGTTATCGTCGGTGGTCCGGTTTAGCTTTCTTGTTTTCTTTCGGTTACATCGTTTCTGTTGTTGTTTGACTTGTTTCTTTTAGTGGATCAAAAGGTCTTTTTTCAATACCAGATAATGTGTTAAAAACTAGATATATGTTCAAGGAAGGTTAATTCCGTAACTTCCGAGGTGTGTCTTGTCCTAATAAGACTTGTAGTCTAGATACTCTATTAGATAGGGAATCCCTGTTCGCCAGGGATACTTGATGTAATGCCTATATAAAGGCCTCCTTATCAATGAATAAACAGAGAGAGATCTATCGATCTATTTCTCCTACAACACGTTATCAGCACATTGCTCTAGCCTCCCGTCTAATAAGCCCTAGAAATCCTAATTCCGAATTTTTTTTTTTTCGAAACCCTAACTTACCGTCGGCCGCCGATTCTTCTCTTCGGCACCGTCGGCCTCTTCTCAGCAGCATCTGCGCTGCTCGCCTGCCGCTTTGTACCTTCGCGTACTGCTCCTCCTCTGCCTCTAGGCAGACAACCCGCTCGCCAGCAGCTCTCCCTTGCGTGCTACTTTTTGCACGCATCCGCCAGACGATCAAAATTGCTCGCAAGCCAAGCAAGCGATCCGCGAACCCTTATTCGTGGTTAAGAAGAAATCAAGAAAAATCGAAGAAAACAAGCTTCCCCAAGAGTCAAGTTTCGTTTGATCAAGCTTCTCTTGAAGAGGTAAATATTTTTATAAACGTTCCCGCTTATGAAAATTTCAATAGTTGGGTTTTGTTTTCTCTTCCGGGACCTTTCCGTGTCCCTGCTTCTTCATCCCGATTCTATCGCTTCTCGGGACGGCATACGGGGATTTAGTCACCCCGGTGCCAACGTTTATTGGGGTAACTGTGATGTTACCGGCCACCGTTATGCTTGTGACTGTGATGTCACTGTGAACCATAACGTATTATTCTTTTTTGGAAAGAAAACAAAGGGAAGATATCGATTGTGACTTGAAGTCACGTTAAGCATCGATTTATGTGACCATGATATATCTTGGCACTGTTCTAAAAGAACAATCAAACTTGATTAGTATTCAAACATACTAACGTCTCCCTGTTTGTGTTCTGTAGATGGCTGACACTCAGCGTCCAGAATTTGACATCTTGGATGTCCAAGGCAAGGAATACAAGAGGTGGGTCTCAGATGTTGAGAACACTTTCATTGGTAAAAGATTTACTGCCACCATCAACCCTCCTGAGGATGAAAGCTTACACGCTTCTCCTGAACAGAAAGCACAAGCCCTGATGTTTCTCAGGCGCCATATCCATCCAACGCTCAAGAAGCAATACCTGAGGAAAACTGATCCCAAAGAGCTATGGGATATCCTCAAGGACCGCTTCGACAATGTGCATGACGCACAACTCCCAGACCTCATGTCTGATTGGGAGCAAATCCGCTTACTGGATTTTGATTCCGTCCAGGAATATCATCAGACTATGCTAAACTTGCAATCTGATTTGAGCTTTTGTGGGGTCGAAAAGACCGATGATGATATGATGGAGAAGACTTTCACGACGTTCCCAGAATCTGCGTCCATGTTGTCGCATCAGTACCGCGATCTCCGCGAGAAAGGCACTATCAAAACCTTCAGTGATTTGATGAATGTCCTTCAAAGAAAGGAGAGGTACCATGAGTTGATTCTTACCACCAATAAGAGGCCTCGAGGACCGAAATTCATTGCGGAATCTCATCAAGCCCGTGGTAAAGCTTTTAAGCAGAAGCATCAACCTCATGAACGTCAAGCACCGCCACCACGTACGCCAAGAGCAATACGTGGCGGACGAGGAGGGAGAAGAGGCGTCGGCCGTGGCCGACCGCTTTCTTGGACAAGGGATGATGGCAGAGCCGCCGCTCCCAGAGGGAGGAACAGTTTTGGTTCCGGTCCCAGGCGTGGTGGCCATCCGCCGAACAATGCTTCGGCTCCTTGCTTCAAATGTGGTTCTATGAATCATCTCCAACGCGATTGCATAGCAAGCAGAGATATTCAAGCCGCTTACAAGAAACACAAACAATACATAGAACAAGAAGCACACTATGTAGGAGACTTTGAGGAAGAAGTATACGATGAGGAAAATACGAACTTCGCCATCGATGACTTCCAACCTACCAAGAAACGTAGGACTCAGGAGTATGATACTCCAGACTATGAATAAGTATTTGACCCAGGTCATGAGATACATGTTCAAGTTTGATTTTGATTGTTATTTTGACAGAATAGTCAATAAATCACGACTTTGTTCGATAAGTCGTTCTATTTAGAACAACCATGATGTATTTTTGAGTTGTCATCAATAAAATCTATCTTATTCTACGAATGATTTGAGATTTTTACATCCCTGAAAGCAAAATTGGTTCAATGCGTCCAATTCTCAATGGCATAATCATTTTGAGTTCACCAAAATTCTGGTGATGTTAACTCATATCCGAAAAATCACAAAGACAAAAGGAGAGATCCGCGAGCCGCGATACTCTATCCGCGAGCCACGATACGCGAGCCGCGATACGCGATACGCCATCCTCGAGCCGCGATGCACGATCCGCGATCCGAGATCCGCGATCCGTGATCCGCGATCCGCTATCCGCCAACTTGGTCGCGATCCGCCAGGACTCGCTCGCCATGGCTATTCGCCAACTAATCCGAGATCCGCGATCAGCGATCCGCCAACTTGGCTGCGATCCGCCATGCCTCGCTCGCCAAAGCCCATAAGCGCTTGGCCGCGACTCGCTAGGCCTCACTCGCCATGGCCATTCGCCAGCTTGGCTCAGCACCGAATCCGGTTTTTGAAACCAACAATCGATAGCCTATCGAACAAATGCAACTTTTGCATCAATGGCTCGGCAACGAAGTGTCCTCGGACTCGCCATGCTTCGGATTTAGCTCAACCGTCGCATCGCATTGCCTCAATGCCTGACCGACTCTCACCACTCGCCTTGCTTCGGCTCGGCCTCTGGGTAGCTTCGGCCTTTGCCTTGGCCTCGGTCTTGGCTCGGCCACGCCACCTACGACGGTGTCCGGTCTCAATCTCTGAACTAGGCTATGATTATCAATGGTGATACTCGGTGATTAAAATGCGGCTTATATCTTTCTCTCAAGTTTTGTCGTTGCCATGGCTATGTTATTGGCCTTAATGCACTTCATTTTGTGATGATATATTGTTTCAGTACACTTACTTTAAAGTGTTCGCCAAAGTCTAAAGTAGACTATTGATTCAATTTACATTGTTTTTGTAGATGTATCAAGGCGAGATTGAGTGTTTGTTGGATTGTGCAACAACTCACACGATTCTGAGGAATCGGCAATTGTTTTCGGATTTTACGCCAAGAGAATCGTCGTTATCTACGATGACAGGAACTGGACCCGTAATTAAGGGTCGTGGCACTGCTCAATTCTTACTGCCAAATGGCACTGAGATTCGGGTAGAGGACGCCCTATATGCGCCTAAGGCGCCAAGAACCTTGCTAGCTTTCAAGGATGTGCGTGACAATGACTATCACCTCAGCACTTATGTTGAAGATGGAACTGAATATCTGTTGATCACCTCCACTCAATCTATGCGCACTCGCATTGTGGAGAAGTGTAAGCGAGTTCGCAATGGCATGTATTTCACAACCATTCGAGCCAACGAATCTCATGTTGTTATATTATGTGATTCTGATGCTTATAAGCTTTGGCATGATAGACTCGGTCATCCGGGTCGTGATCTGATGATCCGTATTTTGAAATGCTCCCACGGTCATCCATTTTTCCGATCACAAAAGCACAGAGGGCGCCTCGGCCTCGGTTCGGCCGTGCCGTCGATAGCCGCCTCTCGCTTCCAAGGAGAGGTTCGGTCCCCTCCTGCTTCTCATGCTTCTGTAGCGATGTCTAATGCTCATCGTTCGTTTTGTAAAGCTTGTTCACTAGCAAAACTTCAAGCAAGACCATCTTTTGCTATTGATAATAAACAGAATATTCCGTTTCTACAACGAATACAAGGTGATATTTGTGGACCTATAACACCAGAATGCGGACCATTTCGATATTTCATGGTTCTGGTTGATGCATCAACGCGTTGGTCACACGTAGCGTTGTTGTCCACGAGGAATGCTGCATTCGCTAAACTCCTAGCTCAGATTATTAAGCTTCGGGCTCACCACCCGGACAATCCGATTAAGTCCATCAGACTGGATAATGCTGGAGAGTTTACCTCAAAGTGTTTTGATGACTATTGCATGTCAGTTGGGATTGAAGTTGAACATCCCGTACCCCACGTTCATTCTCAGAACGGTCTTGCAGAAGCCGCTATCAAGAGACTACAGCTTGTAGCTAGGTCTCTTGTCATGGCCACAAACTTGCCAGTTTCGGCATGGGGATATGCAATATTACATGCAGCTATGCTTATTCGTCTACGACCCACAGATAGCCAACCATTTAGTGCGTACCAGTTGGTAACTGGTTACGAGCCTGATATTTCGCATCTGCGTACTTTTGGTTGTGCCGTATATGTGCCTATCACGCCTCCACTGCGTACCAAGATGGGTCCACAACGACGATCAGCTACTTATGTTGGATATGAAGCACCAACTATTGTCCGCTATATAGAGCCTATGACAGGTGATCTGTTTACTGCAAGATTTGCAGATTGTCACTTTGATGAGACATCCTTCCCGCCGTTAGGGGGAGATGGGGCCGCATCCGTCCCAAATGAACGTCAGGAATTGACGTGGTTCTCTCCCACTATGTCTCATTATGATCCCCGTACGTCTCAGTGTGAGACTGAAATACAGCGCATATTAGAACTACAAAAGGTGGCGGATACGATGCCCGACTCCTTTACTGATATTGCGAAAGTGACAAGATCAACCATACCTGCTGCGAATGTACCTGCAAGGCTTAACATTCCTCGCCATGCGCGAGCACGCGCCGCCGGTCTCGGACCCGCAGCCCTAGGTGCCATCGGCAGCCTAGGCTCGGCACCTCCAAGTGGAGAGCCGGCGTCGACTTCGGATCCTCCTAGAAAGAGGGGGAGACCAATCGGTTCCAAAGACAATGTACCTAGAAAGAGGGCATGTGTCCAGGCACAAAGCGATCCGTTCATCATCGATACTGTGACGCCGTCACACGAGATTGTCTCCGACTATACCTATGTCCAAGAATCAACTCTGAATCATCTGGGGGACGCCTCAGACTCACTGTTGATGTTGGAGAACAAGGAAATCTCACTAAACTACTTATGCATGCACAATCTGATGGAAAGAAATTCCATGTATATCGATGATGCATTCGCCTACGCCGTTGCTCAAGAAGTTATTGACGACGACGATATGGAACCCCGCACTGTTGATGAATGTCAACGTAGGGCGGATTGGCCGAAGTGGGAAGAAGCAATCCAGGCTGAACTAGACTCTCTAAAGAAAAGGCAAGTATTCGGACCGGTTGTGCCTACACCGCCGAACGTGAAGCCTGTTGGACATAAATGGGTCTTTGTCAGAAAGCGCAATGAGAATGGCGAAGTCCAGCGATATAAAGCTCGACTCGTGGCGCAAGGTTTTTCTCAACGCCCTGGAATTGATTATGAGGAGACGTATTCTCCTGTCATGGATACTATTACCTTCCGATACTTAATAAGTTTGGTAGTCTCAGAGAGACTCAATATGCAGCTTATGGATGTTGTAACTGCGTATCTTTATGGGGACCTAGATACGGAGATGTACATGAAAGTGCCAGAAGGACTTTCGTTACCCAAGTCAAGTGAGCAAAAACCACGAAGTTCATTTGCTATCAGGTTGAGACGATCTCTATATGGACTCCGACAATCTGGTAGGATGTGGTACACACGGTTAAGTGATTACTTGATTGGGAAAGGATACAAGAATGATGAGTTGTGCCCTTGTGTGTTCATAAAGAGAACAAGTTCAGGATTTGCCATTATAGCCGTCTATGTCGATGATATGAACATCATTGGAACTCTGAATGAGATCAATGAGACCGCTAGCTATTTGAAATCCGAATTCGAGATGAAAGATCTGGGAAGGACTCGGTTTTGCCTAGGCTTAGAACTAGAGCACCGAAGTGGTGGAATTTTTATACACCAGTCTGCATATGTCCGAAAGATGCTCAGGCGATTTAACATGGACAAAGTTATGCATCCTACAGGCACTCCCATGGTCGTTAGAAGTCTGGATATCAACAAAGATCCCTTTCGTCCGAAAGAAGATGACGAAGAGGTCTTGGGAGCTGAATATCCATATCTTAGTGCGATTGGAGCTTTGTTATACTTAGCTCAGTGTACTAGACCAGACATCGCTTTCTCTGTGAACTTGTTAGCTAGATTTAGCTCTGCGCCAACACAACGTCATTGGGTTGGAATCAAGAACATCTTCCGATACCTTAAAGGAACCCTTGACATGGGCTTGTACTATCGATACACTCATCAGGATTCGACACATAGTCGATCTCTTGCATCTAACAGCACAAACCATGGCTCGGATCGCCATCCGCCAGCCATATCCGCCAGGACTGGCTTTGGTTCATCCATCCGCCATCTTGCAGACATATCCGCCAACTTATCCGGACCCGCGGATGCTAAGTCGTGGTCCCGATACGGCTTTGGCGATACCCCCTCCTACTCAGATACACCAAATGATGTGATGGTAGGATTTGCTGATGCTGGATATTTGTCAGATCCACACAAAGGACGTTCCCAAACAGGTTATGTTTTTACCATTGGGAATACGGCGATATCTTGGAGATCAACCAAGCAAACCCTTGTTGCTACCTCCTCGAACCATGCTGAGATTATTGCACTACATGAAGCAGTCAAAGAATGTATTTGGCTTCGCTCGGTTATATCTCACATTCGAGAGTCTAGTGGACTTGAGTCTACTACGATGGGACCAACTTGCATATTTGAAGATAATGCAGCATGCATTGAGCAAATGAAGTTGGGATACATTAAGGGTGACAATACTAAACACATTTCGCCTAAGTTCTTCTACAATCAGCAGCAGCAAGAGACTTTGAATATCCAAGTGAAGCAAGTCAGCTCAGAAGAAAATGTAGCGGATCTGTTCACCAAGTCTCTACCTAAATCTACATTTATGAAGCATGTAAAGCGCATTGGAATGTGTCGCTTATCCGAACTCAAAGACTGAATGACTATCAGGGGGAGTTCTCATCTAGACTTCAGGGGGAGCCTAGTTATGCATGTCTCACATACTTGTAGTTGGTGCGTTGTACTCTTTTTCCTTAGACCATGCTTTTATTTTTGCCCAAGAGGTTTTTGTTTGCTGGCAAAGGTTTTAACGAGGCAACGGTTCATGCACCATTGAGGACGCGACACAAGGGGGAGTGTTCAAGGAAGGTTAATTCCGTAACTTCCGAGGTGTGTCTTGTCCTAATAAGACTTGTAGTCTAGATACTCTATTAGATAGGGAATCCCTGTTCGCCAGGGATACTTGATGTAATGCCTATATAAAGGCCTCCTTATCAATGAATAAACAGAGAGAGATCTATCGATCTATTTCTCCTACAACAATATAGTTTTATCTTCAATCTTTAGCTAGTTTTAATTTCACTGCTGGTTTGGTTATTTTTTACTTAAGAACGACGGTGTAGTAAGTGAGAGATTCGGACTTCAACTTACTATCGGTGATTCTTGTGCGAATAAACATATTAGGATTTTGTGATGTATGAATAATGATTTAGATTTCTTGGATCACTTTGTGCTTAATATGTGCTCGAGAATAATTGTTTTCGAGTACGACAAAATAATAAATTCTTAATGATTGAGGTTGTAAGTTCCGTGTACATGAATATTTAATGATTAATGTCGCGTCGCTCGATATATGACAAATTGCGATACCGTAGCACGAATTGTGTTGTAAGTGAAGTGTAACGTTTTCTTTCTGTTAACTTATATGTGTTTGTTTAGAATTTTTTTTAATAATAAAAAAATACTTAGAAATTTTTAATTATTTACAAGATTCTATAAATCGATAAATAATTTACAAGAAGCTAAATTAAACATCCAAATCCACAATGATTTGGATTTTGCCACCAACCTCATACCTATGATGAATTATGCCATGTTTTTGAAATGGAAGGCATTAAACCTTACACTATAATCAAATAATGAGTTGTGAGGTTTAGTTTGGTCTAACAGAAACAGAAGCTAGAAGCTGGTTATGCATACCCTTTCAGACATGACAACAAAGCTACTACAAACCTGTGAAGTCTTTAACTAAACACGTCTATATCTTTGCACTTCGTCATCTCCACGTTTTCACCTACTCCCTACCACCACCCTCTAACACCCTACAGCTATTAGGCCTAACACAAACACACCAAGCCCAACAAAGCCCGAACACACAATAATAATCAAATAAAAATAAAAATTAACCACTACATATGGTCGGGAAAAGTCTTGGTGTGTGAAAATCTCTCATACCTAAGTTTGAATCCTGATAACGCTAATTGAAGTTAAATCTCAATTTATTCTTGGTGACTAGGGGGAGGAAGCGTTTTGACAAGATCTCTCGACGCGGATTAGTCTCTGTGTCTACAAAGTATTTTAGGATACTTTGATTGATTAAAAAAATTAAAATTAAATTGAAACAGTCCCCTCCCACCACTAAACTTACCAACTGGTGGTTACTGGTTAGCCGTTAGCGTAATAGCGTCTAAAAAACCCTGCTAAGCAAACAACCACCACCACCAATATCACCACCTTCCTTCTCTTCTGTTCTTGTAAGTCATCTTCTTCTTCTTCTTCAGGAACTTTCTCTTTGCTTGTATTTTTCGGTGTTAGCGTATACAAATGGTCAAGACAATTAAAAAGATATAAGAAACACTATTGTATTGGAATATTATAATCAAGTTGGTGTTGATTATTCCCCCCCTCCCCCGCCTTTCTTTTATTATTATTGGATTTTCGAGTTTAATATGATTATTATTGTTTGAGTTGGTAACCGCTGCTCCAATCATAAGGAGGTTGGTCTTGTTTGGGAAGGAATTTATATCTCTCGGGATTGCTGTTTCTGATTCTGGGATAGTCTCATAGTCGATTCTGCTTAATTGCATAGACTTTTCTCTACTTCAATTTTAGCTGCACACAATTCATTTTCCCAGAGCTTGCTTGCTTTCAGGTATTTCTTTTTGGATATTTCACTCTCTATGTTGCTGTTTTTACCCTTTTTAAGTGTTGTACAGTTGTTAGTTATAGATAGTGATCAAGAAGACTTCTCTGTCATGGCCTTTTTGAGAGGTTGATTGTGTCTCTATTTAATTTAAGATGCTTTCTTTCAGAGCTTGATTGTGTGTCTAATTAGTTAAAGATGCTTCTTTTTAGCAGTATTGAATAAGGGTTTGAAGTATATTAGTGATTTGGTTTTGGGTTTAGTTTGGTTTCATGGGTTTAGGAGATCTATGTGGTGTTGTTCTTCAATATAGTTGATTGTTTGGTTGCTTTGTGCTTTGCTAAGTTTGACTCTTTTTGCATTAGTGTTTGATGAGTTGGTTGAATTCTGTTTTTTTTGTTTGGTTAGGAATCAGTAGATGATCTAGATGGTTATCACCAATTCAGACTGGTGATTCTGCCTTCAAGTTCAGATTAATCAAGTATTTGGAGAAAGAGGGGGCAGCAGACTATGGCTACATATTTCCAAAATTTAAGTAATCAAAATTTGTTGACCCCCTATCCAGGGGATGAGAAGCTTGCTTCTTATCCTGAACAGCCTAGTAACATGATGATGTATCTGAATCAAGCTTCATATCCCGGATCCTACACTGAGGTCTTGTCCGGTGGCTCTTTCTCCCCTAGCAAATGTGCTGAGTCTGATGGTGGTAGGAATGAGATGATGTTTATTCCACCTACTAGTGGCCCAGTCAGAGATTGTGTTGGTGGAGATTCATTGTTAGGGTCTCTTGATGGCAAACGTGGTATTCAGGATCATGGATTATCTCTTAGCCTTGGCACACAAATTCCACCTGATGGTTCTGTTCCTTCGTTTCAGTACCAGTATCTGAATTCAAGCCTCCCTTCAATTATGAGCACCTCTCCTATCCTAGGGAAGGGAGAGTTTCAATGTAAAGGTGATGATTACAGCCAAAGTGACGAGTACAGAAACTTTGAAAATTTGACATCCGGCTTATATGACTCTCTCAAAACACAGAATTTCTCCAATCATATGTGCTCCATGGTTCCCAAAGAAATGCAATCCGAAGCATACTTGTATGACTCGTTAGGTTTTACAAACTCTTCATTAAACACCAAGTACCTCAAGGCAGCTCAGCAATTGCTCGATGAAGTGGTAAATGTACGAAAGGCATTGAAGCAGTCTAGATCGAACAAATATCAAAGAACAGATGGCTCGAAAGAGACTGATGGGACAAAAATGTCATCTGATCCTAGTGAGGCAAATGCTGTATCTTCGGTTGAGTTATCACCAGCAGAAAGGCAGGATTTGCAGAACAAGAAGACCAAACTTTTGTCCATGTTGGATGAGGTAAACAAGACTAATTGATAAGTACTCATTTATTACTTGGTCTCTACTGAGCTTTACTATTCATCTAAAATATGGTCGAGACAAAAATTGGTTGTTTCACTTGTTTGTGATAGAAGTAACTGGGTGTAATTCAAATTATTAGCCTGATCATATAGTTTTGTTGTGAGGTGCACATATTTTGTAAGGTAATTAAGTGTTATGTCCTTGATGCAGGTAGATAGAAGATACAAGCACTATTACCATCAAATGCAAAATGTGGTGTCATTTTTTGACAAGGCTGCTGGGAATGGTGCTGCCGCACCATACACAGCACTAGCTCTACAAGCAATTTCACGTCATTTTCGCAGTTTGCACGATGCGATCAAGGGCCAGATTCAAGCGGCCCAGAGAAGCCTGGGAGAGAAAGATGCTCCATCAGATGCTCAAGGAGAAGTAATACCTCGCCTCCGCTATGTGGACCAGCAGCTCAGACAGCAGAGGGCATTTCAGCAGCATGGTGTAATGCAACATTCTTGGAGACCTCAAAGGGGACTCCCTGAAAGCTCTGTTGCAATCCTTCGAGCTTGGCTATTTGAACACTTCCTTCTCCCGTAAGTAACTCAAAACCTTGAATTCTTGAAACTTGTATGTACTTGCCTAATATTTATGAACTTTATTTAACTGATTCTTTCATGGTTTTGGTGTCAGGTACCCAAAGGATGCTGAAAAGGTTATGCTAGCAAGGCAGACCGGGTTAACCAGAAACCAGGTAAAGGTGACTTCAAGCTTTGTTAAAGTTTGATCACCAGTATATATTCTGTAATGGTTCATCAACATTTCTTTGTATTGCAATTGGAATTCAATTATTAGTAGGTTGAACATGTAACATTGATCCACTGTGACTTGTCAAAGTGAAAGTACAGTGAAACTAACGTTATTCTTGTTCAGGTTGCCAACTGGTTTATTAATGCAAGGGTACGTCTTTGGAAGCCCATGATTGAGGAAATGTACAAAGAAGAATTCGGTGAAGACATGGATTCGAAATCATCCCCAGAAAATAGGCTAAAAGAATCGAGAGTTGATTTCTTGTCCGAGGATAGGAGAGATGATTTACAGGAAAGCCTGATGTCTGCAACTTCTGATAGTGTTGAACCAGGGCAACTGCACGACTCGAAGTCTGGAATAACAAAGTTACAGAATCATGGTCATAGGCCTAATGCAGATGACCGTAGTCTTTATGTGGATGCCAACGAGAATGTTGCTTCTACATATGATATGTCAGGGTTGGGGAATGTAGTTGGTAATGAGGTCTCACTTGCATTGGAGTTGCGGCATAGTGAGGAACATGATGGATTTCCGGCACCTAATGGATCTGAAGTAAGAGGTAACGATCCAGAAGGTTCTTTAGATTGTTACTATGGAGATCCAGGGCAGCAGCAATACAGGTTTGGCAATTCACACCTGCTACATGATTTTGTAGTCTGAGGGAACTGCATTGTTACCTCCAGCATTAAAAACATAAATGGGAATCCCTTGTTGTTGCTTTAGCTGTGCCGAATTCGGTTGCTCATATATAGTTCGAGGAAATTGAAGCTGCTAGCAATGGAAATAGATGTAGATGCGTGTGTAATACCAACATGTAATATAACAAAGATTGGTGATTCCCTAGTCCTAGTCATATATGTAAAGATAAATTGTAAAGATAAGATGAAGCAATATCTTGTGCATTCCATGGAATAAGGTACTTGAACTTTGCACTATGCATAAGTACTCCAGTGTAGTCTCATTTGGAAATAAATGTGACAGGAAGTGGCTTATTTTCATGTGAGGAAAGATACTAGCTATCAGTTGTTTAGTTGTAAAGCCGGGATTGTGAGCACGAAACTGAGCCGTGAACTTACCTGTTATAGGATTGAGCTCTGATGGATGTACAAAGACTTAGAATTTAACTGAATATATATGATCGTTTCTTTGGACAATGTAATCTAACCTGTTTATAGTTTTGCTTCTTTTAACCATGTTTTTAAGAACTGATTGGCAAGCTTTAAGACTTGGGAGTGAGTACAGAGTAGAATAACGGTAACCCTATTCATCCAAGGATTTGATCTTTCTGATGGACCTTCTTGTGCATTTACAATCAAATTGTCCCAAAAACAACAGGGTACCCTTTCATTTTGGACAGAATTGAAGGGTGACTATCCCAAAGCATAATCACGGGGGACAGTACTGAATTCTGGCGCAAATTTTAGATTTGAAATTTACTGCGATGGTTGATGATGCAGGATTCTGCAGGGAGAGAGACAAAGACAGAGTGACAGAGACAGACACAGCTTTAATCATAGTAATAGGAGAAAGCACTGTGGGCCTTTAGGGCCCAATTGAATAGCAAAGCTACAAAAGCAGAAGAATCAGAGAGTGACAAGTGGTGAGGAGGCCAAAGGAACAAAGATGGCAATGATTACTAGCGCAGCTCAAATAGACAAACCAAAAATAGAATCAATCCACCCAGAAAACCAAGAATTAGTATCCAATCCTCAATTAATTAGATGCACAAGAACCCATATTCATTTACAATTCAAGAGAATTCAATTGTGAATGCAATGTGCTCTCATTATCTAGCAGGGAAAAAGATAGATATTCCCATATGTTTAGAGGCTCAGAAAGACAATCCTAGAACTGGGAGTGTGCAAAAGACAGCACACTTTTTTCTCTGCCTTTTACAGAATGCAGAGTGTACCAGACTAGTGAATAGTACAATATTCATTTTTGACATTGCCCCTGTGAATCTGTGAAATGTTACACTATACACTGTTGAAGAGAGAGAGGGGAGATGAAAGAAACCACCTTTTGAGTTTCCCAAAGAAATGTGAGCATTGCATTGCAGGACACTAAAGCTGGAAGCTTGATAGTGCTTTCGCTCTTGGGGACCAGCTTCTCCTGTCATTTTCTGAGATTTAACTTGGCCAATTAACTTGGTTTCTTTTGAAGAACTAGCACAAGTCTATGTTTCATAGCTTTCTGCTGCTTGGATTAGACCTGTACATGTTAGGACAAGACATGTATATAGAGAGAGAGAATCATTGCCTCAACAAAATTAAAGGCAATGTTTGAATTCACAGATTGGTGCTTGCCTTGCTTAGTTTCTGCATTCATTCCATGCTTGTATAACTAGCTACGTAGGTCTTCCTCCTTTCCTCTACCAATCAGAGTTTGTTATTAGTAGCCCCAATGTCTAATCAATTATCTTGTTTTCATCTTACTCCATCTCTTTCACTGTTGTGATCATCAATTGAGTTTTGTCATGGGTCATCTCAGCCCAGCTTGTACATTCTCATAACCAGGTTGGTTTTCCTTGCTGTCCTATCAAAAGGGTTCTCCTTTAAGCCTCTGATTCAGTAATCACTAATTACTGCACCTTTCATCTTAATGGCTTTTGCTTATAACTTCCTTCAGTTCCTTGGTTTCAGATAAGATTTCTTCTTGAATGCTAGGTCTCACCCACTTTCCCATATCACATTGATTTCTTCTTCTGTCCATTCCTAGATTTCCTAATGTATTTGCTTTACAACTTGACATAGACATGTTACCATTGCTGTGTATGACAAGTTGACAGCCCTTTAAATTTTGGTACCTTTTAGCCTTCAACTTCTGGCCTCCAATGGTTTCACAAGATTCACCCCCTAACCAAGGCTCAGGTATTCTTCACCAGTTCATTGTCTCAGACTCCATGGCTGCTCAAAACCACATGGGAAACCAACACCAGCTTCATGCTGCTTACTCCAACTTTCGAACCAGCACTAGCACATACCCTCAGCATTCTCTTGGTCAACTTCCCAGCATTCATTCTCTTGAGGAGAGAATGTCTAGATCACTAGACCTTCTTCATGCTCCTCCAACTGAGGATCATATGAGCCAAACAAGGCTTCTAATGGATCAGCACCAAGCACTCTCACTGTCCCTTGGCTCACAGATGCTTCTTCCTCCTAATTCTCATTCTGCTCATTATGTAAATGATGACTACTCGTTCATGGGGAATGCGCTTGCTTCGTCGTCAAACTCGCTGAATCAGCAGTCTTTGGCAGCTGTCATTGGGAATTCAAGGTATCTGAAGCCAGCTCAGTCATTGTTAGAGGAGATAGTTAGTGTTGGTGGGAAGTCAGTTGATATCAGCAGTGAAAAACATGTAGGGAAGATGTATGGTGGAGGCAGGAGAGGTTCAATGAGCCTTTGTTCTGAATTGAAAGCAGAGTTGTGTAGCAATGGCCTCATGTCAGTTGACAAACATGAATTCCAAGCGAAAATCGCAAACCTCATCACCTTGCTGGAAGAGGTAGTGCATTGTGTTTAGTATACATGATCTTGATTTTTAATTTATTGGAATGCTTTTGTATTTGAACTAATATGTGTGATACTTATGGTTTGCTACTTTGATAGGTTGAGGACAGGTGTGAGAAGTACTACCACCAGATGGAAGAAGTGATGCAATCATTTGAGATGGTAGTGGGAGCAGGAGCAGCCAAGTCTTACACAGCTCTGGCTCTCAAGGCAATGTCCAGGCACTTTGGCAGCTTAAAGGATGCTATAATGTCACACATATATGTAGAAAAGCGAAAGCTGATGCAAGATTTTCCGAAAGTGAGCAGCGGACTAGCGCAACTCAGCTTGTTTGATCGAGAGAGTAGACAGAAGAGAATGTCGCTTCAACAGCTTGGGGTTATCCATAACCAGAGGCAAGCGACTTGGAGACCAATTAGAGGGCTGCCTGAGACCTCAGTGGCAATTCTCCGCACTTGGCTTTTCGAACACTTTCTTCATCCGTAAGTTATCAGTCCCAATTTAATCAGTAACTTGCCCTTTCTTGAGGTTTATTCAGATTAACTATACTGGTTTTATGGTGTATTAACTTATGGTGTTCATGCAGTTATCCAAATGACTCTGAGAAGCTAATGCTGGCATCACAAACAGGCCTCTCCAAGAACCAAGTAATACTTCCCAACAGATTTGTCTATGCCTTCATTTCATTGTGTCATCGTCTTTTCTTTACTTTAACTATGATCATGTTGATCTGATTTCATGAACAATGGCTGTTGTTAATTTCAGGTTTCAAATTGGTTCATAAATGCACGGGTTCGACTTTGGAAACCTATGATAGAGGAAATGTACAAAGAAGAATTTGCGGATTCTTCACAAGACTCGAATCCAGTAGCTAGTAGTTCCATGACCGGTGAAAGCAACACAGATCACACGGATGAGTAAATTGGAAGAGAAATAGATTGGACTATCATTTCAAGTCTAAAGTTTTCTATTTTGGCAGTAATTTCAAGTGTGAAGTTCAGTGTTGAAGTTACCAACCTAGGAGTTAGAAGGTTGTTTTGTGAAGTTGATCAGCAACTCTTAGAAAGTCGAGGGTTTGCTTACATGTACTTTGAACTACTAATTATATTTGAGGCTCATATAAATATCGAGTAGAGTTATTTGTTAGTCTTGCTGAAGATAAAAAAAGTCATTACTGCTCCATGGACTAGAAAAGAATTATGGAAACACCAAAAGAACCTTGCTACAAAATGAAAGAACTATTAATAATGCTAGTAAGAGTTTTCATATTCTGCTCACATCCTTCCCTCCATAAACAAAAATTCTACAACTTTCTTTTTAAAATATAGTAGCTTGTCAATCTGAATGCACATGTGTAACGAGTAATCTGATCCTGGTGTACCTGGTTCTACATCCACAAAAGCTTCAGTTTTGCAGTTGAATTATGCCTTGTTATGTTTAATGCTATGCCAGAGGTCACATAGTAGCAAGTACCAAGCCGCATACTCAGATTACTAAGAGGGAAGCCAAAGAATCCTCTACTCGTCATGGTTTTTCATTATATCATATTTACGCACCCAGAGCATAACCAGCAACAGACAATCGCTTTGACTACTTCTCACACTCCTCCTGGATTTGACCATCTGCAAAGAGAACAGGTAACATTAGCTAATTTGAACGTTTCAAGGATCTTGTACCTGCATATATGCAAAGTCCAATTTGAAAGTCCTACCGGCAAGAGTGATTGCCAAGTTCGCTTGGGCATCTGCCTCAGAATTTAGCTCCTTTACAGGTATACAAGAACATGTCAGCAATGTTAAAAGCCGCCCCAATGAGGCAGTAAATTTGTCAGATATGAAGGCAGATAATATACGCATGCAATCAACAAAAAATACCATGGAGGAGACAAACAAAATCAAGTTCTCTCACCCTAAGAACATGACTGATCTTGAAGGAAACAAATCTATCCTTCAGCTTCTTCACCTCTTCATACAAAGTAGACAAGTTCTGGTTTTTCACCTGCCATAAACCTTGAACCTGTGCCAGAAGCCTTTATCAGGTGTGTATAAAAATAATATCAAAGAGATTGTTTAACCTAAGATGCCATCTCAGTACACCAACCAATATATTTGTTAGCAGAGGTCCAGGGGTTCATAAAAATTATTCAAAACAGAAAAAGTATTCAAAGACGATAATTGAAGACCATGAATCAGAGATAACACAAACTACTGGAGATTAAAATAGCTACATAACTAACCTGCATACAGATGAGTTTGGAGTCACCTTGGACAAAAATTCTGGAAAAACCTTTTTCAAGTGCATGTTTCAACCCTAAAATAATAGCTCGGTACTCGGCAACATTATTGGTTGCAACTCCAAGACCTTCACGTAGTTTACAGATCTAAAAGAAGTACATGGTCAGGACTTTAAAAGACACAAATGAACACAGAAATAAACTCATGAGGTAAAGTTCATACCAAGGTTCCATCATCCGCTCGCAGTACAGCTCCAGCACCAGCTGCTCCAGGATTTCCTTTTGATGCACCATCAAATTGAAGAGTACAGCCCTACAATTGTAGCACGGCACATTAGTCTTTTTGCCTTTTTGTTGGAGTGAGACAGTCCCGTGCAGGGATTACATAACACATTTTCTTACACCAGGACTTGAACTTACACGGCCGGAAGGGGGAACTTCATCTTCAGCCTTTTTCTTGGCCTGCTTTCTGGAAGGAGTATCTGATACGAAAGTTGAACCAATTACTTCCTACAAAGCATTACAAAGTATGTAAACTCAATGCAGCCATATGAAAGTCCATCCGACACATATCCTTCAAGGAATTTATACTATAACCATCAACAGCAATGAATTGTAAGCACATTACATAAATAAACTTAACAACCAAAGACACAACAGATAACAATACCATAAAAACACATTCAATACATAATCAGAAATGCAGGGTTCTTTACTTTCTCGAACGACAGCAATTAAGTCCAGAGGTTAACATGCTTCTAACTTACCACATTTTCGGATTCAGCCTCTTGGTGGGATCTCTTTTTGGCAGCAGTCTTAACAGACGTTTCCCCTTCCTCCGAAGCTGCCGGGTCCTAAAATGTCAAACAAAATCACATCACATTGCCAAACAACTAAACCCTAAACAAAAAATTCCTCTTTGCTCAAACCTAAACATTTTTCTTATTGGATTCACATGCTTACTTGAAGAGGGCAATCCACAAGCTTGCCAAAGATCTCATCTTTCATATCCGAAACCGAAATAGTATAAAGGGCATTCTGAAGTCCACAGGAAGCAAGATACTGCTCATCCTTCTTATTCATAGAGAACCCTTTGTACACACTAACAGGAGGATCACATATCTACCACACCCAATTCAATCAAACAATAAAAGATCAAAACTTTACCCAAATTCAATTCAAAATTTTAGGGTTTAGGGTTTATCAAATTACCGAAGAGCCTTGCTGGACTTGGCAATCAGCGAAGCTCTTGTACACACCGACTATGTTCCCTTTACGGACGACGTAGAATGCGTCCTTCTCCGGGTCCATAGCTGACTTCTTCTTCTTCCGCGGCCGAGACGACGTCGCTTTGCTCTGAGAAGAGTAGAGCTGAATTCGCGAAACCGCCGATTCGAAGCTGAGTAGCTTCACCCCAGCGTAGACGACGTTCGATTTTGGCTTTAACGGTGAGTACAGAGCTACCGTCGTCCCAAAGGAACGACGTGTCGTACGGAGAATCGCCGCCGTGTATGATGAGACTTGCGACAAGCAGTTCATTCCACACCGGTTTTGTAATGACTGAAAAATAAACCTTCGGGTTTTCCGGCGGATTGAAATTCTGGGTCAGTGTGATTGGTTTTTTTTTTTTAAAAAAAAATTTCTTATTCATACCTCTAAAAACAGTATTTGGACTTCCCTATTTTTTCAAATTGGTATTGACTTTGTCAACACATGTGAATTTACCAAAAAATCATCTTACCAAATAATCTCACCTTACCAAAACTAAAATTCATCTAACCAAAAAAATCTCATCTTACCAAAAAAATAAAATCCACATTAGTAAAATAAATCTCACCATACAAAAATAAATAAATTAATTAATATATCATCTCACTGTTGTTCAAGAACGATAAATCCATAATCATCCACAATCAACGGTGAAGTAAAATTTTATATAAATTTTAAAAGATGATGCAATCTGTATTAGTTTTAGCTTTTTTATTTTTCTGTTATATTATTTTTGAGTTTTTCTTACTTGAATGCATTTTTTATGATCAACGATTAGTGTAAAGAATGTGGAAATAGTTGTATTGTGATTATGAACAAACAAGCTTCACAGTCTCAACAAAGTTAATTATGGATGAGAAAATATGATAATTAGATGTTCAACAAATTGAAGAAGAACTAATTACAGATTTTCCTTAGAATCTTCTAAAATGAAAATTTTTATTAATTTTTAGAGCTATGGGTATTTTGAGAAAATAAGAGAGGTCTAAATAGTATTTTATTTATTTGAAAAAGTAAATTGGAGGTCTGTAAAGTAAATAGGTCAAAGTGCTGTTTTTGGAGGTATGAATAAAAGCTTTCTTTCTTTTAAAGTGAGAAATGCTCCAGCCTGTCTTGGCCCACGCAAATTGGGTTTCGCCTAGCCCAGTTAGGTTTTTTCTGACCTTTTTCTTTTTTATTTTTAGGCAGCACCACCACAGGGGTATAAGTGTCTTTTCACATGTCTCTGTTCGTACTTAACGCTTTTTCTAAGTGTTTCGGAAGCATATTCGAATAGTATTTAGGCGCGTGTCAAATATTTTCTGCGATAGAAACGCCTCAAAAACGCGCCGTAAATTGTCGGAATCACACCGGACACGGTTCGAAAAATTCTCATATGATAGTGAAAAGACGGTTTTACCCCTCTGTCGATCTAAACGCATGCCCTGGTTTGCCTCCACTGCAGGGGTAAAAGTGTCTTTTCACACTTATCCGATCTTACTTAATGCTATTTCCGAGTGGTTCTGACACATATCCGAATAGCATCCAAGCGTGTAATATGTTTGCACCCATGGAAACGCCAGGAAACGCGTCGGATACGGTCGGAAGAATTCTCGTAACATAATGAAAAGACGATTATACTCCTAGGTGGATATAAAAGCAAGCCCCAGCCCGCTTAGGCCCAGTTTGCCTGGTACACGACGTGTCGTTTGCAGAACGCGCGAGATAACTGCAAAAAACGACCATTAAATAGGGTCGGAAATTGAAAAGTTGAAGAAGGTGAGAAGAGAGAGAGAGAGAGTAGAGCAAGTCCGAGACGGCATTGAATTGATTAGATAATGAGCGCCAATTTGTGTTGCTCTCTGATTCATCCCTCACCTCTACTTCACCACGAACCCTATCTCTCATGGCCTCGCCCCAAACTTAGCCGCCGCCAGATTTGCTCTCTCACGCTCACAAACGACCCCCGTGCTTCCGCCAGAGTCGTCGTACGAGCCGTCGCCGGCGGCGGCGTCGGAGTCGTGTCGCCGGACGACTTGTCGTTTGAGGACGCGGCGGCGGTTGAGGCTGAGGAGGGAGAAGTTGATGGAGTTGCGGAGAGTAAATCGGAGGAGAAGGCTCTGCGGCCGGCGACGAGGTACAAGAAGAAGAAGGAGGATGAGGACGGGTTAGAGAATCGGTTCAAGTTGAGGAACGGGAAGGAGGTAAAATTTGATTTTTACTGTTACTTTTATACTATGAGATTGGATTTTTACTTTGGAGAATTTAAACTTTGGCTATGGTTGAATGCCTACATTTTGTTTCATCTTTGTTCATTTTCAACAGATATTTCAAGAGAAAGCCTACATTGTTGGTGTTGAGCTCAAACGAAAGTCGACGGATTTATTTGGTGTGGAGGAGTCACTTAAGGAATTGTCCCAGCTAGCTGATACTGCTGGACTAGTGGTAGTTGGTTCCACATATCAGAAGTGAGTAGTTCTTGATGCTTATGTAGTTCAATGCTACTAGCATATAGCTTTTCAACTTAGCTATTTAGCTTAAATTGCTTGTGTGTAATGCAGAGTAGCGACTCCAAATTCAAGGACATACATTGGATCTGGCAAGGTTGCAGAGATCAAGACTGCAATCAATGCATTGGGTGTTGAGACCGTGATTTTTGATGATGAGCTCTCAGCAGGGTATGGAACTTAATGCCATTATAGTTGTTTCATACGTGTGTGTGATTCTGTCGAAATTGATTTCTAAAATATATTTTTTGCCAATACTGACTGTGTCCCCTGTCTCCACTCCCCTGTATCCATTGGTTTTGCTGTGCTTGGTGGAATTGTACTAGTATGTAATAGAGGAGTTTCAACCAGAATTGAACTGTCTTCTCTTGAGGTTGATTTGATACCTGTTTAGATTTCACCTGCTTAACCCCAATCCTTCAGAATAGTTTACCAGAAAATATATGTTTATTATAGACACCCTTCAACGGTGTTATATTTTTGAAAGCTACATAGATGATATGACCAACTTCTTTTTAATTTATAGGAAATATTAGGCTCGGTATGATAAGCCTTAATTATGCACATGTTCTCTTAAGATTCTTTTTCGTTTACTTTTTTATTCAAGTGTTACTTTTCTAGGCAATTACGCAATTTGGAAAAGGCTTTTGGTGGGGATGTTAGAGTTTGTGACCGCACTGCCCTCATTCTTGATATTTTTAACCAGCGGGCAGCAACACATGAAGCAGCTCTACAGGCAGTCTATTATTCTTGTTTAATTAGTATTCATTTGAAGCTATGTGAACAACTAACTGGCGGTAGTTGGAAATTTAGACCTCCTTTTGGGGGCTTTTAGTTGTTCATTACTAAGGCTATTATATTTCCAAAATTCTCAGTGATAATTGTGCTTTTTCTAGGTTGCATTGGCACAGATGGAATACCAGCTACCGCGATTAACAAAAATGTGGACTCATCTTGAGCGTCAATCAGGAGGTCAAGTGAAGGGTATGGGTGAGAAACAAATTGAAGTGGATAAACGTATCTTACGTACTCAAGTAATCCCTCATAATCAAATCATCAGTATTCCAATATGGTTTATCTTGATACTACAGTTCTTTGTAGAGCAATATTAGGCTGTAAGTTCTTTTTAAATAAATTTGCATTTGTTTTTTGAAATTGATTTGCCGGTAAATGTGTTTCACATGCTAGATTGGTGCACTCAAGACGGAGCTAAAATCCGTTAGGGAGCATAGAAAGCTGTACCGGAATCATCGGAGTTCAGTACCAGTCCCAGTGGTATCCTTGGTAAGTAAATACATATCATCATGGTTCAATATTATAGATTGTTTCTACCTGTTGTTGATGTTGTTCGTGTAATGCTCTCGGAAACTAGGTTGGGTACACTAATGCTGGAAAGAGTACTCTCTTAAATCAATTGACTGGAGCCAATGTGCTTGCCGAGGATCAATTATTTGCAACACTAGATCCAACCACAAGAAGGGTTCAGGTAGGTTGATCACACTTGAGGAATCTCTTATTACAGCACGAGTATGAGTTTTACCGTCTAAAAAACTGAACAGTCGAGTGACTCTAACTAGTATCATAACATTGTTGCGCAAAAGCTTGATTGGCATGTGATATTTTTTGTTTATTTAAGTGATTATGAACTACCTTCAATGGCCTGTAGTCCAAATTTTGGGGGTGTATGTTATCACTCATTGATGAATCTGCTACGGCAGAAACATTGGGACTTCATTTGTATGCTCTATATAATCTATATAGAATCATTTCAATTTTCCCATTGACATGCTAGTCTTGTGATGGATTTTTGATATTTTTTATCTTGAATAATTTGTGGGATGTTATTTTCTTGTTTCAATTTCTTCCAGATGAAGAATGGGTCAGAATTTCTCCTTACAGATACTGTTGGTTTCATTCAGAAGTTACCAACTACTGTGGTGAGTTACTTGCACAATTTATTGATGAATTTACCACCAGTTTTGCTGTTTAATTCTCTCCCCTTGTTCATTTTGAACTTTGCAAGAGAAGCTTTTGATGAAGGCCAATCCAATTTCAGAGTCAAGCTGATAATTTCTTTCACGTATTTTCTCCAACTGCATCTTACAGGTTGCTGCCTTCAGAGCAACTCTTGAGGAGATATCAGAGTCAGCATTACTGGTGCATGTGGTTGATATCAGGTACAGAGTGGCAACCAATTAAAATGATACATTCATGGCAACAGACATCGAGATCTTATTATATTGCTATCAACTTCAGTCATCCACTGGCTGAGCAACAGATAGAAGCTGTGGACAGAGTTTTGTCAGAACTAGATGTGTCTGCGATACCAAGGTTGATGGTGTGGAACAAGGTACAGTAATTCTTGTGCGATAAGGTATTTTAGTCAGATCATCATTAACTTAGATGATAAGCTATTTTGTTGATTCCATTTAGCCTGCTGGACAAAGGATTTGCATGCCAAGTTTTCTTAGTTTTAAATTGCTAGACTATACTAACTATAGTAATGGTATATGTAATGTACTAGCTTTTTGCCTCTAACTTATATACAGCATTGATGACGGACAGCTAACATTTTTGCAGGTTGATAAGGTGAGCGATCCTGACAGCATCAGAATAGAAGCAGAAAAGAGAGATGATGTTGTTTGCATATCTGCTCTGAGTGGCCAGGGCTTAAATGATTTCTGCAGTGCAATCCAGGAAAAATTGAAGGTACTTGTGCTTGTTTCACTGTCACATATTCATACTGTTGAGTGTTTTCTATGCTCCTATAAGTTAAAGATAAGAATGTCTTTTGTTTAACAGGATTCTATGGTATGGGTGGAAGCCTTGATCCCTTTTGAAAAAGGAGAGCTTCTTAGTACCATACATAAGGTTGGAATGGTGGAGAAAATAGTAAGTATCAGTGGATGTTGGTTACTTTCTTTTTTTCCTACTAACTTCCCATCTTTTCCATTTTCTGAAGTGTTGGAATTACTGAGTATTTTCAAGTCCTAACATTCTCTATACTTGTAGGAATATACCGAGCACGGGACACTGATCAAGGCACACGTACCTCTGCGGTATGCAAGGCTACTAACACCATTGAGGCAGAAGTGTATATCATGATCTTAATTTCCGTCGAGCATTATCCAATGCAGTGGGAGGTCATTTCATATTTAAAATCGATGGCCGGAGATAGAAACTGTAATTATTTTGTACATATGGTCTTGTATCTTGTTACTAACAAGTGTAAGATGCTTACAAACTAGTGATGGTCTAATAGATTATCAGGAGTAAATTACAGGCATTTCTTGTGAGCTTTATTTTGAACCCAATGCATAGCATCTCAACTCAACTCGCTGAAATCAACCATTGAGGTGTGCTTAGGCATGGTCATCGATAGCTTGCACCATTGAAGCATTCAAACACCGATACCAAAATCAACAATGTGACACCAATACTGTCTGAATGTACTCACCAAATACGCGGTTTCATATTCTTGTGTTGTCTTCTTTGCCATCTTGCGCAAGAAGGAAGCTCCAGTGTTTTAGGTTAGGAGTTGAAGCTATTCCAGTTTTGTATGTTCAGTACTGGCATTTCACAGAAGGAAGATGTCACTTACCCATAGAAGGAATGAAGGGTCTTCAATTGTGGCACTGGTGAGGTGGAGAAGATTCGGGTCTATGGAAAAAAAAAATGTTGTAGATATTACAACTTGGATTGGAGCAGGTAATACCAGAAAGGCAGGCTACGAATGCTTTGACATTGTCTTGGCTCTTGTTATCCTCATTAGGTAAATCACAGAGGATTTGGTAGAAGAGTGGTTCGATTGGTTCGATCCATGAAGCTCTATAAATTGTCATGGTGCAAAGTAGTAAGCCACACTCAAACTTGGACTCAATAAGTCTTGAAAACATTCAATGGCAGTCTTCAAAGTAACTTGTTTAGCTCTTGTGGTAATGACATTGGTCTACTCGGCCACACTCGGTGTATCTCACCCGGTCGGATTCAACTTTGGCTGGGGATGGGGCAGTCCCGGTGGAAATGGCGGTCACGGTGGAAACAGTGGCAATGGTGGAGGAGGGTCTTCTGGCCTTTCTCCAGGACACTATCAGTTCTCATGCCCTCAAGCTAATGACATTGTCATGTCTGTGTTGCACAAGGCCATTGCAAACAATCCAAGAGTCGCTGCCTCTTTGCTTAGGCTTCATTTCCATGACTGCTTTGTTCAGGTCTACATTAGTCGATCATGTTCACTATGTTTTTGGTTCTAGGAGTAGTACTGCTTGTTATAGTGTTATACTTGATCGCATACTGTATCACTAACAAATGAGATTATTGTGACAGGGTTGTGATGCATCTGTGCTATTAGACGACAGCACGACAATTTCGAGCGAAAAGAACGCTGGTCCAAACAAGAACTCACTAAGAGGGTTTGAAGTCATAGATGAGATCAAGGCCAAGTTAGAAGAAGCTTGCCCTCAGACTGTTTCTTGTGCCGACATTCTTGCCCTATCTGCTAGAGGCTCCACTGTACTAGTAAGCAGCCTTTCATTAACTAAGCTTAGGTTAATTTTGATATACTTGATCATCCATGCATTCTACTAATCAAACAAGCTTGTATGAACAGAGTGGTGGACCGAATTGGGAGTTACCACTAGGACGAAGGGACTCGACCACTGCAAGTTTAACTGGTGCAAACAGAAGCATTCCTGCACCAAATTCCACCCTCACAACCCTGTTAAGCTTCTTCCAGCGTCAAGGCCTTGATGAAGTAGACCTTGTTGCACTCTCAGGTATTGAACTTTCATGTCATTCAATCTTAAACCTCGTCGCGGCCTTAATTTATTTTCATTTTGGCACTACAATTTGTTAATGCAGGAGGGCATACAATTGGGATTGCAAGGTGTGTGACATTCAAGCAAAGGCTGTACAACCAAAACGGGAACAACCAACCTGACTCAACTCTTGAAAGATCCTACTTGTTTGGTTTAAAATCGGTTTGCCCTAGAACAGGTGGTGACAACAACATAAGCCCCTTGGACTTTGCTTCCCCTGCAAGATTTGACAACACCTACTTCAAGCTCATACTTTTGGGAAAAGGACTTCTTACTTCGGACCAAGTGCTTCTCACCGGAAACGTGGGGAAGACGATGGAGCTGGTCAAGAACTTTTCAGATGATGAGGGCCTCTTCTTCCGGCACTTTGCCAAGTCCATGGTTAAGATGGGGAACATTAGGCCTCTCACTGGACTTAAGGGTCAAGTTAGGAAGAACTGTCGCCGAGTTAATTAAGTTCTTTACTGAGAAGCACTAGCTTCTCCATTTTTATGTGCTGAATAATTCAGAACTGTTAACTTGGTGTGAACTATAGCCTTCAATTCCTGTAAACCAGTGGAGATTAATTTGGTAATGAATGAGAATTTTCTACTAATTACTTTGATTAATTACTTAGTTAATCCTGTAATTAACTTCAGCAAGCTGCATAACAAATCCACAAGCACTTTTTTCCAGTTCTCCACTTTCGGCTTTCTTTCCCTCCTTTCACATACAGAAAAGCTAAGCACATTGTAATAAAAAAAGTTAAGCACATCTTAATCAAAGAAAGTTAAACATGCAAATCTTTAAGCATTGTTCCTTTTCTCTCTTGGTGGTTATGCAGTTTCAGGAATCAGGAACTTCATGCACACCAAGTATAATTCTTTTCTTTCCCCATACAAGAAAAGAAGGTATAAATTCGTTTCTTTCTTCTCTTCAGAATATGTGACTACCTTTTCACGTGTATGAACTCTTGAGGCCAAAGTTCTTTTCTTTGTTACCTTTGCTTCCTCTTTTATCCCCATATTTTTCCTCCTCTTTTCTTTCATAATCCACCATCTTGCTGATTACACTAAGCACCTAAATACCCTATAGATTCCTAATACCCCACACTAATTACACCTTAAGCATGGAATTAGACAAGAAACATATAATAACTCATCGGCTATGTATCAAATATGTATCTCTCGAGCATTCGATACATAAGATTAGAATATGAACCACACTATCTCACTCTATATATTGTTCACATTTACTTACTTTTCACAAAATAACAGACATTTACGTAAACTAAGACCATGTCAACCACCTGATAAGATCATATTAGTTAAGCGTCCTAATATAAAATAAGAAATTACAAATAAATACAATTCTCAGTCTATAATTACTAATAATAAGATTGATTTTTAAAATTACTACTACTAGATTTTCATTTATTACTAACAGAATCCGTTAATTCATAAATTACGAAATTATTTTTTTTGAACGACACTACTGTAAATCAGTAACATTAAACATACCACACTGTTGTAAACTATTTAAATATTAATCATAAAGGTCGACACGTATGATTTCGAGTCTCAACTCATGAGGGATTAGTCTGGCCGGAAAGCCCGGTAAGCGTGGGTAACTTTTTAACGAGAGCTTAAAGGGCTGTGGGGTAGAGAGTAGTAGTTGAGCCCACACTAAGTAGTAGTTATCCAACATCAACGAGATTTGATATTCAGTAAATAAAATAGTCTCAAACCCTCAAAGACCCCAGATTTGATCTTCCACACTCTTCTATTGCAGATCTATAGAATTACCAAACCTCACATCACACAAAATCCATGAAATCCAAAACAGAGTAATAATAGAAAGATTGATTCTTCAATGGCGAAGCAAGCAAGTAATGCGTGGGCTATGCAGAAGAAGAAATGGTCTCTGGTGGCTCTGGCATTGTTTTCTCTCTCAACCGCCATGGTTTTCTTGATGCGAACCGCCTTCGATTCTTCCTGCAACGCAAATTCCACCACTCGTTTTGAAGAAGACGATAACAGAGTCGCGCCGGCGGTTGGAGTTATCCGGCACGACGGCGCCGCCGCAGGACCGAGCGCTCTCCGGTTCATGAAGTCCAAGCTGGTGCTCTTGGTCTCCCACGAGCTCTCTCTATCCGGTAATTCAATTTTACTCTCTCTTTTTCTCTCTTGTGTTTTCTGGAAAAGGAATAAGAAAAGTGAACTAAAGAAGCTAACAAACTTTTGAAGTGGTTACAATTTTTGGTTAATTTTTAATTTTTTTTTTTGTTTATGGTAAAAAAAATCAGGAGGTCCATTGTTGTTGATGGAGCTGGCTTTCTTGTTAAGAGGAGTAGGATCGGAGGTTGTTTGGATAACAAGCCAGAAGCCCCCGGAATCCGACGAGGTGATTTACAGTTTGGAGAATAAAATGCTGGACAGAGGAGTACAGGTAATAGATTTATCTGAATTCATTGGAATCGATTCGTCACTGTGAAATTGTATTTACTGTGATAATAGCTTTATGAATGGTAATTACTTGGCAGGTGCTGTCTGCAAAGGGTCAGAAGGCTATAGATACAGCTCTTAAGGCTGATTTGGTTGTTTTGAATACTGCTGTTGCTGGAAAATGGCTGGATGCTGTGCTCAAGGAGAACATTCCGCGTGTTCTTCCTAAGGTGTTGTGGTGGATTCATGAAATGCGAGGGCATTATTTCAAAGTGGAGTATGTTAAGCACCTCCCTTTTGTTGCAGGTGCCATGATTGATTCACACACAACAGCAGAGTATTGGAAGACTAGGACTCAGGAACGTTTGGGGTAAGAAGAATCACATGATATTTAAGATTACATGCACCTTAGTTTGTTCTGTCGGTGTTATTTTAGCGTTGGTGATATTGAATTTGATATGTTCTCCTTGTGATTTGCAGGATTAAGATGCCTAAAACCTATGTTGTGCACCTTGGAAATAGTAAGGAGCTAATGGAAGTTGCAGAAGATAGTGTATCCAGGAGGGTTCTCCGTGAACATGTCAGGGAGTCTCTTGGAGTGCGGAATGAAGATCTAGTCTTTGCCATCATAAACAGTATGCTTCCTTTGTCATTACATGAGTTTCTATTTGCATGCACTATAATTAGAGTGAGAGATTATAGTTTGAATCCTTGCAACCAATTCCTATTCAAGTTCATCTATCATGGTAACAACGAGCGTGCCTGTGAGTTCTGCAGGGAAGAGTTAGAATATAACATAACTTGACCCCTATGCTGATAACTAGAATACTTTGGGTTTAGGTAAACTAACAAGCCTAATTACTTATTTTCAGCCCAAAGTTCACACTTTCATTCGGTGAAAGATTACTATTCTGTATCGGGCTTAAACTCTCTCTTTATAAGCCCTTTGTCAAAAGATTTTTCATCAGTTCCTCACCTTAAATGTCTAAAAATGGTACCTGCTCCATTTTGCTTTGCATCAATGAGCCCTAATTATCTACGCACTACTCTCTTTTGCATGCATTTGCATTTGCATTTGCACCTGAATGATATGCGTGATTTAACTGTAGGTGTTTCACGTGGGAAGGGACAGGATCTATTTCTTCGCGCTTTTCATGAAAGTCTGCAAATTGTTAAAGAGAAGAAATTGCAAGTGCCATCTATGCATGCAGTAATAGTGGGGAGTGACATGGATAAGCAGACTAAATTTGAAACGGAACTGCGTAATTTTGTGATAGAAAAGAAGCTTCAGGATTGCGTTCACTTTGTGAACAAAACCCTGACTGTAGCTCCTTATCTGGCTTCTATTGACGTTCTTGTCCAGAATTCTCAGGTACGTTGCTCTAGCCACTTTTGTAGAGATGTTATCTTGCTTGGTGGTTTAATTTGAAAATTCAGGGAATAAATATCAAGTATCTCAGTCGTGTTGTGGTGTCTATCATGGAGGGGAGTGCTTAACTTTATAATAATGTGTAGGCTCGAGGAGAGTGCTTTGGAAGGATAACTATAGAAGCAATGGCCTTTCAGCTCCCTGTACTGGTATGCCTTTACTAATAACAACCATACATGGTCTTCCACTGAATGATCTACCTATATTATTGTTCAAAAATCATGCTTATGTCCTGTAGTTGTCTTATGATTGTCTTTTGTTTGGTAGATTCCATTAACAGGGTCCAACTAATTTTCCCTTTTTTCTTTCTTTCCTTTTGTGAATCACCCCAGGGAACAGCAGCTGGGGGCACCATGGAGATTGTAGTGAATGGCACAACCGGCCTGCTGCATCCTGTTGGTAAAGAAGGGGTGTCATCTCTAACAAATAACATCGTAAAATTGGCCACACATATAGAGAGGAGATTGACAATGGGCAAGAAGGGATACGAGAGAGTGAAAGAAAGATTTTTGGAACCGCACATGGTGCAGAGAATTGCTTTGGTTTTAAAGGAGGTGTTGCAGAATGCAAAGAGCCACGCCAATTCTTAATTTGCAGTTGGAGCACAATATTAGTTAAAAATGTTTTCTGTCTCCGACGAGAATGCACCTCATACTTTTGTAAGTCATCTGTATCATATGTAGCAAGATATATGGTAAATAGAGAAAGTGATATGGATACCAGAAAATCAAGTCTGGTCATTGAGTTTCTAAATGTTTATTCATCAACGGTTTACATACAGTTTTGCAAATGTAAAATCTGTCCCAAACGTATTCAATTTTCACTTTTTGGGTTGATGTCAGCCTTTGTCGTTGCAGTAGTAGCCCTCTTGGTCAATTTGTACATCACCATTCTCGCAATCTTGGAGAACCAGAAAGTACTGACCAGCTGCAGACCTGCTGCCATTCCCTGGATATCATAGATTCATAGACAATTCATTCAATATCTGAAGATAAATGCGAAATTATTTTCAGGCCTCAGGCCTATACGATTACTGTTGTGTTGTTAGTTCTATTGTTCATAATACCAACCTTAATGATGAGAGGATTGTGAGCAGATAGTGTTACATAGGTGAGATAAGGTCCGCCTCCCATCCTTGCAACCGAGAATATGGCTGCAAATGATATCTATACACACAGACATGAAAAAAGGAACTCAGTGTAGCTTCTGTTTCTGTTTCTGTTTGTGCTACAAAACGAAAGATTATAATATTGTGGAATCTGTTTGAGAGATTAGCATACATCTGCTGCTAAGTTTAGGTCGGTGTCCCTGTAACCAAGCTCTTTGAGAATCTCCCTCAAGTGGAGGAAAGGGCTCGAAACCTCTGTTATCCACAGTGCTGCTACCATCTCTGATCCACACTATTGAACCCAACAAAATGTACTATTAGTGAATAGTGGTACAAAAAAATTAACATAATCTATACTATTATTTAAAAGAACCCAGTTTGTCAACCAAAACAAAAAAAATTTAACAAAAATAATTCTGAAATATTAAAATACTTTGATATAGAAATAATCATAAAATAGTAATTTAAAAATATAAAATAAAATAGTAAAAAGATGGTCGTTATCTGAATTTTTTTTCCTCTATTCTTAATTTCTCTCAACACACACACGTACGTAGGATTAAACTAGTATTATACAAAACTAAACTGATTCATACTAAGTTCCCATTGTGATAACCAACGTCCAACTATACATAAATGGTAGGACCAAATCTGTATAGTTTTACATCATCTCCCTATGGAGTTGTGAGTTGTCCATTGCAATAGAAGGTTTAGTACCATTACATTGAGATAGAAATCCATCATTTTTTAAAAAAAGTAATGTAAATAATTTGCTAAATGGGCTAAAATTACCCGGACTTCCACCTCAGTAAACACCCAAGCACTTGTTCAAAGCTAGGATGAAAAATGACAATCAAGTTTGGGAAGAATGTAAAGTACTAACCCTTTGGTATGAAAGGCCTGCTCCAATTCCAACAATGCTCACCAGATGGTGGAAAAAATGTCAAGACTGAATTGCTTGTCAAAGAGGCAACATATGAGATCATAGATGAGATACGAAAGGCTCACTGCTAGTGTTTTCATCTGCTCCAACACCATTCAAAAACCCTCAAAAGTTAATACTCCAGATAACCTAGTTCATAAGCACACCATTACAAACATAATTAATCTTCATGCAACCTGCTGAGGAGAAGACTGAGCAGCCAGAGGGCAAACTGGGCACCTCCAGTCTTCAACGGGGAGCGAAGCAAGTGTTACAGCAATGGTTGCATGGATTGTCGAAACAAGGCGGTTGCAGAATCCAAATGATCTCTTTGGACACATTTTTCTGATGAATAGAAATGCTGTTGTCCATGAAATAACTCCCAACACTACAAGACTTGTAACTCCCTGCTCTTCCATCTTTCTTTCTTCTAGTTTCTTCTTCTTCTTCTTCTTCACTGAAGCTTTATAAACTGGCTTTCTGGGTTAATTTCAAATCGATGAGCTAGTTAGAGCAAGAAAACGAGAGGAGAGACAGGTCATATTCACTTCGTTTATAGTTGAACTTCATTTAATTTCGGAGCTGGTGGGTGGAAGAGTAGGTTAGTTGTTCCATCAAGGATTCAAGGTAGAAGAGTGATCTATCATCTATGGACCAAACTTTTAATATAGCCAATAAACTACCCAGAAACAAGAATTAATTGATTTATTAGAAGCATTCTGTCTGAAATTTGAATCAAGCATGTTTGCTGACATGAACATCACATATCATCAGCTTTGTTTATTTCTTGTTTCTTAATACTTCCAGAATTAGTGCATTACTATATACACCAAGATTCTTTTTTCTCTGTTGTTAGTCAATTCTCAAAATCAAACATGCACTAGTAAGTAGTAAACAAGAACGGCCATTTTCTGTTTCACTCCATCAACATATCGTTCCTTCATATCATTTTTCTTCTAAAACTAATTGTCATTTATTATAAACAATACAAATAGCCAATACATAGGGTAGTCCAAATTTTTAGCCTCATGTTTACCTTTGACTTTGAGGTAGGAAATAAGAAATGAGAATTGTCTCCACATCTGATCCTAAGGTTAGTAGCTAATAAAGTCATAACACAGTCGAGCCTGTTAACATAAATTTTCATTAAACATAACATTATTATGATCGACAAGTAAACAATTCTTTGTTCGATAGGTAGACATCTTAGGCTTAGTTTGGTATTGAGTTAAAAATACTCAAATATTAAAAAACTGAGTTATAAATAAGTAACATCATATCTGTTTTTAAAATCGTGGTCTTTTTAACTAAATTTTATAAATAAACACCTTATAAAAAACTTACCAAATACATAATCAACTCATAATAATGATTAAAAGTGTTTATTTTCCCAAAAACTCAATACCAAACTAAACCTTAATAGTTGTTCATTTGTGTCGGTTGACATCTTTTAAGCCTTTGAGGTTTGAGACATTTAGGAATGTAATTTTTTTTTTTATCAAAATGTAAATAGTAAAAAGTAAAAAAGTAGTTGTTTGCCTTGTAAAACTTGCCAACTTTGAGTGTGAATCTGTTGCCATCTCAGCTCAGTCGGGTCTTGACCCTCACTCTCTCTCCGATGGAGCTGACTCAAATTTCGGGTCAATTCGTATTCAAATCGGGTCATCTGCCCCGAAAATCTGTCATTCGAATGACCGGCGCACCGGACGTAAAATCTCCGAACCGAATGTTCATCGCCGGAATGGGTTTCGTCGGAAAGGCGTTGGCTGTTGACCTCAAGAAACAGGGATGGTAATGATTTCTCTGAACTCATTTGCATATTTAGGGTTTAGGGTTTAGCTAAAGCTCAAGTCTTTCAATTGTTAGGGGTGTCTCTGGGACTTGTACAAGCATTACCAAGAAGAAGAAACTAGAGAAAGAGATGGGCTTTGATATGTACCTCTTTGATGCAAATGAAACTGAGTTAGTGAAATTTTCACTTCTTGTTTCTTTAAAATAATGATGAGCTTATGCAAAGTTTGTGTCTTTCTACTTAATTTGGGTACCCAATATTGTTTACTGTGCAGTTTGGCCACTATTGATGTTATGAAGTTCCACACTCACATGGTTGTTTCAATCCCTCCAATTACTGGTATTGGTGATCCGGTACGATTTTGATAAGTTCTTAGTTAATGTGGTTTAGGATTCTAAATGTTTGTAGTGACAACTCTTTAGCTGCAACTGAATTTGACTGTTGTATCTTAGATGCTGCAACATGAGAAACTTCTATGGGAAGCACTTTTGGGTGGAAATCTTCAGTGGCTTTGCTATTTGTCCTCAACTAGTACGTCTTCATTCACAGATGGACATCAATGGTTTTATTCGTAATGCGATCTGATATGTTGATAAATGTGTGTCATTTTGATTTTGTGAGGCTTCTGGATTTTAGTTTTGACTATCGTGGAATTGCTTCTGTTAGGTGTATATGGAGACTGTGGAGGTGCGCGGGTAGATGAGGAGTAAGTGAGTGCATGTGGAATTTCTGGATGTTCAAATTATATCATAAACAATATTAACTGTCAATAATCTGTAATTATAATGTGCCAGTTATCCCCCTAACCCCACTAGGGAGGTGGGGAAATCAAGGTTAGCTGCTGAGAAAGGATGGCTACAATTGGGGCAGAGTCTGGGCCTCTCAACAAAAGTATTTCGGCTTGGAGGTATCTATGGTCCTGGTAGAAGGTTGTGATTGATATTACAGCAGTATGATACTATGCTGTCTGCCTGTCCTTCCTTTTCATTCTTCATTAATCAATAGTAATAATAGGAAACCTTCCTTCATGTTCTCATTGAAACAGTGAGAAGTACTCCTTCAATATAATGCAAATTCAGAAAGAAGTTTTTAAGAAAAATGAATGTCTGCCTGTAGCCAGGAAGATTCAGAATTTCTGAACTAGTATGACATTTCTTGTTGGGAGATTCATTAATTTTCTTTCTTTCTCATGCTAAAAGATTCATAAAATTGTTTCCCACTACAGTGCTGTTGACACCATAATCAAGCAGGAAGCCTTGTCAAAAAGTCAGAGAATGAGGGGAGATAAGCAGTTCACATCAAGGATTCATGTTGAGGACATTTGTCAAGCCATTAAGGCCAGTATTTGCACATCTTCCTCCAGGTAAGTCTTTATCATTCGCACTGGTTTTTCTCTTTTGACCTATCTAATATGTATTTCACCATGCAATTTGCACACAGAGCACATATTTTATATGGAAAATTCCATTGCACAATTGGATGTGTACAAGAAAACCTATCTGCAGACTTGTGTTACTATAATGTACTGTGTTCACTGGCTTGTTAAACTACTTTCAGGGAGATTTATAATGTTGTTGATGATGACCCAGCCCCAAGGGAAGCAGTGTTTGAGTATGCAAGAGACTTGGTGGACAGAAAATGGCCAGGCTTGATCAAACAGTCTTCTGAACAAATAGAATCTACTGGAACTGTTATAAAAGATGGTTTGCTGGGTGAGAAGAGAGTTTGCAATGCTCGTATGAAGAAGGAGCTAGGAATCCAGCTTCTCCATCCTAGTTATAGATCAGGATTAGAGAGTATTATTGACCAAATGGACAAGCCATTTTCAACATAGTGAATTGGTTCATGTAGTGGATTCGAAACAGCCCTTTGTTTTCAGTCAAGCTGTAGCTTTGATTAACACAAATATTCCAATTTCATGTTAAAATGTATACTTACACGAGTGTACAATAAGCCTTTCAAATCCCTTTCCTGTCAATTGTTATATCATTTCTTTTTCTTTGTGTAAATAATGCAACTCAAGCATGAATGCAGAGCATACTTACTAGATATATCATGAAATTACAGTTTACAATAATTACATATAAGGTTGATGACTAAAGTCGGAAATTGTCAAAACCATCCATCATTGTGCCCATCATCATCATTTGCATAATAAGACTCATCCTCTTCATTGTACTGATTTTCACGCTCAGACTCATAATATTCGTCATAGCCTTGTCCCTCTTGAACCTCTTCACTGTGCTCTGCCCTGATGATTTTCTCATTAGACTCCAAACCTTCTTCCAACCCGTAATCCTCTTCATTTACGACACTATAGTTGATCTTCGAACTCCGTCTGACTCCCTGTGCCGGATCAGTATCCCCTTCATTCGATTTCTTACTGTTATCCGTCGACTTGGTAGAAGTTTTAGCTGTCTTTCTCCGAGGACCGGCTTCATTGGCTTTTCTGCCTCTTTTTCTAGTATTTCTTCTCTCCACATAATCCTTGTTCATTGCTTCCCAGAGGATCGTTTTATAGACTGCCTCCTCCTTGGTTAATAGGTATCGAGAAATCTCGGCATCGTCAACATCAGAAAGGCTTTCTGATACATGATCACTACTATCTGAGTCCAATGTACTTGAGCTCTCATCAGCTTGCTGCTTTTGCCTCGACTTGAATTCCTTTCGGAATGCCATCAATTCCCTTCTTCTTCTTTGATTAGAGTTTTCGTTTTTGAGAAAAATGGTTTTCGATCACAACAACCTCACTCTCCCCTCATTATATAAACCAAACCAGAGTAGGAAAAACACCGACTGGCTAGGAAGTATAATCCAACCATGACTAGGAATTAATTTTCTTAATTTATTTATTTATGGGCAAACATTTGTTTAGTCCTTATACTTATGGTCGGTCATCTATTCAGTCCCTGAAATTTCAGTTTCATTTATATAGTGTTTTAAGTTCTAACTTTTAATTTGAAAAGTCAATTTCGTCAATTCATCCGTTAATATGATGAGGTGACAGTTAAAGACTCTCCCAAAAAATATCAGAATTACTAAAATACCCTTGTATTAGTTTTCCTTTTAGATTTCCTTCAATAATTTCTTTCTTCATTGTTTTCATTTTATTTTAAGGAGAAGTGAATATTTTTACTCACTAAAATCTCTTTCCATTTATTTCTTTATATCTACACCAGATTAATTTAACTTAAATTAAAAATGATAAATTTATTTTTAATAATTAAAGAAAATCAAATGGAATATTATTCTAGGAGTATTTTGATCATTTTACAATTTTTTGAAGGGTCTTTAACGGAGGATTTGACGGAATGGACCTTTCAGATTAAAAGTTGGAACTTAAAAGACTATATAAATAAAACAGAAACTTTAGGGACTGAATAGACGAACTAACCAGAACTATAAGGACTAAACAAATGTTAACCCTTTATTTATTTACCATCAGTCGACTCATTCGGCCCACAATCATTAATTGGGCTTGAGGCCCATATCAGGCGGCCTGCTTTGTCTGTTTCTGTTGTCTAGTCTAGCTCTAAAGCTCTCACAGTCTCAGTCTCATCTCCCCAACAAGAAATTGGTTTCTGAAAACCCTAAATTGATCGAGCTGGAGCTCTCGTAGTAGCTACTGCGGCTCTGTGTCACCAAAAGGTAGCTCCTTTCTTCGTTTTTGTATGAAATTAGGGATTGGGTTACAGTTAATTTCATTTCGCTGAGCATTGTTTATATCCAAAAGCTTCATTAGGATTAGGTTGCTGAACTTTCATCCTCTTTAGGCCTGGAATTGAAGTCAAGATTCGTACTTTAGGGTTCATTTCTTTCTCTTTTGGGGTTAGAGTAGTTGTAAATGTTACTTCAAATTACATATTTTTTCGGTGGATTCTTGGATATAATTACGGATTAAGTAACTGGGTTTGTAGTTTTGTTCTTTTAGTTTTTTCATTAGGTACTTTCTGTGCTTTTTGAGTTTTCGCTTATGAAGTTGGTTTTACATTAGGTACTTGGCTATGATTCCAAATGCTTTTGCCAGACCCAATGGGTTAATCCCTGTAAATTCGATAGTATGTAAATCATCCATATGCAGTAGTCCTGTGTTGTCATGCCTTCCTCGTTTTCGGAGTGAGAGTGTTTTCCAATGCATCAGTTCATGGAGTTCTCCTCAGAAAGGTAAGCCTTATCCTTGCTGTATAGGACACTATGAGTAATTCAAGTCGTTTTTTCTCTGTGCTTGATTAACTGTGTTTTGGGTGGTATTAGCTGAGGCAGCATTCTATGAATTTGTTCTACACACATTAAACTTAATGTTTACTCAAAACAGTCATGGATTTTGTCAAAGTTAGAAAGCTAGGACAGTGGATTTCACAATCTCTGGCGGCTCATGCTAATACATATGGTGAGTGTTTGTTTTAATTCTGTATAGTATGTTGGTTGTAGCTATGCCACTTGTGCACCTGCACCCTTGTGCTGCGTCAAGCCCATTTTTCAGTGGGGATCAAGGCAGCCTTATACGCACGATCCCCACATTGCAAATGCGAGGCAGATCTAGTATGGCCCCTCGAGCATCTAAGGATGTCCCGTACAGTTTTCGGTTCCCTCCTATGATGAAGAAGCCAAAGTGGTGGTGGAGGACATTGGCATGTCTCCCCTACTTAATGCCCCTACATGAGACATGGATGTATGCTGAGACAGCCTATCACCTGCATCCTTTCCTGGAAGACTTTGAGTTCTTCACGTACCCATTCCTTGGCGCCATTGGGAGCTTGCCCAGCTGGTTTTTGATGGCCTACTTTTTCGTTGCATATCTTGGAATTGTGAGGAGAAAGGAGTGGCCTCACTTCTTCAGATTTCATGTGGTGATGGGCATGCTGCTGGAGATTGCCTTGCAGGTGATAGGGACTGTGAGCCGTTGGATGCCACTTGCTGTTTACTGGGGTAAATTCGGGATGCACTTCTGGACAGCCGTTGCATTTGCGTACCTATTTACAGTGTTGGAATGCATACGCTGTGCTCTTGCCGGTATGTACGCGGATATCCCCTTTGTTTGTGATGCTGCATATATTCAAATTCCCTATGACTAATAGGTCAAAGGCAAGCATAGGAGCAAAATCAGCTGTCTTTCATCTGTTTGAATTTTGTTATAAGAGGGGAAACTTATTAGTAGAAGTGGTTCTGTTCTGAAACAGCCTTTGTGTAGAGGTTTTAATTGGATCGGTTGCTTTCTTGTTTAGCAGAATTCTTACCGCTGTGGTGTTTATTTGCTTCATTGTTAATCAGCATTATCTTTTGTAGTTTCACATGCTAATGTTATGCTGTGTTGTGGTTATAGAGGAAATGGTACTAAAGGTTTGCCCTATACAGGGTCAGTTTGATATGCATTTGAATAGTTGAGAAAACTTCCTGGTAGCTTATTAGATTCTTGACCTGTTTTTACCATACCTTCCCTATTACTCATTGCCCTAACGAGTTGTGGAAATCTTGAAACTTTAAAATATTGTAAACTTAACCTATTAATTAATAAAATTCTATTTGAATTAACAATGGCTGCATACTAAATGATGCCGAGGCCAAAGGTGTGAGCCCGCTATGTTTTAGTCTTTAATTATGAGCTTATTTTATCAAATTAGGTGGGGATGTCATTGTAGTCTCACATCACACACTATACATTTTCATGCAGCAATGAGCAATCCATTTCGAAAGCATAACCTCAACTCTAATCAAATGAGATATATCAAACGTTTGGTCATCTTACGTTGATTGAGATGTGCTGCTCCAATGTCGTTTTCGTCATCATAGTATAAGTGGAATATCACTTCGGAAAACTATTAGTGAAACAGATATTGGAGCTGATGTAACGAAATAGAACACAACTATATGCCTACCATTTGATTGTTTCTTTAAAATTTGAGAATGACGACCCAAAACTCACTCCAGGAGTGTGTATAGATATAGTATATTGTATATGTGTTCACAACCTTTCCCCAATACGTAAAGCCATTCACTATAAACAATTACAAGCTAAGCTTCCCACTACACCAAAAGTCCGAGATCGATAGAGATCGAAAACGACATCATGATCTTTGAGAAGCCTCACTGCGTTTTGTTTAATACCTGGTAAGATAACTTACTTTCATCATCATCATCAGCTTCCTTATTACATTGTTTAAGCTCAACTTTCAATCTTTTTACTATTAGCATCCCCGACTTATTGACTTGAAACATCAAACCTGGAAACGGATTACTATTGATTTCATCATCCTCTGCTTCCTCTTTTGCATTAATCAAAGATATCATCTACCTAATTGCCCACTTCTCCCAACTTTTTTTGAGTTTTGATAATTGGTTACTACCTGTTTGGATATAGCAAATATTTTCTATATCGAAACACAATTAATATTCATTGATTTGCAGACATATACATGTCATGGAAAAGTAGACAGCATTACGTTAATTTTAAAGCAAATTACGATATGAAATACTCTCGGATCGTATTTAAACAGAAATCTTTTAAAGGTGGTTTGGTTTATGAACCAAATCTGAAGAGGATATGGAATACACTTGTTTATGTGGCATATACTATGGGGATATGAAGGCATCAAAAAGAGCTTCTTGATCAATATTTCATGGTTGCTATGCAATGCACTTTACCATCAACATGATGTTCTATTTTTATATGATGCTGTGCTTCAAACAAAAGACTGATCGATAAGGTAAATCACTGGTGCATCACTATATACCACCAATCCTACTAGCAGGTAAATCATATTTGTATATTTAAAGCAGGGGGTGCATCAAAAGGGAACACTTGCATTCGGTTGTGTTGGGTGGTTTGATTGCAACTTGCAATATTAACATGATGAATTCAAAAATGGAGGAAATCAGAAACCTTTCTCAATCACAGGAAGAGAATACACTGAATCGAACCCAGATGCAGAACAATGATTGATTCTATTAGAGCCAGCAACTGGTGCAATGAACGAAACATGGGAAAGAGGTAGAGATCCATCGAAGGCAGAATGATAATGTTTCCTATACAGTTTAACTTATCGTCCATATTCGAAAGCAGAGTAGTAAATTTGAAGCTGTAAAACTGGGTATATTATTTTGCCCATTTCCTTCTTGGAAGTGCCACTACCTGTTTTTATGATTATAAAGATCTACACACCAAAGGGGGCCGGGGTAAAAGAAAGGGAAGAAAACAAACCCGAGTTGACAACTTCATGTCTCCATTGCTTCGTTATTTTAAAGGAGGCAACGATAATCACCTCATTTTGAAGATGTTAAGTATTTTCTTGCTTGTGCGTTTGACGAACAACATTACCGAATCTGTGTTAAAAGTATATTGTTACTCAGAATTGCACAATTACTATGAGAAAGCGAGGAGGAGAAGATTCGGATCCATTAATTTTTAAAATTCTTTAAATTTAGTTGAAAATGACATGCATGTTTTCTGGAGTGTAAAATTACCCTTTCTCAAGGGCTTGCAACATTAATCATCTACTAAAAGCCAGTACATGAATCCAACCAAACTCTCATGTAACCATCATGAACAATAAAAGATAGGTTGGACAAACCAATATGGTTTGAACAAGTTGTCAATTATTTGCCATCAACAGCATATAGAAAACTAACTCTTTGAAAGCAACCAAAAGCTCTTTTGGTGTGAGCCTCCCTTTGATAATGAATGGTCATCAACTCATCATCATATATTACAATTTGCTCACAAAATTCCAGTCAAAACTCAAAAGTATTACCTTAGAACAGAGAAGAAGATTAAATACAGAAAACTAAAATATTACTCAAGTGAAGACCAAGAAAACTATAATACAGAACTATTAAACAAAATCACTTCACACAAATACTAATAATAATACTTGATTAATGACCCAAATTCCATTTACAAATCAAGAACTCCCTTTTCTGGGTCGCCTCCATTGCTAAGCTAGCTACCTTTCCAATTTTCCATCAGGCCAAAGCTCTCGTCACCATAGTCATTTTGCTTCACCTAAACACTTGCCTGATACACAAATCTAGCTTTACATTATATCTGTATATATAATCTTATATATAGCAGCAAACAAAATACAAGAACACTCTGTTCTTTCCTCTCCCACTCATTGAGACCCTAGTACAAGACAACAACAAGGAATAGACCAATCACAGACCTCTTTGGGGGGCCATGGTGGTGATGATCATCAACAATTAGTACTGAAGCATGTCTGCAGTGGCCATGATGGGCTGGTTTGAGTAGAGCAAATTATTCCAAGGGTTGATCATGAAGCTATTATGATCTGCAGCGGTGGAGCCGGTCTGGAGCAGCTGGGCTGGTTCGGTATCAAGCGCCCCATTATTATTGTGATTATTACTATTGCTGCTGTTGATGTGGTTGAGGATCTCGGTGAGGGACTCGAGTCTCTGGCTGAGCTCCGCCATCTGGGCCCTGAGAACCGAATTCTCGGCCTCAACGTTCATGTAGTGCTGGGTGGTGATGTTTATGCTGGTCAAGATTTGACCGTTTTCCTTCCTCAGTTGCGTCACCTGAGCCGTGAGCTCATCTAAGTGCTGCTGTTTTCGCATCCGCGACCGCCGCGCTGATTCCCTGTTGGACTGCATTCTTTTCCTCTTTCGCTGATCCATCACCTGTTGAAGGTCCCCTTCCGACCCGGAGTGCTGAAGCTGAGACGCCACCGATGAGTTTCCACTTGAAGAAGCCATGGTAAATAATACAGAAATACCCTTACAAATTATTACGATAATAATAGGCTACTTTGATGATATATAATAGTATTAGGAAGCTGAGTTGGGAGCTGATTTATGAAAACACGTAGAACCAATAAAGGAAGACGACGGAGAAGGATTGAACTAAATGGGTCCTGCGCCGGAGGGCGGAATCTACCATAAACCCGGAACGGAGGATTTCACTGAGCACCGGAGACATGAATTTCAAACATCAAGCATAAAATAGTCAGCATCTAAGAATTATTTTTCCAGCGTCTTTTTTTTTGCTTTGGAAAAAACAAACCTAGATTGATTGAATCTATGTGGGCTTGTTGGTAATAAACAACACAAAACCCAAGATTCAAGAATAAAAAACCCAGAACAAACCTAAGAACACAGAACCCTAAACCAGCAGAGCTTCAGCCCTCAAAAGAAAGAAGGAGGAGGAAGAAGGCTAAGATCTGAAAACTAGAGAAGGGAAGGAGAAGAGAGGAAGAGGTTGAAGAAGGTGAGGACGTGCCAATTTATAGAAGGAAAAGATTAATTAAAACCCAATATTAAAATGAAAATTAGAAATTAAAGGGGTGCATTGGAATCTCCTCCAAATATCAAATGAGGGTGTTTGTTGAAAGGGAGGGTTTGATTGGGCATGTGACCAGAAATTTACACAAGCGTCCAATTACAGCTGGTGAGCAGAAATAAACCATTCCTTTTATTTTGCAATTTTCTTATTGGCTGATTTTTTTAACCTCTCTCTCACCGCCGGGCCAGTACCGGATTTTAACCGTTACGGCACACTGTTTGTTTATTTTGACCGGTTTGTCCTTTTTCATGATGAGCGAAGAAACAAGTGGCACCTGAGAACGTAGCAGAGGGAATCTCAGGGATGGAGGTGGTATAAAGAAGTTTGGCGAGGATAATAACGTCATTTGAGATTTTCTGTTAGGTTTCACGTTCTCAATAAATTAATTTTAAAAATACAAAATTACCAACAACAACGACATAATTACAATTTATAAACATAATTACCATCAGTAGGCTGCATAATTACAAATATAATTACCGTCAGTAAATAGAACATGTTACTGGTAAAAATATTAGGCTGTCCTTTCAGCTATAAGCTCACTATTATTATTGATGCTCAGTATCATATTAGGTTCCTTGTTATGGGATTTACCCTTTAATGAAGTAGCTTCATTTACCAAAGAGAAAATTGAGAGGTACTTCTTGTTTATATTTTGAATTGATGTTATTATGGAAAGGCTTCTGAAGACTTTACATGACGAGATACACTAGGTTAATGTTATTGGGTTTCAATATGAGAGAAATATTTATGAAATTCTCAATCAATCAAACAAACATTTATAAACTCAAACACAACAACATTAAAAGAGCATTTGAATGATTACGATCTACTAAAAATATGTAAGTATAAAAATTGTTGGCAATCCTCTACGGAACAAAACACAGTCCGTTTGTATTATCAAGCCCAATCAAGTGAAGTTAAGAGGCAAAGTCAAGAAGAAGGCCCAACACAATCTTATGGTAACTCAAGTAAACTCATACATGTGCATATCATTGTTTTTCACTGAGGATATCCTGAGTTTTCCTGCAATTCTTGGCTTATTTCAAAATGATATTGAAAGTTGTGCATTTATCTTCTCTATGTAAGTTAGATCTTTCCAGTCATTTTGTTTTTCAAAATCCAAACAGCTAGCCATACTTGGCGCCCAAACTATCATTTTGTTGCAGGGTTTTTGCGTATAAAAAACATCTCTGTGTTATTTACTTTCGTTGTAATTTTTCTTTATATACTCGTTCAGTTGTGATTCAGGATAGTACAATCTATTGTTATCCTCGATAACATCTTTTAAACGAAAAAGTTGTAAAGTGTCATATTCACCTCCTCTAAGACCTTCAACATGAAACACCTTTGTCACCACCTGTTTTCCACAATGCATGTAACACCTTTGTCTTCAACATGCATGAAACTTGGCTTAGAAAAGAGAATCACTAGTTCGGGCCAGCAAAGAGTGTAAGATCGACGTACATTGAAGACAAAATTATTAGACAATTAAATGGACTAAACACTATTATGAGATCTTATCATTTTCGATAATTATATTTTACAGTCGAGCTAGACATTTGGGGTAAGTTGACCCATATTTTAGCTAGCTATACTTCCAAATTTGTGGAAACTACCCATCAGACCAGTTTTTACGCAATTAGGCTTTGAACCATTTGTAACTGGCAATTAACATATGCCAAATACAATGTAGGCAATCCTCTCAACTATAAGGCTTCCACAGAATGTTCACAAAACCTAAACAATCGTTTTGAAATCGTTGGACTCCAATAACATAAGGTCGACGAGGTGCATTACAAAGAAGGGGTTACCTAGGCACCTCGCTAGCTCAGGCATCAAAGGTTGGAAATTCGGGAAACTTCCGAAGGGTAGGCACATCCACGATCATACGCACCCGTCGAACTCATGTAACAGTTGAAAAATATAACTCGCCAGATGATCGACTTTACACGAGGGGTGAGTGTTTGGGCCACAATTGGAATTTACTCCAATTGGGCTTTTACCTTGAGGCCCAGAGGGGTTTAGGTTTAAATCGAACCCGTTATTCATGTTTTCCCGCCTCATTCAGGAAGGATTGTTTGGAGGGGAATATGGATTTATTACCTAATCAGTTCGGGGTTATTTTGTAGTAATCCAACTATACAATTTTCGAATTTCCTTAAGAGATAATGAGGTGTAAATACTGATTGGGATAATTAGGGATTGTCTCAGTAGCAATCCATCCAAAAAGGATATCTTCGCCGAATCAGTGATTGATTGGCATTGGACTCGATTTGGCTGATCTCGGCTTTAATGAGTGGTGATCTGGACATATTTAACGGAGATGAAGTTTCCTAAACAAAGAGGAAGTCTGATCTCGATTGATTCGTGATTAATGGAATTGGAAGCAGAATAAGGAAGGACAGTCCTAATGAAACTCGGAATCCGCCAGGCTAGATCTCATAGCCCTAGGGTTTCAAGAACAATATAAATATAACTCTTCCAGCAACTAGGAAAAGGTTCTCAACCAAACACAAACAACCACAAGTTCCAGCGCATCGCTAACTTGCCAAAGCCTCTCCGGAGCAACTCACGCAACTCGCCTCCACCACTACGATCGATCTTATCTCGTACTCGTGCCGAGCGTTTGCTGAGCCTATCGAGTCAGTCCGCTACTCAGGTAGCAATCGAGTCTGTCGCTACTCAGGTAGCAATCGAGTCAGTCCGCTACTCCGGTAGTACACACCCGTGGTCTTGGTATTAGCTCTGCTTTGCTTCTCCGGATCAGAGTAAGATCCTCAATTCTTAGGGGGTTGGGAAGAAAATCCTGTTAGAGAGTTCTATTCAGGTCTTGTTCGAGTCCTGTACGCCGGCTTAATCAGCGCCCGCGTAACAGTTGCTTGACCAGGAAGTCAGAGTCAATTGGGAGCAGGCGAGAAGACTCGCCAGGGGTCGCTCGCAATCGAGTTGCACCACTCCGAAGGTGCTGGCACGCCTAAAGCACACAGAAGACACGCGAGGAGCACGCCTCCTCCACCCCGAGTGCTGACTGTTCGCCGGGTGCTGAATCCGCCACGAACAGTGAGATCGAGCTAGACTACTATTAAAAACAGCATCTTTGGGTATGTATGTAGTATCTTATTTGGCTTACTTTTCGATCATGGTCCGCGTTTTAATTTCAAAACAAAGCGTCACTTTAGATAGAATTTAATATATATAGTTTTGCATGATTTTTTCAACCATTGAAGCCGCCCACGATCATGAGAAATGTTCATAACAGTTTCTTCAGTTACCCCAAAAAAGTGATTCCAGATGCTTCTACTGCTTTGCTTTTTGTGCGGAGTTCGTATATCTATAGTATCGCATACATCTCTAACTTACTTGCACACACTTTACAAAAGTGATTTAAAGTAGCATATATAGCTCGAATTCTGTATATTAAAAATTCAATCCACAATAATATTCTCGTATATATAAACCCCAGCTAGTCGACCCTAAGTTTGACGCCAAAGATGATTTTTAATTCGTAACAAATCAAGCACTTTGATCTCTTATTCGTATTAATAATGCAAGGAAGTTGGCTCCAAGAAACTTGTAGTACGTACGTTCTACCACTTCTGTACATTCTATACAATACAGTTAGTAATTACCTTTGCTTCTTCTATACGTATAATAGTACGTATTGCACAGTTTGCACCCAGCAAATAATGAGAAAGATCAAAGAATTAAATTGTGTATTACGAAAGGGTGAGCTTTCTATTTTTAACACTCCAACTTGTGTATTACGGCCAATTCAAATTTATATAAAGCTGGCAATTATTCCTGACAGTGACCAAGAAGCGCAAATTGATGCCAAGTGATCGATCCAACTATACCCAGATTGAGTTGGTTGCCCTAGTTGCTGAAATATTTACCATATTCATATTAGTTTCACCTCAATTATTGTTGTTGGAGGCTAAAGTCGAGTGAGTGTTTACTTAACAAAGGAGGGGTTGTGATGTACACTCATGGTGATTTTGAAATGACGAAGTGAGCTAGGCCAAAAGAGATAGCGACGGCGACGGCGAGGAAAAGCCCACCGTTGAAAATCTGGTGAAATACTAAAAGGTCGAATTGGAGCCACAAGCAAATGTCCATACATATATTTGTAGAGTAGAGAATAGCTTAGGGCAAATCGTATAGAGTACCTAAGATCCATTTGAGGAGACACTAGTTGTTCCCCTCCCCACTTCCATGCATTCATCAATGCAGTTTTGCTACCATGTCGACGATAAGGTTTTCAGTAGGGCAGTCGTGATGTTGCAGTTGTTCAATATAATCACCCCACATCGCTTAATTATTATATACACATCCTGTTGATATTGTTTGTTTCTCGTACCCGACGTCTATAAAGAACAAATAATATCATTTAGTCTAATGACATAGTCTCTCGTACGTCAACATTTTTGAGTTTAGATCATAAAGCCTAACTAGTTGTAAGGTTTGAATTGTTTATGCGATGAAAACAGTTTGCAGATATGCTAGCTTTAGAGCTATAGCTCCTCCGTAACTTAATTATTGGGATGATGGTCGAAGGAGCTCTATAAGTGTATACAGTTTGTACAGAAAGCATATATATTAAAGGTTGAGTAAGAATCATATACTGTATATGAATCGATCGAATGGCACCACGTACGTATCCCTCAATATATATTCCAAGGTTCCAGAAAGAGATCTTAATCAAGTGAAAGCAATATTGAATTAATGAAGATTATCTGATCACAACATTGATTGTGGATCGTTCAATTTCCTTTCTTCTTCCAGCTGCATTTGCCTCATGATTCTCATCTTTTCCCTTTGTCATCAACTATTTAAATATAGGGTTTGCCTTGACAGAACCCGATGATGATCAGCATTAAACAAAACAGTGATAATAATACCAACTGTCGTTTACCCTGAAACGAGAATATATGATGGAGCGGTAAGGAAAAGTTTTTGGATTTGTGACCAATACAAAAAATAAAATGCTCAAATCAGCATCATATGAGCTTTGATTCTCCAAGATTTCAAACCATTAACAACAACAACATTTGCCAGAAAGAGAATTTCTTTTTTCCTTTCTATCGTTTTATTTATTGAAAATTAAATATATGATGAAACCAGAAGGCAGCGGAAGCAGTCGGCCATGGGTCTTTAATGTTGATTGATCAAGCAAGATTGAGAGGGAAAAGAAAAGGAAGTCATGGTCGGTTTGTAGGGACAAACATATATGATCTGGTTCAGCGTTTTGCAAATTTGGGGACCCAAAAACAAAATATATTTGGTTTTTTCCTTTCCCTTTCTTTCTTCTTCCACTAAAATGATGAGTTTATCTACAGTACCTTGATGTATACCATATTCTTAATTTACAACTAACTGAACAAAATTTACCATTTTTCTACACTAAATTTATAACATTGACAAGAAATTTACAACATATGTTTTATATATTTACATATAATTAAACCAGTTTACCACCTTGATATCATAAACTTGTAGATATGTAGTAATTACAACTAATAGAACTACAATTATCCAAACAATCACTCTATTTACCACAATGACAACAAAATTTATCCTCAAATTTGTAAATGAGAGTATCATATACATGAGGGTACTAAAGAAAATTCCGAAGTGTGATGTTTTCCACATTCTTCCTTTCCTTATTTTTGTTTGTTTCCTTTATTTCAGTGAAAAGTAAATGTTCCCAAAACTTACTGTTTTGTGAATCCATTCGTGTATATTGTTCGGAAGTCTTCTTTGGTCTTTGCTCCAGTTTGTGCTTCTTCTTCGGTTGGATAGATCTCTCTGGAAAAGTTCGAGTTGGGTTTGATACTTTGATTGATACATAAACTCACTTTCTGATAAATGTACCATCAGTTTCTCTTTTTGTTCCCCCTTTAATTTCTTCATTTGCACGCTTTCTAGCTAGCTAGCGTGAGGTTCTTCTGTAGGTTTACGAAGTTTATGGCTTTTTCGTGCTGCTAATTAACCAGAAGATTTCACAGCCACTCTAACTGACTGTCTCTGAGAGCTGCATGTCTGCAACTGATAATCTTCAATCGGCAGAACATCTACTCGAGCAAGTTTTGAATTTGGGGATATAGGCGAAATTATGATGGGAATCCATGCATGTGTTACATATTTAATTTCATAGGAAAAGTGTTTGTCAAGTCACAGTCAACTTTATTTCTTCATGCATGGATGATCTTCCTCCACATTCCAGAAAGTTTTATATGAACAGGATCACAGTGTACGTAAAGTAAAAACTTGCAGAGGACGTAAAAAAGTAAAGATTTCATTTACGTACACATAGTAGTGCTGTCGTTTCATCTTTCTCAATCAGCTCACCGACCTTTGATAAAACTATAGGGCTACCTCTTATTACTTGTCCTAATTGCATTCCGGCCTCTACCTTCCCTGCGAAGTAGCTGATCTGCTCCCGCTCAGAAACTAAACCCAGCAAGAAGGATCAAGATTCTCTAGCTAGCTTTTCATCAATCGGCACCGATCGATAATTATGAGAATCCAATTCGATGGAAGATCAGGATGGATTTGCAAAATTAAGAAGTTCAAAGAGAATCAATTATATATGGACAATTAGTCAATCAAAACGGTCGACAAGCTAGATTAACCAGGAAAGTGGTATTGAATATTACATGTTAAAAGCTCCACAACCAAAACAAGACAAGAGAATCAAATTAATGTATGCACTTACTTTCAATCTCTACTTTACTAATCTTATATTGATAATGCATGGCATGCACTATATATATGTTCATGCATATATGTGACAATATATACTGTATTAGATCACGCGCAAGATGAACACTACCTGTGTTTTATAGCGAGGACATAATCTAACGATTCTGCAATACTGTAAATAAATTATCACAGTGCATATATACGTACATTACTTGTATTTGAGATCTTTTATCTATGATTCGAGTGATATTGTTCTTGGAAATTAATACCGATTGACAAAGCATCCATAGGCTCGATCGTTTGGTGCTCTTATCTTATCTCTCTCTCTCTCTCTCTCACACACACACACATATATATATAGAGAGAGGTATGATTATCAAACAAAAGAGGTGAAGTTAACTAGGTAGGGCATGCCATGCAACTTGTGTTTGATGCCACCAAAGTCCAGAGTTTGCGTTTGTTGGACATGGACGTCCAGGGAAAAGCGTACGTAGCTCATGCCGGTGTTTAGGTGACTCCACTTAGAGCCTAATTGCCACAACTATATATTTGCTTGAGAAATTGGTCTGATCCCAGTCATATATCAACACTAAGATAAGACACAAAATCTTATACCAAATACATTTCATGTTTGGTCTTGAATTTTACTAAAATATAGTCATTCATTTTAAATTTATGTATAGAACTGAGAATGGTCGGTCGGACAAACTTGTTAGTTCGAGAGTCTAACTAAAATCTCTCTCTGAGTATCTTTTTGAATCAAAGGGAAAATGATATACGGAAAAGCAACATGCTATATAGAATGGATGCAACTTTTTTTTTTCATTTGGTCTGAGATCTACAATGCACCTTTGAAAAAGGAAAAAGAGTTCCCGGAAACACTGAAAAAGAAATGCCATGAACTAATTGCTTTCCCTTTTCTCTGTTCCTCATTTACATGTTTTTTCTTTGCCTTCTGGTTCTTCTGGAGTTCTGGGGCACCACCACGTGAGAGGTTCTCCGATTTAGCCACTGTCTGGGTCAGAGGAGTTAGGACTTAGGACCATCCTTCTTCTTTTTCCGACGAAAGGGACCATCCGTTTTTAATCTGCACGTTGGGGTTCTACGCTTCAATTTGGGGCTCTGGGCCCAAATAAAGCTTCTCATCTCACTCAGATGCTTTATAGAGTTGGACCACATACGGCCCAGGTAAAGGTATTTGGCCCACCCACATCAGAACAGATAAAATGGGAAAATGTAAATTTACAGAGACGAAAAGACGGTTCAAAATTTAGGTGATCATAAATCAAATAGTACCAACGTGGTTCGGGGGTCTCTAATTACAAATGGAAATAACTCCCAGATACATAAGAGTACATACAACAACAGATCTATATACAAAACTTAAGTCTCTTCAACAACCACCTACATGCAGGGCTGCGGGTCACCGTAGCTTATAACTAACATATAAGCAAGCTACCGGAGGAGACGAAACCCACTGCTGCATGCTGCTTCAAGATTATTAGGAGGGAAGCGATAAATATGAAGCTAGCTGGAACAACAAAAAAAATATTCACCTTTCCTATTCACACCAAAATCAGCTTCCAGCCCTCTGCTGAAGCTAAACCATGATGTTTAGGAATACACTTCACCATTGCTTGTAACAGCTTCAGGATGGTATAGAAGCATTTCTCTCCACATCATCTCCCTTATCATCTCTTCTCCCAAGTCCTCGTCTATGTCAAGATCAATTGGTACCTCAGCGGGAGGGTTACCATTGGGATCATACAACTGGGACATGTAAGGGTGTTGGAGTGCTTCAGTGACACCGATCCTCTTTGATGGGTCAAAAACAAGCATCTTCTGTAGTAGATCAATGGCCAAAGGATGGGCATCGGGGTAAAGGCGGGAGAAGGGCGTCCCAGGAGAATATGGCAGAGACTTGATGTACTTCTTCGCCTTTGGATTGTCTATAAATTCAATATCCTCCTCCCTCTGGCTGCCAAGAATGTTAATTATAAGTTTAAGTTGGTTGAGACATTCAGTGCCAGGGAAGATAGGCTTCCGGCCAAGAAGCTCAGCAAAGATGCACCCAACAGACCATACATCAATGGAAGTTCCATAGTTATCGCAGCACAGGAGGAGCTCTGGAGCCCTATACCAACGAGTGACAACATACTCGGTCATGAACTGGTCCTTCCCTTTGCTAGTACGTGCAAGCCCAAAATCACATATTTTAAGGTCGCAATTTGCGTTGATAAGAAGATTTCCAGGCTTCAAATCACGATGAAGAATGTTTGCAGAATGCAGATACTTTAGGCCTCGAAGCAGCTGCAAAATAGCATCACATTTAGTACAGGTGAAAAATGTGAATGCAAAATCAGAAGTCAATCTATCTAGTGGAGCTTTAGAAACCACTAAACTGGACACCAATTTCCACAGTTTGAAAATCAAGATCATGGAGGACAACTCTAATTCTGTAGAAGAAAATAAATAAATAAAATTAACGGTGAAAGAGATTCTTTTCTAGAATGGAATAGAAAGCAGATCGAAACAAGAACAGTAGATACAAAGGCAATAGTCTACCCATCCCACTTCTCTCTTACAAAGTATAGTGCACCCCAATCAAAAACTGAAAATCATGTCACCTTATATATCAGTATATTTTATATATACAGGTTCATTGTAGAATGGAATGAGTATGACTGTTTGTGAAACCTGCAACCCACCTAACTTATGGGTGATAGAAACACTGCAAAATAGTAACCTAAGTTCTTTCAGAATTGGAAAAGAAGTGGTGCAGTATTACATTCTATGTTGATGACATATAACTTCTCAAAGGTAATTGCTTTATAACTGATAACTGAATCAACAATACACATAAAAACCAGACGACAATTTCTTAACTTACCAAAAATAGTAACAACAATAATAAATGAGTACCTGAAACAGGAAATACTGGCAATGATCATTCGAAAGCGGCTGAGTAGATTTAATAATCTGATGGAGATCAGTATCCATGAGCTCATAAACCAAATACACATCCTTGAAGCTGTTCCTCTGAATCGGCATCATAACATCTTTTAGAGCTATCACATTCTCGTGGCGGAGATGTTGCAGTAGCTTTAATTCTCGCAAAGTTCGTAAAGCATCAACCCGATTCTCAAAAGCATTGTTGATCTTCTTAATCGCCACTTTCTCATTAGTCTCTCTGTTCACAGAAGAACACACTATCCCATAGGCTCCTCTCCCAATCGGTTTTATCGGCACGTATTTTGTGTCAATCTCAAACAGCGTCTGCCACATTGAGAAATAATGCTTCCCTTCTGATCTCACCCCGTTCGGTGGCTCAACCGGAGTCGCCATTCCGCAACTAATTGTCCATAATCACAACTAATTAAAATTCATAACGAAAACGTGTTCAATTTACAAATTAAACCAAAGATTACCTCTTTTCGCTCGTCAATCAATTGCCTCGCCTGGAACCGTTGACCCAGCCCTAAATTTGAAACCAATTTCGCGCCAGAATTGTCGCCGGAGAGACTGTGGTAATTGTGATTCGGGATAATGAAACTAGGGAATCGGATTGTGAAAATATAGAGAAGCGCTTGAGATTCGTTATCTCGTCGCGATCAGAACCCAGAGAGCGAGGAAGCTACTGAGACAATTATGCGGATTTTTGTTTTTCCTCATTATTATCTTCTTTTTTTTAATTTAATTATTTCTTGTTTTCTCCACTTGACGATGGGATCTCACCGGATTTCGCTCTCGTATAACGACTATTTTTAATCACCGGCGGGACCCATTCGCAGAAAAACGACCCTACACAGTGCGTCGTTTCTTCAGTGACACTTCACGTGCCTCACCCGTGACGTTTAAAACGTGGCGCAAAATATGAGTGCGTTTTGGTTTCTGTTTCCACTTGGCAGTTGGGACTACTCTCCAAGAGAAACACTCAGATGCTCAGAATTGGAGTAATTAATCTGCAAATTTTTGAATGGTTTTTGATCGGAAACTAAGCCATTTAGAACAACAGTGATGATTTCCCAGTTCTTTGTTCTATCGCAGAGAGGCGATAATATCGTCTTCCGTGACTGTTAGTCCTTCACATTCAGTATTCTGTGAATATGGATTTTGAAGTTTTAGGGTTTAAAAAATATTGGATTTTGTTTTTTGTTTGAATCAATGCAGATCGCGGTGAAGTAGCGAAGGGGAGCGCGGAGATTTCCTTTAGGAAGGTGAAGTTTTGGAAGGAGGATGGAGAAGGGGACGCGCCACCTGTCTTTGTAGGTTTTTTTATTTATTGAATTAATTCATAATTAGTTTGGCGTATGAATTGGTGTTGTGTTTATGGTTTGGGAAAGAATGTGGATGGTGTGCACTACTTTCACGTGAAGGAAGCTGGATTGTTGTTTGTTGCGACGACGAGAGTGAATGTGTCACCTTCTCTGGTTTTGGAGCTTTTGAAGAGGATTGCGCGAGTCATTAAAGATTACCTTGGGGTTCTTAGTGAAGAATCGTTGCGAAGAAACTTTGTGCTTGTGTATGAGTTGCTGGACCAAGTTATTGTAAGTGTCCAGAGAAATGCAGTACATTGCTGCATGCTACATTTTATGACGTTTTGCGGGTGACTAGCTTTATTATTATGTATATATGGCAGGATTTTGGTTTTGTGCAAACTACTTCGACTGAGGTTTTGAAGTCGTATGTGTTTAATGAGCCAATTGCGGTTGATTCTGACCATTTACAATCCCTTGGTCCTGCTGCGATTTTTATGGTAGTGTTTTCATGATAGAGTTCATTTGTTGGCACTCTTTTCTTAATTTTGATATTTTCTATATATGGGGTTTGATTGACTTGTTAGATGTGCGTATCTGCATCAGGCCAAAAAAATGCCAATGACAACTATTGCAAAAGCTGTTCTAGCAAATGAGCGTGGGGGTAGGAAGAGAGAGGAGATTTTTGTGGATATTATTGAGAATCTGAGTGTCACATTCAGTTCTAGTGTAAGTACCAGTTGTCCTTCATTTTCTTTCTCTTCTTTTTGTTTGAATCCTTCATTAGAATTTACAGGTTGTAAACATTGTTTCCAAGAGATTTCTACATTCTGGAAGGATTTGGCTACACAATTTCAAATTCAAATGCTCTTGATTCTCTGTCATAGGATAACTTTATCTTTTTTGGAATTCCTTTCATAAGGCTTTCTGTCAAAATTTGAGAGCAGTTATTTTGACTGTGTTGTTCATGCAGGGATATATACTTACTTCTGAAATTGATGGTACTATTCAATTGAAGAGTTATCTGACAGGCAATCCGGACATTCGACTTGCTCTTAATGAGGAAGTGAGTATAGGAAGAGATGGAGGGTCGACGACTTATGGTAATTCTGTACACCAGATTAGGATTCTTGTCATTCTTTCACAGTTTCTTGTATTTGGTCTAACGTGTATGGATTAGATATGACAGAACTAGATAATCGTAACATGAAATCTGCCACAGTAAAAGCCAGAAAAGTCTTATCCATGTTATCTTAAAGCACGGAAAAGAAAGAAAACATACTAAAGCACCGAGAGCTCGTTCCCATCAAGAAATATGCCTCAAGATCACTATATTCTGTTGTTACGTGATTTTGGAGTGGTCATATGTAGTTGATCCCTGTCTTTTCTTTCCTCTTTCTGAAGTCGGAAGGATATACTTTTAACAGCACTGCCACATAATATGATTGTACTGCCTTTTTTTTAACAGATTATGGTACTTCGTTTGGATCGGGACCTGTTATACTTGATGATTGTAACTTCCATGAATCTGTACGTCTTGATAATTTTGACGTTGACAGAACACTAACGCTGGTGAGTGTGATTGTGAGACAATGAACTAGACAAACATATGCCACACTTCTGGAGGTTGGAGGTACTATAACTATTTCTCTGGTAATCTTGAAGCTAATAGCTTATACCTGTTTTTATGAAGGGTTCAACAGATGGTGAATTTCCTGTCATGAATTACCGCATAACTCAGGAATTCAAGCCGCCCTTTCGCATCAATGTGTTAATTGAAGAATCAGGGCCCCTTAAGGTGACTATACTACTCCTATCTCAAAACTATTAACATCTGATTTCATATCTAACACCCTATCATACTATCTTAGGCTCAAGTGACTATTAAAGTGCATGCCGACTTCCCATCAAGCATCAATGCATATATAATTATGGTGCTGCTACCAGTGCCACCATATACAACTAGGTAAATAATTTCCTTTGCTTTTGAAATATTTGATACATGTTCATACTGTAGAGGAATAAGATCAAATAGTTAGGTTAATAAGAATATTTCTTGGTTTCTGCTCAGTAGCTGCATGTGCTTTATGTTTTATTTTTCTGTCAATTGTGAGCGAAGAGCATAAATATTTCTTGCTCGTCATGATTCCAGTACGCTTGGCCTTGACAAACAGAGTTTTTGCCTTTATCTCTTAGACATATCAATTGTGTCTTAATTACTGATTTCCTTGTCTGCTCTGGAATAACGTACTTTAGGGTTAGCTTCGAATTGGAACCTGAAGCAGTTGGAAACACAACCGATTTCAAGCAAGCAAACAAGAGAATCGAATGGGGTTTAAAGAAGGTACTGATTTATACAAATTCGTTTCTATATTGTTATTACTTTATTCTCATCCTTTACAATGAAGGTTTTTCTGAATTATACCCGTCAATATTCTCCCCTTCCCCTTCCCCTTTCCTGCTACATTTTCAGTTTTAGTATACATCTTGTTATTATTCAAACTTAGTGACACATATATACATTACATCTGTAGATCGTTGGTGGATCTGAACATACTTTACATGCAAAGCTGACATTTTCTCAGGAATTACATGGTAATCTACTGTTTTATTCCTTCTTGTTTTGGTTACAAGGAAGCCCTAAAGGGCCGAAGACAAGAGAAGCTAACTATAGGACATAGAGTTTGAACCTACAATTCTAGAATAGGCCACTGCCAGCAATATCATCAAGGAGTGTCTGGACTGTATTAAATATTAAAGTTTGTATGGATACATCTTCTTCGATCCATGCAATTAAAATAAAAGAACAGACATAAATGTGGTGCGTAAATGACACTCTGCTGTGTTCGTGTATTGCAAATGCAGGTAATATAACCAAGGAAGCTGGACCCGTGAGCATGACTTTCACAATACCCATGTACAATGCTTCAAGGCTTCAGGTATGATTGATTCTGAACCTTGCAAAGACCTAATATCCACTAATTTCTTTGGACTTATAATACGTACTTGAAAGATGAAACCTCTTGAATAGTATCCTCAGTTTAATTATTCGAAAGGCTCTGGATTCCCTTGCCTTTGGATCTCATCCAATACTTTGATTGATGACTCTTGCGGCATCAATCTCCTTAGAGCTTGTTGCTCTTCAAAACTGACATATAAATGAGTTGCCAAATTAGCTACCTATATGAGTTAGTTGAGGTTGTTTTAGAAATAAACTGACAACGTCAATCAGAATTGTTAACCATTAGTTTATCCGAGATAAAATCTACAATTGTGCGCTTTCAGTGATGTTAAAATGTTTTTTGTTTTTCTCCATTTGCTTTGGTGCAGGTAAAATACTTGCATATATCAAAGAAGTCCAAGAGCCATAATCCATATAGATGGGTGAGATACGTCACACAGTCAAATTCCTATGTTGCTTGGTTATAATCTTATTTCTTGTTCTGTTAATTTTCTTGCTTCTGTGACCATTGTCCATAGATTAACCCCAAGAATATTGATGTAGTTAGTTAAACAAAAATATTTTTTCTTTGTGTTTGCCCTGTGTGCTGTCATATTTGACTCACTAAGGGGTACTCACTGCATTTGAATAGAGCTTGAAACATCCTTTAACATCTAGAGTTGCCTTTTCTTCAGTATTTGATTTTCGGATTTTCGGACTTAATTTCTTGCCCAGTAGTCAAGTATAGTCTCTTTGGTAAAGGATGTGGGGATGCATTAGAAAGGTAAGGAGGTCAGTCTTAGATCTAAACCATGCTAGTAAAGTAGTAAACTGATTTCTTTGCGCTTGAGATAGAGATGGCGTTACCCCGTCTTCCTACGGAAAGATTTTAGTGACATTTGACAATTGATAGTATTCATTATCTTTCGTTTTTTACTTATAAAAAGAAAAATGTTTAGTTCTTCTTTTTATAGTTTTGTCTGCCGGAGATTAGGGTATATATACTGTCAACTTTGATGGCTCCGAGGGGACTGGATTCCATTTCAATCCTGATTGTAATTAGTTGAGATGAGGAATGGATGGTCTCATCTCATATATCTTTAGGTTATCTTGGGATGCCCTTAAGAAAAGGGTCAATTGCTAGTGGCTAATCCTAATCAAAGTATAGATGCAGCTAATCTAGACTGAGATATATATCTTTGGAAAGTTTTTGCCGCCCTTGAATTCAAAGGTTGATCATCTTTGACATGATCAATTTTCTACTTATAATATGTGTAGCTTTAGGAATTTGATGCTAAGATCTTTAGCTTTTCCTTTTGCCTAGTGATTTGACTCATTATTATCAACGGCAGGAATCAATGTCTTAATCATTTCATACGCAGAAGGTTTTCTGAAACTGGAAAGATAAACTAAATCTCAAAGCATATATATAATACATTGAGGGGGTGGAATAAAGCTTGCCGTGGTTAAATATTCTCAAGTTGTTTACCTATAATAGGCATCATCGAGAATGGAATGGATTACAAATGCAGCAGGAGATCGACGAAATATTTTGAACACCATGGTGATGATGATTTCAAGCATAAAGCGGATTCAGTTTGACATGGGATGTATTAGTATATTATACACAGGGAACCAGGAATCTTTGGGTTGGCAACTAGGTTCTTATTAGGAATGATAGATATTTATGAGAAGGACTCCTGCCGGACTACTAAAACAATACAAAATATTAATAGCCAATTAAGAAAACAATTATATGATCGAATAAAGGTTAGCCAAAGAGGAAGGGAAAACAATTGGCACAGTATCGTCAGAGAGTGGCCGGAGGAGAATTCTCATGCGTTTAGAAAATGAGGATCTCTGTATAATCATCATCGGGATTTTATTACACTGCAAGACAGGAAAATGGGGACGTGCCTTTCTTTCCCAGAAGATTTTGTTGGGTCAGGTTAACAATGGTATGATTCTCTATTTCCTTTCATGGGTGGAGTAGTGACTGTTTGAAGAAGCTCGTAATAGAAGGAACACGTTCAGTACTCCATATAGCTGATACACGTTCAACTAATCAAATGACTCGCATCTTTCTTCTGTTTTGTCAATACTCAATAGCTAGACGGGTGGGTTGGGGTATCACCAAAGTGACCCAAGGGCCCAACTTGAATGAATTGACAACCTGGCTGCTGATGATGCATGCAGCCTTCTAATTAACCTCCGAACAGGAAGCACAAGGCTGCTTGTCTATTTTCCCTAAGCTAAATCCAACGCTAACTCATTGCTCCTCTGAGATTCTCTGTACCTTTTGCCTCTTCTTCTGTTTTATCTTCAAGTCTGAATTGTAATCATGGAGGCTTTGCCCCAAAGTTTACCATGCATACTTGGGTAGTACAAGTAGTCAAGTCATACAGTAATAAGTTTCCTCGGTATATTAGGTATTGCCTTTTGGGACAAACAAATGGAATAGAACTTTGCCCTAGCCAAGCTAGCTAGCTACCAATATGTGTGATCACCTTTTCCCCTCCGTTTCCTTTTGCTCTCTGCCACCAATCCATGGACAATCGTAGTTCTATGGGGATCTTGCTGATTTTGTCCTTATAACATAGGAGGAAAAAATGTGCAATTGTCTTGATCGATTCTAACTTTTCTCGATCTCTGCTGTAATAATCGACGCCTTTAGAGAGTTGTATATTACTTATCAAGCTAAAATTACGACCAGATTTTTGAATAAAGTATAACTTATTGAGAGAACTACTACTATTTAGTTTACAGTGCAGTAAATGTGGGCATATTGCAAGAGCAATGCACGTGCCCTCTTCCTATCTTCACCCAAAAAAGGAATCTCTCATAGTACCACCGGCCCCCATATCCAACCGTAGATATTGTTTCTCCACTCGACTTAGCCAGCCAGCCAGCCAGCCAGCCAGCTACTCCTCAGTACTTACCTTGTCTTTCAATCAATACCTCTTCTCTCCGTCTCTGTTTCTCTCTGCCTCAAGTCTTCAAGCTAGCTTTGAACTACACCTCCAAGATAATAAGCAGAGAGATCGATCGAAAGTAATAAGGATGTTAACACCTCCAGAAGAACTACCAGACTGTTTCTATGCAACACAACCAACTCTCATCTGCCCAAACACGCCAACTCTCAAGCATTGCCTCCCTCTCTCCAATCTCGATGACCAGAAGTTTCTCCGATTCTCGATCAAATATCTCTACCTCTTCAAAACTTCTGTCAACTTAGACGCCATGAAATACGCCCTCTCCAAACTCCTGGTCCTCTACTACCCTTTGGCCGGGCGCTTGAGGAGCAGCCCTGACAATGATCAGAAGATCGAGGTCGACTGCAATGGAGAAGGTGCTGTGTTTGCTGAGGGATTCATGGATATCACTGCTGACCAGTTCCTTGAGCTTTCCGAGAGGCCAAACAGGTCTTGGAAGAAACTCTTGTACAGGGTCGAAGGAGCTCTCACTTTCTTGGATGTTCCTCCTCTTGTTGTTCAGGTACTACTATACTACTAGATCACTAGCTCCATCTCTCTCTTTTATTTCAGATTCAATGTCCTTTTCTTTTCCCCTCATTTTCTACAAGCTAGTCATCTTTGTTTTGACCATCATTTCTGTGCTAGAAAATTTTCAAATCCACACCCCCAAAGAGAAAAAAAAATGGCATTTTCATAGTTCCAACTTGTTCTTCTCTTTTCTTCTATATTTGATGTTGGCTTTGCATACATCAAACTAGTTTTGAATCAAATGACAACCCAAAAATAAGGGGAAAAAATAGAAATGTGACCTGACATTTAGGACCACCCAAGACGGGGTACTTTTGTCCTTTTAGAGAAGGTGACGCAACATTTTCAAATTTTCAAAAATTTTCTAAATCAGTCTAGTTATATGACTTAAATCATCCATTCCCAAAACAAAAAAAAAAACTCTAGTTAAATCATCAACCTACGTTTATTGCTTTTCCATCTCTTCCTTTTATCAATTAAACAGAATTATCAGGATCATAAAGAAGAAGAAAAAAAAGCATAAACCTCATGAATAAAACAATACTACAATTTTAGATATTCTCTTTAGAATATTAGATAGAAATATTTTTTCGTTGTAAATCATTCAGCTACAAAAGTTGCATAATTTTTGCCTGATCAACTATGACAATACATTGCAATATTGCACTGATAGTGAAGTGGCCCATATCCTTCATTCATGTTGCTCTCTAAGATAGGGACCCAAGAGCCGAAGATTACTAAGTCACCCCTACCCCTTTCATCGTACAATTTCTATTACATGTATTCGATCATGTATGTTTCACATAATCTTTAAAGTGAACTTCTGTTTACATCTAATTAGGAAAATAAGGGAGGATCTCTTTTTTTTTTCTTTTATTAGTATACGACTTAATAAGTGATGAGCGAAATCGACATGTCACCTATCTTGTAATTTAGACTCAAAACACATGTTTCTTACCACAGTATATATTGTGGAAATAAATAGATAAATAAAATAAGAAATATAACCCCCCCTCCTGCAACTCCAATTAAATACAACTCGCTATAATTAAAAGAAAAGCCATAAAATCTATTTTGCAGGTCACTAATCTCCGCTACGGAGGTATGATCCTCTGCACTGCAATCAATCACTGCTTATGCGACGGCATCGGCACGTCACAGTTCTTACGAGATTGGGCCCACTTTACAGCCAAACCAGATCATCCTCCACTCATCGAACCCGTCCACTCCCGCCACGTGTTAAAATCACGCACTCCTCCAGAGGTAACCTTTCCTCACCCGCAGTTCACCGCAAATAAGGACAACACCCACGTGGACGTCCTCAGATTCCTCCAGTCCCAGTCGCTTGTCCCCACATCCTTAACCTTCACCCACTCCCATATCCTTCACCTAAAGCGCCAGTGCGCACCCTCGCTAAAATGCACCGCTTTCGAGGCCCTAGCAGCCCACACGTGGCGCTCGTGGGTTCGATCCTTGGACCTGTCACCCTCCCTCAACATAAAGCTCCTCTTCTCCGTTAACGTCCGGCGGAGGGTAAATCCGGAAATTCCACAAGGTTATTACGGTAACGGGTTCGTGCTAGGATGCGCACAAACCACCGTGAAGGAGCTGGTCTCTGCTAACCTGCACCACGGCGTTAAGTTGGTCCAGCAAGCCAAGGCAGAGCTCAGTGACGACTACGTGAGGTCTATGGTTGATCTGTTGGAGGACAAAACGGTAAAAACGGATCTGTCGACGAGTTTGGTTATATCGCAGTGGGCTAAGCTAGGGTTAGAGGAGTTGGATTTTGGAGAAGGGAAGGCACTTCACATGGGTCCCGTAACCAGTGACGTTTACTGCTTGTTTTTACCGGTTATCGGAGACTCGGGTGCGGTGAGAGTGCTGGTGTCGGTGCCGGAGAGAGTGGCGGAGAAGTTTGGATACTGCATGACTGAGTTTTTGGATAAAGATTTCAACAATGGAGATGAAAATCATGCTATGAATGGATATCATGCAGCAGACAATGGAAATATGGAATATTAAAGCTAGTATTTGATGAATTCTTTTTATTTTCTGTTTCAATGATCCAGCCACTATATATAATTATCATAAAATGGCATGGGAGCATCTCACTGTGACCTGAATTGTTATTATTGTAACCTAATGACTGACAAGTTTTAATTCTATTTGTTATTTTTTTCATGTTCTAGTCTAATCAAACCTGATATATATATATATATATATATATATATATATATGCAACTAGCTATCAGATTGCTTTCTTATCGATCTCGATCATTCCACACATGCAGGGTTTGCTTAACTTTCTTATTATTTTGCTTGATTAATTAAGTTGTCTAATCCGAGATTAAAGTCAACAATGAGGTATTAATCTGGTAGTGGAAAGCTAATGATCGAGCATTATAAGTCCTTTTTCCACGTGAAAACGTGCGAGCTAGGACAAATTAGTGTCTCATCATTGTTGACAAATATTATTTTTGTTTGTCTCTCTAATTACCACAAGTCGATCAGCATAAATTTCCAGATGCTTGGTGTCATTATAATTAACCAGCTAGAGTGCCTGCAGTTGATGGATACGCATGTTGCAGCATATGCTGCATATCCCATTCTCAGAGCCAGCCACAGTGATCTAGCTAGAAGCATTTGTATCGATCTGATTCTCCATTGTGCATGCATATCAGGATAGTCATAATTGACTCCCACTTAAATCGAGAAAGGAGTGAAAATTCAATCATATATATATATATATATATATATATATATATATATATATATATATATTTGTAGAGAAGTTGGAGTGTTTCTATAGTTAAAATGAATAATACATCACGTAAATATATAATTCACACACTTTTACATATGTTTTCAGTTAAGTTAAGATTACGGCTCACCGACAGATATATATGTAAAATAAAAGTTATGGTTAGTAAGTGGTAACTATCCAATTTGGTATAGATATGTTTGATGTATCCATAAAGTAAATGATTGTGCTGGCCGTGACAGATCGTTATAATTCCCTGAGTGCTTGATCGGATCTACACTATGAGCTAGGTAGAGTGACTCTCGATTTGGTATAATTAAATTGATCTGATACGTCAACACTTGCACGTTTGCAACCGCACTCTTGGAAGATAATGATATTCATGTGGAAATGGACGTTCATATTCATCTATAGGTGTATATATACAATGGAGTTGGATAGAGTTCCGGCCAGTTGCAAATATATATCTATAGCAGCAAAGCATATAGTTGTTTTCGTGCTTATTGTATATATAATTGCATGATAGGTATAAGGGCACTAATGCAGTAGAGCAATATGGCATGCACTACTAGGTTTCTTTATAGACCCACATGAAACCTATACATAAAAGTGTCGTCTCAAATAAAATTATGATCCGGGATGTGAAAACTTTGTTGCTTCACATTGATTTTTAAAACTTCCAACTATCCTCAACTCGATCAAGTGATGACCATATTGTGTGGCTGGTGTGCTTTGCTTTCTTTGCTCTTAATTAATTTCCGGAATCTGGTCGTTCTACTCGAATCTCATCGATATCACCTTTATGGGAAAATTAAGTATTAAAACATGCCGGGGTGGATCGTGTTCATTTTGCAGTTGTTCTCATATATTTGATTAATATAAGGTATATTGTCTTTGGAAAATACTTGTGTCCATACTAATATAGACGTGTGTGTCCATACTCTCTCTAATTTACATATTTTAGGCAATGTTATCAACGATTTTAACCTTTTAAAAGTTGAATTCATCAACAAAGATCATCTCTGTAAAAATTCGGAATAAACCAAAATCGTTTGCTTATTCGATTGTATTCGATTGTATCAAACAAATGGACGGCTGATCATGAGACTCCCAACTTTCACTAGAACTGTTCATTTGTTTGATGCGATCAAATACAATCGAATGAGCAAACGATTTTGGTTTATTCCGAATTTTTACATAAATGATATTTGTTGATTAATTCAACTTTTGAACGGTTAAAATCGTTGATAACATTGTCCAAAATATGTAAATTAGAGAGAATATGGATGCACAAGTCCATACTGGTATGGACACAAATATTTTTCATCGTCTTTTCTTCAAAAAAAAGGTATCGAAACATAGCATAAAGCGTTTCGATATATAATCCAGTGATAATTTTATGAATTAATTAAGAGAATGTGAATTTGAGATCTCACCTACTACTATTAATTGTTGGTCGACTAAACATCACTAGACTTAATTAAGTTTGGTGGACAAAAATACCATTTACAATAAGAAAGTTCTTCTGTTATCATGACTAAGGTTGCTGCCGACTTGTGACTTGACAATTTTGGTAGGGATCAAAAGAGCAAATAGTTTGATAAGAAGAGGTGAAAATTCAGGAATCTTTGGTTTGATGTGGGTGATGAACTAGGGCAAGGATCCTCTCCTATCTTCTTTTCTTGCCTGACCTTACCTGACCTCGATCTGACGGTGGAGAGGCCTTGCAGCGGGGCTGTTTGTGAAGTGGGATATGGGCTGTTGGATCAGCTCAGCTCCCAAGAAAATCCTCTCCTCTCCCAAGAAAAGCCAGGAGAAGATCCTCTCCCGATGAACTATGATATCCATCTCTATTCACTCCCGTGAATCAAGTAGTCACTTTCGTGATCTAAGAATCAATATAATTGCATCTATTTCAGCTATATGAGATTACCTTTGGTCATCTCACAAGATGAAAGTTAAAAACATAACTAAACACTCATATTCATTACAAAATAACAAATTAAGCAAACGACCAACAACTTAAATGCTATGATTAGTTTTATTTTTCGTGAGTCGAACTCACAATTTCTCTTCCGTATTAAAAAGAGACTATGACACTTGAACAAATGATAGGCAACAATGATCAACTTTTTTTTGGTAAACAATCTCATCCAATCAATACTTGTTTGGCTTCAAAAGTGAAAACCTTAATTACCATATTTGGCAGTGCTTTCTTTGAGAAGTGCGGGAGTGACTAGTCACTTGGCAATAGTGGATGTGTGACGTATAATTATATGATATTGATTTAGTTGTCATTTCAGTCACATTTGGTAATAATTAAGGTAGTGTTAATTAGTGGTCAGCCAAGAATGTATTAGTACGACGAAGATGGCGATCATCCATTATATGATAATGATGATAATCAATTGGTTCTGATGGCATGGTTGCCACAAGTTCGTGACAATCAATCATCTAACCAATTGTTTATGGTGGGTTTGATGCAGCTGGCCGGGGTTTTAAGTAAAAATTAACTTATACTTATAAGTATACGGTGGGTAGGAACAACTTCTTATTTTTTATTGAAAATGACCCATACTTTTTAAAAAAACTAGTGACATGTTGTGTTACCAAACAGAAAACCGTTTCGTACTTATAAGCAGAGGAACTTATATAAGCTCCCCCAAACGCAATGTGGTAACACTGAGGTCTAACTTACAAACTGATTTGGGCTCAGGACTCATTTACATACAACATTCACTGGCCTAAGTCCTATGCTCAAAGGAACCAAAAGATTTTGCACAATATACCAAATTTTACCACGTAGTTGTCGAAAAATACATGATTTACTTAATATTAAGAACGATAATGTTCACCCAGTCACTATTATACCACAAAACATAGTCATTTATCTCCCATAAGTCCGAATCTCATGTAATCATGTTTGGGGAAATTGCTAAACAGGAGATTGATGGGATTCATTTTGGGCCTTGAGGCCATTTAAGGAACGGCCTAATCCATGCTCTCAAGTGGCCCAAATTCTACGACCCACTTGTCAATTCAGCGCGTACTACTCAAGGTTCTAAAAATCTCCGCCTAGCTCCGCCTAGGCGCCGCCTAGGCTGTAGGCGGAGCTCGGCCGCCCGGATTTCATGCTGCAGGCGTTCACCAGGCGGCAAGCCGCCCAGGCGGGTCAAGGCGGGTCAAGGCGGGTCAAGGCGGGTCAAGGCGCCCAAGGCGGGTCAATGCGGCAAGGCGGGCGGGTCGGGCCCAGGCGGGTCAAGGCGGGTCAAGGCGCCCAAGGCGGGTCAAGGCGGGCGGGTCGGGCCGAGGCGCTGGGCTAGACTCTGGGCCGGGTCGGGTCAGTCTGAACCCGAAAAAAAAACCTCAAAACCAAACCAATGTCTTGATTTTCTTCTACTATCACTCTCAGTTTCTCCTTCGCTATGTTGAATTGCTATGTTGATTGTTATGTTGAATTGCTATGTTGATTGTTGTGTTTAATTGCTATGTTGAGACTTTAGACTATTGCTATGTTGATTGTTGAGACAATGAGACTTGAGAGTTGAGACTATTTGCAATGTTTGTAAATTTATAGGTTGGGTTGTTTGTTTTTAGAGAAATGTTATGCTAAATTTTTCCAAATTATTCATATTAAACTATTTTTAAATTTAATATTTATTAAATAAATATGAAAAATGTAAATCGCCTAGTCCCCGCCTAGTCCCCGCCTAGTCCGTCCAGGCGCTAGGCTATGGGTCGCCGCCCGCCTAGCGCCTAGCGCCTTTTAGAACTTTGGTACTACTACGTGTATTCCGTGCCTGCGAAGAAAGAGAGACCCACTCGACTTAAAAAAGAAGAAGAAGTCAACGCCAAGTCGGTCGTCGACTTCAATCTGAAAAATTTAAAAGTTTACGAAGATATTTTGCTTTCCTTATCTCACCGCCCGACGGCGGAAGCTTAGGGTTTCCCCAAATCCCTAATTCCCAATTACGCCGCCTTCGAATCGCTCCACATTCTTTCACCTCCACCCAATTCAATTCGCCTCTTCTTCTTCTTCTTCTTCTTCTTCTTCTTCTCAGCTGAGTTGTACGAAATTCGATTCGTTGATTCTAGAGGTCTGTATTGTTCAGTCAGCTACGAAATTCGAATTTCCGATTTGGTAAGTTTCGTTTTTTACTGATTATCTGAAATTGCATTGTTAGTAAAGATTTGAAATTTCCAAGTGTAGAGTGTTTCCCTATTCGATAATTACTGTTTGGGCATTAGGATTCAGAACTATGAATTGGAATTTCACTGTTAGGGCTTAGGTTTGAACTCTTTGATTTGCTTGTTTTACTTGGTTTTAGGTTGCCCAGTGAGTTCAATTGTTGGCTTATTTTGTTTTGATTCAAGTTTGCAGGAATGATTATGTTAATTTGAGTTTTCTGTATGCGAGATTGTTGGGTTTATCTTTGTGTAGTCTAATGTCATGGTTTGAACTGATAGGATTGAGAAGGGGACTATGGCGAGACCGGTGCCTGAGAACCCTTGTATTGCAAAAGCTTCAACTAGCATGTGCATTACACCAGAGTCCCAGTGCCCTGTGCGCAAGTGGTACTTTACAAAACAGGAAATTGAAGACTCTCCATCGCGGAGGGATGGGATTAGCACCAAGAAAGAGTCGCATTTGCGGAGTTTATACTGCTCGTTTCTTCAGGAGATTGGGATGAAGCTTAAAGTGTAAGTTCTTCAGAATCTTTGCTTCAGATGTTTATTGTCTTAGTTTTGAATGTTTGAGGTTCTTTGATTATATAAAATGCCTCATTGATTTGAATAGAATGGTCATCTGTTCTGTGCCTCTATGTACTAGCTTTGCCTGCTCAAGTTGGTTTTAACTTCCTTACGTTCCAATGACTGTATCAGCTTCCTATATTAAATTGTCTTCGTAAAAATATCTCTCATTTACTGTTTTCCCTTCATGTCATGCAACTTCTCATCAGTTACATCATTGCAATTCCATGGCATAAATAATTAATAACAAACGTGGTTGATATTATATATCCTTCAGGCCTCAGCTGACAATATCATCTGCAATGATGTTGTGCCACCAGTTTTATATGCGTCAATCTCACGCTAAGAATGGTTGGCAGGTAAAATTTTTGTGCAAGTAATGTTGAATAAAACTTTGTTTTTCATGCCTTGGGTGCACACTAAAAAAACATAGAGATCCCCAACAGTGTTTGCATTTTATTTAGCTATAGAAGTATGATTTTTTTTAATTATGTGATTTTAAATATCTTTCAGACAGTGGCAACTGCGAGCATCTTTCTCGCATGCAAAGCAGAAGATACACCACGCTATCTGAATGATGTTGTGGTGGTGGCATATGAGATGGTGCACAAATTTGATTCATCTGCCTTGCACCAAATCAGACAAAAAGTATGTGGACTTTCATTTGATGCAATGGTTCATTGTAATCAATCTTGCTTAAATTCACCTTTCCACATGTAGGAATTTCTTAATAAGCAAAAGGAATTGATCCTAGTTGCGGAGAGACTTCTGCTATCAACAATTGGCTATGATCTGGACATTCAGCTTCCATACAAGATACTTGTTGCTGCTCTAAAGAAATTAGATCTTCTCCCTGATCTTGCTAAGGCAGCTTGGAGTTTTGTTAACGATTGGTGAGGATCTATTCTTACCTTATTGGCAGAGCTCTGTGTATGCCTGGTGGAGCTGTAAAGTTGGATTTTATGTTTGCCGTTTGCATGATAATATCTTTCTTATGAATGGATGGATAGGCTTCGCACATCATTATGCTTGCAGTACAAGCCCCATTACATTGCAGCTGGTTCAGTCGCTCTTGCTGCCAATTTTCAAAAGGTGAAACTACCTAAGGAGAAGGGAAAAGTTTGGTGGCTGGAGTTTGATGTTACGCCGAAACAGTTAGATGGTTAGTTGCAATTCCTTTCTCCTTTTCTTCTCTTTATTTCCTTTTGTATAATTTTCTAAGCAATTCATGTATTAATTTGTCTTTTTAAAACCTAGCCAAGGCCATATAAGAAGTGTGGTTGATCTCTTTTTAGTGTTAGTTTCCTATCATAGTATGCCCTTCTACTTTTTAAAAAAAATCAGTATTATCTTCTATATATTGTATAAGATTTGTGGTAGGTTTCGTCAAGTAGTAAACTTATTGATCAGGCATAGTGTCCAAATTGCTTCCCTGATTTTAAATTTCAACAGATTCCTTTTCCAATGTTAATGTCGCCTTTACTATTTGTCAGAGGTCATTCAGCGGATGCATAGTATGTTCAAGCCTCTACCAGCTAAAACTGGGAAGGCCGTTCAACCTGAAACTTTATCCAGAAAGCCAATCGATACTAGCCCTCAATCATGTATTTCAAGTGAAGCAATAGTAGACCAGCATTCTAGGCATGGTGCAACTGTGGATGATAGACGATTGGGAGGGGAGTCTGTTGTGTCTTCGTGTAGGGAAAATCCTGGAGGTGAGAACAATGTTGCTGGGAAGGATGCTTTACCATGTCAGACGAATGATAGTAGTGTTGTCAAGGATAGTGGTGTTGAGATCAAGCCAATAAGAGGTGAATCGGATGATCAGAGCTCAAGATGCAAGATTCTTGATGTTCCTAAAAGCTGTGGTAAGATCGATATTAACCGGATTCGAGAATTGAAAAGGAGAAGATGTGATAAAGGTGTAAATAAGAAGTTGACCGACTCCATAACTGATGAGTTAGATCCTGAAGCTTGGATAGAAAGTGAGCTTGAAAATGGAGTAGAGCTTGAAGATGCATCTGCAGCAAAGAAACAAAGGATGGTTTAATGTGTTTTATGTTGAGCAATGAGGAGTTTGATGCATCATCTTCCTCGATATATTTCAGAGTGTCTCACATTTCACTAGTTGGGTAAGCATTAAAATTGCATTTACATTTTTGTGATCACATTGCTACAGGTAAAGTTATCCCTTGAATTAATGCGCAGGTCCTATATGTTTATGATGTATGAACGATTGTAAGTTTTTAGTTCGTTATAGTAATAAATCCACCATTCTTTCTTTTGATGGAATTCTCCTTTTATCAGCTCTCTGCTCCAATCATACAAAGAGGGTTTGCATATGCACGGGTTTAGATGATTAATGGGCTTTTAAATATGTCAATTACGCGAAGTCATTGGGCCCAAAATTCTCAAAGAGGTATCAGACCCAAACAAAAGGGGACACCCATCCCTTTAATTGTTCTCGACTTCTCGGTAAGTACTGAGGACACCCTGTGCTACTCTGGTATCCTATTACTCAGCACCTTTCTTCATTTCATAGCAAATTCTCATTTTCACTACTATCAATTATCAACACTACTCTAATGACTAATGACTGTGCTGTTTGGTAAATTTGATACTTGCGCAGATCTTCTTCACAGTGTAACATGAATCGCTGCAGTAAGAAGTTTCTAGGTTTAATATGATAATATGAGCTTTACTGAATCAACCAACACACTAACTTTGCTTGTATAGATTTAATAACCCATGCCATCTTCTGTGTTTCCTGCTTAACTAATTCACAGAATTGTTCTGGTATGAACTTTTGAAGCAATTCCATTTATCGATGCAAATGCAGAAACATTTCTGGCAAAACGATAGTGCATTTCTGGTTCAAAAGAGGCAAAGAATAGGTAGAGATATGTTAGTGATTTGTTAATTTATGTAGAGCTAAAGCTAGCAAGATGATGGAATCGCATAAAAGAATGAATTGTATATAAGTTTTGTTCAGTGGGAATAGAAAAGCAATTAAAGAATTATAGGTATGGCCAGCCCCTCGGTGTTTCATTTTATGCCCTGAAACTTAACGAACATATATTCTTCTGTTGCAGACTTGCAGTTATCTGTCTTCTATGAGTTCTATCTCAACACACCTTAATTAAATTAAATCCTGCAACTTTAAGACCTCCTCTTAAGGGGTTTGCCATGTATTATTTGACTTGAAAAGTATACTCGAGTCGAAAAGCATCACCCAATAATGATATAATAAAACATGGCTAAAAATGATCAGTGCTTAATTAACTTCACCCTGAGAGTTTCTTTATTGAAGGAGAAAGGAAAAACAGTGCTCACTTTTAGGGTAAAAAATTACTTGTGTTTTTAACATATAGTTTACCATCACATCAGTTAAAACTTTATTTGGAAAAGAATAACAATATATGCCCCTTGTTTGCTGCACTTAAAGTTGTTTTAACATCTTCTATGGCCTATTATCTATTCCACCAGCCAGTAGATTAGTAGACTATATAGAGAAAATATAAGAATTAAGGCTTTAAGCTTTCTAGGTTTAGCAATGATTTCAGTAACTATTTGGGCTTAGATGTGGTGGAGCGTGTTGTGGATACAAGCCTTCCAAGGTTTGGATTCGGATATGGGACTTAAGTGGGTGGTTGCTGATCTTGAGTATGAGACACCGGCTTACATTGACCCGGTATTGGTTATGGTTCTTAGGGATTCGTTTGCTAATTTTCGAGTTTTTGACACCCTCGGTTACTCTCGAATTTTTAATGAGCGGATCATCTCTTCTAGGTGATATCAGAATTAGATATGGTCACAGTTACTGTTACGATTATATTTACACTGCTCTTAATACATATACAGTGCAACGATGTTGCGCGACATCAAGTTCCTTGGTTACTCTTCATTCTAGATGCGGCTATGCATCTTGTTATCGTTTACTGTTTTCTTATTTTAGATGTCTTTGTGCATCTTGTTATGCTCTTTCATTGTTTCGATGTGTTCGATGTGTTTGCATCGCTCGCTGTAATTTTTATATCTCATCTAATATAATTATGTCATCTTCTTCCTTAAAAAAAAAAAAACTTGAAACGTAAAGCTAACGACTTTGGTTAAAAAATAAGGAAAATAAAATGACACTAACTAACTAAGAAGTAAGAACATATCGTATTTTGCGTACCAATTATATACCAAATTTTTATTTTTATTTTTAGAATGCAATTATATATATATATATATATATATATATATATATATATATATATACCAAATTGAGTGATCGAGCACGCGGAAACTGTTTATGTCATTTGAACAAGTGCACACTGAAGCCAAGGGTTTTTGTACTTTTGATCGGAAAATAGAAAGGTTAGGGTTGAGTGCCACAGACTAAGTGGTGTATCATGACCTTGGCGTTGACGGGCCAGGACTCCAAAAACCCTTATTTAATTATCTACTTAGTTTAATGGTGGTTTATATATGGACCCTAAAGTCATTAATCATGGCAACTTGCTTAACTAGTGCGTTGCACATATTATTTATTGATAAGAAAATATGACGGGGGGAAGAAAACCTCAGACTTCAGTTCTATTAATTATTGGTCATTATATATACTTGTGAAAATTGAAGTTTAATCTGCTTCAATTCCCTCCTTTCTCATTCCTACGACTCACTTGCATTAGAGAAAGATGGAAGGTAGGGAAAAGACCATTAATTGAACCGATACTCATAGTTTGAATAATTTGTTTCACTAGAACTCGATCAGTTTGATGTGATTATTCATTTCCTCTTAGTTTCCATTATTGGACAAGAATGTATAGTTGGCGTCTCGCTTATGATCACATCAATATGTGAAAGTTCTAATCCATGAATAAGATCGATTTATGTATGTTTTAATCAACATATGTATTGTCTTTTCGTACTGTTTTATATGTATTACACAGATATAATTTGATATATAGTCTAACAATGAATACTTAACATACACGTACGAAAGTATATGAACTATCGATTTACATATTGTGCTGCCAGTTCTAATTGCTATCTACATTTGGAGGAGGTATGTGATTAATTGGACCTCGACGCCTGAATTTGTACTTGAAAAACAAAATAAAAAGAGACAGATTTTCTGAAGAGGTAGACAGATCTTTGAAGAATCACGAAAGTGAAAATAATAATTGAAATTTTTCTATTGTAAAAGCAGCTTTAACGAAAATGAATCTTGGAAGATAGTAAGACTGGGAAATAAGGAAAAAGTGACAAGCAAGTCATGAAAGAAAAAAAGAGAGAAAGAGATGAAGAAAGGAAAAGCTCACGATCGATAAAAAGAATCAAAGCTTTAAACAAGAGGAAAAAAATTAGTTTGAATCGAACAAAAATACATAGATAAACAAATTCGATCGTGTATTGCAGTTAAATCACAGAGGACTCAGAATTAGAATAGTAGTAAGAATGGGTGGGCATGCTGGGGAGGCTAGCTAAAAAGGCAAAAGAGCAGCTCAAAGTAAAGTGAGGGTTGCCCTTGCCCATGCTCTGATCTCACATTCCCCTTTTTCGTCTGATGTGAACTTTGTGGGATTGAGATCAAATTATTATTATACATTGCTAGCTTAACTAAGCTCCTATTTGTCTGATCATGATGGACAATCTCTAGTTTATGTTTAATTTCTCTGTTTTTTACCACAACATGTTAATTATATGGCTAGCTGCTGAGTTAAATCTAGTCTACTCTATTCATGATCTCCTTCTTTCCTTTCCTCTCGATCCATATGAGATCGAAGAAGAATATATGTAATACACTTCTTACTAAATAGTGAGAGATTGAGAACACCCTAAAAAATGGTTTTGAAAAAAAAAGAAAAGAAAAAAAAAGGAGCAGACAAGTGTAGTTACAGCCTTACAGGGTGTGCATCAAACAGAAAAATATGTCTAGGCAAGAGGGTTATTGGATTGGAGTTTTGTTTGCCACTACTGATATGATTGGACAATTAGATGAGATTCTTTATCTTCTTAATTTGGACACATAATTAAGGACTATTTTGATTTTGAAAACTATCAAGTCTAATCTTCCCGAGGATCTAGGACAAAAAGGAGTCTAAACCAGATTAACTCTACGTCTTTATTCTTGATTAGGTCTTCATTAACTGTATAGTACTGCATGAATCTCTTTGATTTGTTCATCATAGATGTTTATATCACTCTTAATTAACTTAGCTTGTTTGGAACCATGCACAACGTGCATCTTAGATCAAAGCTATAGATTGTTAAAATCGATCGAGTATTTGATTTAGAAATGATGGGATGTTCAATTTGTTTTGGTTTAAACCTACTCAGCTTCCATGCATACAAAAAAGGTTGCTTTGCAAAATTAAAGATGGAGGATCTATACATCGGATCAAAAGCTAAAAAGTCGATCAGATCAATCACCAGACCAGTCATGTAGGTTGACCAAGATAAGAAGCAACTGTGCAGTCGTTGAACATACACTTGAAACTAGCTATATCTAGCTTCATACATACAAATAGAAGTCTATTAATCATGAAAAAGAGGAGGGTGGTGCAATCATCGTTCTCTTTTGTCCTTAATTGGCCTCTTGAAGATTACCTTGGTCGACGTTTGCAGGACTTGCGCTTTTCCTGAAGGAAGAGTGATCGATGTTCACCAATTAATCACTACCAAGAACGATAGTGAAGATAGTTATGCCCTAGTCAAATTGTTCTTCTGGTATATACATGTAATAACCCGATTTTTAATCGTGTTAATTATATTAAATTTATTGTAATTATTGGAAGTATGTTTTACGAGTTCGTAGACACGCGGCACGCTTGAAACGGACGTCGTATGAAAAAGTTACGACCTGTTGAAGTTATTCCAAAAATATGAAATTTCTATAAATAGTAATTTAATTTCAGAAAAATCAGAAAATTCTGAAATTATCCGGAATTATCGCGATTTACTGTTCATCGTTTTAATTCGAATCCGGAGCTTCTTTTGCGTAGATCTCCCTCATCTGGCCACCAATCGAGGCGTGCGACCTGTCAAATTGTTCATCTCGACGTCCTCTTCCGTTTGAGCTAAGAATCGGCACCGGAAAGTGGCTGTGCTCGGCGCAGCAAGCGGAGGAAGCGACTGCCGCCGTACACGGCGAAGCTGCGACCGCGTCCGGCGGAACCGGAGCTCGTGCCACCCACCAATCGGTTCGTCTTCTCCTTGCGGTCCTCTTGGTGTAGGTGGTTGTCGCCGTTTCAAGCCGCTGTGACCGGATCGAGAAACGTCTCCGATCGGGTCGACCCGACCCGTTTCAGCAGTTCAGATCTGGTTCGACCCGACCAGCTTCAGACCCGACCCGGAGTTGACCCGACCCGGTCAACGTTGACCGTTGACCGTTGACTGGCGTTGACCGCCGCTGACCGTTGACCGTTGACCGTTGACTGGCGTTGACCGCCGTTGACCGTTGCCTGGCGTTGACCGTTGACCACCGTTGACCGGTACTGTAGCGATCCGACCCGACGCTATTTCAGCCCGATTCGACCCGTTCTCTCCGAGGCCCGACGCGAAACGGATATTTACCATTTTTGGTGAATTAAGGTGAGTAAACCACAGTGTATTCGTATTAAATACGAGTTTATTATGAATTAATTACAGTATATGGATCGTTATATGCAAAATGATATTTGTTTTAAATTGAATGAGCTGGATCGACTACGGTTCATTGGTAAGTAAAATGATTTTAATATAAAAATGATTTTCAAAAGGTTTTATGATCAATGACTATAGTTGGTATTAGTGGACTATTCCTGAGTGGATGTCTACGTATATATATATTTACGTGAAATATATAATGTGAGTGTGCAATTGGGTGTTTGTATTCTGTTATGAATTTATCATATATGTGATTATGTGAGTGGGGTGATGTGTGATGGGTTGGTATAGACACCAACGACCAATGAGTGATCTGTCATGTGTTATGATGGGGATTACTCATGTGTGGCGTATACGATCCCTCCTGTGTGGGCGTACTGGGATCGTTTGGCAAGTATGTCGGAACCAAGCCTTTGGCCGGGATTGGTTACGATCAGTTAGAGCTCTAGTCTGTTTGCCTTGTGAGATTTGTAGGGGAATGACGTTGGTCAGTGAGCCCCTAGTCTTACTCTTTTGGTTGATTGTGCATCGTGAACTTTATATTGCACGAGTCGTGGTTGGTTGGGATTGTTTTCTTTTTTTGTTTTAATTATTTTATTTAGTTTCTATTTGTCTACTCACACGAGCTTTTAAAGCTTACCGGGTTCGTTGTTTACAACCCGGTACACCAATTGATGGTGTAGGGGTTAGACCTGCAGGAGTTGACCAGCAGCCGGAAGGAGGTGTCTGAGTTGAGTGACTAGAAGGTGGGGTCCTTTGTCTAGCTGAGTTTATTTGTTGTTGAGTGTTAGCGTGAGACTCTATTTTACATTCCTGTTTTAGTGATGTAATAATTTGAGTATTTGGTACCACGCAGTAAACTCTGTAGTAATACTTAGTTATTTGTATAATAACTTTTAAGTATTTGAGTGTAATTGTGATTAATCACGCTTACGAGTTCGGATTTTTGTTGTATGAAATCCGGGGCGTGACAGTTGGTATCAGAGCGTAAGGTTACATATTTGGTGGTAACTGGTACTTTCGAGAGATGGTCCGACTGCAGCGGTTCACCATCATGCTTGCTCGTATTGGTATATCGCTGGGTATGTAGGGGGTAGGGAGTTGAGTGCTAGTGTAGAGCGTTGTCTCTATAATGAGTTTAGGTGATCTTTGCGCTTCCAGATAGCTTTATGGCCTTGATTAATATATGTTGTGTTTAACTTACACTTCGGTTTAAGTTTATGCAAATATTAATCAAGTGTTGCCTTGCTTCATAGGATGGATCGTCGTGGAGGTAGAGCTAGAGGCCGAGGTAGGGCCAGACGGGGTGGAGGCAGAATCCGCCCTGTCGAGGAGTTCTATGAGGAGGAGGCGGAGGAGGTGCCATTGGTTGAGCAGCCTGTTCCTCATATGGTTGTGCCTGATGACGGCCATGTGCTAGGATTGATCCGGGAGCTTGGTAAGATAGGGGCACCTGTGTTCCATGGGGGACTGGATCACTTAGTAGCCGATCATTGGATCCAGGAGATGGAGAATCATTTCGATTTGATCGTATGCACTGAGATTGAGAAGAGGAAGATAGCCACATTCTTCCTCAAGGATGATGCCCTGGACTGGTGGAGGAGTACTCAGAGGGTGAGAGATGTGACCGCTCTCACGTGGGAGGGTTTTGTGGAACTCTTCCGAGAGAAGTACTTCCCAGCCACTATGAGAGAGGAGTTGGAACTTGAGTTTATTGCTTTGACGCAGGGGGATGTGAGCGTCAGAGAGTATGAGACTCGGTTCTCCCAGCTGTATCGGTTTGTCAGGCCGATGGACGAGGTGTCTTTAGCTCAAAAGTTCCTCCGAGGGCTGAAGCATGAGATCAGGACGACCATATCTGCTCTTTGCCTATCTTCCAAGGCAATGATATATGAGAGTGCTGTGCGCCTAGAGCAGGAGGCCAAGCTCCATGTCAGTGAGGTTGCTTTGAGAGATTCCCAGGGAAAGGGGAAGGCTGTTGCTTTGAGTAGTGGTTCTAGTTCAGGTCACAGAGGGGGACCTTGGAAGAGACAGCGGATCACTCAGCAGGCTCCAGCTAGGGTGTCAGGTGCACCCATCAGAGCCACACCGGTTAGGCAGGCAGTACCTGTGAGATGCTTCAACTGTAACGAGCTGGGCCACATCTCCAGAGACTGCAGGAAGCCGAGCTCCACGATATGCTACAATTGCAAGCAGCCCGGGCACATTGCTAGATGGTGTCCTCTAGCCCAGCCTGGAGGGCGGGTGGATCAGCAGAAGCAGTTGCCGGCAGGACAGGGCAGAGTGTATGCCATTGGCCAGCGAGGCACCGGGGTGGAAGGTACTTTATCTGTTTTAAATTACCTTGCTAGAGTATTGTTTGATACGGGAGCTTCTCATTCATTCATATCTAGTTCGGTGGTAGAGGTGCTAGGATTGGTTCATACGCCTCTTGTTGGGTCTTTATGCGTCATATCACCTTTGGGTGTATCTCGTGAGCTTGGTCTGATTTGTGAAGCATGCCCAGTTGTGATTGGAAGCAGGGAGTTCTTTGCATCCTTGATTGTGCTTCCAGACCACACTTATGATGTGATCTTGGGAGTTGATTGGTTAAGGCCGCATTATGCATTGATTGACTGCTTCAACATGATAGTGTCATTTCGTATTCCCGGGCAACCGGAGTTTCACTATCGTTGTCTCAAGTCAGATAATGCTATGCGGGAGGGTATCATGGCACATATCGAGTCTGTGAGCAGTGAGGAAGCTATTGCAGATATTTTAGTTGTTTCAGAGTATATTGATGTGTTCCAGGAGATACCGGGGTTACCTCCTAGAAGGATGGTGGATTTTGCCATTAATGTGGTACCGGGTACCGCGCCAGTGTCAAAGACGCCGTATCGGATGGGACCGAATGAACTCCAGGAGTTGAAGGTTCAGATTGAGGGGCTACTCAAGCAGGGGTTCATTAGGCCCAGCACTTCTCCATGGGGTGCTCCGGTGTTGTTTGTGAGAAAGAAGGATGGTTCATGCAGGCTCTGTGTGGATTATCGAGAGTTGAATAAGGTGACTATCAAGAACAAGTATCCTTTGCCCAGGATCGATGACTTGTTTGATCAACTTAGAGGAGCAGTGGTGTTCTCTAAGATTGATTTGAGGTCCGGTTATCATCAGTTGAGGGTGAAAGAGCAGGACATTCCTAAGACCGCTTTTAGGACTCGTTATGGGCACTTTGAGTTTGTTGTCATGTCATTTGGTCTAACCAATGCACCTGCAGCTTTCATGGACTTGATGAACCGTATCTTCAGTCAGTTCTTGGATAAGTTTGTGGTGGTGTTTGTGGATGATATCCTGATTTATTCTAAGACTTTGGAGGAGCATGAGGAGCACTTGCGAATTGTGCTGCAGATTCTTAGAGAGACTAAGCTGTATGCCAAGTTCGAGAAGTGTGAGTTTTGGAAGGAGGAAGTTAAGTTCCTCGGTCATGTGGTGTCGAAAGATGGAGTCTCGGTGGACCCTTCTAAGGTTGAGGCCGTAATGAGTTGGGGTCGCCCCGAGACGGCTACGGAAATTCGTAGTTTCCTCGGTTTGGCTGGGTATTACCGGAGGTTCATTGAGGGGTTCTCTAGTATCTCTTCTCCATTGACCAGGTTGACCAAGAAGGATGTCCAGTTTGTATGGACAGATGAGTGCGAGAAGGCATTCAATGAGTTGAAGACTAGACTGACTATGGCCCCAGTGTTAATTATTCCCACAAGTGGGGGTGGTTATGTCGTATATAGTGATGCATCTTATCAGGGCTTGGGTTGTGTGCTGATGCAGCTTGGTGGTGTTGTTGCCTATGGCTCTAGACAGTTGAAGATCCACGAGAGGAATTATCCTACTCATGACCTAGAGCTAGCTGCAGTAGTCTTTGCCTTGAAGATTTGGAGGCATTACTTGTATGGTGAGAAATTTCAACTCTTCTCGGATCATAAGAGTTTGAAGTATTTGTTCTCTCAGAAGGAGCTGAACATGAGGCAGAGAAGATGGATGGAGCTCCTTAAGGACTATGACTTCACCTTGGAGTATCATCCGGGAAAGGCCAATGTAGTGGCAGATGCCTTGAGTAGGAGACCGAGATGTGCTATTGCTTCTCTCATGATCCAGGAGTGGCTCATGCTTGAGACCGCGTCTGAGTTTGACCTTGTGCCATCCGGTAGGGAGCAGGAGACCTTCCTTGGTAGTATTTCAGTACAGCCTACCTTGATTTCCAGGATTGTTCAGAGTCAAGCACATGATGAGTTCTCTCGAGCAAAATTGGCGGAGTTAGTAGTTGATTTGCTGGATGAGTGTCCGTCTGAGTGGACTGTCGGATCTGATGGTGGGTTGAGATTTAGAAGCAGGTTGTGCGTACCAGATTGTGCTGACCTTAAGAAGGAGATTCTCCAGGTAGCACATCGATCACGATACACAATCCACCCAGGGAGCACAAAGATGTATAGAGATCTTTGTAGGCAATTATGGTGGAATGGGATGAAGAGAGATGTGGCAGAGTATGTGTCCAAGTGTCTTACCTGTCAGCAGGTGAAAGTAGAGCATCAGAGACCAGCGGGCATGTTGAAGCCGCTATCTATTCCAGAATGGAAATGGGAGCACATCTCTATGGACTTTGTGACTGGGTTGCCTAAGTCCAAATTGGGGCATGATGCCGTGTGGGTGATTGTTGATAGATTGACGAAGTCGGCGCACTTTCTCCCAGTGTCGTTGACGCACTCAGTTGAGGCTTTGTGCAAGTTATATGTGAAGGAGATAGTGAGACTTCATGGAGTGCCGGTATCCATTGTATCGGATCGGGATGCTCGCTTTACTTCCAAGTTCTGGGCTGGTTTTCAGAAGGCCATGGGAACCACCTTGGATATGAGCACAGCATTTCACCCTCAGACTGATGGGCAGACTGAGCGAGTGAACCAGGTGATGGAGGATATGCTAAGAGCCTGTGTCTTGGATTTCAAGGGAAGTTGGGAAGACCACCTGCAGTTGATTGAATTTGCCTACAACAACAGCTATCACTCTAGTATTGGCATGGCGCCGTACGAGGCTCTTTATGGAAGACCGTGTAGATCTCCTGTTTGTTGGGCAGAGGTTGGTGAGAGTGCGCTCTTGGGTCCTGAGATTGTTCAGGAGACCACGGAGAAGATCTCGATCATTCGAGATAGGATCCGAACTGCTCAGAGTAGACAGAAGAGCTACGCTGATTTGAAGAGAAGGCAGGTGGAGTTTGAGATTGGTGATCATGTATTTTTGAAGATCTCACCAATGAAAGGTGTGGTGAGATTTGGCAAAAAGGGAAAGCTGGCGCCAAGGTATGTTGGGCCTTTTGAGATTCTTGAGAAGGTTGGAGATTTAGCCTATCGACTTGCTTTACCTCCTAGCATGTCCGGTGTGCATAATGTCTTTCATATTTCAATGTTGAGGAAGTATGTACCGGATGAGTCACATGTGATTGATCATAGCACTATTAAAGTGAATGAGAATGCGACCTTCGTTGTTGAGCCTGTTCGTATCTTGGATAGGTCAACAAAGAAGCTACGAAGGAAGGAGATAGAATTGGTCAAAGTACTGTGGAGTCACCATGATGAGGGTGATGCATCTTGGGAGTTAGAGTCTGATATGAAGGCTAAATACCCACAGTTGTTTGTAGAGTAGTGTGTTTGAATTTCGGGGCGAAATTCCTTTAAGGAGGGTAGAATGTAATAACCCGATTTTTAATCGTGTTAATTATATTAAATTTATTGTAATTATTGGAAGTATGTTTTACGAGTTCGTAGACACGCGGCACGCTTGAAACGGACGTCGTATGAAAAAGTTACGACCTGTTGAAGTTATTCCAAAAATATGAAATTTCTATAAATAGTAATTTAATTTCAGAAAAATCAGAAAATTCTGAAATTATCCGGAATTATCGCGATTTACTGTTCATCGTTTTAATTCGAATCCGGAGCTTCTTTTGCGTAGATCTCCCTCATCTGACCACCAATCGAGGCGTGCGACCTGTCAAATTGTTCATCTCGACGTCCTCTTCCGTTTGAGCTAAGAATCGGCACCGGAAAGTGGCTGTGCTCGGCGCAGCAAGCGGAGGAAGCGACTGCCGCCGTACACGGCGAAGCTGCGACCGCGTCCGGCGGAACCGGAGCTCGTGCCACCCACCAATCGGTTCGTCTTCTCCTTGCGGTCCTCTTGGTGTAGGTGGTTGTCGCCGTTTCAAGCCGCTGTGACCGGATCGAGAAACGTCTCCGATCGGGTCGACCCGACCCGTTTCAGCAGTTCAGATCTGGTTCGACCCGACCCGCTTCAGACCCGACCCGGAGTTGACCCGACCCGGTCAACGTTGACCGTTGACCGTTGACTGGCGTTGACCGCCGCTGACCGTTGACCGTTGACCGTTGACTGGCGTTGACCGCCGTTGACCGTTGACTGGCGTTGACCGTTGACCACCGTTGACCGGTACTGTAGCGATCCGACCCGACGCTATTTCAGCCCGATTCGACCCGTTCTCTCCGAGGCCCGACGCGAAACGGATATTTACCATTTTTGGTGAATTAAGGTGAGTAAACCACAGTGTATTCGTATTAAATACGAGTTTATTATGAATTAATTACAGTATATGGATCGTTATATGCAAAATGATATTTGTTTTAAATTGAATGAGCTTGATCGACTACGGTTCATTGGTAAGTAAAATGATTTTAATATAAAAATGATTTTCAAAAGGTTTTATGATCAATGACTATAGTTGGTATTAGTGGACTATTCCTGAGTGGATGTCTACGTATATATATATTTACGTGAAATATATAATGTGAGTGTGCAATTGGGTGTTTGTATTCTGTTATGAATTTATCATATATGTGATTATGTGAGTGGGGTGATGTGTGATGGGTTGGTATAGACACCAACGACCAATGAGTGATCTGTCATGTGTTATGATGGGGATTACTCATGTGTGGCGTATACGATCCCTCCTGTGTGGGCGTACTGGGATCGTTTGGCAAGTATGTCGGAACCAAGCCTTTGGCCGAGATTGGTTACGATCAGTTAGAGCTCTAGTCTGTTTGCCTTGTGAGATTTGTAGGGGAATGACGTTGGTCAGTGAGCCCCTAGTCTTACTCTTTTGGTTGATTGTGCATCGTGAACTTTATATTGCACGAGTCGTGGTTGGTTGGGATTGTTTTCTTTTTTTGTTTTAATTATTTTATTCAGTTTCTATTTGTCTACTCACACGAGCTTTTAAAGCTTACCGGGTTCGTTGTTTACAACCCGGTACACCAATTGATGGTGTAGGGGTTAGACCTGCAGGAGTTGACCAGCAGCCGGAAGGAGGTGTCTGAGTTGAGTGACTAGAAGGTGGGGTCCTTTGTCTAGCTGAGTTTATTTGTTGTTGAGTGTTAGCGTGAGACTCTATTTTACATTCCTGTTTTAGTGATGTAATAATTTGAGTATTTGGTACCACGCAGTAAACTCTGTAGTAATACTTAGTTATTTGTATAATAACTTTTAAGTATTTGAGTGTAATTGTGATTAATCACGCTTACGAGTTCGGATTTTTGTTGTATGAAATCCGGGGCGTGACAATACATGCCTGTACGTAGGGCTGAACAATGAATCCTCGCACCCCCTGCTTCGTCTCGACCGTATCCGCCGCGTTTCCGGACGTAAATCGCTTACTATTATAGCATTTTGATTTTGAACATAATGTAATTTTGTGATATTTCTTCTCGCAGTTTTATGTTCGGTTCTTCACAGTATTGGAAGATTGTTGTGAGTTGTGGCTACCCAATTCTCCACTCAATCTCCTCATAGAAGAAAAAGGCAAAGAAATAAATAACTTCAATATACTGCAGATCGAAAATTTCTATTGCCATCTTGTAGATAAATACTTTCCGACCACCCCAGATGGGAGATATATAACTCTCGACATGTGGGGTTTCAGAGAGAGAGAGAGAGAGAGAGAGAGAGAGAGAGAGAGAGAGAAGAAGAGCAAGAGAGCGTGGTGATTATCATTTGTCTTGTGAGGCATTAGTTGACAGCCTTGGGATCGAAGGCACGGCCTAAATTAATCATGACATAGTGGAATGGATATTAATTCAAGTACATAATCATCTTCCTCTAATTGCAGCTTGCTTTAGTTGCTTGCTTGCTAGCTAGCTACAATACCAGAGAGTGTGCATATATCATATTATCATAAGAGTGAGAGAAAAACAAGGACACGAGCTGAAAGAAAAAGAACATAAAAGATTAACAATTAAAGTCGATCGAAAGAGAGAGAAGTATATGTATGTATATATCTGGTCCGTGTATGGAAGTGAATAAGAACTAGCAGTCGCTCTCTCTCTCTCTCTCTCCCTCTCTCTCTCTCTCTCTCTTCCTTTCTTTTCAAGGCTTCTACTTTAATTAATAAGATCGATGCAAACTTGAAAGAGAGTAAAGGGCAAACTCAGAAAAAAGAGACTAGCTAAAAGCAGCAAGGTAAGGTATATATGTATATATATGCGGCTGTCACCTGAGTACTTGGTTTTCCATCCATCTTTGAATTGAGTGAGAGAGATTCAAATTCCATGAGCAGATTAACGCTAGTTTGTATACTTTGATTACCCTAATTAATTTTTATTGCTTTATCGATCTTGGGATTTTCAAGCCTTTAAAGAGAAACAGAAAATTATATACTTGCATATGGAGTCTGCAAATCTCCATCACCAGCATCATCAGCTCCAAGAGAATCTTAGTCATCTCGGGTCTTCTTCTTCTTCTTCCTCTTCTTTAGCTACTGCGCCATCTTACTATGGAGTTGGAATCAAGCATGCTTGGACCCAGCCTACTGCTGCCACCACCACTAATTTGTATCTCTCTCTCTCTCTCTCTCTCTGTATGTGATTGTATCTTTCAGCATTCAACAGTGGACATTCTTTCTGATTGTAGTTATGCTCATGTAGTATCAGAATAAACGTAAATTAATGTACTTAATTTTTTGGATAAATCCTCTCTTGTGTTATTCAGTTTCTGATTGACGTTTATCCCTTGAATTTGCTTTACTTCTCATGTCCTTGTTGCTTCTCAGAACATGAAATTTATGTTTTGACCTTTAATAAATAGGTTTAAGAAGTTTTCTATGGATTTTAAAAAACTTGATGTTTTCTGTTTTTGTCTTTTGAATAGGCTCAACATTATCATAGAAAACCTGATGATGGGATCGATAGTGGTATAGCAATTAAAATTAAAATTTAATCAAAAAATCTTTTTTTTAGAATTAAAGCTTGTTGGAACAAAGAAATGAAGAAAATATGAAAATGGGACAAGGGTTCCGGTTTGAAAATTGAGTAATCTAATTCTCTCTTGATTGACTGTTTTGTGCATGCAGGAGCAACCCATCAAATTCAAGCTTCAACAGTAGTAGTTCTATTAATATGGTACCAGATTTGGGTTTTCACTGCTGGCCTCCTAGTAGTAATAATTTGAATAGAGCTGGAAGCAGTAGTAGTATTAAGGACGAGCTCTCATCATCTTCATCAGACTCAACCTTTCCAAAATTTACACAGATGCTGACCAGCCCCTCAACCACTAGTATTAATCTTGATGATGATGACTACCACTTTTCTACTCCTACAAGCCTCAGCTTTATAAAGAATGAGCAGAAAGAAATGATGATGAATGATCTCAGTGAAAAACTCTTGCTCAAGACCTTGTCCTCTTCTGGAATTAATCATTCATTAGCTGGAGATCACCATCATCAACAATTTTACAGCTCAAATAACAACCATGTCCAGAACTATGCTCAATTGATGCCTGGGAGGACAGGAGGGCAATACTTCAGCCAAATTTATCCCAGCATAAATATTTCCAACTTAAACCAAAAGTCGTCGCCGTCGTCGACAATCTCAAGCTGCAGCTCCTTAGACATGAACTTGCAGGCTATGGATCTCTTAGCTTCTTCGAGATTTAGTACTCATGAGCCTTCTAATTCACATGATACCTTTGGCACATACAACAAGGAAATTAGGCATAATTCCTTTGGTCTTCAACAGATGCAACTATCAAGAACAAATCGTCATGATCATTATAGTCTGCAATCTTGCGGTACCAGTAGTAAAGTGAGTTTCATATCTTCTTCTCCAGCTTCTTCTTCTCTTCTATTCTCTTCTCTTCTCTTCTTCTTACCAGTGATTAAGTGATGGGCATCAACAGCTGTTACCCTAGCCGAACACATAATGCTGATATCTGACTGCACATTATGAATTAAATAATATTTTGTTCTTGCTGATTATGCAAGCCTGCAATAGTATATATGTTAGTGCTATTAATTTAATTATTTAAATTTATGTTTTCAAGGTATATACTCTAGTGCTGGCTAGCTAGAATGGCTTAATTCATTTATCTAAATTAATATTTAAAACGTTAAATAACTGTGAGGAAAAGGATGAACGTACTGTAACAATTCGCTATGCAGTCAAATGTTCATTAACCACATATATTAACATAATTTATCTTCTAAGTAAATTCTGCGGTCTATACGTACGTAGATGGAGAAAAGATAACTTTATTCAATGTATAAAAACCCTTTGATTGATCAAATAATCATGTGGCTCTAAAAGAATATATATAGCCTTCCTTTTTTACAACATCGGGGTAGCTATAGCTTCAAACTTTATACAATGTGTGTTGATAAAACTCTTTCAATTTTCAGAGAACACTTTTCTTTTCGATCTCTTTCTTTCTTTCTTTTAAAAACGACTGATTTCTGTGATCGAAAGAGGGAACTGATCATGATCGATATGTTTGTCTCTGAAGATTTCGACTTTTGAGAATGAATACACAGAAGTGAAGCGACCGGGCAGTTTGATTGAGCCAAAGGCAACACAAGCAGCTGGATCTAAGAAGTCGCGGTTAGAGTCGCGCACTCCGTGCCCACCCCTTAAGGTACCAGTAATTAACGTATTCCTTTCTCTAATTAACCATCCCTATTCGTATTCACGTACTAAGACTTTGAACTCATGGATCTCTTTTCTGTTGTTTCGAATTTCAGGTTAGGAAGGAGAAACTAGGAGATAGAATTGCAACTCTTCAGCAATTGGTTGCACCCTTTGGCAAGGTAAAACATACATCAGTGCGTAGATTTTAGCATCTGCATTTCTATATGGTACGGACAATAATTTACTTCCGAAAAGACGTCTAAACATCACACAGTATAAAGTCCTCAAACAGTTAAGTATGAATAAGTCTAGCCATCAATTTTTATTTCTATCTGTTTAATATTTTGAATAAGTGAAAAGAAAATGTGTATTTGTTTTGCAGACCGACACAGCCTCCGTACTGATGGAGGCTATCGGATACATCAAGTTCCTTCAAAACCAGGTCGAGGTACGTACTACTACGTACTTTCACTTACTTCCCACTGCTTGATTAATATCATCCTGATAAAACAAAGAGAACTTAAATTGTTAATTAGGCCATGCATGCTCTACTTGAGAGATCAAATTTAGCTAGTGAAACCAGGGTACGTATCAAATTATCAATAACAATGCTTTCTAATAGAAACCCTACTATATATCCCATGTCAAGTACGTACTTCAGATCTGGTCTTAAACTTCTGCTCACTAGTATCTCTTGTCAAATTCTCATTGATCACGTACGCTAGCTCTCGACAGTCCTTCCATCCAGTGTCCATAAATTTATCTTTTTCGGCATAAAGATGTAAGCATGATTAGAAAGGGGATGATCAATACGTCTAGCTAGTACGTTTCAATCACGAAAACTGATTTGATTTCTCCTAGCCTGTACTGCTTTATTCATAATTAGATAGCTAGTTTTGAATTTACACGTTTCGATTTGTGCATGCAGACACTAAGCGTCCCATACATGAAGTCATCACGCAACAAATCCTCTAAAGCAATGTTGCAAGGGGTGAGTATGTAATTATATATTGACAAGATAATATGACTATGATGAGTCTAATCAACCCCATATATATCCTAACCCTAGCCCTAGATAGCTGGTTGCTGATATAGCAGAAGCATGTAATTATACACTTCAGGGATAAAGAAGAGTGTTTAATCGATCTGATGCACACACATCGATCCCCCGTTGGCACTAATTTTTTATCTCTCTGTTTCAGATTGTGCAGGTAGAGATGAATGGCTCAAATGGAGATCATGAGAGAAAGCGAGATCTGCGAAGTAGAGGGCTGTGTTTGGTGCCATTGTCGTGCATGTCGTCGTATGTCACCGCTGGTACGGATGCCGCCGCCCCTACTGCTGGTGTTACTGGAGGCGTTAACTGGCCAAACCCTAACTATGGTCATGGGACTTGAAATAGGATTAGATCTGTTTTAAGTTATAATATTCGCTTGTTCTTTTTAAGCTCATAATTGTAAGCGCGTGTTGATGAAATCGATCAGCTCCATCCGTATACAAGGCCGGCCTCTCAAGTTTGCTAGTTTTGCTCAATAAGGCCTCTCATGTTTAATGGAGCAAATTTGGTCGTCCTCTGAGCAGTCATAACCAGGATGGACCAAGTTTGATCCATTAACAATTCATCCATGCATATTGATTATAGATCCTTTAGCCTCTAAGGGACCTTCTTTCACAATCACAACGTATGTATGTAGTTTTAATCTGATTTGAATCCATTATCAACAATATGGTTATATTAGACATTGTGTATGACCATTGATGCAACATTTCTCATGATCTTTGAATCCATTAAACTATCGGGCAACATTTCTCATGATTGTATCCAAAACCCTAATCTAATTTGTATACCCTGGGGTGTTCATCTTTGTTTATAGTTTATATGGGGAAATGGCTTACAGACTTGTGCCTTCACTCAATTTTATATGTACCGTGAGACTTAGGGTGAGTTTGGTGTAGCTGGGTTTTTAAGTAAAAGTTGACTTATACTTATAAATATAAGGTGGGTGGGAGCAGCTTCTCATTTTCTATTGAAAATGACCCATACTTTTTCAAAAAGCTACTGATATGTTGTGTTACCAAACATAAAACTGACTTATACTTATAAATAAATGAGCTTATAAGCTCCCCCAAACGCACCCTAACTGGGTGGGTCCAGACAGGCACTAGGCGGACACTAGGTGTCCAGACGGGAGCAAGTGTGCCTAGGCGACTGGTTCTAGGTGCAATTTAAGTTGGCGCTAGGCGGGAGATAGTGTACCTAGGTAGACTCTAGGCGGCAGGAGTTAGACGGGCTCGGTGGGTGTCAGGCGGGAGATAGGCGGACTCTAGGCGAATGCTAGCTCGATCGAAGACCTTTTCCTTGTACTTGCTATATAATTCCTCATCATATTATTATTAATTTTTCTCACCTAACCATGGGATTCTTCTGGTTCTCTATTCGTGCATATTTAAAAATGGATCGTTGGAAATGGTTGAAATGGCTCGTTCGAAATGGTTGAAACTTTCATAACTAATGACATGATTGGTATCTTCTTCCTTTTCTCTGTACAGAGAGAAAGGGAAACTCTGATGTTCTTTCTTCATCTCTCATTCTAGTAAACCGGGATTTGACTATCTTCAGCTTCAATTGCTTCAGCTCCAAGCTTTCTCCGATCCCACTGTATTCCCTCAGATCAAATCCGATCGTCCCGATCTACAGCTCAGAAGTTAGATTAACGGAAGCTTTGATAATCCGTGGAGAGAATCGGCGAGACTCCGGCGGTGTTGGTTATTCAAAGCGCTTCGGATCATCCAGGTATAGGCCCTTAAGGACTGATTTTGAATTCTGATTTGGTTTCGTATAGGTGATCGTATAGGATTTATACCAGTAGTATATAGAATTTGAAAGATACATAAGTTTTTCGAGAATCTTGTGCTGCAAATCTTGAATTTCTCATAATATTTTGGTTGGCTGGTAGCAACTAGCAACGTCGACAGTGAATCTTACATTTTTGATTTGGTTTTGTGCAAACAACTTCGATTTAAGTCGTATGTGTTCAATGAGCCAATTGCGGTTGATGCTGACCATTTGCAGCCACTTGGTCCTGCTGCGATTTTAATTGTAGTGTTTTCATGATAGAATTTCGATATTTTGTATACAAGTGGTTTAATTGACTTGTTAAACATGCATGTCTGCATCAGGCCAGAAGAATGGCCATGACAACTATCACAGAATCTGTTGTAGCAAATGAGCGCGGTGGTAGGAAGAGAGAGGAGATCTTTGTGGACATAATTGACAATCTGAGTGTCACATTCAGTTCCAGTGTAAGTACTACTTTTGCTTCATTACTCTCTCTTCTTTTTCTTTATTTGACAATACCGGTCGGTTGTAAACATTGTTTCTAATAGAGTACTATAAACATAGAAATCAATATGCTGGAATGCTTCAATTTGTTTATTCTTCTCCAAAATATCAGGAGTATAAAGAGTCACAGGCGAAAACCAACAGGAAACAATCTCCTAAATGTACAAGGAAAGTAAATATATGCAGCGATATTTAACAAGATTTCTAGGACAGTTTTTCCATTTGGACGATTTGGCCAGACAAATTCAAATTCAAATGCTCTTGATTCTCTGTCACAAGATAATTTTAACCTTTTTTAAAAGTTTTTTAAATTTCATAATGGGTCGTTTATGGTACGAAGATGTATATTATACAGTCATTTGACTCATTTCCTAATGTCATAATGCAGTTATTTTGTCTATGTTGTTCATGCAGGGATCTATACTTACTTCTGAAATTAATGGTACTATTCAATTGAAGAGCTATCTGACCGGCAATCCAGACATTCGAATTGCTCTTAATGAGCTAGTGAGTATAGGAAAAGATGGAGGGTCAAGTTTTGGTAATTTATATATATACTTTACACCAGATAATATGCTTTTAGGATATTCATCAAATTCACTATATTCTTAAAGCCGTTTTCTCATATTTGTTTTGTGATTGGAGTGGCATTTGTAGTCGATACCTATCTTTTCTTTCCTCTTTCTTTGGAAGGATACACTATTAGCAGCACTGGCATATTAACAAGATTATGCTGCCTTTTCCAACAGATTATGGTAGTTCACGCATACGACCTGTTATACTTGATGATTGTAACTTCCATGAATCTGTACGTCTTGAGAATTTTGACGTTGACAGAACGCTAACACTGGTGAGTGTGATTTAGACACGATGAACTAGATATATGCAATACTTCTGGAGGGTGGTAGAGATACTATAACTATTTGTCTGCTGATCTTGAAGCTAAACCGTGTACTTCATTCTATGTAGGGTTCAACAGATGGTGAATTTCCTCTCATGAGTTACCGCATAACTCAGGAATTCAAGCCTCCCTTTCGTATTAATGTGTCAATTGAAGAATCAGGGCCCCTTGAGGTCTCTATATATTACTCCTATCTTAGAAATATTAACATCTGACTTCATCTAACAGCCTGTTATACTATCTTAGTCTGAAGTGACTATTAAAGTGCATGCTGAATTCTCATCGAGCTTCGCTGCAGATAAAATTATTGTGCAGCTGCCAGTGCCACCATATACAACTAGGTAAATTGTTTTCCTTTGCTTTTGAAAGATTTGATGCATGTTGATCATACAATGTAGAGGATTAAGAATAGTTTGGTTTCTGCTAAGTAGCAGAATGTGCTTTATGTTTTATTTTTCTGTCAATGAGCGAAGAGCATACAGATTGTCTCAGTAAACTCATCAGGTAGCTAGGCATATTGCTCGTTGTGATTTCAGTACGCTTGGCCTTGACTAAATTTTTTATTTTTCTCTTAGTCTTTTAGACATGTATATATATCAGGTTTTTCTTTAAGACTAATTAGGTACCTTGTCTGCTGTGGAATAACTTCAGGGTTAGTTTTGAGTTGGAACCTGGAGCAGTTGGAAACACAACCGATTTGGAAGCAAACAAGAGAATTGAATGGGGTTTAAAGAAGGTCTACAAATTATACTATTTTGAACTCATCCTTTAAAATGAAGGTTTAGCATGGCATATGATTTCTGATCGAATTATACCGGGCATTCTCCCCTTCCCATTTTTTTCATTTTCAGTTTTAGTATACATCTTCTTTGTCGACCAAACGTAGTGTGACACATACATTATATTTGCAGATCGTTGGTGGATCTGAACATAATTTACATGCAAAGCTAACATTTGCACAGGAATTACATGGTAATCTACGGTTTTTAGCCAGCATCAAACTGTTATATTAAATATGCAAGTTATATTGAGGTACATTTTCTTCATGCAATTATAATGAAATAAAAGACATAGCTTTGGTGAGTAAATGACACTTTCTGTGCTCATGTATTGCAAATGTAGGTAATATTACCAAGGAAGCTGGACCTGTGAGCATGAGTTTCACAATCCCCAACTACAATGCTTCAAGGCTTCAGGTAAGACTGTTTCTGAACCTTGCAAAGACCTAGCTAATCTCCACTAATTGCTGTTGTTGAAACCTATTGAATGGTATCCTCATTTCAATAAATCCGAAAGCTCTGGAGTCCCTGGATCATCAATCACCTGAGAGAATGCTTGTTACAAGAACTGATATATAAGTGAAAAAAAAACAAAAAACAAAAACAAATTAGCTACCTAGATGACTTAGTTGACGTTGTCCTATAATCAAACTGACAACGGGAATCGATCAGAATTGTAAACGAACTGTTAGTTCATCAAAGATAAAATCTAGCTACAATTATGCTTTTCTCTCCATTTTCTTTGGTGCAGATAAATTACGTGTATATATCAAAGACGTCGAAGAGCAGTAATCCTTACAGACGGGTACGATACGTCACACAGTCAAATTCCTATGTTGCTCGGTTATGATTAACCTTGGTTTGTTTTGGTACTGTTCTTTTTTCTTGCTTCTATCCCTGTGTGTTGTCTATATGGTGCGTGTTTCCTCCCTGATATGAGGCTGCCATGGTTACTCTCATCAGCCCCTTTCTCGCTTCGTTGCCAGAATAAGAGTCGTCTTAAGAAACCTCCCTATTCTTGTGGGAGGTTGGACTCCTCCTCCTCCTCCTTTCACGTTGAAGAAGAATACAACACTGGTTAGGACCATATTGATTTGATTTTCTGTTTTGTTTTTCGTTATATTTGTATGCACGTACTTGAAATACCCAATAGCAAGAGGACAATATTCTAGCTAGTCATCCAGCCTTTAAAAATCGACTACTACGTACCGTCCTATCAATTTTTCATTTGTTCTCATATCGATTCTATTTCACATTAATTAGACTCCGTGGTAATTCGATTCAAACAAGCTAATTCATATATTTTCGAAGTTTTGTTACTGGTTTTTTCTTCTTCTAATCCTATATGGTGGTTTTACTATTTTACCTTGAATAATAACGAGATTTGTAAAAGAAAATTCAAGGTATATCAGTAAATCTCTTGGCAGTTATTGAACATGATCGATGATTCCAGAAACTAAACGTCACCAAATACATACGCATACAAAGAGAGGAGCAAAGGTCCATCTCTCCATCCCCACATAAAAATAATTGCCAAGTTGTTTTCATTCGTTCATTTCCCTTTGTCTTTTTTTTTAAATCGGAATTCAATAAATTTATTATTCAGTAAGCAGTATAAAAATAACACACTCATATGACTGACAATAAGAGCTATCTCTTATGACTCACCAACCTATACTAGGCTAAAGAGCTAAAAATACACCTACATTTTTATCTCAGATAAAACACAATAACTTTCAGTATCAGAATACTTTGCAACAAAATTAAAGGATAACAACCAAATACGCTAATACTATGACTAGATTCAAATTCAATCCAATATAGCAGGAGGAGGTTGTTCATTTCCCTTTTTGTCTTCTTAATCCTTATTGCTTTAGTATAACAAACATCATATAAGTGATATAACTATCGGGCAACATTTCTCACGATCGAATCCAAAGCCCCAATTTAATTTGTATATCCTGGTTGGTCATCTTTGTTTATAGTTTCATGCAGGTAGAGAAGAGCTATTCCTTGTACTTTCTATATAATTCCTCATCATTTTTTTATATTTTTTCACCTAACTAGCATGAAGGTGATGGGATTCCTCTGGTTTTCTAATCGTGCATATTTTAAAATGGATCCTTTGAAATGGACTTGTTTTTTCATAAATTTATGACATGATTACAGCTTTGTGTTCGTGGCGGGTTCAGCACCCGGCGAACAGTCAGCACGGTTGTCAGATGGTTTGTGTGTCTCTGTGTTGTGCTTAGGCGTGCCAGCACCCTTGGAGCGGTGCCACTCGATTGCGCGCGACCCCCTGAGCGAGTCGCTTCGTCTGCTCCCAATTCGACTCTGACTTCCTGGTCAAGCGACTGTTACGCGGGCGCTGACTAAGCCGGCGTACAGGGCTCGAACAAGACCTGAATAGAACTCTCTACCAGGATTTTCTTCCCAACCCCTTGAGGATTGAGGATCTTACTCTGATCCGGAGAAGCAAAGCAGAGCTGTTCCAAGACCACGGGTGTGTCACCGGAGTGACGACTCGATTGCCACCAGGGGTAGCGGACTGACAGACTCGATTGCCACCGGGGGTGGCGGACTGACTCGATAGACTCAGCAAACGCTCGGCACAAGTACGAGAGCGGATCAATCGTAGGAGGGCGGAGGAGGGTTGCGTGAGGCCCAGCAAATGCTCGGCGCAAGTACGAGATTAGATCGATCGTAAGAGGGCGGAGGAGGGTTGCGTGAGGCCCAGCAAATGCTCGGCGCAAGTACGAGGTTGAACCCGTCGTAGGGCGGAGGCGAGTTGCGTGAGTAGACCCAGCAAAGCGCTCGGCACAAGCACGAGATTAGATCGATCGTGAGGCGGAGGCGGGTTGCGTGAGTTGCTCCGGAGAGGCTTTGGCAAGTTAGCGTTGCGCTAGGACTTGTGGTTGTTTTTGGTTGAGAACCCCTTTCCAGATGCCGGCGGGTTCATATTTATATGACTCAAGGACCCCTGGGGCTGTCAACTCCAGTATGGCGGATCCTTGAGACTCATTAGGAATGTCCTCCCCTACCATGCTTCCCATCAAATCAGCGAAGATATTATCAGAGGCATAGTTGGTATTGCAGCTTCGAAGATCGGAGCAACACGTCTTGACCTTGCTTGTTATGCTGCTGTTGCTGTTCATCACTCATCATTGCGCAGTATGGCCGGTTCCTCTAACAACCTCCCTAAAGCATGGTGCAGCGTGGCTTATAGCTGTTAGTGATTGATAGCCCAGCGTAGGTAGTGAAATCATTGCTACATTGCTTCTCAATCTTAACAAATATTTTCACTGATGGATTGTTACGAAACAACCCCAATCGGATTAGGAAGCAACCACGTTCTCCCTCGAACTCAACCTCTTTGGTTGAAGCGGGAAAACCCGATTTCCATGGGTTTGAATCTGATCAAAACCCCTATTGGGCCTTGGGGCGAAAGCCCAATTGAAATAAATTCAATTGTGGTCCAAACATTGCCCCCCAGTCTCCGATATTGAGGTATAGCGAGATAGAAGAGAGACTGACCCTCAATCACCATTAAATAAATAACTGGACTGTTGCGCGGTTTCCTCGCCAATCACGATTCCCCAATTCGAAACGGTAACACTGTTCACCTAAAACCCTTGGTTGCTGCGAAACCCAGCGCCTCACGAAACAAGAACCCCTTTCGGATTCCTATAAATTCCAACAGAGACCCCTTGGTTTCCCCTTCGTACTACCTTGCTTTCCTCTTTCCTAGCCCGAAATCAGAAGAAACCCAGATCTGAGACTGATGGCTCCCAAAAAGAACTTTGATATCCGCTATCCCCTGGCGGAACAAGCCCAGACTCAACTTCTCCCCCTCCTCAAATGTTCTGAAGCAGAGGAGAATCGGACCCATCTTAGCCTTCCCCATGAGGAATGTGCTACCCTAGGTCCCTTCGTGGTGGCCTATCATCCTGATGATAACAACGGAGCCCACCAGATGCTCGACAGCCCGGCGCGCCCGCTGCCGGCGCTCTTCCGCTCTGAAGAACCGGCGGAGTGCCCAAATTTTCAAAAAGACGCTCACCAATGCACCGTAAACCACTCCGCTTGGCCTCTGGTTAGGTCCTACATGACCACCTGGTATGAAGAACGGCTTCCTCTCGACGGAGCAATTTGGAAGAAAGCCGGGGTCGCTGATGCAATCCAGCTTTGCTTCAGCCTTAGCCCAAAAGGAGGCAACAGGTGCGCCCTAGTTCCGCTGATCAGCCTTTGGAACCCCACGGTTAATGCCTTCGAGTTCCAATTCGGTCACGCCTCCGTGACCCTGCTAGACCTCTACGCCGGCTTCGGGTTCCCTCTCGGCCCTGTAGCTTTCGACGAGGGCTACTACCCCGAAAGGACATCTCCCTCTAGCCTTGTTTGGGGATTCGAGCCCAGTGGGTTTGAAAAGTGGAGGAACGAAACCTCCCAGGTGGGTGACGACAGGCTCGGCGGGATAGCCTTTCTGGCCTTTTGGCTAAACAAATTCGTGTTCTGCTCCACCACCAACAAAATGACCAAGCACTACCACCGTATGGCGGAGGTGATCTATTCCGGCCAAGAGATTGGTCTTGCCCAATGCGTTCTAGCACACCTATACCGCTGTCTGCACCAGATATCCGCCGTGCCCATGAATTGTGCACAATCTGGTCCGCTCTGGATCTTGGATATCTGGTGCCAGATGTACTTTCCCCAACTTTCTCCGGCCACGAAGAGAGCTCCTAGGCCCGACCAAGTTGTGGGGCAAGAGTATGCCGGCTGTGCCGCTGATCCCGAACTCAGCTATGCCATCTGCCTCGACATCTTTTTCAACACATCCGCTCGGGAATTTTTTACAGAGGCACAGCAGCTGATCCACGTGAAGTATCCCCGCGGACTAGCCCGAGGCTTTCTCCCTAACCGTCTTCAGGCAGCTAAAGGCCGAGGGATTTTCATCCATTGCGTCTCCATGGCGGACCTGCCCCTCCTCTGTAGTGAGAAAGGCTATCCGAGCCATGAGCTCTACGCGCCTCACTTCTTTGCACGGCAGTTTGGTCTTATTCAAACTTTGCCCTATCCGCCGCTGAGAAGTCTGAATCTTTTCTCAGCTTGGAGGAATAGCCGAAAGTCCAAAAGACCCTCCAGTGCCAGTGACAATTCATGCCTGCAGCTTCTCATCATACACAACGAAGATTGCTACCCAAACCTGCAGGCCTCCACGGACGCAACTGGCCCCTATCGCGTTTGGTGGTCGCGCATGCGAAGCCCGCTCTTCCGCCAACCACCCGTTTTCTACTTCCGAAGATTCTTTTACCTTCGGGGTGGGCAACTTACCCCAGCTGACCAAGAGGTGCTACACGGCGGTCCCCTATACGTCGACCCGCCCCTAAGAAAGGTAATATGCCCCCATTTGAAACTACTGTTTCGGTTTGCCCATGATTCTCGCGTAATCTCGATTGTTTAATAAACTAGGCTATTGAGCAAACCCCAATGGACAAAGGAAAACGGAAGGCCGAATGCAAAGCTCTTCCGCCCTCCAAGAAGAGCAAAACTATTGTTGAGGCGGATGAGGAATCAGATGAGGAAGAGGACATACCCGTAAGTACTCATTAAAGCTCCATTTTCCTCTTGCGTCTCTAACTATGAGCTCAAACAGATACCTACATAACGTAGATATCCCATCTCTATCCCTCCCTGCAGATACTTCAGAGGAAGCGCTCCTCGTCCGCCGCCGCCACCAGCCGAGCTCCTGCGGTAATAGAGCTCTCCTCTGGTGAGTCCTCTAACCCTTCCGAAGAACCAGGTTCCTCTAGTTCCGACGATTACTATCTGGACTTCTGCATTCGTGAGCTTTGCGGCGATAGTCTTCCTCAACCCGTTCCTCTGCGCTGTCTTGCTGCAGGTACTTCCTCCAGCCTAGCCCTCGCAGTTAATCAGAGTTCTATCCAACCCGTCTTGACTCTCCGTGCTGCTGCAGAAGCTGGGCCGGAGGCGGAGGAAAACCCAGATGCTACCATGGCGGAGGCCCCAACCGATAGGCCTCTGCTAATGCTATGTGGCGCTCCTGGCAGCTCTTCAACTCCACATCCGCTGACCTCAGATTCGACTCGGGAGGAAGAGCATGGGGCCGAGGAGGACGTAGAAGAAGGAGAAGAAGAGGAGGAACCGATTCAGGGCGCGAACCAACCAGCTGCTGACGAGCCATCCTCCCCTGCGGATGACCTATCTCCTGCAGAGGAAGAGGCTCTAGCCGGTGCGGAGTCTCTGGCCGGTGCTGCCCCCCAGGTTGAACAAGATTCAACCCCTGCTGACTCTCGTATTGAAGCCGATCGGCCATCACCAGCAAGGTGGCCCGGATCTCCTCTGCCCGAAGAGACCCCGTTGACGGAGGTATATATCCCTTATGCTCTAAATTGGTACCTCCCTTGGTCTGAATTACTTCCAATCCTCCTCGATTATGAGCAGGTGGAAGAAGAGATAGTGGCAACCGAGAATGCCACCCCGCTGGTGGTGGATGCTGCCCCCCAGGTTGAACCAACTCCAACCCCTGCCGCTGCTCCCGTTGATACAGCCCAGCAAGGAAAAGCAGGGCAGCAGGGCTCTCCTCTGAGTCAGCCAGAGGAAATCCCCTTTTCAGCGGCTGTTGAGGTATGTGGTGTAAAATCCACTTGAAGAGCGATTTTTCTTAGTTAGAACCATTCCTAACCCCTTTTTATAAACAGGTGGATGATAGTGATGATGATGTGGAGACCCTCGGTTCCGCCCCGCAGGCAACGGACTCTGGTTCCTCGGAACCTGTGGGACTTGTAACTGCACAAGTTTCCCCGCCGCAGGCCCCAACCCCCGAAGGTCTGGTCGCGGCGTCTCCATTGAATCAGCCATCCGCGACCCCTGGCGGATCGGGTTCAGCGGTTCCGGAGCAAGTTGACTCTGCTTCCCTCTTGGCCGAAGACCCTTTCCTTTCTCCTCGAAGCCCAGAAGAGGAACCTGAAGAGGTACAGAAGGCGTGGGGATTCTTGGAACGCTTAGGAGAGAGGGACCCTGCCGATGTTCAAGTGGCGGACGAGCTCTCCTCTGCCCTCGAGATCCTCAAAGGCCACTTCCAGCAACTGCCTCCCGAGGTCCAAGCTGAAGCTAACGCTTCTCTCCTCCGGCTGCCCGCGGAGCTAAGGAGCCTGCACGAGCGTTTGCCTGTCCGGTCTACTCAGCATGCTAAGCTTGAGGGAGCTGAGACCGCTTTCGCGGATGCTGCTCGTGCCTACAAAGATTTGGTTGCCCTGGCTACTAGCAACCCCGAAGCGGCTGAGATAGCTAGACTTGAAGAGCAAATTTCCCTCCTCCGCCAGAAACAAATCCAGCGCGCCAATGAAATAACTCAACAGAAAGCCCTGGGGAGTAAGCTACAAGAGGAGCGGACGCGAGCAAAGAGGGAAACAGCTGAGTTTGATCGTGGGGTAAGCGAGACCAAGGCCACCATCAAACGGTTGGGCCTGCATCTATATGAGTTTCGGCCTTAGCCCGTAAAAACTGGCTTGATGTATTTCATTTACTAAGTTTAATGAAATGAGCCCATTTACCAAGCCCTATTCAGTTTGATTCGCAAACCAAACCCTGCGCATCAGTCTTATCATGCAGTCAGAAAACTGCAAAACTTTTTCCCATGAATTTGCATTTGAATTTTAAAACGGGAAACTGTTTCAACCTCCAACTGCCCAATAAATGCGCAAGTTCATCTCAGCCCTTGGGTTGCTTCTAAGTAAGGCTATAAAAGCAACACCCCTTGGCTAGACCCGAGAACCTCAAAAAACTGCCTTAGAATGTTATTCAGCGTTTCTTCCTTTAGGTTCTGCTACCAGCCGTTATGGCCTCCTCGATCCTTGCCACCCGATCTAGTTCGGATGTTCCGCTGAACACCCCAAATCATAACACCCCATGTTAAACAAATCTCGAACCATAACACTCCATGTTATGTTCCGGGCGGATGTGATTATAGATTGGTAGCTGTCGATTTGGCACCCCTCTAGCGCATCGGCCGGAAGTCCAGCATGGATGCGGTTCGGGGTACCTTCCTCTCCGGAGAGAGGCGCAATGAGCTTCAATAGGCCAGTTGTCCACCTCCACATGAAGGGTATTGGATAACCGTGGACAACGCTGAGCTATTGAACTCATTGCATGATCGAGAGATTATGGGTAGCGGACGTCTATGTGCCACTCTGCTTCGGCGTCAAGACAGTCTCTGCCACCCCTATCTCTACGCTTCATCCGCTGATCTCTCAGGATCTTACTCTACAACCCCTGTTCGGCCCTCGTTCGGATCGAAGGAGGTGGCGAGGATCCCCATATACCAAGATGGTATCAGAGCTAGTTGGCGGATATGTATTACTAGTTTCTTGCCTTTGTAATCGCCGTGGCCGCAAAGCCCCCTTTACTTTTGTAAATAAAACAAAAATTTTAGAATCAAGGCTTGCATCGCACAATTCTTACCAACGGCAAAGGTTTTAGGGCACACCCCAACACGGATGTTCCTAAAAACCCCTATTCAAAGGACGACCCGGCTTGGCCCTAAAGAAGGTTCAAAGATTTCAAAAATTTCGAAAAATTCAGCGAAAGATAAGTCGGATATTACCCTTATGTTGCCCCCTTAGTTTGCTGGGCTGCGCGGATGGGCAAAGCCAGAACCAAGCCGAGTAAACTAGATAGGATTCACAAGTGGTTTCCCCATGATGGGCTAGGTTCGACGAAAAGGTGAAAGCCCGTTCGTCGTCGAACCCCTGTCCGGCCCACTAAGCACCCACGCCAGGTAGCCCTAAGCAGATGCTTGGGAAACACAAACTGGTATAAATGCAGGATTTGACAGTTACCGAAACGGTGGGGAAAACCGAGACGGCGCCAGTCAAACCCAATTGATCACGCATCGATTCCCAGGCGAGCAGGCGCCGAAAACGGATAGATGCATAAAGATGGGTAGATCGAAGCATTAAAGCTTACGTGACCCCCAACCGTTGGATCCTCTCGCATATGTAGTATAAAAGGAACCCCCTGGTTGCAGCAAAAACCTCACCAGATCACCCTGCTTAGAACAAATATGGCAATCGTAGAGTGGTTAGCGATTGGCGTAGCCCTCTGGCTGCCACAAGCCTTTCCACCGGAGAAACCGCAGTCCTGGTTAAATGCCCCAGTAACCTCGGTCACCCAGCGTTAAGTAAATCCTAACCCCGGTCACCTAGCGTTAGGCGGCCTGAAGCCGTGCTTCCTGGTGCTTAAACAACACCCGGCCCGACTAACGCTAGTGACCCGGTTAGGTGCTTGGATGAATGTCATCAACACAGCCGATGACCTTCACCCCGAGCAATCCATCCATACGTTCCCAGCGGAACTGTATGTTTTTCCTCCAGTACCGCCGCTGCATCCTCATCTTTCCCTTTTTTCCAACTCCTTTTCCCCTCCGAAGAAGAAGGGGATTTGGGCAAGAAGATCAAGCAGCAGCACGAGGAATCCGCCAGTCCCCCCAAGACGAAGAGAGACGTAGGATGGTATCAGAGCTAGCCAGTAGCTCTCGTTGTATTTTCTTTTCCTTGTAATGCCCTTGGCCGCAAAGCCTGCGTAAGAATAAAGCAATTTGCAATTTTCGTACTTAACACTTACCAAGATATGAATTTGATTGTTAATGAAAAGTATAAGGACATCAACACCCCTGGCGGATGTTGAAATAAGACAAGGTAAAAGAAGAACAAAACCCCCACGGTTCCGTAATGAAAAAGACGAACACTTCGAACACGGCGGGAACACCCCTGGCGGATGTACCGTCTTAACTTGCTGCCGTCTGAGCGCACTGCCGGAGGGCTAAGAATTCTGTCCAGCCCCGTCGTCTGCCGGAGGGACCTCGAATTCCCAAACACTTGGGAAGTATTTCTTAAGATATCGCCCATTAATGGGATTTCTATGAACTTCACCTTCCAAGTCTCGGAGCTGGTATGCCCCCTTTCCCATGATTCGGTCGATGACAAATGGACCCTCCCAGCGAGGACTCCATTTACCACGACCCGGTTCGTCTAGGGGCAGAGCTACCTTCCAGACCAAGTCTCCCTCGCCATATGTTTTACCCTTGGTCCGTTTGTCATATGCCTTGGCGATCCGCTGCTTTTCCTGGATGATAGTGTCCAAGGCCTCAAGTCGTTTTTCGTCGAGGTCTTCATGTTCCTGGAACATGGCTTGGACATAGTCTTCACCCAGGAGTTGATGTTGCTCGCGAACCCGTAAAGAAGCCACATTGATCTCCATTGGCAGGACAGCCTCATGGCCATACATCAACGAATACGGGGTAGTACCTGTAGGCGTCCGCTTAGAGGTCCTATAGGCCCAAAGCGTGTTGTCAAGTTGAGTGTGCCATGATCTCGGGCTATCCACTAGCATCTTCTTTAGAATGGATATGATCACCTTGTTAGTAGCTTCCGCTTGGCCATTGGATTGAGCATAATAAGGAGAAGAATGGAGGAACTGGACACCATAATCTGCTAACCAAGTTTGGGTCTTCTCAGCCATGAAGGCTGCCCCCCTGTCCGCTACTATACACTCTGGAATGCCGTAGCGGCAGATTATGTTTTGGAAAACAAAGCGGATGACCGTATCTGCATCGCAGTTCCTGGTTGGTATAGCTTCAACCCACTTAGTAAAGAAATCGGTACCCAGCAAAAGAAACTTATGCTGCGCAGATGAGTGTGGATTGATTTCCCCTATGAAATCCAATGCCCAGCCCCTAGCAGGCCAAGGCTTGATGATGGGCTGCAAAGGAATGTTAGGAACCCGCTGCACTGGCCCGTGTCGCTGGCATTCCTGACAACCCTGAGCGAAACTATGACAATCTTTCAAAATGGATGGCCAATGATATCCATATCTACGAATCAGCCATCTCATTTTGGGTCCGGACTGATGTGAACCACAGACCCCTAGGTGTACCTCTCTCATGATCCGCTTAGCTTCGACGCCAAAGATACACCTCAATAGGACTCCATCCTCCCCCCTACGGAAGAGTTCGTCTCCCCTGAGAAGATAACTTGTTGCGAGATGTCGAGTTCTCCTCTCGGATGGTGCAGATGGGTCCTGCAAATACGCTATGATTGGTATGCGCCAGTCAGTGTCGACCGGCTCAACTGTAGCGACCGACCAACCTCCGCGCTCTCTCTGGCGGATAACAAAGGATGGTAGAGTTCTGCGCTCCACCCTAAGGATTCGTTCCTTCACTCCCTGGGCTAAGCTGATTCCAGTGGCCAATTGTGCCAGCTCGTTGGCTGCTGAGTTCAATTCCCTCGGAACATAGTCTAAGGAAACATCAATAAATCGATCCAGCAGCTCAATAGCCCGCTCGTAGTAGTGTACTAAATGGAAGGAAACGCACTTGTAGATTCCCAACAGTTGATTAATAACTAACATGGAATCTCCAAGTACCTCAATTTCTTGTGCCCCCAGGTCGAGTAACAGCTCCAAACCAATGAGTAGGGCTTCGTACTCTGCCTGGTTGTTGGTGCATGTCCACTCCAGCTGAAAAGAGTACAAATACTTGACACCTGCTGGAGTCTGGATACAAACCCCCGCGCCCGCCAACTTACTGGTACTGCTACCATCGAAGTATAGGACCCAAGGCTGGTATCGGATCACGTTAACGAACTCTGGCGGTTCCGCGAATTCCCCCTCAATAGGATGGTGCAATAGGAAATCCGCGATGGCCTGACCCGTCATGGCCTTGAGTGGCGCATATTGTAGGGAAAACTCTGACAGGGCTAAGACCCACTTGCCAATCCTACCCCTCAGGATAGGTCTCGTTAGCATATATTTCACCAAATCAGTCTGTGCCACCACTATTGTTGTGAATGAAAGCATGTAATGGCGGAGCTTAATGCCCGCGCAGTACAGGGCTAGACACAGCCTCTCGACTGGCGAATATCTGGTCTCTGCATCCAACAACGTCCTGCTGACGTAGGCTACTGCATATTCAACTTTCTTTCCATTGGCCAGGGTTTCATCCTGGGCTAGCAGCCCTGCGACAGAGATATCAGAGGCAGAAATATACAGTTTGAGAGGGATACCCGGTGTCGGCGGCCGAAGGACCGGCGGACTAGCCAAATACTCCTTGATCCTGTCAAAGGCAGCCTGGTGCTCAGGACCCCACTCAAAGATTTCTCCTGGTTTGAGCTTGAGTAGAGACGAGAAAGGTGCTACCTTGCCTGCTGAGTTGGATATAAACCTTCTGAGGAAGTTGATTTTTCCAAGCAAGCTCTGCAGCTCCCTCTTGTTTCTCGGTGCTGGCACGTCCAACACAGCTTGCACTTTGTCGCCCGACACCTCGATGCCTCTCTCATGTACCACAAACCCTAGAAAGTCACCAGCACAAACCCCAAAGACACACTTGGCCGGATTCATTTTAAGCTGATGCTTTCGCATGATTGTGAACACCCTTCGGAGATGATCAATGTGATCTTCCCTCTTTTTGGATTTTACTACTACATCATCAATGTAGACTTCAAGGATGTCCCCCAAAATTCTGCTGAAAATTACGTTCATTGCACGCTGGTATGTAGCCCCTGCATTGGTTAAACCGAATGGCATACTGAGATACTCAAACGCTCCTGTGAACCCTGGGCAGCGGAAGGCGGTTTTAGGAATGTCTGGCTCGTCTATTGGAATCTGGTGATACCCTGCCGTCCCATCCATAAATGAGAGCAACTCGTGCCCCGCTACTGCATCCACCAGCATATCCGCTATGGGCATAGGATAAACGTCCTTAGGAGATGCAGCGTTTAAATCCCTGTAGTCCACACATATTCTGATTTTGCCATTCTTCTTCCGAACAGGGACGACGTTGGATAACCATTCCGGATAAAGGGCTGGTCTGATTATCCCAGCGTCCAGCATGCTTTGAACTTCTTTCTTGACCGCCATTGCCGTGTCAGCGTTCATCCGCCGCTGCTCTTGCTTAACTGTCCTACACCCTTCCTTGATAGGGATGCGATGGCAAGCCAGTTCTCTTGATAACCCCGGCATGTCTTGATACTTCTCGGCAAAGCAGTCCTTATAATCATGCAGCAACCCTATCAGTTGCTGCCTCAACCTTGGTCTAAGGTACTGGCTGATCCCCACTTCCATGGGTTCCGTTTCTGTCCCCAGGTTGATCTTTTCGACAGGATCGCGTACCTTGGGCGGAGTATCATCTAGCGCTGCTGGAGCAGGCTGAATTGCTTCCACCCCTGTTGAAACTTCGAACTCTTCTTCCTCAATACACTCCACCAGTGCCACTTCCTCCCAAGCCATTCGCTCTAATCGATAAATCGCCAATCGCTGTAGAAAGCTAGCAAAGGCCTCCGACTCCTCTTGCGAGAAGGCGTCACTCATTGGAAGTATTGGGACGGAGCTCAATGGAAATTGGCCGACTACAATCCGCCATAGCCTGGGCAATTCCCCACTGAGACAGCTCATTCTGGGTCACCCCGAGTGGATGCCCCCTATGGTCGACTCCCCCAATCCGGAGTGGTCTCATGTCTCTGTTGTAATAGCTGGCTTCCAACTGGATGGCCGCTATCGAATACGGGCGCTCATCCGCCTTGATGAGCACTGGCAACTCTGTGACTGGATCCCACATGATCATCTCTTGGTGGAGAGATGAAGGCACTGCCAGCGCTTTATGGATCCAATCCCTCCCCAGGATCATATGGTAGGGAGCGTTTGCGTTGGCCACGTAAAATGCGTGATGGGCATCAGAGGGTCCTATCTTGACTCGGAGCACAGCCACCCCAGCGGTTGGAGTTACCTCCCCCGAAAACCCCTTCACCCTAGAGACAGTCTGGATGACTTTGTCCTTCGGGATCTTCAGTTGTTCCACAAGAGTAGTGGTGACGACGTTTACCGCAGCCCCTGTATCTATCAAGATCTTGCGGACCCTCATGCCCTGCACCTCTGCTGTCACGTATAGAGGCTTCAGATGCTGGGACATGTCAAACGTAGGCTTGGCAAACATCACGCATTGTTTCAGAAGGTCTCCGGCCCCCTCCGGATACCGATGACCGGACCGAAAAACCCCGGGCTCAGCTTCCGCTTGAGCCCCCTGTTCAGGCTCCTGTACTGAGTAAACAGGATGAGAAGCCTCTTCGTCGGTGATGAAGTGAGCAGTGGGCGAAGGCTCTGGCAGAGCATAAGCAGATGACAGAATGAAGACCATGTTGCAATGATGCGTCATGGCCTCATCCCCGGTCTGCTCCTCGTCCATTGGCACCTCGCCCTCGTCTACCGCCTCAGGCTCATCTTCGTAGTCGACCACATCCTCTTCCTTATCCAGGGCTAGGTCTCCTAAGTCGGAGTCAGCTCGTATACTGGGGGCGACCGAGGATGTCCGAGTTGGCACCGTCATCTGCAGCTTCTTAGCCGCGTACTCCACGAAGTTGGTTGGCGCCTTAGGCCCTTTTGGTCTTGCCCGCGATATGGTAGCGGACGGCCCGCTCACTTCCGCTATAACTGATCTGGATTCCTTGGGAACAGCCTCCCTCTCTGAAACCCCCACGTTGCTCGTGCTCGCCGCCAATGACGCGCTGTTTTCCTTTGGTATCCACCGCATAACGGTGGAACCCTTGCTGGTGTCAATCACCATCACATCTTCCTGGGCCTCCAAAGCCCCCTGCTTCCCGGCAGCTTCCGGTTGTGGCTTCTTTGGAGGGGACTTCCTCGTCTCCGAAGGCTCAGGAGGGAAAACCAGCTTTCTCCTTGGCCTGGACTGGGGTGCCCCAGCGGATCTCGGCAGATCAGCTATCCTATCGTGCACACTCTTTCGAGGTGCCGGTGGAACGTCCGTGGTTCGCTGTCGTCTAGAGTCCATGTATGATTTGGTTCTCACCTTGTAGCGCTTATGGATCTCCTCCACCCGCTTCACGGGTACTGACAGTTCTTCCTCGGTTACCCTTCCCGATGCCAGATCCGCCAAGGTTCTTTTTGCCTTGCCGAAGCGTCTCCGCTCGTTCCGGGTAGTCACCGCTGCCAGCTCAACAGCCTTGCCGGCCCGCTGGGTATACCATGTGTCCGCCTTCGGATCGTTCCTAGATGCTGGCGGAACATAGACCCTCGCGGATGGTTCTGGATTCGCAGCCTTCTGCGAACCCCCAGCCGTGGCTGACTTGATTTCGGACGGTCCTGGACCTTGCCTAGGCTTTGCCCTGCTGGCGCAACTGTCCTCGGACCCGTGATGGTACTTCATCCGCTTGTAACCCTCCCTGCTTGACTTCTCGGGCGGCGGACGCTCTAACTTGGCCTTCTCGAGGGCTCTCCTTTCAGCCTTCTGCTCCGCTTCCCTCAAGGCTGCCTGAAACTCCTCATAGGTAATCGGCTGTCCTGTCGTTAATCTGCACGTGAGGCAGAGCTTGGAGCGTGGGACCATCACCATGTCCTCTTCCTCAATCGCCCCAACCCAAAATTCTGGGCAGGGCCTAGGTTCGCTGGCGTCGAACCCCAGCTTGCCCTCGTTCAGCCACTCCTGCAACTGGTCCTTCAGACCTACACATTCAGAACTAGAGTGGTCAAAGGACCTATGGAAGAGGCACGTAAACCCGCCGTTCCCACTGATAGGATGGCCCTGGTAAAACTCCTGAATTTCTGGCGCCTTATGGTACACCATGGTTTCCCAGATTTCCTCCGCCTTGTTTGCGTCGTAAGTATACTCCTGAAACCTGGAAACCCGCTTCTTACCCTGCTGCGGCAGACTCGGACCAACACTGATCTCGATAGCATTCACCTGCGGTGTACCCCTAGCCTTTGTCCACTGAGGCTCCTTAGGATTCTCCAATTGCAGGACGTTGTCATTGATCCATATCTGCAACTGGTCCTTCAGCTTCACACAATCCTTAGTATTGTGATTGTTCATATTGTGATAGCTGCAGTATGTCTTCCCCGCCATATAATCAGGCTTGGGGGTAAATCCGTCATGATGCAGACGCCCCTGGTTGAACAACTCTTGCAAAATCTCGTGAGCTCTATGGGCGTTATAGGTGTATGCATCAAAGGCTGATTTGGTTGGAAGAGGAGTAACCAGCTTAATAGGCTCCCTGACCGGCTTCGCTACCTGGGACTGCAAAGGCTTCTGATCAGTCCTCTCGATGGCTGCTACCTCGACCCCTACTTTCTCCTCATCGACCCATGTCAGGATTGGCCTAGGAATTGCATCCGCCTGAACGGCTGCCACGGTCTGAGCCGCGGTCGGAATTGGAGTTTTGGGCTTCAGAGTCCCCGGATAGTAGGACATCGGAATCCCCTTCCTTCTTTCGTTTCTCTCCCTGGACCGATCCACATAGTGCTGCTCCTGACCCAGACGATTAGTCAGATCCGCCATCGTGGTTACATGAACCTGCCTGAACCCCTGGCGGATCTCGTCTATCAAGCCGTCAATCGCCATCCGCACGGCGTGCTCCTCTGGGATTTCCATCTCACAGCGAGTTAGCTCCAGCTTGAAGCGTCGCAGATAATCAGTGGCGGACTCGTTAGGCCTCTGTTCAGTCTCTGCCAGGTCCTTCAGTCCGATTTTTGCTTCCACGACCCCAAACATGGTCCTGAACATGACCTCCATGGTCTTCCAGTCTGGAATTGACCCAGGCCTTAAACGCTTATACCAGATAGCTGCTTCCCCTGCCAGGGATGTAGGAAAGAGCTTCAACTTCATGATCGGGTTCTCAGCATATTGACCTGATTCGTTGGTGAAACGCATGATGTGCGTCTCAGCATCCTCGGATGTCTGGCCAGTAAACGGCGTAAAACGGATTGGCTTGAAACCGACCGGGAAGGGCACCGCATTGATCTCGGGAGTCAACGGATTCTCGTACGTCTTGTCGACGTCGGGCAACCCCTGCAGCTCCCTGAGCTTGTCAGCGAAGATCCTGCCAATGTCCTCCAGGGTTATCTGCGCCACGGCGTTCGCTGGAGGTACCGACTGATCGTTGCTAACCGGCTCTGTAGGAGGAACCTGACCTCCCCTTTGACTATTAGTGGGCCTGTTGTTAGATCCGCCAATAGTTCCACGACCGGCGTCGCGCTTGCGCTGGTCCTTCAGCTGAGCTGGATCCGTAACTGTACGGCCGGACCCCTCGGGGTGGTCACCCCGTTCCAGCAACTGATTCATCAAGGCACTCAGGTTGGCGAGCGCGGTATTGGTTTCCGCCAGCTGCTCCTGCTGCTTTTGCCAGCTGCCCTCGGAGCTCCTGGCATAGGTGGTCAAGCTGCTCCCCAGCCGATCCTGCTGTTCGGCGAGGTACTTGAAATTGGCCGTGAACCCCCGTTGCTCCGTCTGCATACGCCTGACGGATTCACTTAGATCAATGACCACCTCATTGGCTCTTTTCAATGCCTCGTCCGTGTGACAAGACTTTTCGATCAACATCTTCAAAGTATCCGTCACCTCCGTGGGAGTTGCAGACTCCCCAGTAAATTGTACCACAGGTGACGCACTTGGATCAGCGGACTCATCCGCGGACCCCTTTTCCAAAAAACCAGATGTAGCTTCCCGGTTAACAAAACCGATAGCGCGGTCGTCATCCTGGGAAGCGGCAGTGATTTCAGTGGTCTCTTCCTCGATCTCCGAAATAGACGGCTCGGAAACCGGATTCAGACCCTTTTTGCTTCGCAGGGCTTTCAGGGCAGTAGCAATAGCTTTTGCGTCGGCCAAAGTCCCGCCAAACACTTCCTTAACTTCAGCGTCAGTTAATCCCCTACACTCAGCTGTTCCATGCTGGATCAGCCCTTTGTGGGAAATCTTCAAACAAGACATGGTCACCCTTACGTAAGGATTACCCCTTGTGGATCCCGCAATCCTTGACACCGGTCCCACTGGGCGTGCCAAAATGTTCGTGGCGGGTTCAGCACCCGGCGAACAGTCAGCACGGTTGTCAGATGGTTTGTGTGTCTCTGTGTTGTGCTTAGGCGTGCCAGCACCCTTGGAGCGGTGCCACTCGATTGCGCGCGACCCCCTGAGCGAGTCGCTTCGTCTGCTCCCAATTCGACTCTGACTTCCTGGTCAAGCGACTGTTACGCGGGCGCTGACTAAGCCGGCGTACAGGGCTCGAACAAGACCTGAATAGAACTCTCTACCAGGATTTTCTTCCCAACCCCTTGAGGATTGAGGATCTTACTCTGATCCGGAGAAGCAAAGCAGAGCTGTTCCAAGACCACGGGTGTGTCACCGGAGTGACGACTCGATTGCCACCAGGGGTAGCGGACTGACAGACTCGATTGCCACCGGGGGTGGCGGACTGACTCGATAGACTCAGCAAACGCTCGGCACAAGTACGAGAGCGGATCAATCGTAGGAGGGCGGAGGAGGGTTGCGTGAGGCCCAGCAAATGCTCGGCGCAAGTACGAGATTAGATCGATCGTAAGAGGGCGGAGGAGGGTTGCGTGAGGCCCAGCAAATGCTCGGCGCAAGTACGAGGTTGAACCCGTCGTAGGGCGGAGGCGAGTTGCGTGAGTAGACCCAGCAAAGCGCTCGGCACAAGCACGAGATTAGATCGATCGTGAGGCGGAGGCGGGTTGCGTGAGTTGCTCCGGAGAGGCTTTGGCAAGTTAGCGTTGCGCTAGGACTTGTGGTTGTTTTTGGTTGAGAACCCCTTTCCAGATGCCGGCGGGTTCATATTTATATGACTCAAGGACCCCTGGGGCTGTCAACTCCAGTATGGCGGATCCTTGAGACTCATTAGGAATGTCCTCCCCTACCATGCTTCCCATCAAATCAGCGAAGATATTATCAGAGGCATAGTTGGTATTGCAGCTTCGAAGATCGGAGCAACACGTCTTGACCTTGCTTGTTATGCTGCTGTTGCTGTTCATCACTCATCATTGCGCAGTATGGCCGGTTCCTCTAACAACCTCCCTAAAGCATGGTGCAGCGTGGCTTATAGCTGTTAGTGATTGATAGCCCAGCGTAGGTAGTGAAATCATTGCTACATTGCTTCTCAATCTTAACAAATATTTTCACTGATGGATTGTTACGAAACAACCCCAATCGGATTAGGAAGCAACCACGTTCTCCCTCGAACTCAACCTCTTTGGTTGAAGCGGGAAAACCCGATTTCCATGGGTTTGAATCTGATCAAAACCCCTATTGGGCCTTGGGGCGAAAGCCCAATTGAAATAAATTCAATTGTGGTCCAAACACTTTGTTTCTAAGCCAGAAGCCAGTATTGAGTATTGCCTATACTATAATATTGGAATTTGATGAAAACCATGCCATTGTGTTTGAATATACAAGCTCACGATCGATGGAGCACACCAGTGGAATCCTAGCTAGATCGCATCAGGCCATGTCAAAACAATTCTGCCAGCTGTTTTGACAAATCATCTTATATATGCATATGTTGATTATTTTCTCATCTGACGTCTTCAAATGTTCAACCTATAAATTAATTTATAATGTTCTGTTTGGATAATTAGGAAGTCTTTGTGATTGGGTAAGACCTACCATCCTATACTCTACAATCCAATTGGTATTTCTAATGCTATACTATTATAGAACCATTCAAAGTTTACTCAATGCAATTTATCAAGGTTCGTTTATCATCTTGTTAATTACACGTCGTTATATTGATTAGTAAGTGAGTTATGTAAACATAATGCCACTATATTGTTGATGTTATCTTTGTTTAGGGTATATGCATGAAAATCAATATCATTTGCAGAAGTTGCACTCCTAATTCGCTTTAGGACGTCTAAAAAAATTATAATTCACATGTTATATATAATAAATAATCATTACTATCAATTTCGATGACTAAGGATCAAATACATAAAATTAGCTACAAACACACCCTATGGGTGTGAAAAACAGAAATTTGTAGTTACTGAAATACTGAATAAACTGTTATACTTTTTTATTCAAATTTGAATTGAGCAGTTTGACAAACGTGAGAGAAAAATGGGGGTGGAAGAGAGAAAATAGTGGGAAAAGCTACTTGAGAGTTGTAGATAAGATTGTTTTCTATTTTTTTTTTGTATTTATTAAAAATTTTCTTTTTATGTAATTTGACGTATTTGTCTTGAGACAGAAAAAATTATTTAATATTTAGAAGGTAAAAAAATAAAAAAATATATATTTTAACTAACAAAGCCTGTTTTTTAAATAATAGTATAGATACGAAAACGATATATATTGTATTTTTGAGCCCAAATTTCATTAGGAAGTGTAGATTAGCAATGTGCTCCATTCACGTTCCAACTACCAAGTGTTAGCAAAGGGAACCCATCAATAATTTCCTCTCTGAAAATCCACACCAAAAAAAGAGAGAAAAATAAAAAGTACCAAGTGAAAATCCAAAAAACCCGATATTTCGGGGGGCAGAAGAAGAAAACAGAAATTTGATATTTTTGAGAGAGTGAGAAAATAGCCTTATCCAGACTTCCAAATCATCCTGGCGAAACATCACACGTGGCGCCCATCCACGCATCCTGATCCCGTCGACCGCCGGCGCGTTATTCTGAGGTCATTAAAAAGCGGGAAGCCGCTACTTGCACACAGACTCTTAGACCCTGTATTATCCACTCCCCACTATCCACTCCCCACTCAAATACCATTACTACCCCTCCCCAATTACCACATCATTCAGTAATTCCGAGGGCAGGACCGTAACGTGACACGTTTGATTCAGGGTGTCCCGCAACTACTAGTATACCCAGTATATATATTTATAGTATCTTTTCTATCTTCTTTTCTCTCTTATACCAATTTGACCCGAAAACGGAATCTCTTATCTTCTTTCTTCATCTCTCATTCCTCGCTGTCCGTATTTCCTTCAGCTACAAGCTTTCTCCGATTCCACTCTATTTCCCTCAGATCAAATCCGATCGCTCCGATCTACAGCTCAGAATTCAGATCACCGGAAGCTTCGATAGTCGGTGGACAGAATCGGCGAGACTCCGGCGGTGATCGGTGATTCAAAGCGCTTCGGATCATCAAGGATTCAAGGTATATATATATATAGCTCTTTCGAGGCCTTGAGGACTGAGTTTGAATTCTGATTTGGTTTCGTATTTATGATCGTATATGATTCGTATCAGTGATATATAGAAGTTGAAAGATACAGAGGTTTTTCGAGAATCTTGTGCTGTAAATCTTTCAAGTAACTAGTACAACTAAGAGTGGAGGTTTTTCAATTCGAATCGATGAAATCATAAGCTAATTAAGATCCATATTCATATGAGTTACATACACAATTGACGAACGGACATCAGTGTTTGGATTGCTCATGATATTTTGGGAGCAATGAACAGTGAATTTGATGTTTTCGTTTTGGTGGATTTTTAGGATTTGCGATGGGGACTTTGCAAGGGCCAGTGATTTGCCCTACTGTGAGCGCAAAGCAAGCCGGTACTTACAATCTGCCCATGGTAGGCCCTTTCTTGAAGGTCAGGCATCTTAGAAGTGAGCTGTGGGGATTTAAGGCAATCAGTGGTTGCGTCACTCAGGCAGGCTTTGCATCTCGCTCTCGAAATGCAAGAAAATGCACGAGAGTGCATTGTACGTATAGTTCGTCGTCAAATGGAAATGGAAGCATGGCGGAGAATTTCCATGAAAATGATGAAGACTATGTCAACTCTAGCGTACTTGAAGCCGGTATGCTATAACATTGGCTAAATTATTTTTAACATTGTTGTTGATAATTTGTTTTGAATATCTGGATTACATTGCTGTGAGTGATGAGTATTTGGTTTGGTTTTTGGTGCAGTTGAGGTGAAGAGTGGGGCTGACGGGTTCATGATCAAAATGAGGGATGGCAGACACATGAGGTGTGTCCATAACAACCCTCAGGGTGGCCATCTGCCAGACTATGCTCCACATCCTGCTATTGTATTGAAGATGGAAGATGGGACTGGCCTTCTTCTTCCAATTATTGTTTGTATGTTGATCTTGCACTACTAATTAATTTCCTACTGCGACCTGAATTTTATGTTGGGAATTTACATCAGAAATTTTGTTACTTATGTTATTTTGAAGCTGTTGTTGCCATTGATTGCAGTGGAAATGCCTAGTGTGTTGCTCATGGCAGCAGTGCGCAATGTTCCTATTGTATGTTTACATTATTCCTATTGTGTGTTTGAGTTGTTGAGCCGGCAGAGTTTTACCTAGCAACATTTTGGTTCTGCTTTGAATAGAAATTCTAATGATCTGTAATTTGGTGTATTGTTTCCAGGCTAGGCCAACTATGTATCAAGTGGTGAGGGAAATGATTGACAAGATGGGTTATGAGGTATATCTATGTGGATTATAATGCTAGTGTGGTAAAATACTTGATTCTTCATGATTGTTTATAAAAAGGTTTTCAACCTTGCAGGTCCAACTTGTTAGAGTCACTAAGAGAGTGCATGAAGCATATTTTGCTCAACTATTCCTCAGAAAGGCATGTTTCTTGTCTTGCATTATAACATATTTTTCATCCATTTGGCTGACTTTCGGGAAAGTAGGGGAAGGTTGGAATCTGTATATGATGAGTTGATGACACTGTGTTTTATGTGGTTACAGGCAGGTAGTGAGACAGAGTTTGTCAGCTTTGACCTTCGGCCTTCAGATGCCATCAACATTGCCGTAAGATGCAAGGTATTCTGATAATGCTGCTTTCAATATATAGTTTCCTTGTGTTCAAGTCAGATTGTTTATACTCTTTTTGGACGTAAAGGATGCTTAGAAAAGACAAGTTGGTGAATGTTATATATTGAACTGGAAGACGAATTCCTTTCATTCCTTTTAACATGATTGCATAGGGTGGCTTTTTCGATGTTCACCATATCTGTAAAATTTTGGTCATTTGAAATTTTTGTGTGCGAGGTCAGATGTTTCTTTAATTTCACGGACACTACGCGAATATTGTAGGAGCTCCATTGATTTGTTATTTATCTCCTGGTTTTTACATTTCTCTTGTTTTAAATTTTAAAACATAACAGGTGTTTTGAACAGTTTTTCTCTAGACTAGACCAGTGTACAGTTTTTCACTAGACTAGACTAGTTTACAGTTTTCTCCGGACTCATTCAGTGTGAGGACTGTACTAGATTATAGTATACCACTTTTTGAAGGTTCTTTTATTTTGCAAGTCTTGGTATGAAGCTGGTAATCTACAGTTCAGTAACCAACTAGCCTTTTCATCTTCTTTGCAGGTTCCCATACAAGTTAACAAGTATCTGGCATACAGTGATGGTATGAGAGTTATTGAATCTGGAAAGCTCTCTACGCATTCCCCTGCTTCGGATGGCTTATTGTTTACTGAACTGGATCGGTAAGTTTTTAATGTGTTGGATGCAATTATTAAGTCATGTCTCAGAGGAAGCATTGCGCTTGTCTTGAATCTGGTTTCGATGATTAAGTACTTGTAGCATAGTAAATTTTGTTGGGGTACCCCAAAACGAGTTGGAAGAACATACTGTCTTATCTATATTTGATGGTCATCAGATGATATTACTGTTACTTATCTTATATCTACACCTCTAGTTCTTCCTATGAGATTCATGTTGAAAGGTGTTTATAATCAAGGCAGGCTCCGTTTCTGAGCAGGGCAAAGTATGGATTAGTGTGTGTATTATTAACCTGAATATAGAACTTCTAGACAATTTATATTACAGCAAAGTAGATGAGTCTAATTGGAAGTTGATTGTTTGCAGGCCAAATGGTCAGCCATGTATTGAAACAAAGGAGTTCAATCTTGTGCGCAACATGCTTATTGCTGCTGTTGAGGAACGTTACAGAGATGCTGGTAAGTAGCACGAAAGAATCGTGTTTGTACGGTTGAATTTAATATTTATTCGTGTTATGGTTGTTTCACTACTCGTAGCTAGTGCGTGGCCGAAGATTTTCGAGCTTTTGAAATCTCATATTTTTAATGATCACTTGCAGCTCAGTGGAGGGATAAACTCCTCCAATTTCGTGCTAAAAAGAACTTGGCATAGCGAGTAAGAAGCTCTTGATCTTTCCCAAATCAGTTGAAACTTACTAAATGTGGTTAATGATTTCGCAAATTCATAGTTCCCTCTTGTTTTCTATCGAGAACTAATTGAGGTCTTGTTTCTTTTTGCAGCAGGATCAGAAAGCTGTTCCCTGAGATTTAGAACATTTGTACATAGACACCATTCTTCCAGGTCGAAAAAAATCAATCCCACTCGTAGTCCGCATGCATCTCTGCTCTTCAACTATATATATAGGCATGTAAAAATCTTGTGAATATCTAGTCATATATATATATATATATATATATATATAGTATAGATACGAAGTGACTGGCAATGTAATGCTCAGGGCAGATGGCACTTGTCGGTTTCTGTTTATTATATATTCTGTCACTGTTAACAGTTAATTGATCTTTAATTGCTGATATATGCGCCTCTTGGGTGACTTATTCTCGACTTGCATGTGTTGATGTTGATATTAATGCTGATGCTGATGCTGATGCTGATGCTATGTAGATTTTTTGAATTGCTTTGCTTGCTGTGGTAAATCGAGTGCTGATGAACAGGTCCATCATACCTGATGGATTAATCGAGTTATCCTCTCGGTTAGGTGTTCTAAGTTTCACTCAAGCACCTTTACAGCTGTATTTAGCACATACTTTATCAACTGGAGCTTGAGAGTTTTGTGCTAATTACCGGTGTGTAAATCAAAATCTGCCGTAACTTGTGGCATGGGATGGTAATCAGGGTAAACCAGACGGGTGATCGTCAGCCCTGTACTTAACGCAAATGTTATGATCTATCGCGTTCGCGAAAGGTTCAATCTTTCCTTTGGGTGTGACAAAACATTATAAAAACAACCACTTTGATTTAGCTTCACGCTTCATGATTTGTCTATATGATTGCTTCAAAACTAATTGAAGGGACATATTTGACCATTATTTAGCAAGTCTATAATAGCCTCAGCCAAGGAGGAGACATCAGATTGCATCATGTTGGACGGAACCTGTCAATGGGATTGAGCAACCACCAAATTATTTATCTCTTCGGAAAGTGAAAGATATTTTTTTGGCCGAATTATCAATCATGAAAATTATTCTCATTCAGTCAGGCCAGACAAAGCCTCAAGTACGGCTCTAATTCGCCTTGTTTTTCCACTTGGATAGTATCATGTGATTCATGTCGACACAATTGTTAAGTCGAGACAATATCGGTAAAACGATCGTAACATATAACATTACGGAGCGGTCCCGCAGCTCCGGTATTTTGGCAAGAACTGCCGACTGAAGATTTTACTCCAGCGCAACAGAGGTAGCACTCCCACCATCAACCGCGGCCACGGCGCTGGCGATTTCCCGCCAAGTCTCGGTTGCCACGTGGCAGATAAAGTAATAACATAGACCCATACATATAGGTACCGTCTAAATTGTCAACCCTATTCGCTTCGTAATTAAATCATTTTAATCTCGATTTAAAGTCCGCCCGTTAACTTTTTCCTCATAAATCGATAAACTTCGCTCTAACTCTTCTCACTCTGAACCTCGCTTCGTTCAGCTCGGAGACCCCAACAGCCTGAAGAATACCCCCAATTCTGGCCTCAATTATCCTATAGAGATATTAGTATCTAGATTAGTAGTAGCTTTTCTTGATTTTTTTTAGCATCTACACAGTTCTTGAGGTCGCAGTAACGTCGCCATGTCTGGGCCGTTAGATCGATTCGCCAGGCCCTGTGAGTTCTTCTTCTTCTTTATCTTTGACTCTTTCATACTTTTCCTGCGTTTTTTTTGTTTGTTAAAGTTTTCCGTTTGATTTAGTCACGCAAGGTTTACTGTTTCTTGTTCTTTATGAGCTGTATGTCTTTGAATTTTGAATAAACTAGGGTTTTGAATTGGGGACTAGTTTTTTCGTTATCGAAATTCGAAATTGAGTCGAGTTTAGTGAGATTGTTGTGGAGTTTAGGACTGATTATGGTGATTTTGTGACGATTGTTTAGGTTTTGAGGGGTTTTCTAGCCATGAGGAGAGGAGAGAGAGGAATGAGGAGAGAAGAGAGAGGAAGTCGGATTTTGAGAACTCGGAGGAGGATAGGAGAACCAGAATTGGATCGTTGAAGAAGAAGGCGATCAATGCTTCTAGTAAGTTCCGGCATTCGTTAAAGAAGAAGAGGAGGAAGAGCAGTAGCCGACATGCTTCGGTTTCGATTGAGGATGTGCGAGACGCCGAGGAGCTGCAAGCTGTTGATGCATTTCGACAGGCTCTTATCTTGGAGGAGTTGCTGCCTCCAAAGCTTGATGATTATCACATGTTGTTGAGGTTTGTTTTGATGATTCTTCTAAATTTGGTGTGGTGACTTTCGGTTTCTATTTCCTTTTGTATGAATTTTTGGTTTGTTTCAGATTTTTGGTAGCGAGGAAGTTTGATATAGAGAAAGCAAAGCACATGTGGGCCAACATGATTCAATGGAGGAAAGATTTTGGTACCGATATGATTTTGGAGGTAAATTTAGCTAACAATTAACTTTCCTTTTGAGGTCTGATATCATCATAGAAGTGATTCTTGGATGGTCTGGTATTTACAACAATATAAGCAGAAATTATAATCATGTTTCCGACATTTTCTAGGATTTTGAGTTTCGTGAGTTGGATGAAGTTCGGAAGTACTACCCTCAGTGCTACCATGGTGTCGACAAGGAGGGAAGGCCTGTTTATATTGAAAGATTGGGGAAAGTTGATCCCAATAAGCTTATGCAAGTGACTTCTATGGAGCGGTATGTGAAATACCATGTGCAGGAATTTGAAAAGAGTTTTGCCATTAAGTTTCCAGCCTGCTCTATTGCTGCGAAGAGGCATATAGATTCAAGTACAACAATCTTAGATGTTCAAGGCGTGGTATGCTGTTGTTTGACATGATATCTAGTCTCTGCATTTTTGTGTAGAAAATACTTTTTTTTTTTTTTTTAGAACTATTCTTATTGCTCCAAAAATTTTCAGGGTTTTAAAAACTTTACCAAGTCTGCAAGAGATCTCATCCAGAGACTGCAGAAGATTGATAATGACAACTACCCTGAGGTATGCGGATCATTTCAACAATTTTAGTGTTTGGCTACTGTTATTATTACCATCAAGCATCTCCGAATATCTAATATTTCGCTTGTGCAGACACTTTGCAGAATGTTTATAATTAATGCTGGCCCTGGTTTTAGGCTGCTTTGGAATACTGTTAAAACATTTCTTGATCCCAGAACAACCACCAAGATTCATGTATGTTTGAAGCCTTCCATCAAAGAATGTATGTTTCTATTGACTGACGTAAGCAATAGGGTCAACTAATATTATTATATTTCAGGTTCTGGGTAACAAGTACCGGTCAAAATTACTTGAAGTAATTGATGCAAGGTAATTGATTCTTTACTTTGCAAATATCCAAGCTCGTTCTTGTTCACTTGTGTTAATCAATTTGCTGTCAAAATATTATGTTATTTTTAGTGAGTTGCCAGAATCTCTGGGTGGTAACTGCACCTGTTCCGACGAGGGAGGTTGTATGAGGTCTGACAAGGGGCCATGGAAGGATCCCAACATATTAAAGGTTTGGTTAACTGTGCTTTACAATTATATTGGCGTATAATTTTTATTTCAATTTTTTTTTTCTCTTTGTCAGCAGTACTTTAAATGGCTGAAATGAATCTATTATTGTGTGCAGATGGTACTTAGTGGTGAGGCGCAATGTTTCAGACAGATAGTAACAGTTTCAAATGGTGACGGGAGGATAATTGCTTCTGATAAGCCACGTTATGCAAATGTATGGACCACTGGAAAATCTGACTGTCTATGATGGAAGCTGAGCTTTATATGCAATCTTTTGTTTGGGTTTTCAATTTATATGATTCTTTGTTTATATTGTTAATTCAGATAAGAAGTAGTGATACATCTACTGCAGAGTCAGGTTCAGAAGTCGAAGAAATGACTTCACCCAAAGCAACTAGGAGTTACTTGCAACCCAAGTTGACTCCTGTTTGTGAAGAAGTAAGTGTCTATATTTGAAAAACATCTGTCATTAATAAATATGCAGACCAACTTTGGACTCATAGTCAGCATCACTTAATGCTTCTTTAGGCTAGGGCGGTTGGGAAAGGAACCAGTGCTTGCAGGTTGTCCGAGTACGATGAATACGTTCCCATGGTTGACAAGGCTGTGGATATGGGATGGAAACAACAAGTTGTGCAACAAAATCCACTGGATCCTGGAGGTTAGTCTAGACATTTATTATGCCTCCACACGTGTTAAATGTTTTTGGTTTCAGTAATCTATATTTCCGTGTGACTTAGGTTGCCCGCTTTTTTAGGTTCTATGGTTCACCATGGATCAGAGATAATTTGTATATATGTTAAAACCTCATATTTGTATATTTATTTGCAGGGATATCATCTCCACGACGTGAGGAAAAAACACCAACTGGAATTTTTGTGCATCTCTGGACTAGGATTATGGCATTCCTTCTTACCCTTGTGACGTTCATGCAGTTTGTTTCCTTTCGTGTGAGTAAGAAACTTCCCCACTCGGTTTCGGATTCCACCCTCAATGTTCCTGTGACTGCTGAATCAGTTCCAAATGAGGAGTTTCGGCCTCCATCACCGGCACCAGGGTTGACCAGGGTAGATCTTCTCTCATCTGCTTTGCGAAAGCTTGGTGAACTTGAAGAGAAGGTAAACATGCTACAAGCAAAGCCTTATGAGATGCCTCATGAGAAAGAGGAGTTACTGAATGCTGCTGTTTGTCGTGTGGATGCATTAGAAGCAGAGTTGATTGCAACAAAGAAGGTAACTTTCACGATCTCTTGGACGGTCTAGTGACATTTAATTGTGAATATAGTTTAATTTTTAAGTGAGGTTTATGAGGTTATTTTGGGGGGCATGCATATTTCATCTATAGTTGCATTTCTGTTATATTGATGACTTACTTGTGTTTGTCCTTGAGTAGGCTCTGCATGACGCTTTAATGAGGCAGGAAGAACTTCTCGCATACATAGACAGGCAAGAACAGGCCAAGCTTCGGGTATGTTAAAGTTTACTTCTTTATCTGCACTCCAAATGCGTACTTTTCTTCTTGCTAATGAAACTGAAAATTGTCTGTTCCTCTGGTCGAAACAGAAAAAAATGTCTTGCTGGTGAAGACACTATTTTGATAGACCTTTCTTGGTGGTGTGTGGCTGGTGGAAAAAGGTGTACAATATGCAGAATTAGTCTTCCCAAGTGGCTGCTGGTTCTGTTATAAGGCCTCGTATTGTAAGTCTACGTTATTGTAAATAATGAGCAATGCTGTACATTAGTGCCAAGGTCTTCTGTATTAAATGTTGAGTGTATGCAATCTATGGCTATTCTGGGTAATGTTATGCTTTTAGCTTGATTTCAGAATATATACCACATATGTACCTACTTTTAATATGTTTGGTTCGGGAATGTAAAGATGAAATTGACAATATAGAGCTGTAAATTGATAATTAAAGAGCACCAGACTATCGATGCTTGATAAACAGAATAAAAACCAATAAGCTTAAGGGGGTATTGGTTTTGATTTTATGACATCCTATATGAGCTACTTGCTCTGTAGGAATTTGATAAGACCTTGAAGGGACAGTTGAGCATCGTCACTCTTCATTAGCTCTCCTGCGACTTCAGCAGGTGTAGCTTCCATATGATTTAGCAATTCTTCAATCTCAGCAAACAGTGGGTGCTCTTTAATCTGCAAGTAGTTGTAAGCCAATGTCTTGAAGCCACTGAAGGAGCAGTAGGACATGTGCAGGTGCAGGTCCATCCGACCGGGTCGGAGTAAGGCCTGATCAAGCCTGTCCTTGTGATTCGTCGTGAACACAATGATTCTCTCCTCTCCACAGCTTGACCACAACCCATCAATGAAGTTCAGTAGACCAGAGAGGCTCACCTGAAATTGGTAAAAGGGAAGGTTAGACATATGCCATTGTCATCAGTTTATGAAAAACAGAGAGGGAGTGTGAAACAGGGACAAGCATATTATATTACCTTGTCGTCATCAACAGTTTTGGGTTCATTCTGATCCGAGTCTCTGTTCTGCAACTCAACGGAGCAATCAATATCCTCGATCACCAATATTGATCTACTTTTTGTGCCGATCAGCAACCTTCTCAGATCAGAATTGCATTGAACCTCCTTTAAATCCAAATCAAAAATATCGAACTTCAGATAATTGGCCATGGCTGCAACCAAGCTTGATTTTCCAGTGCCGGGTGGTCCGTACAGCAAGTACCCACGTTTCCAAGCCTTGCCTACTCTTTTATAATACTCCTTCCTCTCCCTGAACTTATCTAGGTCCTCGATCAATGCCTTCTTCATCTCCGGCTCCAATGCCATGGTGTCAAAACTCGCAGGGTGATCAAGGTTTATGGATCCCCAATAGTCAGTACCGTTGTAATCAATGGTATGAAGCTTCACCACCTTTCTCTCCTCCTTGATTTCCCTATGCTTCTTTAAGACATAGGGCAAGTAAGAGCTGAGCACCATGTCTCTATGCTTCTTATGGAAGCTGATCTCAAAGAGTCGAACCTCCGACTGTGATCCCTGGACACCGTTGGGTGGCTTTTTCGTCACCAAAACCCACTTGAATTTGACACCATTGAAATAATCAACGAGCTCTTGGTTCCTGTCTATATTGACCTGCAGCTGCTTCTCCTTTTCGGGTTTGTTGACCTTGATTCTCTGCGTTGAGGAAAAGAGCTTGGTACCCAAGTAGAGGTTGGCCGCCTCGAACATCTGGTTGGGGGTGAGGCCGTCGAACTCGTCGACGACGACCGTGAGTTGGGACGAGAGCTTTTTGAGGCGGGTGGAGAAAAAAGATTGTACTGCATCGGGGACGAGGTCGTTTGCGACGCTTTTGAGGACAACGGCGGAGGCTGCGACGGAGGCGGCCACCGAGAAAATGGTTTTTGGGGACGGCAAGTTTTCCTTTGAGCACCACATTCTGTTTTGTTATTGGGAGAGATCGAGGGGGTGAATATTTATAGTCCGGAGGGTTTTAGGGAGGGTTTTAGTTCTGGGTTTTCTTGGGGAGAAAGAACATAACAAGGTGGGTTCACATTCAAGTTCTCTCTCGATGTTCTTTTCTAGATCTTCTTGGATGGAACACACGTGGACCCTATTAGAAGGGGCCTTTCATGTTTTGATGAAAATACGGCCCAGAACAAGAAAGCCCACTTAGAATGCGTTGCAATATTTAGTCGTTCCTTTTTTTTTTTTTTCTAATTTGGGAGCTTCTATTCATATATCCAAAAATAACACTTTGACATCTTCGCTTTATAGACCTCTAATTTATTTATTTTTTAAAATAAAATGCTATTTAGACCTCTCTTTTTTTTCTCAAAATACTCATAGCTCCAAAATAATAATAATATTTTTTTGAAAGATTCTAAAGGAAATCTGTAATTAATTCTTTTTCAATTTTTTAAACACTTAATAATCATATTTTCTCATCCATTATCAACTTTGTAGAGACTGTGAAGTTTGTTTGTTCATAATCACAGTACAACTATTTCCACGTTCTGTATACTAATCGTTGATTATAACAAATGCATTCAAGCAAACGAAACCCAAAAATAATCTAACCGAAAAAAAAGAAGCTAAAACTAATACAAATTGCATCATCTTTCAAAATTTACATAAAATTTTACTTCACCGTCGATTGTGGATGATTATGGATTTATCGTTTTTGGACAATAGTAAAGTGATATATTAACTAATTTATTTATTTTTGTATGGTGAGATTTATTTTGGTAATGTAGATTTTTTTTTTATAAGGTGCGATTTTTTGGGTAAGGTGAGATTTTTTTGATAAGATGGATTTTTTTTTATGTGAGTTATTTGGTAAATTCACATGCGCTGACATTTGAAAAAATAGGGAGGTTCAAGTATTGTTCTTGGAGGTATGAATAGAAGTTATCAAAGCAGAATGCATATTGATTGATGAAAACTACAATTGTCAATACGGAGAAACGGAGTCATGCGTTGAGCAACTACAATTTTCAATTAAAAAGGTTGTGGCATATGAATTGTTCATCAAAATAAAAAAAAAATACAATTAAAAAATACATAGCTCTGCTCAAGGCCGTTTATTAAGAAAAGTACTGTATTCCAGTTACTTAACTCAACAATTTAAGTCTTTTGTAAGCGTTTTGATTGAGCCAATCGAGTGTCATTTTCCATCAATATGGGGCAGCTATAGTCACACAGTAACCAACCTTATTATAAATTTAAGGAGCTTCATCAAGCAAGGCTTCTTCATTAATATGGGTTCATTTCATTACTGAAATAGGGTGGTTCATTTCATTATTGTAAAGGTTTATATATGATTAGCTGTTTGAAAGTGAACAAAATCTAAAACATGACCAATTGACCATCGCTTCCATAGTCTTTTTCTTCACAAACGTTGGGAAGGAGCTTTCGTCTCATGGTTTAGATTGAGATTGATTTATGGACAAGACATATGATAATAATAATATTTCATACATCAAAATCAAATTGGAGTTGTTTAGATACCAACGACCGGTGATAATTTGGTCGGAAACCTACACACAATTATGGACTTTGCTGAATTAACACACACACACACGTCCAACTCCTTCATCAATTACAGCAAGAACAATTGGAGCCCTTTTTGGCCGTTATTATGTAGCTCATCAGCAATAATTGAATTTGAAATGAAATACAACTGGTTGTTATTGATAGATGATGTTTCATATCACATATAGAACACAGTAAATATAATTACATAATGGAACAGTAATTGTTATAACCATCTTCAGCAACTACGTACCAGACATCGCATCTTTGACATGTCTTTGGTATGTAAGGAACAAGGCCATGGCCATAGCCGTCTTTCCTCTCATCCTTCTTCTCTTCCGGCTTTGGAGGACCGATACTCACAACCGAAGCAGATCTTCTGAATTTCCTCACCTTGTGAATGATCTTCACTGGATCGGCTTCCCCGGTTACTGTCACGGTATTTTTCGACGGGTCCAGGACAATGGAAGTTATCCCTTCAACTGTTGCAACCAACTTCATCACCTTTTTCCTGCACTTTGAACACAGCAGCTCTACTGACACTATAGTTTTCTGCGGTACAGATAAAACATGAAGGGTCAGATCAGATCAGTTATTTTGTACTAATGTGCTCAGAAGAAAATAAATTCCATCTGAAACTATAGTAGTGTGTCAGTGAAACCATTTGAAACTATGGCAGTGTGTCAGGGAAAGTCGCCACTCAACAACTAATTCCATGGCAGGAAAAGAGAGCAAAAACAAAACACATGGTGCAGACAAAATGATATAATGCAGGTACAGAGTGGTAGACATGGAACCTTAGACATGATCTTGATAATGAATCTTCAAGCGAAGATTTATAGTGTGAACTAGAACAAGCTACTAATGAAAGAAGAGAGATCTAGAGGCGAGGTGCTATATATGAAATGCTCTCTCTCACTATTGTGCTTGACTATACTTTCAGCATTTGGGATCCTTCTATATTTGTTCAGTACAAAATGACAGTCAGTAGTTGGCCAGAAGTGAATGCCAGTCAGAAGGGCCCTTTATTGGATCACCTATTCCCTTCAAAATTTCCAATATGCAATCAATGCAGAATTTACATTACCCACATCCAACATTCTAATCAACCACAATATTCCAAAATGCTCATCCTTCCCTACAAGTCCATCTCTTACAAAGTTCAACAACATTTTACAGCAAATTTAAATGATGCTGGTATGAATGATTGACTGTACAACAATAGTAAGAAGAGAAAAACTTGTTGGAGAAAACACAGGCGTGTCAGTTTACAGAAAGTTTTAATTCAAGTAAACATGCTATTGAGGATGTCAGCAGAAATAATGAGGACCTGACATTACACAATGTTTTGGTCACTTGGGGATATAGGAATGGCATTCAGCTTCTCATTTCAGCTTTAGTGGGCTCGATTGAATGGGCAAACATGACCCACTTCTGGAACCTATTAATTCCTCTTTCTGTCCTACTTGAATCAGCAACTTCAATCGGTTTAGATCCACCCACACAAAGAGATAGAAAGATGGAGAACAGAGCAGGGAGACACTGACCTATAGACAGTTGAGAAGCTCTTTCTGCATCTCATGATAAAGCCGAGTCATATTCCACATAGCAATACTAAGCTGATCAAAATAGCAAAGTTGATGGACCAGTGTACAGACTCTTCCATATTGGCTACACTTCCTGGTCTAAAGACGTGTTCCAGTATCAGGCTCACGGATTTTTCCAAATGATGTGCAGTTCTTGGTTTGACAATGCAGTAACAAATATCAACTACAAAGTTGCAGCTCAGAAAGTATTGAGAAATTCCATAAGTTACTGCCCGCAGATGGTTCCATTGTCCAAAACTGCAAGATGCTTATGATAAACGGATAAGCTGCAAAATAAAAGGGAAAAGAGAAATATCATGTAAAGGGACTTCAAACATTTTAAGAACTGTCATGTTGAGAAAACGTTCAACTAAGCGAAAATATATAAGCTCAGATAAACAGGTAATGCCCTAAGAAATCTGTTACGAAATCAGAAGCATATGACAGTTCAGTAACAGAAATAAAAGTTAGAAACTTAATATACCATGAGTAAGTTGCTGCTTTTTTTTCTTTTCTCTACAAGTTGATCCAGCTGTAGGATTAAATAGGCCATGTGAGGTTTGATGGATCACTCTACAGTTGGTTGATACATCACTTTCCCTGTAGATCCCGAATTTCTGTTTCATCAATCTCCCGTCATCTCTCTTAAACTCCACAAATCTTATTAACAAGGTGTTCTGTGTTCCCTTCCCTCCTCAAACTCCATTAAGGAAACAAGGAACATGCCTTAGTTGCCTTATATATGTCTATGCCTTAACAAATTATGTTGCTTGAGAGAGAGAGAGAGAGAGAGAGAGATAACCTCCTCAGATTACTAACTTCGGTGAACCAAGAGAAGTACAGAAATGATGGCCAAAAGCCACAAAGTTTACATTGTTGCACATAGCATTACAATTTTTGATACACGTACATGACATTTTTTTTGTTACACATATTACAAGTAGTGACAACAATAATCTACAGGATATCTTTAACTTACTCGCAATTTCTGAAGTAAAGCATCCACCATGGCATTGTAACTAATCTCAGTCCGCAATTTGACAAGCCTCGGCACTAGTAGTTTTATTTAGTCTTTCCTTAGTTTCCACCATTTCATTATAGCAGCTTACAATCTTTTTGTCCAACTCATAATATTCTTCCAATTTCTTCAAAGACTTCAAATCAAGATCAATGAAATGCACCTACGGAATTGCAAGATAAGTAAGCTGTTAATAATTTCCCCAACAAAGAACTTCAGTTTCAACTTGAGAAAATTAACTCTACTGCCCTTTAAGGAATAAAAGTAAAAGCAATTCAGCTCTGAAATGCTATAATTGAAAGATATGCTATAAAAGTAACTATACCTTGTAGTCATAAAATTGGTTGGTTGATTCCAGGTACACATTATTATATGGAGATCCTGTACTCCCATCTTTCCTTGGTCTTAAACTAAACATCAAACTGCAGTCCTTTGCCGTGGCAGCTATCAAAAAATCCTTCACAATCTTTAAGATTTCATCCAAAGGGAGGGAATGCAATGAAGAATATCTGTTTGACGCTTTGTCTTTACCCAGCTCTGTACATACCATGCAAGGCTCTGAAATAATGTCATAATATGCGTGGATAGCTCCATCTATGTCAAGATGATCAAGTTTCTGGATTTCCAGGAGCTGATCCATCACTCCAGATTTATGAACTGTCTCAGCAACAAGCTGTAGAAAGTTCACTGTGCGGGAGCCATCACCTCCTTGAATGACACCCTTTAATGCTGTTTCAAATTTACCCCCAATCACCAAATTAGTACTTTCTGCACCACCACCCAATCCCCCAAATATTAGAGAACCATTCACGAATACCCGCAAATTATTCTGTGGGGTGGCAAAGAGATCCTTGATAGCTTTATGTATTCTGTCCTTCGATCCGGAGAAGAGATCAAGTGGATCATAGTCACTGTATTCTGATACCTGTAACATAGTATCAGAATTAAATATGAAGTTTAATTAGCAGTACAAAGATGGACTCGTTTACTAACACTTGTGCAGCAAAGATCCAAGAACTAGATTATACAACATTCCCATTGAATACATAAGAAACATATGAGCAATTCAATTCCTGTTTCATAGATAATTTGACAAAAAGAAGGATAGACTAAAAAATACCTCTCCATCATGTAGCTTCAGGGCCTGGTGCATCCTAAAACGAGCAATCCTCCGTTTGATGGCATTTTTTTCATCTATATACTCCGAAGATGGGAGAAATCCACATTTTGGCTATTTTGGGGAAATTGAAAAGAAAATGGGAATGAGAAAGCATAATTCAAAGGTTTTCTCATGTCTATGTAAACAGAAATTTGCGTGACAATCATAAACAGGAAACAAGAGCCAACTAACGGAAAAGCACCTTTATCTCTACAGATATACAGGTTCCACCTTCTTGAATACCTGAAACGTAAAAGGCATATTCACTATCACACTGTCTGGAAAATAAAGTAAAATAAACAATACTGCTCAACTTATAATGTTATGGACGTGTCGGAACTTTCTCATACAGTCGTTAACAAAAAGAAAAAAAATGTTCTGGTAGTATGCATCAAAGGACAATTTTAGATAGATAGGAGTGTCTACATATTGTTATATACTTATTCTGTAGAACGCCGGGTAACATCTCCAGGGTTCTCTCCCTGCGTCTGTATGTTGTAATGTACAAATGTCTAAGTTACCTTGTATCATTTCCTAGAAAAGTAAAAGGGAAGGGACAAGAATTCTAAGTGGAAGCAATCAAACCAGGTATGGAAAACAAACATTTTTATCAAACTTCAAACCATTGGACTCTTAGCTGGACCAAACCATCACACATATTACCCAATACACTTGACTAGCTAAGACTGATGAGCGCATAACAGAAAGTTTTGAACGTTTAAATGCTGCACAAATGAAACTTGTAACTGACAAAGGATCGGTAATTACTGCTAGGAAAAAGAGAATGATCAGACATGAGAAGCACATGATCACATTCTGTATCAACCTTGGCAGCATCAACTCGAGAAGCTGGGCGCTGACAATTTACATTCTTCTCCACTGTCTCTAAAAATTCCCAGGAAGCAGGGACATGTATCTGCCAAAATTTAACTACAAGCTAAACCATCATGTATACTTTCCAACCTTCATGCACTATTCAATACTTCAGCACTTAAAAATAAACATACATACCCCAGAATCAACGAACTTGGTACCCAACAAAGGACTCATTACATGCTTCACATACAGCTGGCTGGCAAGCTCTTTGTTAGTGGAAGTGACTATGTCCTCCAAGTCCTTCCACAACAATTGTTCATGCATTGTTAGTGCTGTGGGACTGCTCGAGCGTTTGGACCCATTTCTTTTCGCCTTCTGTATCCTCATTACTTTCCCAATCTACACAGACACCAACACTATAAAGTTTCAAGCTTTCAATACCAAATCGCTTTTAAATAAAAAGTTTCAATCTTTCAACACTATAATACTAAAAATGTTAAAACAATTTTAAATAAACAGTTATATAAAAAAAACATACAAAAGCTGGGGAGGATCCACTGTAAGCAAGAACAAGATTAGCAGCGCCTTCGCCTCTGTAAACCCATTCAGCTGCGTCTTTCTTCTCCAAAACGACCTCCATTCACTGCGTTTTCCGATATTCACCTCCACTTATTACTACAATGCAACCCTAAAATTGAGTCTTTTTAACTTGTGTAAATAAAAATCTCAACTTTGAATCGGAATATGAATATACCAGATCGATGAATCCTATGAACCCAATATTGGGTTTTTTTTAATAGAAAAGAAAGAAGAGGACAAAGACGAACAAAGTGAAGCCAGTGGGAATCTTCTCAATTGCGACAGCTCATAAACACAATTATGGGTTAAGCTGGCATCACACAATAACCTTCACCTTCAAAAGACTTCACTAAAGTCTGAATCTTTACCACAATCCGATTCAGGTTTGTTACTATCTGAAGCGACCTAAACCCAAAACCCGTTGAGGAGTGACAGATTGAGTGGCGATGAAGTATCACTGCAACTTTTGGATGATCGGTATGGCTACTTACTCCAATACCAACTTGGGTTACTGACACCCCTTGGCCCAATCAGAAACTACATTAATTTTGGTCCTCTCATTTTTTCCCAAAGACAATATATATATATTGCAAATGTGACCGAAATATGAGTAAAAAAAAAGAACTTCACCCCGTTAACCTTCATGATGAATATGAAATATATATATATATATATATATAATTAAAAGTCATAACTCTGAGGAGGAAGGATAGGTTTTCAATACTTTGATGAACAAATAGTGAAATAGTAGTGAGCTATTCATGCTTTTATCTAAGAAGCACCAGTCTGTTGTGGAGCTTATACTTTATTTTTGTATAGAGTCCTCAAAATCATTTGAAACAAACTTCACAGACACACTAATATTAAGCATTCAATTCATGTTGTCTAAATTATTGAACGTGTAAGTACTGTATCCAAATTCTTGTGCTTTCATTATCAGTAGTATCGAATCCAAATCACGGGTAGTGAGCTGAAATTCGTATATGCTTCAACCACTTTGTTTTTCCCTTGCACGATTGATGGTCATTAAAAACAATCTTTCTTCTCAGTGTACTTATCTATTTTTTACTAAAATGGAGATTATTATGAGTTAAGAATTTAGAAACAGTATGGTTATTGCCATATTTCTTAATTTTTGTTTTTCTCTCTTGGCTAAAATGAGAACATGTAGTTTCGTTAAGAAATTGCATATGCTTTTGGTTGTGTGGAAGCATATACATCAAATACATGCATGGTTTTCCAAATGCTATTTTCTTCTAATAGTTATGACAACAAGCATATAGTTGCGTCCAGAAATTGTAGGCGCATATCGTTGTTACTTTCATGCAAATTGATAAATGCATCGACAGTAAATCAGAGGACGTTTTAAGACTAGCTAGCTACCTCATTCAGGTAACCAAGTTGTATGTTGATCGCTCGGTGTTGAGGATTATATAGAAATATAGAATCTCTTAACTTCTGGCGATCCCTTAATGTGAGTATATAGCTAGCTAGAGTTACAGACGATGTCTAAAAATGCCAAATAATGGAGTTTTTTGTTAGTACCTATAGCTACTAGCATATATATATATTTGCAAATTACTTCAGCTATTACGTTTAGATTAACAATATATATATATATATAGTTCTTATGTAGAGCGAACTTTCGTTCTGAAATTAACGTGTGAAGTTTCTTTGTTTACATATTTTTCGGTCATATTTCCACATCTTCACCGTTCAGATGTTAAAACCTAATTTATAGATCATCTCTGCAAAATTTCGTCCAAATTGATAATCGTTTGACCTTTCGTTATGGCGATTTACACGAACAGTTCAGGTTGAACACATTCAGTTTGTTCATTGATTTAATACAGTTTCGATACCTTAACAGTAACTAAATTAGATGAAATTTTTCATGAATTATGTATACATTAGCTTCAAACATCTGAACGGTGGAAATGTGAAAATATGACCGAAAAATGTGTCAAAAAATGAACTTCGCACGTTAATTTTAAAGCGAAGATTCACTTTAGATAGGAGTGTCACATGTACCTTTCAAATGAGTCTATTCGATTTCGATAATATCTCAATCAAATTTCTCTTATTCTCAGACGCGGAGAGTACTTTGGGAACAAATTTGCATGCAAAAGAATCACAGCACGTTTAAAATAAGCAACTAAACGAACAGATGCATGTATGTGATGATTGTGATCAATATCATGCAGCATATGCTAAACGCAACTGTACGTACTATCCTATGGTTCCATTGTCACTTATAACAAATCACACTGTTACTTAGCTTTAAGGTACTAATTACGTACTAATTAAGCCTATCCAACCCATTCCCAAGCAGTATAGTCCCTTTCCAACAGTAAAGTCGTCGTCCATATGTACAGATTTTTCCATGCATAAGTTCTTATTTACAATATTCAGACTGATGTGCATGTCACTCTATATTGTACTTATGTACACGTGTTGATTGCGTTTGGTCTTTATGCACATGAGAAACGTAAAACACTTCTAGGCACAACGTAGTCGGTACCAAGTAACGATCACCACACAGCGCGCGATGGTCCTATACTGAAGATCTACGACATACACGGTCTATGCTTCTATAAATAGAGCACCACCGGTACTCCGATCACTACCATCTTCAGCAACGACCTCTCTTCTTCTCTTCTCTTCTCTGTTAAATTTCGTGGGAATCGAAAATTCGAAATGGAGGTAGTGCAATTACTTCACATGAACAAAGGCGACGGCGAGGCTAGTTATGCCCAAAACTCCAGAGTTCAGGTAACTATATACACAGCTATATATGTAATTATTAATATTGCTTTCCTTTCTATATCATTATATTACAGCTACATGCATGTGATAAATGTCAATAATGTGCATGCCTTATTTGATAAATCGTTTATTTTTGCAGAACAAGATAATAACAATTGCAAAGCCGATCATTGAGGAAGCCTTGCACGAACTGTTGGGGTCAAACAATGTTATGGCAATGGAGATTATGGGCATAGCGGACTTGGGTTGCTCATCTGGACCTAACACCCTGCGTCTCATATCGGAGATCGTGGATTACATACATGCCCAACTCAGCAGTGGCCTGCTGCATCCCTCAGCGTCATCCATGGAGTTTAGAGTGTTTCTCAACGACCTCTTCAGCAACGACTTCAACACCGTCTTTATGTCACTTCCTGCATTCTACAACAAGCTGAGAGAAGACGATCGCTACAAGAGAATGTTCGGCGCTAACCAGAACCTTTTCATTTCCGCTGTGCCGGGCTCTTTCTACAGCAGATTGTTTGCCAGAAAGAGCCTGCATTTCGTGCACTCGTCCTCCAGTCTTCACTGGTTCTCTCAGGTTCCCCCGAGCCTAGATAGCAAGGCCGTGCCGGCCTTGAACAAAGGGAAGATCTACATTTCCGAGAGCAGTCCGCAATGTGTATTGGATGCGTACTCACTTCAGTTCCAAGAGGACTTTGCTATGTTTCTTAAGTCTCGGGCGGAAGAAATTGTTGGAGGAGGAAGAATGGTCTTGTCATTCATGGGCAGGCCAACACTTGACCCTACAACCGAACAGAGTTGCTACCAATGGGAGCTCCTGGCCCTTGCATTGATGAGCATGGTTTCAGATGTACGTAGTTCACTCTTTTCCTTTTACATTTTATCATATACCTACAACTAGCTAGTATATCAAAACCTAACTAAGCTTTATATGCATGCGGTTTTCAGGGTCTTGTAGAAGAGGAGAAAGTTGATTCCTTCAACGCCCCCTACTATGCCCCGTGCGCAGAGGAACTGAAGTCTGAGTTGCAAAAGGACGGGTCCTTCATAATGGACCGACTTGAAGCGTTTGAAATTGATTGGGATGGTGGTGCTGATGTTGTTGATGATCATCAAGCTATTACTGTTAATGGATTTGAATCATATGATTATGATCAGATGGTGGCTAGGAGTGGGGAGCGGGTAGCCAAAACCATAAGAGCGGTGGTAGAGTCAATGATCGAAGCTCATTTTGGGATAGAGATCGATTATGGACGATCTGTTTCGGAGGTACGCGCAGCTCGTCACCAATCACTTGTCAAAGAGGAGAACAAAGTATATCAATTTGGTCATTTCACTTATCAGAAGGGATTGAATTCTGTTTGATTTCGTAGGGTTTGATTCCCCCATTTGTGGCTAATATTCTTCATATATGGATACGTGCGGTTTAGAACTTTAGACTAGTGTTTGCTATTCTAAAAAAAAAAACACACACACACACATATATATATATATATATAAAGTGATTTTCAGGTGCGGACGTCCGCACCGTGCGGATGCCGCGTATCCGGCCACCGGCGAGGCGGCGCCGGCGTATCCGGCCGGTGGGCTTTGCTCGCCCCGGCCCGGCGACCCCGTCTGTGCCGGCCCGAGGTCCGTCGCCGGCCGGCAGCGGCCGGAAATCCAGAAAATGCAGAAAAATGACGGGGTACTGTTCATTTTTCTGCTTTTTCTGGATTTCCGCCGGGCTGCCGGCCGGTACAGACGGGGTCGCCGACGTGGGGCGAGCAAAACCCACCAGCCGGAAACGCCGCATCCGCACCGTGAACAGTGCGTGCGGACGTCCGTAGCCGAGAAGGACTATATATATATATATATATATATATATAAATGCAGTGTTTGCTATCATATATAATTGTGGGCAACCTCAAATTTCTTAGTGTGACATCCATAGTTCGTACAAAACTACTGATCGATAAACCTCTACTTGTATGTACGTATTTCCACAATTTACCATTTCTTGTTTGTTATTAAAACCTTCCCTTTCATCCAGAATGACAATTGGTTGCACGCTATTGTACGTAGGAGCATGTTAATTTTTGAAACAAAAATATGAAAAAGAAAAGAGAAATTTTAATTGGCCGGAGAATTAATCTCTATCTGCATGTTTGATGGCCATCCAAGCGATCGAGTTATATTGCCGACGATAAGTTTATGAGCTGGGTTGAGGCATGGCCGGCCTCATGGGCATACGTACGTGAGGAGAAGAAAGTAAAATAAAAATAGGTTATATCACTTCTATGCATGCCAAACGTGGAATTAATAAACTATCGATCAGCTTCGATTAATTGTGCCAGCAAACCCAATATGTTCATGATAAATAAATGCATGTTGTCTCTTTTCTTCTTATTTTCAGAAAGAAGTTGAAGATCTGAGTACTCAAAAAACAATATATTAGATGAAATCAGCTTAACTGATTTCGCCTATTTGAGTAATTAAGCTACTAGAAGTAGAACTGCTGCAATTAATTAACAGATGTGGAATTAATCAACCATCATCTGTGATTATTTATGCGGAAACCTAATGCATGTTCTTTTTTTCTTTTTCTTTTTTCAAAAAGATTTTGAAGATCTGAGTACTTATAAAAACAATTAGCAAAGATATTTAATTGTGATATATAGAGTCCCAAGTTCACAATCATCAAAGATAAGCAAATACTTCATATGAACAAAGGGAGGTCGGCTACAGTATCTTGATGTATACCATATCCTTAATTTATAAATAATTAAACAATATTTACCATTTTACTATACTAAATTTACAACATTGACAATAAATTTATAACATATGTTTTATATATTTACATATAATTGAACAAATTTACCACATTGACAACCATTTGTTCATACACTTGTAAATATGTTGTAAGTGAAGTAATTATAGCTAATAGAACTACAATTATCTAAACAATGACTCTATTTACCACAATGACAACAAAATTTGTCGTCTAATGTGTAAATAAGGGTATCGTATACACAAGGGTACTTAAGAAAATTCCGAACAAAGGGGAGGACGAAACCAGTTACGCCAAAAATTCCAAATTTCGATCAGGTAATTAATTAATTGGCACTGCTTGATCTAATTCTTCTTGCAGTGCAAAATACTATCTATCACAAAACCAATCATTGAGGAGACAGTACTGAAAATCTTGGGTTCAGATCTTATGCCAAAAAGTTTTGGCATATATAGCAGATCTGGGTTGCTCATCTGGACCAAACTCCCTGCTACTTATTTCAGAGGTCATGAGAGTCATACATGCCGAATATAGTACGTCGCCTGAGCCAGCCGAGCCTCCAACTCCAGTCATCAACACCGGCCGGAGTTCAGAGTGTTTCTCAATGACCTCTTCAGCAACGACTTCAACACCATTTTCTTATCACTGCCGGAGTTCTACGACAAGTTCAAGCAGAACTTCGAGGATACTAGTAGTACTAGCTAGTGAAGGACCTAATCTCTTTATTTCTGCAGTGTCCGGTTCTTTTTATGGCAGACTATTTCCCACCATGCAAGAGCTTGCACTTTGTTCACTCTTCCTCTAGTCTTCACTGGCTCTCCCAGGTAACCCTAGCTAATTCTCGATCTCAAACTAGCTAGTTTGGATCTATTATTCTTGTGTATACGCTTTCTGCTTAATTGTTATACTTCTCTCGCCAACTTTCGATCATTGCCGGCCAATAACTTAAACACTAATGTGTGCGATGGTGCAGGTTCCCCCTGGACTAGACACAGCCTTGAACAAGGGGAAGATCTACATATCTAAGAGCAGCCCAGAATGTGTGATGGAGGCGTAGTCACAGCAATTTCAGAAGGACTTTTCTGTGTTTCTAAATTCTCGCGCTGAAGAAATCGTACCCGGAGGAAGAATGGTTTTGTCTTTCATGGGAATTGGCGATACTCAGACCCTACAATTGAAGAGAGTTGCTATCTCCAGTGGGAGCTCTTAGCCCAAGCTTTGAGGTCCTCGGTTTCAGACCCTACAATTGAAGAGTTTCAGAGGTAACGTGGTAACTTGGTATTGTCATCAATCTCCTCCTCTCGATTAATCTTTGTGCTATAACGTGAAACTACGCTGTTTTTTTGTGTCCGTCTTTTCTGTTTCGATCCTGCGATTTGTTTTCTGTCGTATATATGTTCATAACGGTGATGTGAAATGAGTTTTTCTTGAATTCAGATCCTCTCTTAACTTTTCTTTTCACCTTACTTTCATGACTTTCCATCTAATGGCTCACAATCTCAAAGCACAAAAATAAGAGTGTAGAAGAAAACAACAAGAGATTGTGAGCCATTAGATGGAAAGTAAGAAAGGTAAGGTGAAAGAAAAGGTTATGAGATGTTCCTTATCCGTTTTTCTTTCTCTCTTTCAATTCTCTTCTTTTTTTGTCTGATAGGCATGAGAGAAGATTCTTCTAATTAAGGTTGTCTGCAGATCTGCATATTGTATATGGCTGGCATCATTGGGACTCTCGGCTCTCTTTGATGAAGTGATGTTCAGGAAAAGAAAAGAAAAATTCAAAATGTTATGATCGCTAGGGCTTCTTTGTGACATTATAAAATAAAAAGTTATCTATTATCAGTTACTTTTATTTTTGAGTACGATGAATGTTACTAAATTACTACATTACCTTCTTTGTGACATTTCTTATTTTAGTTTTATGTTTTTGAATATTAATGGTTGCAATGCAAGCAGGGTTCCATTGAAGAAGAAAAGGTTGAATCATTCCATGCTCCCTATCATGCTCCAAGTCCGGGGGAATTGAATCTTGAATCTGGAGTTACAGAAAGAAGGGTCGTTCGTAATGGACCGCCTTGAAGCCTTCGAAATTGATTGGGATGGTGGTGCTGATCTTGATCAGAACACTGATAATATAACCAATGAGACAGTAGCAAGCAGTGGAGAGCGAGTAGCTAAGACTATCAGAGCCGTGGTATGCTCGTGTCTCAATTTGGAGAAGGTCTAATGGTGGATACTTTGTTTCAGAGGTACTCACTACGCAGAGCTCGTTAGCGATCGCTTGTCAAAATCTAGAACCAAGTACGTTCATCAACTTGGTCATTTCACTCATTAAGAAATAAGAGCTATTGTAGTACTTAATATATGCATCTATCATATCATTCTTAGATTTCATGAACATCTATCAATTTATCTGTACGTGTGTATTGTTTTTAATCACTTGTTTCAAGTGTAAATAAAGGAAGAAACATATTTGAAATGCCTTAATTTTTCAATGACCTGCTATCATGTTCAAATATTCGACTTATTGTTCTTTTTTCCTCTTAAATACCTTGTTTTTTCTTCAATTACGTACATTTGAGCTTTTGGTGGCAGCCCCATGATGATGTTAGAACAATAGGCTATAGGAACAATATTAATGGGAAATTTCAGTGGATGAAGCATTAGAGCTCAATCATGTCACTCATTGACGAAAAAAGTTTCTCAAAAATTCATGATGATAAAGCTACCACACACAAGTTTGACGATCCTAAATACTTAACCAAGGAAAATGTCTGGTGTTAGCTCAACACCTTGGGACCTCATTACACAAATCACAGCAACTCATGTCGGCCAAAATCCCACCCTCTCTACCGCACACGTCTGTCTCTCTCTTTAATTGCTATATAAGAATACGAATTGAGCTAGTCCATCCAGGGTTGAAGTGTATGTTAGATCGATCGCAGAACAAAGTTCCTAATTGATCGATCATTTAGAGATAGCGCCGCGTACATGCAGCAAAAGAATGGCTTCAATTTTGCCTCCAGAAAGTCTTTGCGTTTCATGTTGGGCAGGGCTAGTTGTGTTAACTGCCTTAACATTCATGGTTTATCAGATTATGAAGCACCTGCAGTACTGCTCTCAACAAGAACCAAAGGCTGATATTCCTCCAGGCAGTCGAGGATTACCGTTGATCGGAGAGACCTTACACTTCATGGCTGCTGCTAATAGTGGCAAAGGATTCTATGAGTTTGTTAGGCTGCGCCGTCTCCGGTATCATATACTCCATCTCTTTCATCTTTGCGGTTATATATATAATACATACATGCATGACTCATTAACAATCTAACAACATAACATGTATTGACGAAATTATAGATACGGCAAATGCTTCAGGACCAACATATTTGGGGGGAGGCATGTCTTTGTGTCGAGCACCGAGTCAGCCAAGGCAATTCTAAACAATGACTTGGGGAAATTCGGGAAGAGATACATAAAGTCTATAGCGGAGCTAGTAGGAAACAAAAGCTTGCTTTGTGCTTCACAGCAACACCACAAACTACTTCGTGGCCAACTGGGCAGTTTCTTCTCTACCAATTCTCTATCGGTGCTCATCAAACAGTTTGATCAACTCGTTGTCGAAGCTCTGAAAGGCTGGGAACATCAAAGCACTGTGGTTATACAAGATGAAGCACTCAAGGTACACAAAAAAATAACTTAATTAAATAAAGAGAATAGATTAACAATTACATGGGCTTTCCAAAAGCCCACAACCATAAATAAGGCTATATGTTTGAAGAAAAGTTCGTTACTTTTTTTAAATCAGAAGTAAATAAAATTTTATTCAACAAGCAGTATAAAGATAACACACCCATAGGACCGACAAAAAGAGTTATCTCTCATTACTCAACATATTTCTAGGCTAAAGAATCACCAATACACCCACCTTTTCAAACAGTTTAAAGAAAAGTTTGTTACTTGTTTACTAGCTAAATGTTGTTACAAATTAGACTATTAGAGTTTTAAAAAATCCATAATTTCCAAGCAGATAACTTGCAAAGCAATGTGTAAGATGTTGTTAAGCGTGGAAAGTGGACAAGAATTAGAGGTGTTGCAGAAGGAGGTAGCTCATGTTTGTGAAGCTATGCTCGCATTTCCTTTGAGGTTGCCTTTTACTAAATTTTACAAGGGCCTTCAGGTAATATGAAGCCCAAATGGCTTTTTTGTTTCAACACTATTGGCCTAGAAGCCCAAGTTGTCCATTCAGCGAGCTTAACCAAATCGGAATCTTCAGGGGAGGAAGAAAATCATGAGCATAATTGATAAAGCAATTAAAGAAAGGAGAAGAAGCGGGTTAAAAGCTAATGAGGATGATTTTCTACAACAGATTTTAAGAGATGAAGCAGATGACCATGGGCTAACAGATGAAGAGGTCAGAGACAATATATTAACCATGGTAATTGCAGGTCAAGATACTACCGCCAGTGCAATGACCTGGATGGTAAAATTCTTGGGTGAAAATCCAGAGGTGCTTCACACTCTTATGGTAATATCAAGTCAATGCATGCTCGACTAGTTTATTTGTTCTTGGATTTTTCTGGTTTCGAAGTCAGTTTTGTACTGCTTGTTTGATTATTACAGAAAGAACAGCTTGACTTGGGGAGAAAAGCTTCGTCAAAGTCATCTCTAACGCTGGAAAATATTAACGAGATGCCGTATGCTTCTAAGGTAGTAGATGATCATATCACCGAAGAAAACCTTCTTTCTGGACACATTTAATTAATTAGTTTGAATAAATGATTCGTGTTTGTGAATTAGGTAGTGAAGGAATCCCTAAGGCTGGCCTCGATCGTACCTTGGTTCCCAAGACTTGCTCTTGAGGACTGCGAGATAGAAGGTTCATTGAATTTCATTATGCATGCATATCCCTTATTCATTTGATTATTCATACTCTATAATTTCATATAATGAAATGAAATCATTTTAATTAGCATAATTCACATAGTATGTGCTTTTTGTTGGTGAAGGATTTAGGATCAAGAAAGGTTGGAATGTAAATGTCGATGCGAAATCGATACACCTTGATCCGACGGTGTACATCGATCCCGACAAGTTCAATCCCTGGAGGTTTGATGTAAGAAACCATTCATTCACCTCATTCTTGTATGAAATGTTAGGACTGGAGTAATTGTTAGTAAGAAATATAAACATGAATGCAGGATGAGTATTCAAAAGGAGGATATGGCAGGTTCTTAGCTTTTGGTATGGGAGGCAGGACATGTTTAGGGATGAACATGGCTAAGGCTATGATGCTTGTTTTTCTTTACCGTCTCGTCACTACTTACAGGTCACTATCTCTCAACTTCTTCAGTTTTTCGTTGTCATTGAATTTGAGACCTATTCACTATTATTCAATTAATAATCAACATGGAATATTAGAATGTCAAAAAGATTCTGGAGGAAACTATAAGAAATTTATACTAGTCCGGGTTTGATGGCGTTGGTGAGTGTGTGCGTTTATAAAATGCTTCCAAGACCAATTTCTTATAAATGGCGTTGCAAACTTCATATATGCTTGAGGTTGAGAAACATTTTGAACTTTTTAACCTAACCTATAAGCTCTTATATATTAGTTTCATAAACTTCTTTGTCTTGCTATCACTTAATATGAAGATTGATCGCTGAATAAAAATTCTTTATACTGCTTACTGAATAAAAATTCTTGACTTCCGATTCAAAAAAATATGAAGATCGATCGCTGTGAAAAAACTATCGACTTCTTTTTGGTAAACTAATTTTACTAACGAAGCTCTTCGTGAGTGAATTCATATCAGGTGGAAGGTGATCGACCAAGATTCGAGCATTGAAAAATGGGGGCTCTTCTCAAAGTTAAGAAGTGGATGTCCGGTGATTGTGACTCGTATCAACGAAGATATATACTAATGTAATGTAATTTCGATATTGTGTTCCAACTTTTATATATATATATATATATATATATACTAGGGCAAGATTGAGCATCATTTCAATGTATATATGGTTCGTATAAGGTTGATTCATGGACCAAAAACTCGTCCTCTTCTCCCATTTGGTTTTGGCCGTTTGGGACGGAAGGCAAACTTCACAAGAGGACTCCAAATTTGACCCTGGCCGGCATGGAATCTCTTATCCGTCTGTCATCCATTCCCAATTAGTTTTTGATATAAACTTTGGGATCATTCAAGTAAAGGACAACACTAGGTAGCTAACCCTAACCAGTCCAATTTTGGTTTAGGGTGGTAGAAACACTCACCAAGCCAGTCCCATTATCATTGTCTCTAACTCTTTATACAAAGAATTTCTCCTCGTTGAATAAGCCATTGTCCCTAAACAGTACCAACAGACCCAAAATGGATGACTCTTTGGTGGAATACACTTCTGTTTCAATATTCTTCAATTCTATTTTATCTAAACTTTACTTAACATATATATATATATATATATATATATATATATATATATATATATATAGTAGAAGCTCTCCTATCAATTTATTCATCTACTTCACCATCTCATATATGCATGCTGCACTTGTATTTTCGTTGTTTAGCTCTAATTAATATAAGGAATTGCAAGTGAGAGTGTTAGCTAGGCAAACCAAGTTATTTAAATACAGACAGTGACAATGAAAATCATTATACTAAAGCGTAGCCTAAAAAACCAATTACGCACACGATCCCTAATCTCGACAAATGAAAAGACTAAGAATTTGGGTTTATAAATGTAAGAATCAAGTGCATAATGTCATAGATTGGGGCCAGAAACCTTGTTTTGAGTATGATAATTTGTTGCAACATGGATTATATTTCTTCTCTTTTTGGGACGCATTCTAATGTTTCTGATGTTGACTTATCCAATGTACGTATATATATGAATCCATCTATCTCCCCTCTTCATTTGTTTAAAGATTAATAAAGCTCTCATAATTGTCAGGTGTCACGAAACTCTAATGTTCTTAAGAAATCCTATATCTCTGTTAATGAGGATTACACATTTGATCCATACATAATGAAACACCAATAATAATTTGATGAACAACGTGGTACTTATTCGGAAGATCAATATATATATATATATATATATATATATAAGAGACATTTCTCTATAAGGGGGCGAACAAAAAAAAGATATGAGGATCGAGTAGCGCGTTAGAACTAACTATTTATGGTTTAATTTCTTTCAAAAATTTCATCGATTTATCGAAAATGCATTACTATTCTTCCGAGTAGGCTAGCTTAACACCTTTTAATCATCCTGTAATGGATTTGTATATAGGTTCATTTAGTTCTTGAGGGAGAGAAGAAGGCGACGAGTTAAATTATTATCGTATTAATGGGGAAGGGGGAGTGGGGCGACTATGCATACATGCATTTCGTATAAAATTATGGTTATTGCTGTACTGATAAGGACTGAGTTGTGGATTCCAGGGACAAAAATATCATTGTTCAATTGTTTTGTGCTGCTGGAATTAGTATATATACAAAGGAGAACAACTATTATAAAACTGGAATTGCTCCAGATCAATAATGTTGGGGTTCTTAACGTTTTTTGCTGCTGTATTCGATCCAAATTGTTATCTAGTTGAAAAGGCTGGTATGGATGATCCGATCGATCTAACACATACACACGTGTCTCGTTTAGGGTTCTTCGTTTTGTGGATTGGGGGGGGGGGGGTGGTGTTCTGGTTTAGGGGTCACTGTACGGATGGAGTTGATTGGCCAAGCAAAGCAAAAATAATTGCGAAGGAAGCAGCTTGAAAAGCTAGCAGCACAGCACCAAACACCAGTGTAGGTTGTTCATCATAAACAAGTTTTGTAAAAGTCTTAAAGGGAAAGAAGGCCTAAAAATAAAGCCTATCTTTTCTATTATGGCTTTTGGAATTTGGTTCTTGTTCCATGAGTGTCCATATATCAAGTGGATAAGAAGCAAACTGCTTCATTGCCAAGAACCCTAGCTTGCTCTCCTAATAATTTTGAAGTCCTAACAAATACGACTTGTACTCCTACACCACACCAAAGGGAATTATTTTCTGCAACCACCACTAGATAACAGGTCTCCTTTCTCTGTTCTTCAATGGGTCTCCTAGTGAATTTAAATGAATTGAAATATCAGGTAGCTCAATACCTGCACTTTATTAGTGGTAACTAGCTTTGCCATACCTGCACTACATCTTGCCAGAAGTGCTTTAGAGATCACAGAAGCTAAGTGTGTAAGAAATTGACAAACTAGCCAAAGCTTAGTGCAAAACGTAATCATGAGAGACCCAAAATGGAAGACATGCCGGGCAATTGCCATTAGTAGTTTAATTCGATAGAATGCCTAAAGTACAAAACAAAGTGACTTTTTGTAAGAAGAAGATTACATCAATCCCATTGAGAATGGTAAATCATTCCCTACATTATTAGCGACTATAGTTTAGTGCTATCATGTGCTTGCAAAAAAGCCACAGAATTCGGCTTCAAAAGTGAAAATCAATCATATACGTGATCATCAGCGCAATGGTAATTTCGATCACTGTTACTTTGCAATTGTAATAGTAAACCGAGAACAAAATAACGATGAAGTGACTTAGAAGCCTACAAACATTGTCTCATTGAGCAAATGGAACAATAATGTAGAAATTACAAAGAATGTGAATAACTATTGATTTCGCTCGCGCACATAATTTTATAGTTAGTGCAACGACATAGTCAAGTGTTAAGTTTTTTATAGGTATTAGAAGTTATACATTCGATTCAAAAGTATATATGTTCTCCTCCTGTTCTTCTGAAAGAACAATCTAAGTTTTTTTTTTTTTCCCGGCCAGTTTGTTTTGAGTCTGTATTTTTGTTCTTTTGCTTTTGAAGTCTTCTAACAGTGCATTTTCCCCCAAAACTAAGGCACTTTGAAGCTCCAGCCATCTTGACAATTGACCTTTGTTTTGTTTCTAAAGACCATTATAAGTTTCTGATTACAGACAACCAACGATTCAAGATATTATTCTTGTCAGTTTGGCTAGTCAAAATTGACCAATTTTGGTAGTTTGTTCCCAGAATCTCACAGCATCATTTCAAAGTAGTTTGAATTTGATCATCCTTTTCAGTCTTCTTTAACTCCCTTCTTGCTCCATAGGACACACCAGTCTACTATTTCACTACTGAACCATGGAAGCTCCATTATTAGTAAGTGAATAAGGAATCACCAAAGAAGCACAAAATCCAGAACCTAGATCGATCGATATACGTACCAGTTCAAAATGCTCAAACTTCATAGGATTTTCATTACTTTTAATCTCTTGAGACTGCGACAATAGTAAAAAAACTAAAAATACATGATGATGATGTACACGTCGACGTCTCTGCTAAGCCTTGTAAAACAGGCCACTACTAGTTTGTTCTTAGATTAAAACTTACCAGTGAAATATTACCAGCAAATTACCTCCTTCCCTACTTATTTAAATTTGTACTAGAATGAACCAAACAAAGAGAATCACCTCTCTGTTTGTTCATTGATCTACCCTACACTTTTGCCTCTGAAACAACTGTTGGAATTAATGAAAAGTTCAATCCGGCGGTTGAACTCCTCATCGGACAATTCCTCCACCGAGCTCCCCACTTCTGGCTCAGTTTTCCGGTGCCTCTCTGTTACAGATCGCTGCAAACCCTTCTTAGGCACCCTGCTCTGAGTTCTTTCCTTCTCGAAACTCTCCGATTGTGTCCTCCGGTAACTCTTCACCTTTTCGCCTTCCACACCACAACCACTAGTATTTGTAGTAACTGTGGAAACCGGAGCGACCACAATTTTACTTTCAGTAACCGCTTTGTCTTCACAAACCAGAACCAGAGATTCCACACTCACATTCTCATAACGTTCAGTTCCTATGAGGTTTGACACTTCCTCCGGCAACTTGGTCGTCTCTCTTTCCACCGGAGACTCATATCCGGCAACCATACTCCGGCGAGGAACACAGCTTCGGATTTCTTTACCCTTCACTAAATCTTCCTCCGCTTTCGGACTGGCTAACTCAGACCCAAGGTCACTCCGGCGAGAAGACTCAACGTTGGCGACGTACTCCTCGTAAATATCTGGCTCTGTGACTCCTCCGGAGTTGTCGCTGCCGGAGACGCTTCCACCGGACAAGACGCACGTGGCGACAAGCAAGGCATTGAAAAGCAAAAAAACGCAGAGGTTGCTGCTGAAAACGGCGATGAGGAGTTGGCGGGGAGCGTCGAGGCAGAGAGCGTAAGAGAGAGGCGCGAGTGGCAGACACGCCTTCAACAACCACCGGAGGTTCTGGCTCCACCGGTAACGTCTCATGGCATTGGCTTTCTCGGCCTTGACACTGTCGAAGACGAGTCTCTGTGAATCCATGGTTGTCAAAATTGGCAGAGAGAGATAGAGAAAGTGGGAAAAAAAATTATGTGAATGCCTTTGAGGGTTTGGTGGTTCTTCGTCTCTATTGGATCGTGATGTTTTGGCCCCTTTATATAGACCTCAGAGAAATCATGTCGATTTTATTTGAAAAATAAAACGGGAAAAGTTGGTAATAATAGTATGCGTACAATAAGCAGGAGAATCAATCATGATCATTACTGTAACACCTTCTCAGAAATTTGCTATGAAATATTAGGAAAGTATAGAAGTCGACGACTGTGACTTAACCAGAAGACCGACCGACCGTGCCCCATCGAGAACGGTAGGGCATCTCTAATATTACGTGGCTTTATCTGATTGGATTAATGAAGATCGAGTAACACGGCCCTAGAATTATTTTTCAGCTTTAACTTTCTTGGCAATTAAGTTGAAGATTGTTTTTCTTGCCAATTTCTCAGTAGAGACAGGAAGATCATTAGCAAGAAAGGTTCACTCTCATGGAATACTTTCTTCATCAAATCTCAGAAAATCGGATGTTTAACAGATTATCGGTACGTAGTTTACTTTTTCAGTGAGTTAATAATCATATCTTATGATAAATTCAGTAATACTACCATCCATACCCGCGTACTCGCGTGTAATCTTCTCATTCTCCTATTCCACAATCTCACGTCTTCCTACAATCCCAACTGTTTTTTTTTTCCTACAATCCCCTCTTGTTTGTTTAACGATATTATCCTATATAAGGGCAGATTCGGTAGTTCACAGTTTGGTAAAATATTCTTACGCCTGACTTTCTAATAGTAGAGATAGGATACGATTTTTCCAGTGATTCTATCCAAAACTTATAGTTTTCTTGTTTGCATAGGAAAATTAGAGATATTTATTGAGTGTGTGTGTTGGTTGAAAAGAAAAGGGAGACAAAGTTAGGAGCTGGGACATGAGTTTGATTGAGAAAGATGATGAAACCCATGAAAAACAAGCTTTTATTTTAGTTTTATCGAGAAGGAACCCATGAAACACTATAACAAGTTGAATAGTTGATGTGCCAATGAAAAGCAAGAGAGAAGAGAACAAACCCTCCACGGGCAGAGACACAAAGAAAATAAAAAAGGGTACTTAGCTTTTTGGATACCTAGAGGTTCTAGTTCTTTCGTTCGTTCATCTTCTTCCAATAGTACTAGATCTTTCTAATATAAATGGTACTTAGATCCAAATTGCAAAGGTTTAACCATTCTTGTGTATTTACACGCCTTGCAACGAAAGCTCTCTTGTGACATATGTAATTAGTCACCTATACCAATAATGTACTTTTGATAGGAAATCTTCCATTGACGTCGATTTCTGATACTAAAGATCAAAATCAATACCCTAAAATCAAATCCTGATCTTGACAAATTATATTACATCAACATCCGCCCCGGCCCATAGTCCTTCCAAAGCAATTCTCATTAGCCGAAACTTTAAAAAGCTTAATTATTGCAAACTTTCCGCTCCAAACAGAGGTAGAAGGTTTGTTTAACACAAGAAGTAATTAAGATTAGGTAATGGTCGTCTTTACTTGTTAAAATATATACTGGTAAAACTTTACGGTTGGTTTCGTATGCCCTCTAAGATAAAAGATAAGGTTTCGATGAATCTATTAGGGTTTATTTGTAGGTCCACCAACACAATCATGCAAACAAAAAAAATATATCATCCTTAGCCAACATTGGATGGATCATATAAATTTCTCTGAAATCACGATGCTTTACCACTCCCTATTATAATGTAATTTCATTTAGTTATCATTTTGTTTCTCTAATCCAACACCTCATGTTCTTAGTTAACAATGATACATTTTTCTAACATAGATTGATCGATTAGGATAACAGGTCACTCAAAATTGCATAACAAAAATGATTAAAGAAGATGATGAAGATGATAGAAGAACCATCTCGATCCTTAAATACCTTGTTTCTTGGACTTTACCATAAAATCCAAATACACTATCTCCTTTGAGATTCAAGAAAACTCACCAGAAGATAAGAATATTGAGTTTTGATGAAAATAATCACGTATAATTATCATTATGAGTTGGTTATGTATTTTGGTAAGTTTTTTATCAAGTGTTTATTTAAAAAAATTAGTTGAAAAAACCACGATTTTAAAAAACAAGTCATATGTTGCTTATTTAAAACTAAAATTTTCCATATATGAGTTTTTTCACCTCAATAAGAGCATCTTTAGCAGACTCTTTATTTTGACTCTTTAACTATTTTAGAGAGTCTGTTTAGTTTTTTTTTTATCAAAATTAAGAACTCTACCAGATTCATAAGTGGCTAACCATTTTAACTCTTATCTATCTCGCTCATAAATATAGGGAGCGAGATGAGGCTCTCTATAATTTAATACATTTTTTTTATATGATTCTATGTAATATATAACTGTATTTAAGGTAATTTTTTTAAAAAATTTAATTAGTAATATAAGTTCAAAATAGTTAAAATAGAGAGAACTGATACGGCTATATTTCTAAACTAGCTAGCCAAAATGACATTTTAACTATTTTGGTTAAAATTTGACAAAAAAATGGTCAGCATTATTAAAATTGCTCTAACAACTAAGCCGAAGAAACACAAACAAGATGATTATGTACTCTTAAAGTGGCAAAGCATTTCGTTTGAAAATGAAGGGAGTTTGGCTGTTTAGGTCCTTGGTCTCTCTAGCTCAAGGGACCCGAGGTGATCGACGGGGAAAGATTGGGCCATTGGCACTCCAAAGCCAGCCACGTCTATGAGATTGATGAACTCGACCACAAGCAACTGCATTATTATAATATTTTGAGTTTGAAGTATTGTATGGGTTTAACTGTTACTATCTCCTTCGTGTCGAATTTTTAACGGAAGCAACATGATGAAATTAGACCTTTTCCTTTGGAATACATAATGGCTTTGTTACGAAATTTGTAAAACTAATCAGTTCATTTCATCAGTTCATTTCATCATTAGGGTTAGAGATAAGCTTGATCATACTAGTGCTTTCTAATGAGCTGAGACTTGAAGAAACTTCTTGCTCTTCAACTTGAACTCGCTGCGGCTCAATCCGCTCTAAATTCCGACAAAATCGATCCGTGATAGTACCGGCAAACGGTAGGCAGCGATGGTCGTCTTCTTTTAGCTGAACCCTAACCTAGATTGCATTGATTTGCTAACACATACTGCAACCTACGTAGTTCATGTTTTTTGGACTTTGGTCCATATTGTAGTCTGGGCCTCGATCACATAGGGGGGTTATTGTTTCACTATCACCACGCTGCACGTTTGAACATGATATTTTGACTCTTGAGCTCAATACATATATCTGTATAACGCCTCGTTTGGTTTTCGGAAAGAAAAATAGTTTCTTCTCCTGTTCTTTCACGAAAAGGAAACTTGAAGGGTAAGTGAGTTTTTCTTTCCGTGTTTGGTAACACAAGGAAAGTTAACAGAAAAATTATAAAAAGAGATGTAATTAATGTAATAAAATAATAGTTGTGAGTAATAAATGTAACGAATTGAGGAGGGAAGTTGGTTCATTAGTTTTATGGAATGAACGACTTCCTCCCTCATTTTTTTTAATGTAAGAAAATTGTTCATTTTCTTTATGCCTGCCAAATAAGAGAAAATAATGAACTTTATTTTTCAATCACTCAATTCCCCGAAACAAACTAGGCATAAGTGTATAGGCCTTTAATGAGAACAAGCACGAAGCATTTCAAACATTACGACTTACTAAAGTGGAGGTACTGAACTCTACAAAGTTAAATTCAAAAATATGCAGCTGAATTCGTCATGTTCATGCTTATCGAAATCGATCAGCTTGCATGAATCTGTGTGATTGACCTGAACCAAGTCGATCCACCTGTCTATGGCGAGAAGATTTGGGTTTGGATAATCACTAGTTTCCAGCCTATAAATAACGCCAACGATCCTATTCGGACCCGGCCTTCACTCGTTGAGAGCAAGACAGAAGCGCATGCTTCTGCTACTTCAAATGCTAATTGTCTATCAACCAAAGCAGCAGCCAGCAGTTTCTCTAAATCAAGCTTTGTTACTCTGTTAGTACTGTGTAAACAGAACCTACAGTTAGCTTTATCCCCCGCTAAATAAGCTAGCCTCATAAGACGGGGTGTGCAATAACAACATCAACGCTACTTCGGTGCTCGTTGCTATAATAAGCGGAAAATAGATTGCAGAACTACTACTGTTTCAGATAAGCAGCTTAGTAACACTAACGCAGCACTACGACTTCTGTGTTAGAAATAAGCAGCATAACACCGCTGCAAAACTACTACTGCTGTTCAACTCCTAGCTTTTGTAATATAACCCGCAGTAGAAATGAGTTTTCTTGGGCAAAATGCCTCAAGATTCACACTCTACAGTCTCTAACATGAGCAACCGAATCAAAGAAATTGGCTAATCTGGTAATGATGTCAATATGTATGCAACATAGAAGTTCTTCTTCAAGTGTTCATACTAACTGAACCATAAGCAGATCATTAACACAGCAAGATAATAACCCTGCAATCTGTAGACAAAAGGGTTTCTCTATAATGTCTTTCGCCTCAGCTACTTAACCAATAACCTTAAGCCCCTACTAATGTTCACATTCATCATATCTGTGCTTACAGTAAAAAAACAAACTGCAGTTGGCTTTCCTAATTTCCATGGATTCACAAAGAATAAACATGCTCGAAAACTTATACTGGATTGAAAAAGAATGTCAATGCGAAATGACGGAGTATGCAAGCACAGTATCAGAATCAGCATTGAAATTCAATTCTATTCCATTTCACAGGACACACACCTTGAACCTTAATTTTTTAACATAACCTAAAATCTCAAATAGTTGAAGCAAAGCAAAACCAAACAGAATGCACATAGTTTGTTCCTGTTCTTCTACTTCTTCTTGCCTCCTTTAGAAGCCCCCTTCTTCCTAGAAGGCAGAATAATCTCTCCTTTGAGCACCGGAATCTCCATAATCTCGGTCAACCCGCCGTACTTCTTCCTGAACTTCTCGACCTGGTCATCGTCGACCAGCAGACCAGACCGGTTGCCGAGGTAGAACGGGTGGTTCCCCGACCAGACATCCACCACGTACTCCTTCTGGGTCCCACCTGTGGTCATCACCAGCTCTCCTTTGCAGTACACTTTGGCGTCCTCGTAGAACTCCGGGTGTATCTCCTTCTTCCTGCACGTCACCACCGGCCGGTAACTGCCCGACCCGACAGTGGGGACCTGAAAAAGACAGTTAAGGGGTGGTGAATTGGATTGAGGGGGAACTGAAATGAGGGGTGTTTAGGGGATTTTACCTGCTTGGGAGGGAGGACTGGTGGGCACGAGTGTCCTTGGAGGAAGGTGTTGGTTAGACTGAAAGCCATTTCGGTACACTCAGTTTCGGAACGACGGAGAAGATGATGGGATGATGGTGATGAAGAAGAAGAAGAAGAAGAAGATGAGGTTTATGTGGCTCTGTACTGTGGGCCTTATGGGCTTTGTGGATTTTCATTTAATGGCAACTTTAAGTCGTCTAATTGGGCCCATATGGAAGTGTACTGTGGACTCATAAATTGGGCCCAAATATACATGGCAATGTCCGGGGATAATCGGCTCATGGTCGAATACATTATTCAATACTACACTACTATTATGAGTCAGATTAAAATTTAACCTCGAAATTGGACCTATAAAATTTCTATGCCGCCATCTTCATATTGAACATGAGTCGTATCCTCGTGTCCTATTTCAGGGAAGATTTTACCTTTAAAGAAAGAAAAATAAATGTGTAATTTTCGCCCGAGATTAGGTGCCAGACTACTGTTATCAAAGTTATGGGCTTCCTTTTATCGGGCTACTTGGGCTGAAGCATCTCGTGGGCTAAGAGCTAAGGTAAAAAAAAATTGGGTTGGATGCTAAAAGCCCAATAAGAAAAAGCCGAAACGGGGCAAAGTCCCATGTGATATTTGTCGCGAAATTGTTTCCATTATTGGAGAGAAATACTCAATATGGAAACCTGTACCTTCTTGTGCTTGGAACCCCTTGAGGTGGTGCCACGTGGTACAAAGCTCCACCAATGGCCTCATTGATAAAAATAGTGACATTATGACTCGTACACATAAATTTTCTAGGTTGATCTAGTGAAATCGACCGACAGTATACCATGTGGTGTATTGAAACCAAAAATAATTTATATGCTGGTATGACTCACAGGCTAACAGGCAAACGGGTTGGTATTAGATATTTCTTTTCTTCTCTGGAATATTCCATATTTCACAACGAAATGGCTGCCATTGCCAACATGAACAAGAAGAATGGGACTGAAATTGTGTTGGCCCTTTGCGTTTGTGTGTAACATTGCTTAGAGTTTTGATCAAATCATGTGTCCACCATGTGATTGATAAGGCAAGGAAAAGACTGCTAGCTAGAAAGCTTATTGATAGAGCAATGATACTCATTTTGTGATAGGTCTAAGCAGTTTTTTTAGTTTATAATGTTTTCGTACGTGTATTTTGTATGTACGTTCTGGAGACATTGATCCTCTATTTAGTTGTAATTTTTTATTTCTCTTAATAAATTGGATTTGGTGATTACAATCCTAGTTCTTAAAAAAAAAAATACTCATTTTCTGATAGGTGTCTATGTTATATAAGCAGTTCTAAGTCCAACCTCATCATGTGCAATGTGCAGAGTACCAGAATTTATCAAAAATGGTCATAAAAATTTAATCTCGAGGGACCAAACAGTATCACTTCGATCGATTATGTGTAAAAAATTATCATTTTCTTTTCACACCTCGATAGTAAGAGAAAAAATTATTTCAAAATACACCGACAAAACAAAAAATCTAAAACTTTTCTCTGGTCCTTTCATAGTTTAGTTTAACTGGTGCTTTGTTGGTCATTAGTTTAATGCAGATTTGGTGACCAGCATTGGCTTTGGAGAAGGATGAAGAGGTAGCTAAGCTATCAGACAAATGCAGCAGAGACTCTTTTTCTCCTGCAAAGTGCAGAAAGAGGTACACTGATTACTGAAAACGATCTCAGCATGAGATATGAAATTATGAACATGTCATGGTCATGGCAAATATAAGCCGTTCATTTCTGTACGGTTCATATGCAACGGGGGTCTCTTTCCAGTTTCAGACTCAGACGGTCCACATCGTCACTGATGTTAATTTCTTGCAACAGTCGGAGCATTATCATATGATTTTCTTTTGTTTTATGGCGGGAGATTGATAATATAAGCCTCACAGCAGTCCTCCACTGTAAGGTTTTTTATAAGGAGGATGATGACCAGCCATGCCATTCTAGAAGACGTTGCTGCAACTGTTTGAATGTTCATTCCGCACTAGCAAAATATCTATGAGTTAGATTCAGATCAAAATCTCGTCCATAAATTTAATTTTTTGAATAAATGTATGAAATTTCGTCCCATTTTTAGTAACCAATTATTTTCTTCTTTCTTTCTTTGGGACAAAAATAATAAAGGCTATACCTTGATCTATGAGAGAAGTTGGTTTGCACAATAACTAATGTTAAAGAAGGACTCTTTCAAAACAGAGAAGTAGCCAAAGCTAGACCGTTGAGTCACTTTGCGCATATCAGAGTGGCATTATTGAGAATCTGCTAGGTTTTTTCTTCTTCTTGTTGTTAATGGAATTGGAATTGAGTTGACAACAGATGCACACTTTTATTATTAAAAGGTTGGTCATAGTCATCTTTGAGATTTTCCTCGTGACCTCTCACTCTTTCCTTCACCAATCCCCACCTTCATCATCTCAGCCTCATTGCTCCGGCATTCACTCTCTTCCACTTGCCACTTTTGGCAGAAGCCACTCTGATCATTTTAAGCTCTTCCCAACTCTTGGTGATCACACCAAAGTTTTCATCTCTATTTGGCTTCTGGGGTGTGTTTTTGCTTCTCGTTTCTTCTAATAATAGATATTTTTCTGATCCGGGAATTGCTGAGTTTTGCCTCCGATCTGGGGCTTTCTTTGTTTTATTTCACTCTTTGTGAAAAGTGCTTCCTTCTCTTTTACATAAAGCTGAGTTAGTGGAAACCATTTTCCCAAGATTCTTATATTTTGCATTTAGAGCAATAGAAGTTTCTGTAAACTAGTTTACATATTCACAATGGATTCTTGCTGTGCTACTCTGAAGGGTAATGCCCTTCCGGTTAAAGTCAGAGGAGGAGGTCTTAAGAACCAAAGCAATGGCTTTTGGGGTGAGAGTATCAGGGGAAGTCTAAAAAGCAGAGATGTGAATACCCAATTGTTCAAAAGCTTGAAATCTGAAAGAAAGATTAAGCCTGGTGTGGTACACTCCGTTCTTACCTCTCCTGTTGGCCAAGAAAATGCAGTAAGTTCCACAGTGCTCAGCTAACTACTTAACATTTGAGAATTAAAGTCCTCGGAAATTTTATCATTTGGGTAAGAAGTGATAATCACTGTGTGCATTTTTTGTTTGGTTTGGTTTCAGACTTTTCAGGCACCATTATTTGAGACTCCAAAAGCAGACCCAAAGAATGTTGCTTCTATCATTTTGGGTGGAGGTGCTGGAACTCGACTATTTCCACTCACCAGCAGAAGAGCCAAGCCAGCGGTAAGATATCACTCACAACCTTTTTGTTGTTCAGTCTAAGGTTTCCATATTGCAGAAGGGTTTCGTGTTAGATCATAAATGTTGTGGACTTGATTGGCTACGAACTGTAGTTCAAAATTTTAAACAGAAATGAAACTTCTCTAATATAATGTGGCACTAATACTTGAAAGTAACTTCCATAAAATGGGAGATTGATGATCTTATCTGATTTTCAGGTTCCAATTGGAGGGTGTTACAGGCTTATCGATATCCCTATGAGTAATTGCATCAACAGTGGCATCCAAAAGATATTTATACTAACACAATTTAACTCTTTCTCTCTCAATCGTCACCTTGCTCGTACTTACAATTTTGGAGATGGTATGAATTTTGGAGATGGGTTTGTGGAGGTAAGGTGGCAATCATATGTGTCTGCTTGTTGCAATGTATATTGAAAATGTTTGATGAATCCAATGGCTAATAGATGGAAGCAACAGGTTTTGGCTGCCACACAAACACCAGGAGAAGCTGGTAAAAAATGGTTTCAAGGAACAGCTGATGCTGTAAGACAATTTGTATGGGTGTTTGAGGTATGATGTCATCAATGTACATTATATATCTGTTGATTCAGATGCTAAGAAACTAATGGGGTATTTGGATGACTTTTGTAGGACGCTAAGAACAAAAATGTCGAGCATATAGTGATATTATCTGGGGATCACCTCTATCGGATGAACTATCTAGATTTTGTGCAGGTGTTTATTTGCTACTTACTGGTGCAATAGTTCTTATTTTTAACCTTCTATCAGATCTTTCTTATTGATGATTGTTATAATTGCAGAAACATATCGACACAAATGCTGACATTACAGTTTCATGCATACCCATGGATGAGACGTAAGTTGCTCATATTTTGATGCCATAGTGTTTCACGTTCATATTTTGATGCTCCTATTGTTTCGCATTTCATGATTAAATGAGAACAGTGTCTTTATTTGCCTATACATATACTACAAGCAGTCATGAATAGAACTGTTTTATCCTTTAGTTCAGCAACTGTGGGTTTTCCTTAACCTTTTTCCCCGGTTCCTTAGTTGGTTTCATGCTGGAAACTGACAAATATTCTGTAATTTTCTTGTAGCCGCGCATCAGATTATGGTCTAATGAAAATTGACCAGTTCGGTCGTATTGTCCAATTTGCTGAGAAACCTAAAGGCATCGATCTAGAAGCAATGGTAATAACTGCTTGCTTTGCCCGCATTGTGTCTTGCTCCAAAACTCGGAGTTTGATTAAGGACTTCTATATCTATTATGCGTCAGCCATTTCCCTAATTGTTGTTGCTTTTTTGTTTTTGCATACAAATCATTTTCATGCTGCAGCAAGTTGATACCACTGTACTAGGGCTTTCTGAGCTTGATGCAATAAAAAATCCTTATATCGCATCAATGGGAGTTTATGTGTTTAAAACTGATGTCCTGCTAAAACTGTTAAGATTTAGCTACCCATCTTCCAATGATTTTGGGTCTGAGATTATTCCAGCAGCTGTGAGGGATCACAATGTCCAGGTGAGATAGTGCTTCTCACAAAATTGTTCCTCTTGTTTTATCTTTTAATATATTTTGTATAAATAATATTATTTCCAGGCTTTTTATTTGTTTAGGCACTAATACACTGTACGCTCTTACATGATCAGGCATTTTTATTCAATGACTACTGGGAGGATATTGGAACTGTAAAATCCTTTTTTGATGCCAATTTGGCCCTCACAGAACAGGTTGGTAATGAACACTAAGATGTAGAACTCTCTAAGTTTTGGATGTCAGATAATCTAGATCAAATTTCTTTTGGTTAACTAGTATTTCAAAAAGTTAACGTCTGCAAATTAGTATTCAAAAAAAAAAAGGAAAAAATGGTTGACATACTGATCCATTGTTCTTTCTTGCAGCCTCCAAAGTTTGAATTCAATGATCCAAAGACACCTTTCTACACCTCTCCTAGATTCTTGCCACCTACTAAAGTTGAAAAATGCAGGGTATGTTGGAAAGCTAAATTTACTTAGTGACTTTAATCCATAACTTTGCAGCTCAATGCCAGTTGATTTTGCAGATTATGAATGCAATAATATCGCATGGTTGCTTCTTACGAGAATGTAGTGTTCAACACTCCATAGTTGGTGTGCGGTCACGATTGGAGTATGGTGCAGAACTGAAGGTGAGGTTCCTTTGCATACTCCTCCTGTTGGTAAATAATGGTTTGATCGTGTACTAAGAAATGTTTCTCCTTGCCTTGGAATGGGCACTGATCTATTTTGTTATGAAAAACCACCTTTCAGGATACTATGATGATGGGTGCAGACTACTACCAAACTGAAGAGGAAATTGCATCTCTGCTAGCTAATGGAAAGGTTCCAGTTGGTGTGGGAGAAAATACCAAAATCTGGTAAATTTGCAAACACTACACAAAACTAAGACAAAGAACAAGAAGCAAATTCATCATTTCAATAATTTCCCCTATTTATTAGTTCTTGTCATTTCTTCTGTATGCTGATGCTGCTTAACAAATATTTTGTAGGAACTGCATAATCGACAAGAATGCAAAAATAGGAAGAAATGTCGTCATCACAAATACTGATGTAAGTATTTATGGCTCTTGAAACTGAAGAAAACTGTTACATCTGATCATTGTATATTTGATTTGCAACTCAAACACTGATGAACAAAATGCTTTAATTTCTCAGGGAGTTGAAGAAGCAGAGAGGCCAGAGGACGGGTTTTACATTAGGTCTGGAATCACAGTCGTACTGAAGAACGCTACCATTAAAGATGGAACTATAATATAAACTACAAAACTTTAGTACTGGATACTTATTCACATTGAGCCGCACTTTCAGTACTTGGACGAACTTGGTTTGTGGCTTTGACATGCAGCTGGAGTACTTAATTTATGTAAAATCACCAATTCCAATCATGTATGTAAAACTGATAGTTGCATAGTAAAATAAAAGTGCTATCTTTTATGTATAATAAAGTTCTTTTAACTGTCACTTATGAAATCCTAGAACAATTATCATATTGCTCCTTTGGATGAAAAAAAACTCATCTCAAAGTGAGGCATTCACTTGCATTACAGATTACACGCATTCATTTCAGTTTCCTGTATCATTCACCTTATTCCCAGACCACCATTGAGCCCTTCTGATATCCCTTGCTCTGTTCCACTTCTCAATGTTTCTCAGCCTGGCATACATCTTCCGGATCTTGATAAGCTTCTGAGACTCCTCGTCGATTATACCAACTGTTGATGAGCTCTCACTCAACACTACTCCATACCCGTCTTGAAAAGAGGCCATTCCTTCAGCCAGAAGTTGCCAGAACAAACCACCAACAGCTGCTCCTCCACCCCTAGCCGACGAGTAGATAGATGAGTAGACAGTGTTGAAAATTTGGTCTCGCTGGCTGGTGGTATAGCCTGACTCTTTCAAAGATCTTCCAAACTCAGCAAAGAGAACTGGCTTATGAAGAATGTTCTGTGCATCTTGGATGTGATCATTGACCCAACTGCTCAAAAAAGAGACTTGCTCTTCATAGCTTGACCCGGTTAACCTGCACATCATCAATAACCCAATTCAGAAACTTGTCATCTTTATAAAACTGTAAAATTCTAAACAACTGTATTTTGTGAATAATCACCACTGGTCAGGGTAAGAGTGAACAGTGGCAAAGTCGATCCCAGGAATCTGATTGTTTGCAATAAAATCTGTTCCAACTTGAAAGTATTTTGGGTTAGTTTGCTGCTTTGCTTCTCCATAAAAGCCTTCAAGACCAGCTTCTAACAAGTGATTTCCATCGATAGATTTCAAGTAAGATGCCATCTCTGTGATCCAAGCCTGTCAGTGTCACAAAAACAAAAAATTTAGAACATGCTATATTCTATTGTGAACGAACATAAAAAAGTGAAAGGAAAAGAAAAAATAAAAGAAAAGAGATGTTAATTTGTGATGAGACCTGAATGGTTCTTCCTGATGGATCAGAAGTGCATCTTGGTTCATTCATCAGCTCCCAAGCCATTATAGTTGGTTCATCTTTGTAAGCAACTCCGGTGAGACTATTCCTTCTGGTGAGTACAGTCTATCACACAAACTCAACATCAGAAAACATATACTATTCTGGAACAAAACTAAATCTTGTTACCAGTTTTGATTTGCACATGTAACTGAAAGTTAGGTCCGGTATATCAAAAACAGGAAAACCAAAAAAAATCACACAAAGGACCTTCTGAACAAATTTTTCATTAAATTAGTGGGAGATTCACCTTGATATGATTTTTGTAGTAGCCCTTCACAACAGAGTTGGTGAAGAAATCATCCTCAGAATTTATAGACTGGTGTCCTTGGCTCCTTGCCCATTCCAAATACTGTTTCCTGCCTCCAAAGTTCTCATAGCTATTCACCAAACTCAGCACCAACTTTATCCCATACTTGCTTGCCTCAGATACCACAAAATCCAACCCCTTCGAATATCAAGACAATCTTTTTTTTCAGTAAACTTAATAATCATGTACTTTGATTTATTCTACAAATTCTACAAGATTTGTAACGAATATAACCTGGAAAGTTTGCTCATTGTAGGAACCCGGAGAGGACTGTAGAGCTCTGTAACCAGCATCGTTGAAAGCCCAAGTTCTTGCAATTGTGAGGCCATGTTTGGAAGCTTGTTGAAAGGCAGAGGAGACAAGGTTTCTCTGTGATGGATCAGATGCCATGTACATTAACCAGTAAGCATTGAACCCGTTTGCATAGTAGGGGATTCCATTCAGGACAAACTGGACTCCTCTGGTTTTTACAAACCCATCTTCTGCTTCTGCTTGTTGGAAAAGAACTCCCTGACTTTGAAGAAGCAGAAGAGCAAAGAAAACCAGACCCCAGTTCTTCATTGTTTTTTGTGTTGCTCTTCTTCTTCTATTGCTCTTGGTGTGTGTCTAATAAATAGGGATTGGAAGGAAGTGTAACTGTAAAGTGTAACCTGTACTTTGAAACTGTGTAGAGCTGAAGGAGTGTACATGGTGGTTCTGTTTTGATGGGAGTATATTGTTGTTGTTTTCCTATTCTTAATTTCCTTAATTAGGAATGAAAAGCATATTATTCCCAAGATGTTAAACAATCAAACGGGTAATTAGTGTTACTTAAGGCAGTGAGAGCAACATCTAAATCAGTCTTTTCTATGTCATTTGGTACAACTTCATTCTTTCATATGGCTACAAGCCTACAACATGTAAGTCCAATATGGGGGATCTTAGCTATTCAAAACTACGTAGTAATCCTCGTGCATCGGTTTAAATGATCATTCACATGATATGTATCGACACACGTTGTATACTGCATATTTTTTCGTTACTCCCACAAAATTAAGTAAATTACAAAAATTAACAACATGAGATACCACCCTTCACATTATCATACATGTGCTTTGTATGAGTGATGACTGATGAGAAAATTGAAATTTGGTGACCTAATTTGATGGGTAAAATGGACCAATACTAGTAAAGGTGATGCTCCTAGCTATGCCGAAAGTAAAAGCTTATTGAAACAAGGATGAAATCATTCACCGGACATTACGGCGTCGGTTCGGCTTTTATAACCGCAACCACCGTCACGCCACACCCTACGTGTCCACTGGTGTTGACACGTCGAGCTGGACACGTCGAAACCCTTATTGAATGCCCAGGAAGAGTGAGCTATCCCCTGTAGACGAGGACGATGAAGCTTCCTTCTGTCCCAGGTTTTGGTATTAGATTGCCTTTTTGGTGGTTTTATATAATATACTTTTGCTTGGTTTGGTATCTGAATTTGGATTAATGGAGACGAACCCTAGATTCGAAACACATGATTAACAATAGGATATAGAAAAGCTCCAAGTTTCTTTGTTGCTTTCTCTCCTTCTCTTACTGCACTGTGAATCTGTGATAGTATAGCACATTTGACAAAATCTTCCCCTCTTTTTTCAGAAAATTTTTAATTTTTTTTTCTTTTTTTTGGAATATATGAGTTCAACTCACGAAAAACGGACTATTGATATACTTACGATATATATGATAAATTCAAATGAAATTGATCCATATAACGACTCGGAGCCTGTCTTGCTAGCTAGGAAGCAGAGTGCCCCCACTCCTCACTGTTGTGCTGTGAGTTTTGTAAACAATGCATGTGAACCAAATCCAGGAGGCACCATTGTGACCTTATATATAAATACAATAGCTAGATTGAGGGTTCCAGAATCTAGAAAAAGGAGAAGAACATGGACGTACGAGGGAGAGGAAGAAAAAGGTCGGCCTCTTATTTAAGTCTAACATCTCGTTTAGTTTTTAGAAAGGAAAGTAGTTGCTCATTCTTTCTCACGGGAAGGGAACTTGAAGGGGAAGTGAGCTTTCGTTTCCTATGTTTAGTAACATAAGGAAAGTTAGCAGAACAGTTGTAAAAAAAAAAGTGTAATTAATGTAATAAAATAATAGTTGTGAGTAATAAATACAACGAATTGAAGAGGGAAATTGGTTCTTTAGGTTTATGTAAGGAACTAGTTTCCCCCTCATTTTCTGTTAATATAGGAAAGTTGTTCATTTTCTTTGTGCATATCAAACAAGAGAAATGAATGAACTTTCTTTTTCAAATTCTCAATTCCGCAAAACAAATGAGGTCTAAGAGTTTGTAGATAGATATTGTGCATGTAACATCATCCACCTCGACATTAAAAACAATCAAAGGTTATAGCAATAGATAATTGTTTCTATTGATTAAAATTGGGTTTTTCTGAGGACCCATTATTGATTTTGAATTTAGAAGAGCAAGATTATGTTTCCCATAGATCCAAATACGACAACGAATGCAAGAGAGTTTTGAATACTACTCGACTCGAATAATTTAATGAGGTTGTTTTATAGATGTATGTGTGATTATATGGTAAGTGTATATTTTTCATTGCAATGTAAGTACGAGACAATGCCCTAAAGCCCAAAATCCTTTAGCAGACTTCTGGGCCACGTTTGTTTGAAGCTACTCGATACTATGGGCTTAAGAGTGGGATTATGAATCCAGACTGCACACGAATCCAACTCAAAAATAAAAAAGCGCGACTTGATGGGCCATCAAATGATAGGCAGCCAAAGCCCAATTTTAGAAAGTAGTATAAAGTAATGTAGAGTCTTACTACTTGTTTGGTTGCCATGCCATCTCCCAAAGCGGGTTGTTGAGAACTTGAGATGACTTCGGTTTCACTGGTAGGTGGTATTACATGGATTAGGTAATGGAATAATTTTAACTCGTAATAAGAAAGAATGTTGTAAAAATAGACAAAATCAAGACTTAACACGAAATCGAGTAGTAATTTGACTCGAATTTGCAAGTCTACTGTTTAAAGAAAAAATATAAATCAACTTATAAGTTCGTATCGAGTTTATCTTGTAAACAAGTATTGCTATATAATTAAAGTAGGTCAATGTAAGTTCGGAATTCCATTCCAGTTTAGTCGTTGTAGATTTTACGAAGGACACATGCTCTAAAATCGAAAGCTAGCCAGTGATTGTTACATACTTACATGCTCTAAAATCGAAACCTAGCTACAAAGGTTTCTAAGAGCATATGCACCGGGGAGAGGCCATCACCTCAATTCGGCAGGTTTCCTGCTGGATTGATGGGCAAGCGTGATGCAACGGAGAAAGAAGGGGGAAAAAAGCTGGTGGGGCCCGCCGGATGGAGCAGCAACAATCAGAGAGGCAATCACAGATTGCCTGCCTCTCTGATGGAGGGGAAAGTGGTGGGACCGGACAAAATTGGTTTTTTTTCCTTAGGGCGCATATAACCAAAATGAAGCATGGGTGATTGTATTTGGACAACATACTATTATATTAAGCAGCTATGTTCAAGAAATTTTTTTTATTCTTCCCTAAGTTATGTTTTCCCATTAAATTGCAGAACAAGACCAATTTTTTTATTTATTTATAATTTTATTAAGTTTTTTTTTTATTGGGGTGCATATAATTTTATCATCTTTGCTTGGTCTGAATCACCTCTTATTGCAAGAATATCTTATGTTATCTATTCTTTTAGAAATTTAACGTTCCTCCATATCTTTTGAAAATTTAATCCCTATCCATTTCAGTTGATTTGGCCATTTAAGGGTGGTTGATGGAGGAGCATGGGTGCATATGCCCTAAGTAGGATGGGGTACTGTGGCTATCAACCACCACGCACGTGCATCAAACGGTTAGGAAACCACGTGATCGACCCGGAAGCTGAGCCTAAACCAAACCTTTAAGCACGAGGTTGTTAGCTGGGTTATACAAGGGTCGCTTCCACTCATCACTATATATATATATACTTTTGGACGTCTCAGAATATAGTATTAGCCACTCTCTCCCGGAGTCTCCGACCACCATCTCCGTCTCTGATTACTTCTCAAGCAATGGGATCGGAGTCCGAATCCGTTTGTGTGACCGGAGCCTCCGGTTTTGTCGGCTCATGGCTCGTCATGAGACTCTTGGAGCGTGGCTACACTGTCCGAGCCACCGTCCGAGACCCTAGTACGGTCAACGGTTCAGCCTATATAGCTTGATGTTTCTCATCATCAAAAGGTTCATTTGGTTATGTTTTTTGATCGAGTATATTGTTGTAACAGCTAATGTGAAGAAGGTGAAGCATCTGCTGGACTTGCCGAAGGCGGCGACTCACTTGACGCTGTGGAAGGCGGACCTGTCGGACGAGGGAAGCTTCGACGAAGCCATCAAGGGATGCACCGGAGTGTTCCATGTTGCCACACCTATGGATTTTGAGTCCAAGGACCCTGAGGTATATATGCATATATTATTGTAATCAAAACACAAACATCACGGTGATGGAGGCCGGAGCTATATATTTAGTTGCCGGAATCTTGTTTGTAAGAGCATTAAAAAGTTGGGAGCCCGATCAAAAAGTCAAACCTATCTCATTATAGAAGATGATTAGGTCTGGTAACTTTGTTTATATTCAATAATGGACATTCCCTATATATATATATATATATATATATATATATATATATATATATATATATATATATATATAGGGAATGTCCATTATTAAAAAAACAAGACTTGCTAGTCAAAATATTTTTTTTTTACTTTTATACCCTTTAAATATTAAATAATTTTATGAATTTATCTAATTGTTAAAGATAAGAACGTAAAAGTCATGAATAATTTTTTTTCTTATTTTTAAGAAATTATTCACTTCTAAGCTGTTAACTATATATCAACTTCTCCACACCCGTAGTTTCTAGTATATATAAATATATCTTTCTACAAACTTCAAACGGCTATTACCATCTGTTATTGTATAACAGTTCCAAGTTCCAATTATTACCATGCAATATGACAGTTTTTACTGGAGAATTTTAAACTTGTGGAGAGAAAAAATAATAAAGCTAGAAACTTTAGAACAATTGATAGTGTTTCTTTTTGTGGATGGAATAAATCATTTGCAGGTGATTTTTTTTACGATATTGCAGTACTTGTTAAGAGTTATTAGTTGCAATTGTTGATAATTTGTTTGGTTTGGCAGAATGAAGTGATAAAGCCAACAATAAACGGGGTGTTAGACATCATGAAAGCATGTCTTAAAGCAAAGACTGTTAGAAGGCTGGTGTTTACAGCTTCGGCAGGATCTGTCAATGTTGAAGAGGTCCAAAAGCCGGTCTACAACGAAAGCAACTGGAGCGACGTCGAATTCTGCCGCAGAGTAAAGATGACTGGCTGGGTATGCACTAAAATAAGAACATGAATGTTCATCACTGTATTAGATTTCTTATTTTGTTCACAAAACGACTCTAACTCTCTGCATTGGTACTTTGTTCTGTTTCAGATGTACTTTGTATCAAAAACTCTAGCTGAGCAGGCCGCATGGGAGTTTGCTAAAGAAAATAACATTGATTTCATTACCATCATACCAACTCTTGTAATCGGCCCATTTCTAATGCCTGCTATGCCACCGAGCCTCATTACCGGACTTTCACCGCTCTTCGGTATCGCTACTACATCACATTGTTGTTCATCATTTGTAGATTAGAGATGAGTTTACTTACATTATGTTAACATTACTCGTGACAGGAAATGAAAGTCATTATTCGATCATAAAGCGAGGCCAGTTTGTGCATCTAGACGACCTCTGCCAGTCTCATATATACTTGTACGAGCATCCGAAAGCAGAGGGTCGCTACATTTGTTCATCGCACGATGCTACGATTCATGAAATCGCAAAATTGCTAAAAGAAAAGTATCCCGAATACAATGTTCCTACAACGTAAGTGATTCTGCCTCATCGGCATCATGAAAACCCTAGCTATGTTGTTGTTAATGAACAATGGATTGACTAAGTGGTGCGTGTGCAGATTCAAGGGCATTGAAGAAAACTTGACAAAGGTCCATTTTTCTTCAAAGAAATTGTTGGAAACAGGGTTTGAGTTCAAGTACAGCTTGGAGGACATGTTTGTAGGCGCAGTTGAGGCCTGTAAAGCAAAGGGTTTACTTCCACCTCCTACTAAAACAGTTGAAAAGCAGGAGGATGGTGATAACAGTGTTGTCCATGTCAAAGTCACTGGCTAACTAAAAATTACCAGTGTTGGTTGGTTACATTTTGTATCTCGGCCTAATATATCTCTCCTTTGTCGAGAACTACAAATAAATTGCTGTTTGATTTTATAGGTGTGCGTAATGAGATATGTATTTTTTTTCCCTCTCTTTGTACTTTGAGATTGCATGCGTATAGATTTCCATATTCAAATTTCCAAGTTTGCAGATTAATTACCAGTAAAAGCTACTTTCATCAAAATCACCTTCTTTACGGAATCCAGTAAATCAGTAATCACAGTGGAAAGAGAGTGAGAGAGTGGCCAATTCGTCAATATATCAGTAATTACAAGTAGAAGCTACTTCATCAAAATCACTTATGTGTGACTTATTTAATATTTTTTTTAAAGAAAAAAAAAACAGAACATGAAACTGAGCGAAGAGAACAAAAATGAGGCAAGCTAAGTTGATCTCAATGACAAAGGTCTATATCTACAAAAGTGAGGGGTTGAGTCCCAATACACCAAAACTAGAGAAGATTAAACGAAGTTTGCTAGAGTATCTGCTACTTGAATTCTTTCTATGGATATATGAGAACAACGTAACGAAATTGCATGTGAGAGTGTTGATACCTGAAAAATCGCGTATTTTATTTTACATGTTCACACGCAAACTCTACGATTATTCCAAATACTCAATTTAACTCGTCAAACAATATACACAATTTATGCGGGCCCAAGCCGCATGCGTCTTGGGGCTGCATAGTGGGTATGGTGTGGAAGGTTAAGGAAAAACGCACAACGCCCGTTGTCAATTTAGCGTCATTGACGATTTTGGTCTTGGGTCCGAAATCCACGCCCAATGACGTTTAATTGACGGCGAAAATAGTGAAGGTAAAGAGTTTTGGGTTCTTTCACTTTGAACCCAAACAAAAGCCCAAATGCCACCTTTTTAGAGAAAAGCCCAACCCTTTTTTTTTCTGCCTCTTCTTTTCTGCACCTCTTTCCTTTTCGATGAAATCAACAGAATGTCCAGTTTCTTACCCCGCAGCAACCTCCATTTACCGTCTCATCTCCATTTAATAAACACCCTCTTCACCCTAGGAATCATGAGCTCACCACCCCAAATCTCTCTCTAGCCCCTTCTCTCAGATTCCATGCCATGGGAATCAGTAGAAAGCCCTGCAGCAGCCCCCGCAGTAACCTTTGTCTGTCTAGGGAACCCGCCTCAACTCTCTTTTCCAGTTTTCCTGCAGAAATTAAGAACAAGGTTGAAGAGGAAAGAGTTTGCCCAGCAGTTTGGAGGTATTTCAATTCCCCCAAAACCCTAGCTTGAGCCTATAAAAAGGAGTCCCTGAGATCATAAAAGGGCAATCCAGCAGTTACCCAGCAACATAGGAAACCATTCTCTTCAAGCCTTTAAGCACTCACGCTATCCAAGCAAAAACCCCCAATTCCCTTCTTTCAAACCCTAGAAACCCCAAATATGTCATCCCTGAAGTAGCCCAATTCTCCTTCACTGCGGTGTTTCTCTAGCTCCCACGCCAGGCTCACTATGCACAGCTCCATTTGTGTCTGGATCACATTCAAGGTTAGTCTAATCACCCAAGCTATATGCTAATCTTGGCCTAGTCAATCTCAAATTCAAAGAACCCCCTCAACATTTGGTGACTTCACTGGGGACTAGGTTGTGATTCAGAGGATTTGTTCATCATGCAAGATACTAGAAGAGAAATTACTTTCCCTTCTGTCGATGATTCTTCAACTATGAACCCTGCGCCTTAAATTTGTTCTCTGTCAGTCATACTTTTGTGTAACAAAATTTCACTGGCAAAAACACTCTTGATTCTGAAGTTTAAATGTTCAAAAGCATATAGCTCTGTGCAATGCTTCTTTCTTCAAGTTACATCATTATCTTTCATTGATGAATCTCGTATCTGATGTTGATATTTGCAAGTTTGTTTTTCATGTTTTAAACTTCCTTGCATGAGTTTTCACAGCAGTAGCTACTATTGTCATTGATCATATACGAAGTTTTCTGTATTGGAATATTTCCTCATTGGAAGTCTTTGCCAAATCCTCTTTTACAAAGTAAAAAAATAATAAGGTTAGCATACCAGGAATCTAGATAAAATATTTGTTGTCATAGCATGCACTTGTTATGTTTTGTGCTCAGTAAATCTCATAAAAGAAGTAGTTATATTACTGCTGTGATACACCCTGTAGTTTTAACAACTTAAGCCATGCCAATATGTTCTGAGTGGCAGATTATCTGATGCAAGAATAAGCTTTGAGGCTGAAATCTTTAACTCCCAGTTACCACAATATTTCCCACTATAGTTGCTGATCATTCTTTATCATAAGTCTAATAGCATGCCATGCTTATTTGATGAAACTCACAAAACAACTATGCTGATGTTGTAATATGCTCAGTATAATTATTCATGCCAATGAACTTGGGGGCTGTGGGGTGAGGTTAGATTCGCAATCAGTCCACGCCAAAATGAAAAATTGATATGTTCATGCTTTACTGCATTCTAGCAGTGTCCATGCTTTACTGCAATCAAGCAATCCTAGCACTTATGTTATATGCAATAAGGGAAATGATTTTCTTAATCTATTATGCTCAAGTGCATACAAGAAAATATTGTTTCTCTTGCATATGCACTTGTGCTCGATGAATCTCAGAATTGTGAAAGACCCCGCAGCTGTAATTCGAATTTGCAGCTCATGCTATATGAACAAACCTGATCGTGCAAATAACGCAAACACTTGGGGGCTGACGAATTCTAGTTTCAAACTTCCTCCCAAACTCTCTCTCGGTTATCACTTTTTAGAAACCTTATATATTGATAGCTTTCACAACCACGTTCAGATTCGTTTTGGGTGTTAACTAGCCAAACCTTCCACCACTGTGGTAACCAAATTCACTGCAACTACAATATCTGGTTTTCTAGCCAAAACAAAGGAAAAGTCTGATGTCAAACCAAAATAGTAGTGAAACCTTTTGAACCAAAAACCACCGCCTCAAAGCCAAAGTATCCATTACAGTAATCTATTATTCTTTGCCACAAGCTTGAAATGCATACTATATTCATTCAATGAAGTTGTATAATATTCAAGCACAATCATGCTATTTCCAGCTTAGTCATGCACTCGTGCTACCCCAAGCCAACACACTCGGGGGCTGAGGGATAGAAGTATATGTGTTATTACATTCAGCCCTAGTTGAGAAGAAACATTGACAACCATAGAGAGATTATTTAGCGTCATTGCCAAAATCATGCCACGATCTCTACGATCATGAAAGACCCTTGTTACAAGTCTAATATATATATATATAACAAATCATGCTAAAGCCATAGCTTCCATCGTAGCAACCAAAATATCCTTTTGTACGTAAATAAGCCTGATATCAAAACCTAAACCGAAACAGAATTTAAACCCTCACTGCAATAACCAAGCATCATATGCAGCTAAGACCTCTACTGCTAGCCCCCTTCAAACCAAGCCGAGTAAAAAATATTTACAACCCTTCTACCAGACATTTCTCAACCATTACCAAAGTCCTTCTAAACAGAGCCAAAGCTTCCGCAGTGAACATTGTTCATCTATAACACAAAAAAAAAAAAAAATCAAATCAAATCAAATCAGAGCAAGAAATTTATGCATCATGCACTACCTTGAAGTCTTCTTCAAATACAACAATCAAGCATCACAAGCCTTATACCAATATGCAAATTTTGTTTTACATAGCAACTGTATATGTGACTCCAATTGGAAATGCCATTTTTCAGTAGACAATACCTATCCTATACTCCTATCATGCAAACCTTTATTGTCCTAGGTAGAGCAAAACCAAATTTTTAGCCAAGTACCCAAGTTCTGATACCATTAGCATATTCATATTCAGCTATCCACCAAATCAAACTAGTTGGTATCTTCAATAAAAAAAAAACATTGTGAGCTGCAGTGAACCTTTTTCTTAGGTTATTGTAATACAACTTTCTCCATTAGCATATATGTCAGCTTAACGATAAAAGCCATTTGATCCACTCATGCTTTTTCCCTAAAACTCACTACCACAACCATGTTGATCTCAAATACCAAAAACCTTTACAGGGAAACCATTACAGTAAGCATATCAAACATGCAAAAATCATTAGAGCAAGCAATTGACAATTATTCTAAGTCAGCATGCATAATTGCATATAACCAAAAGAGAAAACACACACCAAGCTAGAAGAGCATACTATGCAATTATGATCACCTGACCTCCTTCTCCATTTAAGAATATGATGTGCTCATCCAGTATAAAAGCAAAACCGTTCCCTGCAAATGGTTGCGGTTATATTCCCCTGCAGCTTTTCCCGCGGCTATTTCTCTCTCAACAGTATAGTGGTTATATCACCCTGCAATGACATCATGCAATCAAGCTAAATTCATTAGATCAAGAAATTCTTATTCCATCAAGCTACAAGCATCATTACTAAATCAAGCCATCACTACTCAATCAAGTCATTAGAACATGCAAACAAAATTCAACCTGCAGTAGCAATGCCATCACCTCCAGGAACTGCTCCAAGGAAGTAAGATTCTAGCCCTGCAGCTCCTCCAGCTCCTAACAAGAGCGGCCCGTCCTAAAAATCACTAGGGTTGTCGCTCTCTCTGCCATCACTTAAGTCAAAATTCAGTCCATCATAGGTCTTTGTCCCAATACCAATGCATATGCAGGTCTGAATATTGCTACTCACCCAAAGTTCAGCAACCAAATCATATTCTAAAGACTAACTGCTATACACAAACATCTACAACCATACTTTAACATAAAGCATTTACATATCTAATCTATCATTAAAGATTAGTGCCCACACCCCAAAATCTAACCCTATCGATATCCTATTACTCAGACAGCCTGCATGTATATCAGATCAAATGCCAAGATCTTGAACCCAGGCTATCAGTACCCGTCTTAAAGCATCAATGATACCAGATATTCTAGAAGCAAAATTGTTGCCGAGATGAACCCACAAGTCATACAGGCCAATAAGAGATCAATAATACCCAAGCCTAGATTATCTTTACTCTATATGTTAGCAATTACTCAGAATTCCATGCTTAATACATGGCATGCCTAGTCTAATTTTTTGAACCACTATATCACACCAAGTCCATACTAATGCAAGCTTTTGCTCATGCCACTCAAATATCATGCCAAACTCATACATGCTCAAGCCAAGCAGATCCACGACTAAGAGAAACATGTTGATACTTAAACAGCTCATGCCAAGAAAAAAATAATACCAAACATAAACATGCCTAGCTCCTCTTTAAGGTTGTGCATCCAACATATGACCACATGAAGGCTATGCTAAGAATTCAAGCCATGCCAAGGGTTCAAGCCTATTCGTTTCAACATCTATGCGCCCTTATCGGTCGTTCAAAATACTTAAGGCAACCACAACAAACGCAAGCCATCATGCATACCCCGCGCCAAGCTAAGCACACTATCAAGCGGATTCATGACCAAAGAGGCACGCCAAGCCCTATCCGAGCTCATGCCAAGCACTTACTATCCAACAATGCCAAGCTCCTCTTTGGCACGGTCGTGCATCTATCCGAGACTAAATGGGGTCATGCCACACTCAAGCTACAAGTTTACTCAAATTCCATGCACTTCCCCATTGGCTTTGTCAAAAAATTAATGGCAACCTCAGGACAATCTAGAAATGCACATGCTTAATACATGCCTCAGCATAGTTGCCATAAGCGAATTTAAGTCTAGCATTTGTAGTATATGCATACTCTCATTTTACACATGCCAATACATAATCAAGCAACATGCATACGTAAAGCCAAGCAAAAGAAGTATATCCTTTCTTCATGTCGTGCAAAGCAAACCATCAAGCGTATCTACAAGCAATATACAAATTCCTATTCAATCTGTTTGTTACTTTATATGCTCTCCTTTGAATCAAGCGAAACCCATTTTACTCCATTGGTGTATCTTCATGCCATTTCAGTTTTCTTTCCATTTGTCCATTATCCTTCAAATACCGCTATCATGACCAAGCACTGCCATATGCTTGTTCTTAGTTTGTCATTTTTCTCACTTGCCAAATCACTTGCTTATCTACTGATACTCTTATTCCTCATTCAAACTCATCTCCTAACTCTCGTGACTAGCTATCCATCTCCCTCATTTTAACATGCCCATGCTTTACATCCAAATTCATTCCTAGCATAGACACATGTGTCTTACTCTACAAATCATGCGTAAGCCTCTTTGCTAAATTCAAAACCTTTAAATTCATTAAGTCCATGCATTAATTCAAAACTTTTTGCCCTGAACTTGTGCTAATGAGTCTATTCAAGTACATTCAACCTCAATTTCGTAGCCTTTACATTTCCTTGTTAATTCTCATACCAAGCTAAATACAGTAATCATCTCCCTGCACAAGTCCCAAACATTATCCATGCTTGGAAAGGCCAAAAACCAACCACACCATGCTTAAGCAGGAAATATAAACCAAGCAGAACAAATAAAGCCAAAGCAATAATCATTCGTAAATCTTACAAAGTGCAAGCAAAGTTTCCTAGCTATGAACTATTCGAGCAATTGCTATTCCAGATGACGAAATTAAGCCAAGCAACAAGGTCAAGCTTGTAGGAATCAGAAGCTTGTATGACTTTAAACACAGCAAAGTCAGGCCATGCAATAAGTTACAGACAATTTCCCAAACAGCAGCGGCGGAAACAAAAACAAAAAAAACTGATCTAAATGCCGGCATTCATTCAGAACAAAGCAGAATATATTGATCAAGTAAATTGCAGTGTTCCATGAAGCGAAAGACTCATGAGAGTTACTTAAAGAAGCTGAAGATTACCTGAAGTGAAGAAGTTTGCATGCGAAGACTCTTAGAGCCAGTCCCTGCAGCAAAGGAGAAAACATGAATTGTGAGCTGAAGCAAAGGCTGCAGGAAAGAGATTAGCTGCAGGGTATACGATGGAAAACCAACCCTGTTGGTAATCGGCTTCCTTGCAATAAGAGGAAAAGCAGCGAAACGCAAGCCTAAGTCGCACCTCAGAGTCGCAGCGGCTCAAGAACCTTTCGCTCAAGAGACACCAAGCAATTCCCCTGCAGCGAGGAGGGGGAGCGACGCCGGTTATGAACCAAAAGAAGAAGACGAAGACAAAAAAATAAAGATGCAGAAGAAAAAACAATACCTGGAGCCCAAAATAAATTGAAGGCTTGACACGGGTTTTGAAGAGATTCGCAAGACCGGTGCAGGGTGCAGATGCAGGGCTGCTCCTGCGAGATTCTGAAAGAGGAGAGAAGAAGCTGCAGGCTAAGAGTCTTAAATGATAATTTGGGCCGGGCTGATTTTTTTTTCTCTCTATGGACTCTGATTATGTGGCCCACTTCATGCCTCAAGCAGCCCACATAATCATGGGAGCTAATGTTCATACCCGAAAAATCGCGCATTTTATTTTACATGTTCACACGCAAACTCTACGATTATTCCAAATACTCAATTTAACTCACCAAACAATATACACAATTTATGCGGGCCCAAGCCGCATGCGTCTTGGGACTTGCATAGTGGGTATGGTGTGGAAAGTTACGGAAAAACGCACAACGCCCGTTGTCAATTTAGCGTCATTGACGATTTCGGTCTTGGGCCCGAAATCCACGCCCAATGACGTTTAATTGACGGCGAAAATAGTGAAGGTAAAGAGTTTTGGGTTCTTTCACTTTGAACCCAAACAAAAGCCCAAATGCCACATTTTTAGAGAAAAGCCCAACCCTTTTTTTTTCTGCCTCTTTTTTTCTGCACCTCTTTCCTCTTCGATGAAATCAACAGAATGTCCAGTTTCTTACCCCGCAGCAACTCAGAAACCGCAGCTACCTCCATTTACCGTCTCATCTCCATTGAATTCATGCCTTGAAACCAGTTAATAAACACCCTCTTCACCCTAAGAATCATGAGCTCGCCACCCCAAATCTCTCTCTAGCCCCTTCTCCCAGATTCCATGCCATGGGAATCAGTAGAAAGCCCTGCAGCAGCCCCCGCAGTAACCTTTGTCTGTCTAGGGAACCCGCCTCAACTCTCTTTTCCAGTTTTCCTGCAGAAATTAAGAACGAGGTTGAAGAGGAAAGGGTTTGCCCAGCAGTTTGGAGGTATTTCAATTCCCCCAAAACCCTAGCTTGAGCCTATAAAAAGGAGTCCCTGAGATCAGAAAAAGGCAATCCAGCAGTTACCCAGCAACATAGGAAACCATTCTCTTCAAGCCTTCAAGCACTCACGCTATCCAAGTAAAAACCCCCCAATTCCCTTCTTTCAAACCCTAGAAACCCCAAATCTGTCATCCCTGAAGTAGCCCAATTCTCCTTCACTGCGGTGTTTCTCTAGCTCCCACGCCAGGCTCACTATGCACAGCTCCATTTGTGTCTGGATCACATTCAAGGTTAGTCTAATCACCCAAGCTATATGCTAATCTTGGCCTAGTCAATCCCAAATTCAAAGAACCCCCTCAACAGAGAGACATGTAACATGCAAATGTAAAAGCCACATGAAGTCGATCTTCATAGAACAAGCTGAGGGGAATGGATAAAATTAAGAATTAGCAAGGATAGAATCAATCCTCGGGAGATCTAATATTGCCTAATTCCTTATTTAAATAATGGTAGAATCAATCTACAGCCAAATATGCTTCGAAAGCCAATACCATTGCCTTAATAATATATAGTCATCAACTCTGCATCTACGTACTGAACAAGGAATGTCCAGATTACACGCAAAATTAAGCACCAATAAACTCTCTCTCGGAATAAGTATTAATCTTGATGCAATCAAGAATGGGAGGAAGTCAGATTACTATTGTATAACTGGAGGAGGAGCTCTTGTAGGTTTACGAGGGACATCAAAGCTCTCTAAAACACAAAGCTCCAGCACTGATGCAACTAGAGGGGCAAGAAAACTGGAAGCCTGCATATGCCCCTGCATGCATACTTAAGCGACAAACATGTGAAGGTGAACAAGATAACTATCAAAGTACTTGACTTTATTTGGCGTTTTCCAAAGAAATCACAAAGTTGTACAGAAACAACTTGACCAAATTAAAGCTCCTTCAATTGAGGGCGATCATTACCTCTTCAAGCATACCAGATCCCACAAAAGGGGATGAATTCCATCTCCTGACGGAGCTCTACAAGTAAAACGATTAGTTCCGTACGTAGTCTCTTGACTCTCTTTATTTAACGTTCCACCAAATGGATTAGATCCTCGGAGCGCGCCTTACAACTACCATTGGCACCACGCATGTGGAACTAACGGTCACGAGCAGCTACCAATTACCATGAGCATATAGCTACCTGCTACCCCTTACTACAACCCTGTGACACTAACCATGAACAAGACAAGATCGACGATATCTATATATATCCATCCAGGAGAGTTCATCATTCTTCAAGGCATTAGGCATGGGTCCGGCAGCAGAGTTGGGATCCGTTTGTGTGACGGGAGCCTCCGGTTTCGTCGGTTCATGGCTCGTCATGAGACTCCTAGAGCGCGGCTACACCGTCAGAGCCACCGTGCGAGACCCTGGTCCGTCGATACAAATCATACAATAATTAACATACATTGCATGGATATATCATATTATGTTAATTAACCAAATAGTATTTGTAAAACTGTAATTAACATGCAGATAATATGAAGAAGGTGGGGCATCTGCTGGAGTTACCGAGGGCGACGACGCATCTGACGCTGTGGAAGGCGGACCTGGACGTCGAAGGAAGTTTTGATGAAGCCATCAAGGGCTGCACCGGAGTGTTTCATGTCGCCACGCCTATGGATTTCGAGTCGGAGGACCCTGAGGTAACATGCACCGGCGGAGGAACTGAAAGTTAATGATTATGTAGCGTACAAGTATAACGAGACTTTCCTTTGGATTGATCCTATACATAGATGCAGTGAATTAACAGAGAATTATCACTTGGTTGGCAGAATGAAGTGATAAAGCCAACTATAAACGGGATGTTAGACATCATGAAAGCATGTCTCAAAGCAAAGACAGTTCGGAGAGTGGTGTTTACATCTTCGGCCGGAACTGTCACCATTGAAGAGCATCGAAAGGTGGTCTACGATGAAAAGAACTGGACCGATGTTGCGTTTTGCCAGAAAGTAAAAATGACTGGTTGGGTACGTAGGTGGCAAGACTAATATTGGCCGGGTGCCGATCTATATTCCATGTATTTATAGTTTCTTATTTTGTTCACAAACCCTAGTTCTGAATTTTGTTGTTGTTTTTCAGATGTATTTTGTATCCAAAACTCTAGCCGAGCAAGCAGCATGGAAGTTTGCCAAAGAAAACAATATCGATTTCATTACGATTATCCCAACTCTTGTAATCGGTCCTTTCCTCGGGCCATCTATGCCACCAAGCCTCATCAGTGGACTTTCACCACTCACTGGTATTCTTGCTTCTAAAGTCACTGACGATTGGCCTAAATGTCTTCTAATTATTGTATTAACAAGTATTTAGCTCAAGAACTTAATTAGTATATATTGCCCCCTTCGGAATTTTGTTTCAAGATCTGCCATAGCGGTCTGCGGATATGACTACATTTAAACTCTTTGAATTATTTTCCAACTCCAGCCCTAAAAGAGGTAAATATTATGCAAAGTGAGTGTGACTCATGCATGAATGAACTATATATTACAGGAAATGAAGCTCATTATGGGATAATGAAACAATGCCAATTCGTTCACCTGGACGACCTCTGCGAATCTCATATATTTCTGTACGAGCATCTGAAAGCCGAGGGCCGCTACATTTGTTCATCGCATGATGCTACGATTCACGACGTTGCAAAATTGCTAGGAGAAAATTACCCCGAGTATAATGTTCCTACCAAGTAATTAATGAGCTATCCCACGCTAATCACCCTGTCTATGATCGACTCCATAATCGTTAATTAATTAAGCTGCTGAATTAGTTATTAATCTTTGAACATATGTGCATGCACGTACACAGGTTCGAGGGCATTGAGGAGAAGTTGACAAATATCCATTTTTCTTCAAAGAAGCTGAAAGAGACAGGGTTCGAGTTCCAGTACAGCTTGGAGGACATGTTTATAGGGGCTGTTGATGCTTGTAAAGCAAAGGGTCTGCTACCACTTCCTTGAGAAGAAGAAGCTGAAAAGCGCGGGCTGGTTAGAACGGTGGAGGGTTCGTGCATGCCAATGGCTCCAGCTAATAAAATTACCTTCATCTCTCTCTACTATTGTTGAGGGATTCAAATAAATTGCTGTCTGATCGATTAGCTGATAAATTGTTTCTGTTGAGTACTCATTCAGAAACTTTGATTATGTAATTTGTGATTATGAATAAATATTAAAGTGTATGACTCCTAATATTGATCGAGCTAGAAAACAATATGATCTCAAACTTACCATTATTGAAAGCTCTAACAACAAGCACGCAGGTCCAAATTTCCAGATTTCCGAACTGACCAAATTTTCATATCAGATCTCCAATTTTGCAGGATGAAGCTACCTTCATCAACATGCATCACAAATTAAGAAGAAAAAAGCCAGTAATTACAGTGGAGATTATAAGCAAACCTGAGAGAAAGAGGTGAAATATAAGGCCTCGTTTGTTTGGCGGAATTGAGAGCTTGAGAAAGAAAGTTCATTCATTTCTCTTGTTTGGTATGTACAAAAGAAATGAACAATTTTCATACATCAAGAGAAAATGAGGAGGAAAGTAGTTCTTTCCATAAACCTAAAGAACCAACTTTCCTCCTCAATTTCTTGCATTTATTACTCACAACTATAATTTTATTACATTAATTACACATTTTTTTTTATAACTTTTCGGCTAATTTTTCTTATGTTACCAAACACATGAAATGAAATCTCACTTTCCCCTCAAGTTCTCTTCTTATGGGAAAGAATGATGAACTACTTTCTTTTCCGGAAACTAAACGAGGCCTAAAAGTAAGGATGGCGATCAGTAAAATCTGTTCTGACCGAGGGTGGATAGGTAATTCGCGAGCTATGCGAAACAGATATGACAAATATTCAGACCGAGGGTGGATAAGTAATTTCATGAGCGAGGCTCCCCTATAAATTCCTTAACCCTTCATCTCTGTTGCAACTTTAAAAAATATAAAAACTCGGACAGCGCAGACACTAAGCTCTGTTTTTTTCACTCAAAACCAAAATGGCGGCGGCAATTTCTTCTTCCTCTCATCTCTTACTCCGATCAGACAAAGCCTCCGCCTCATCCTTCTCCGGCCAGAGCCTCCGACGATCGCCTCCATTTTCCGGCAAGATCGCCAACATTTCCGTCTCATCTCCGGCCTCCTTCCGAAGAATCTCGTGCCAGGCCTCCTCCACCGCCTCTTCGCCTTCGTCGGTTGCGACCGGAACAGGTCGAGGCTCGCCTCCGATTCTTAATCTGATTTTCTTAGTTGCTTAATTACGATTTTAATCTTTAGTATTAATCTTATGCTCAGTTTTTTTACGATGCTAAATTGCTAAAGTTAAAGTGCTTTGATTGATGAATTGAGTGGAATTACTCAGTGATAATTGAATCGAGTGGTTTTCGAATAATGTAGGTGCTGTTCTTGAATAATTTAGGCTAGTATATGTCATGTTTTGCCTGTGTGGAAAATTAGGGTTTTTCCGATTGAAAAAATTGAGTGTAAGTGATAGTGTGTACTAATGCGATTAGTATGAATATAAATTATTGCAAATAAAGAATCGGATCGATTATTGTCTGACTTTGCAAGTAAATTGTTTACTTGTTTTCCAGCAAAAACAGGACAGAAGGATTTTTTGCACATAGATGATTTTGACAAGGCCACAATTCTAAAGATGTTAAATAGAGCAGCAGAAGTGAAGGCAATACTAAAATCAGGAGAGAAGACATATCTCCCGTTCAAGGGGAAGACAATGGCTATGATCTTTGCAAAGCCATCCATGAGAACTCGTGTTTCATTTGAGACTGGCTTTTTCCGGCTAGGAGGTCATGCTATATACCTTGGACCTAATGATATCCAGATGGGAAAGAGGGAGGAAACTCGGGATGTCGCACGTGTTTTGTCTCGCTATAATGACATTATTATGGCACGCGTATTTGCTCATCAGGTATGATGGTGAGTTCTTATGTTTGCAATTTAGTAGAGGTGATACTACGGCTTAGTATGAAACTGGTGAACTTGGACCCTTGTGCAGCATGTTTTTACAATTGGGTTTTGGTCTTCCTGTTCTGTTGCAGGACATCCTTGATTTGGCCAAATATGCAACTGTACCTGTTGTCAATGGTCTGACAGACTACAACCATCCATGTCAAATTATGGCTGATGTGCTAACTATCATTGAACATGTTGGCCAGTTAGATGGAACTAAGGTCGGTCCACTGTTCTGCTTGCTAAATATGGTTATCTTTAACATGCATATACATGTTCTGAATGTAGTTTTTTGGTGGTGAAATCTAAACAACTCTCAGGTTGTCTATGTTGGAGACGGAAACAACATTGTGCATTCTTGGCTGTTGATGGCTTCTGTTATACCCTTCCACTTTGTTTGTGCTTGCCCTAAAGGTTTCGAGCCAGATAAGGAAACTGTTGAGAAGGCACAACGGGCTGGTATTAGCAAGATTGAGATTACAAATGATCCCAAGGAAGCAGTCAAAGGAGCTGATGTTGTGTACTCGGATGTGTGGGCTAGCATGGGACAAAAGGAAGAGGCTGCCTATCGCCATCAAGTTTTTCAAGGATTTCAGGTACATGTCTTCTCAAAACCATTTCAGTCACATTGTTCATGAAGAGTTATGTTGTGCTTTCACTTTTTTACTTGATAAATAATACTTGATGTTTGTCCAAGGTGTTTTCACATAATAAGGGATAAGGGCCATAAATCCAAAAGAAGGAAATTTACATTTATAAGGATAGTAACTTGAAGTAGTGGTACATTTTTTTCTGTACCTCAGAACTTGTCATGAACACAATTTAACACAGCTTTAGTCTGAATTTGATTCATACTATTGGTTTGGACCTGAAAATAAATACTTTGGATTGATGCATCATTATATTTGTTTTACGTATTAAGTTGGTACATACTGCATATGAGAAGTGTAATCTTTTTGTGATATTTCAGGTAGTTGGTAGTTTATTATATTTGACTATTGCGTGCTTTGTTTTTACAGATCAATGAGAATCTTATGAAAATAGCTGGGCCGAAAGCTTATTTCATGCATTGCTTGCCAGCTGAAAGAGGAGTCGAAGTGACTGATGGAGTGATCGAGGCTCCAAATTCCATCGTCTTTCCACAAGCTGAGAATCGCATGCATGCACAGAATGCCATAATGCTTCATTTGCTTGGCGTGTAATTCCCTATCAGCACAGTTGTATTGACAAGTTTATGAGGCTTTTCAGTGCAACTAGGTTCAGAGTTTAGTGGAGGGCTGTAACTTCAATGTTGTTTGTTTTTATTATATGTGGCTTGAGAACACGCCAACTTTACTTTGAAGCACCTGTTAGTTGTTACATTATGGAAATAGCTTTTGAGCACAAGCTAAAACTAAATGCGCACATCCCCGAAAAAAGAGTCACAGAGATAGCTTGACAGAGCCAGTGTCCTGTTTGATGCAATTGCTTCTTCGAGTTGCAGCATGAATCTAGCTAGAGCTGCAATAATGTAAATAAAAGAATGCCTAGATTACATTTCCTAATAACTATTTATTCCAAGATGCACGATAGCGGCTGGCTCGGGAGGTGAAGTATTTCACCATTCTTGGTATGCTTTATTGAATCTTTCTTCTTATGTACAGTTTACCGCTCGTCCGTGCTGAATCTATTCCAAGCATCCTGGAGATAAACAGATACCAGAAAGAAAACAAGTGAGTTTAATCTTGATCTTCAAAAGGCAGATGGAAACAGAAGTTCCTATAAAATCTCAAAAGCTATGGTGTTTCTGTAACTGTAATAAGGGTCCAGTCTGGTAAATTTTTATGGTTCGTATCTCCTACTTGTACAGCAACACCCCACTACACGCTTCTAGTGTACTGCAAGGACAGATCAGTAACATACCTTTAGAAGATCAAACACCTTCTCACAAGTGTACTTCTGCTGAATGCTTGCACCCCGTTGCTGTAACTTGTCAGGATGAACAAACAGTGCAGCTTTACGATAAGCTTTCTTTACAGCAACAGCGGTAACAATATCCGTCAGATGAACTGGCTGCCAACCACTATCAGGCCCAAGGATCTGCCAATTATAACCATTCAGTCAAAACCAGCAAATTAAAAAAATTAATCAGCTCAAACTCATGTTGGTTATTAAAGAATTGCAAAATTATAACTCCTATAAAGAAAGAGCAGCACATACATATTGTAGTGATGAGAGCAATGCACGCAAATTCCTCTCCTTCCCACTTGACCACCTTTTGACCTCAGCATCAAGAACTTCTGCTAATCTCTGCCAGAAAATTAAACTCACAACAGTGAGAACAAGCATTGTGTTTGTAAAAAATTTACTTGCTAACAAAGATATATTACATTTCTCTCGGCTTGCTCTTGTTGTACAAGAAGATCACGATTATTCTTCTCTGCGAGAGCTTTTGCCTGAAGGAGACAAGAAGAGTACATGAAGAAAACTCATTATTTATCAGCAATCTACATTAAAGTCTAAGCAATATCATGACATTCTTTCCAAACAAAGATCCGGAAGCATACTGCACGTTCTGCTGTCCGTTGGTTCCTCTCCAACCTAGCTTTACACCTTTGAGCTGATTCAACAATAGTTCCAGTAGACTGCTCAGCTGGGGAAGGATCTTCATTAAGAAAAATACAATGCCGTCAGAAGTAGCAGTGAAATTGCATGGTCGTATAACCTACAACAATGAAATCAATGCATACCATTAAATGCATGTAGAGTGGATATCACTTACCAGACTGCTTTGAAGAATTAGAGGATCTTGATGTGCTTGAAGAGAATGAGCCTTTTGACTCTAGATCCTGCAATAATTATTTTAAATCGTTAAATTATGATGCCACAGGGAAGCTTTTTGATGCTTATGAAGAATATTCTAACAGAAGCACTCACCAAGGACCGGCTCAGCCCATTATCTCTAGAGGCACCAGAAAGTTTCTCAGAAACAGATCTTTTAGCCTGCTTTCCATCTGTAGAGGCACCAGTATATTTCTCTGCAACCGACCTTTTCCCCTGCTTACCTGCCTCAGCAGCAACCTTCTCAGATAATGCTTTTTCTAAGGCACGATCCCGAGCCTCTGCAGTTGCTCTTTCAACAGCAGCACGTTCCCATTTTTGTTTGGCTTTCGCTTCCTGTGAAGCCTTCTCAGCTAATGAAGTATCATTAGCCTGCACAGAAGTCTTCCCTAACCTTCCTTGGGCCTCAGCCATTACTTTTTGACGAGTTTCAGCAACTCTTTCTTTGACATCAGCAAATGACCTTTCACGAGCTTCACGAATTACTTGTGCAACCTGTCTTTTCTCTTTTTGTCTTTCCCTTTCCCTTCGTTTTTCTGCTTTCAGTTGTTCTTTCTCCAGCTCCACTACCTTGTGCGAACTAGCACTAATTTCAAACTCATTTGCAGTCTCAGATTCTTGTTGATTCTCCCTTTCTCCTTCCACTTCTTTTTGTGAAGTGAAGTTTGTTTCACTCTCTTTTGCTCTCATGGTTTCTTGACTCTCCCGTTCCACTTCCTGCAAATTATATTCTTTAGACAAGGTTGCTTCTGGATTTGCATTGTTTTCTTGTTCCAATTCTTTCAGTGAACAGTGAATGGTTCCACTCTCTTTCAGCCTCAAGGTTGCTTGTCGGCTGTCCTCATTTACTTCTGTTGTTTGACTTGTCATGACTTTATGATGATTCTCCTTATCTCTCTTTGTACACAGGCTTGTATCCGCGTCATTATCCAGTAGCACACTTCCTGCTTTTCTACCAAATATAGGAGGAGCATGAGCTACTTTTGTATCCTTCTCATTGTCAAACCATCTTCTCCTGTGAGAAGACTTGGTAACCTTCACGTTCTCCTCCGGATTCAAAGCAGCAACTTCAGGTCCCACCATGTCCTTATTAATATCTCCGAATTCTTCAACCTGCTTTTGTAAGTTGCAGGCTACTTCAGGGTCTCTGGCAAGCTTGGCTTCTTGCTTTTGCCCATATATACTTGTGTCATTTGTGTCAGAAGAATGGATATCTATTACATCTTCCATTATCTTCAGTATCTCAGCAAGTCTGACACCAGAAGCCAAGCCCTCTATTTCACATATCACTTTCTCTTCCATGACATCCTCCTCTTCAATTGATTCCGATTGATTCCCATCCTCCTCAAGTTTAATGAAAGTTTCCGAAACTTCATTAGTACCAAACCATCTTTTCCTAGATTTGGAACCATTCTTGTTCCTTTCCTGAATCACACCAACTTCAGCTCCCATCATATCACTATTGATATCTCCCGATTCTTTACATTCTTCAACCTGCCTTTCCACATTGTAGTCTACACTGGGCTCTCCGGCAAGCTGGTCATCTTGCTTTTGCACAAAGCTCGTGTCACTTTTACTTGAGCTTATTTCATTTTTGTCAAAAGAATGGATCTCTGCTACATCTTCTGTTTGCTTCGGCCTCTCTGGAAGTTGGACTCCTGGAGTCACGCAATCTGATTCACATGTCTCTTTGTCCACCATGCCATTCTCCTCTCCAACCAGTTCTGTCTGGTGCTCATTTTGTTCGAGTTGAATCAAAGTTTCAGCTACTTCTTTCACCCCTCCATCCTCTTTGTTTATAGGAAACTCCACATTTTCTTTTACATCTTGGTTGCAATCTACATCTCTAGCGGATCCCTGGTTGCTGTCTAGATCCTCACGTACACACTGCTGATTCAAGATATCTACTGCCTCAAATTTGCAATCCAAGTTCATTTGATCCGCTTGAGTTGCCTTCCCTTTCTCACTTTCTGTGATCTCATCCATCTGCATTTGCATTCTCCCAGCTTCTAATTCAAAACTCTCTTCTTGGCGATTCTCACACTCCTGACAATTAGCCTCTTCAATTATCTTCTCGTTCGGTCTGGTGTCTTGAAACTTCTCATTTTCGTCAGACTTTCTGTCATCTTCAATTCTCTTTCCAAAATCTTCCTCGTCATAAAAGTCATTCACTGTCTCAATGATTTCTTCCTTGTTATCTTCATCACTGAGACTCCTGTCAGTGTTTACTTCAGTCTCGGTATATGTTTGTTCCCTTTCATTCATTTCCAGCATGCAAGAAGCCTCCCTGTCAATCTTCTCATTTTCAACCAACTCCTGAGCCACCAATTTTATTTTTATTTCCACATGTTCAGTCTCCTGTAACCGCTGACTTTCAAACCTCTTGTCATCCCCATTTTGTTTCTCGTCACATGTTTCCTTTACATGTGTTGTTTTAAGCTTCCCAGTTTCTTCAGGCTCTCTGGTAGCTTCCTGTGGCTTCTCATTATCAGAACACTCTTGAGATGATGATAAAGGATCAATTTCTTGAAACTCAGAAACCTCTCTAACTACATTGAATATATTCTCTAGTTCACTTTGTTCTTCTGCTGTAGCTGCTTTTAATTTCTTGCCAACTTGCTCTGCATTTTTAAAGGCTTCCATGTCCATTTTCTTCTCCTTTTCATCTTCATCTACAGATTGGAACATTTGCCTCGTATTGTTGGCTTCTGCCGCTCTTTGTGCTTCTGCTGTAGCTGCTTTTGATTTTTTGCCGTCCATTTTCTTCTCCTGTTCATCTTCATCTGTAGATTGAAACATTTGCCTTGTATCATTGGCTTCTGCTTCTTCTGATGTCTCGCCAACTTGCTTTGGATTTTCGAAGGCTTCAATGTCTGTTTTCTTCTCCTGTTCATCATCATCTATAGATCGGAACATTTGCCTTGTATTGTTGGCTTCTTGATTCTCTAATACTATATCATGGTGTTCACTTGAGTCGGCAAATTCATAAAACTCCTCGATTGCTTCTGGTACATCAGGTTCACTGCTGTCAGCAAATTCGTAGAACTGCTCTGCTGCTTCTAATGAGTCTGGTTCACTTGTGTCAGCAAATTCATAAAACTGTTCTGCTGCTTCTGAGTCATCAGCTTCTTCATGCCTGTGATCTGTTGGAGTTGGTTCAAATTCCTGTCCATGTACTTTCCCTCGAGCTTCCGTGTCTGCAAGTGCTACAGTTACTTGTTCTGGCTGAGCAGAGACATGAACTTCTTGTAATTCATGGGTCTTCTTCTTTGTAAATGTGCTTGCATTGTCTATGATTTTCTTTCCACGTATCTCCTCTCCAGTAACCAACACATCACTAACTGTAAATGCATTTCTAAGTACCGGAGTTGCTTGTTCTAGCCCAGCTGAGACGCGGGCAGGAACATCCACTTTGTCATATAGTTCCTGAGTCTTTGTCTCTTTGGATATGTTAGCTTTGTCTGCAAACTTACTGACCTTCCTTGACTTAGGTTTCATACTGTTGTCAAAGCTCAGTTTTACTCGACTTTGAGGACCAACTTTCTTTCGATCCATCAACTCCTTAGCCAGTTGTATACTTGCTTGAGCCTCCTCAATTGCCTTTGTCAAAGCAGCAACAGATGCAGCTGCAACAGAGTTTGTGTCCACTTCCTCGTCAAAGTATGGTGGTGAGGAAACACTTTCAGCACCTTTAAAAGTATCACGGTTCAGAACCCCAAACATAGAAGCCATTGGTTTCTCAAATTCACCCTTCCCATCAGAATGCATGCTTGAAAATGGAGGCATGTCTAAAGGACGAGAATCTTGTGCAATTTCCCCTGAATAATATAACTTATCGACTGAACCAGAACTTCTCCACTTGGAACTGTTCTGAACCTTGCCAACTCCTCCAGAGGTCTGTTTACTTTCATCCGTAGCTAGCGGGCTTGAAAATGGAGGCATGTCTGAAGGACGAGTTTCTTGTGCAATTTCCCCTGAATAAAATAACTTATCGATTGAGCCAGAACTTCTCCACTTGGAACCTTTCAGAACCTTGGCCACTCCTCCAGACGTCTGTTTACTTTCATCCACAGCTGGCTGATCCCCTATACCTTTCATTTGATGGTCGCCCCCAATTTTTTGCTCAACATCATTGGCTACTGAGGACACTGGTACATCTTCAGAAACCTGACTCGAAAATGGAGGCTCGCTTGGAGAATGAGCTCCTTGCCCCGATTTATTTGAGTTAAATAACTCATCAACTGAATTCTTCCAATTAGAATTGTCCTCAGCCTTGACACCTCCTCCTCCAGAAGCCTCTTTGCCGGCATTACCAACTGGTTGCTCTCTCACGGCTTTCGCAGAAAAGTTGCCCTCCATTCTCCTCTCTTTCGCTACCGACGACATTGACACCGGTTTATCTCCATGGCCTCCGGTAGCGCGCAACGGAGAGGTCTCATCAATCAGGCAGGTATACGCCGGAACAGAATGCACACCTGCAAAGCTTTTGCTTCTATGGTTGCTCTGATTATATGACATACTGAACTTCTTAACACCATCAATCGATTCGTAAGCTGCTTCATTTCCTAAATCAATATTTTCCTCTGAACATGAACGTTTTGCCACTTTTGGAGGTGACAATTTTTCAGCTTGTCTCCTATTTAAAAATAATAAATAATAAATTCAATTATCGCTATCAATCGATCTAACAACCACCTCTTACTTCTATTCACAATTCTTAGTGCCGATCTATTTCAGTAGCAACACTCATACTGCTAACTGTAATAAAAAAAAAAAGAATAAAATCCCAAAAATTTCTATAACTTGTGAGATATAATGTACCTTGTTTGTTTGTGCACTTTAGTCCTTTTCTTCTTCTTCTCAGCAACGACCTCTTCATACGGCGCAGCGAAATCTGAATCGGCGAAGCCACCGAAGACATTGGAGTAATCGAGCTGCGAGCTCCGAACATCGACTGAGGCTTTCCGCTCATTCAGCTCCGGAACTTCCAGCACCGGAATCGAGGCGCCGGAGCCGGCGAAAATCTCGTGGTAGTCTTCGAGTCTTGATGAGAAAGACGGCACCGTGAACTTGGACGGAGCGGAGAAGACGCCGTCGTATATGGAGTGGCCGGTGGAGAGCTTCTGCGAGAGAGACACCGACGAAGTCTGGTAATCCATTGATGAATTGAGCTGCTTCTATATCTCTCTTTCTGTTCGGACCAGAATTTACAGAGAAGCGGAGAAGAAAGAGAGAAAAATTTGAGAGGGAATAATTTTTTTTTGGCGAGTAAATTGTGGAAAGGTGAGGTTTAACTGTCTGGGGGAGTACGGAAAACGATTAAGTCGGCGATCTTTTCCCTCCCGAATCGGCGAGGAGACTATCACTTTTACCGAAAATATGATTGACGAGTGTGCCGTCGTGTAGCCTGGGGGACACTTCTTTCCAAGTTCAACGCGTCGGTTCGAGCTTGGACACCGACACGGTGAGCAGGGGTAGATTGGTAATATACGAGTAATTGGAGGGTGGTTTAAATCTATTTATTTTTTATTTATTAGTTACCTTTTTTTATGTATTATTAGTGAATTATGAGGACCCAAGGGTTGTTTGCGAGAGCTAGTTCTGCCCGCTATCATTTCAACTTTCAAGGACCATGGTCGGTTTGCATGAGCTAACGGTCTGAGTCATCTGACGTGAACGGGGCTTTGGGTGCAAGGTTGATTAGATGTGATGTTGATATCAGAAAGAGTCTAAACTAATATGGAATGAGATCATATAAACATTTATGGACTAAATTCTACTTATTATCTTGTACTTTTAGAGTTTCATCAGTTCAGTCACTAAACTTCTAATTTAATCAAAAAAATCCTCGTATTTTCCAATCTCATCAAATCGATCTATTTTGTTACCAATCCGTCAAGTTGATATGTCATTAAAAACACAATTAATGGGGTATTTTGAAAAGTTTCTCTGTGAGAACGTCTCACAAGTTGATATGTCAGATATGCACTTGCCAGGTTAGTAAGTTAACTATTATTTTTTTATAGTTAGTTCATATCTTAGTTCATTTAAACGAGTTTAGGTACTCACAATCGAACAATAAAAGAAAAATATAAATGCATATGTGAAAGGATTAGATCGATACACTAAATGATTATTACTAGTGTATTACTTGAGAGTTTAGAATCTCGTTGATGGATAATATATAGAAGAAACAACAATTTAATTCATTTTAAAACTATAAAATTTAGTATGTATCTCTTAAATTTATGACATATGTATTTTATCACACGTTTTTTTAAATTTACGTAGAGACCATTTCCTATATATATATATATATATATATATATATATATACACACATAATCTCTAAAATATCAGACGACAACAAGTAAACAATGGTCTTGGTTATTGAAAAGGCTAAAAACTAGTACACACTTTTGATTGAGGAGACAGATCTTTGGGTGGAATATTGTAGAAATCTTAGAACAAATGATTACTTAAATAATGTGACAATGTAAAAGCATAAAGCATGTGATCATTAGGCTTATATTAGCTTAGGTATCATGATTCATGCCTTTTGTTCTTTTGCTTTCCCTTTAACTTGGTGACTACCAACTCGACACGGCAGAAACCGGACCTTGCTCTCATGGAATCTGACGATACCCCGGTGCTCAATCCGAGGGAAATGTAATGAACTTGATCTAATATCTATAGTAGAATAGAAAATTTGAGGGAATGGGAAAGGGGGGAACTCTGCAAAGGGGAATAAGATGACCCCTATTTATGCTTCTTGAGCTGTTTAAAGTGAAAACAACTGAGGGATATATATGTTTAATACAAATGTTCATAGTCACTGAATCATTGTTAACTAGATGATCACTATGTACAACTTCACAAGTGAAAAGATTGCATGTGTTTGCTACCATTAGGCATATGCATCGATCGCATAGAGAAGTTTTTTTTTTTTTTAATCTCTTTAGACTATGAACTATTATTAATCCTGGGATCACTTGCGGAAAAGTTAGACCAAACTTGGTTTAGAATGTGGAATACAAGCCCAACAGCTACCTTAAATTTAAATAAAAGAGAATAAACTTGGACCAAACTTGAAACTCAGCCCAAGTCTGTATCTCTTTCTCCGTTTATCAAGAGCAGTAGTCAAAAGCAAAACAAATCACAGAGAGAGAGAGAGAGAGAGAGAGAGAGAGAGCACAATCAGAAGGGGAGGCTGTAGTTAACTTTTCCTATGCCACTGTTGAAAGAGATTCAAGAGAATAAGTGGTGTGAGAATTGGGAATAACTAAAATTTTACATTAGTAAACAGATCAACCAATACTTGAAAACAAACAGAATTGCAGCAAACAATAAAATGGAAAACTACCCCCAACTCTAAATTTGCCCGAGCGTGGTCCATATTGGTTGAGCCAGCCCACCGAAATGCAAGCACATCTGCCCCTTGTAATGATAAATATAATAGCCATGGTCTCAAAAAACAATCTCTCTTGTAAAAAGAAGATTATAATTGGATGTCCGGTAGAGGGAGGCCCTTGATCTGCATCTGCTTGTACATCCATTGCCAATTCTCAGGAGGCACCTCACCGCCAAGAGAACGTATAACAGTTCCCCCACTGCATGAGCCAACTTTGCAGCATTCCTCTAGAGATAAGCCCTTCACCAATCCGTACAAAAACCCACCGGCAAACAAGTCGCCTGCTCCTGTGGCATCTACTGCATTGGCTGTCCCAATGGCTGGAACTCCCACAATCTGACAATAAACGGAAAAGAAAACAAGAAAATTCAGAAATACTATTGAATGAATCCCTTGTTCAGTTCAAAATTGGGCCAAGTTTTACAAAGTGACCAACCTCTTTTCCGTGCTTAGCAATGCATCCATTACTGCCTAATGTTACCACTGCCCACTTGCAGTGTTTCCCCAAATATTCAAGTGCAGCCTCAGGGTCAGTATCTTGTTCACCATTACAACCTCTGCAGGACAAATTAAACACCATTTATAAGGTCCAAAGGAGAAGAACAGAAAAATAGACTAGAATGGTATCTACTGGCAGGAAAATCCTTAATTTCCTGATCTCGATTTTATATCATAAAAAGTGGGTTAATTGTGTTAACTGGTTAAAACTGTAGCAAGTGAAAGTCACCTTAGCAGCTCTGTTGCTTCATCTTCATTAGCAAAGCAGAGGTCTATATTACCTGATTCCAGCAACTGCAGGAGAGGTGATTTGAAGTTGCGAACCATCTGGATAACATAAGAAGCTACGTAAGTATATACGTCCCTGAGATTTTTTTTAAAAAGAATGTAAGGAACAAAAACTAGTCAAAGATAAAGTTTTCACTTGTGTTCTAAAGTAGAACCCAATATACATACAATTCGATTCCTTCTTATTTCAGATTTAAGAAACAGATTTGTTTCAATTACTTGCATAGAAATGCAGCAGGAGGTTATGGACAGGAATTGGTCTTGTATTCCTAACTACATTCTGAGGAAGACAACCTACTGTAGCAGATGCTAGTTCTTAGTTTCGATTGCCCACTACCTCCATTACATAACCTTTCGGTTGAGGATTGCATATTGTGCTACAGCACTTAAAAACCTCCGCTAGTTTTGTTTGTTGGTCAAATAGCCTCAAGAACTGTAATGTGTAGGGATATGGATCTCTGATGAAGCCAGTTGTCTATAATACTCACCGGGCAGATTACATCATCTTGTGTCATACGAATTTCACCCCATAGATAAATTGTGTATACACTCAACTTGTTTTAAGCCAAACTTGGCCAAATCCATTGTTCGAAAGAAAACCAATGGAAGAGATACTTGTACCTCAAAGCTGGCCAAATCCAAGGACACAAGAACACCCTCTTGCTTGGCGACCTGTATAGCTGCCTGAATCACTTCTATGTTAATTATGCCGTACCTCAGCAACAACCACTAAAAGAAAAGAGGCATTTCAAGTTCACCGCATGAAATATATTACTGAAAAATGGCATTGTACTAAGTAGGAGTAACATTGTACCAACTATGAAAGAGACTAACCTTACATCCTTTAAAATCTGCTCTTGTCAAGTCATCCTCCTGGTTAACATCATTTTAATAATTCTTGTTATCTCATTTAAAAACCTATTCAAGGAAAACGATGGCTAGCTATTCAAAGAAAACGACAGCTCAACACAAAGATTGACACAAAAAGAAGCATGTACCTTTGGGTGAAGTTTCACAGCAGTAGAGAGACATGGACGCATTGTCCGATTGCCAGACGCATCAACCAAGCAAACACACTGCATTACACCAATCACCAACAAAATTTCAGCACCAAGCAATAATCATCGACAATCTCACCAACCCAATGCCATAAACAAAAACCGAAAACAAAGCAAACCTGAGCTGTAGGTCCCTTCTTCATCCTCAACCTCTCAAGGTTCACAGCATGAGAGCTCATGTTACTAACAAACAACTGGCCTTGCTCATCATCCCCATATGCACCAATGATCCCACTAGAGATTCCAAACCCTGCACTTAACCCTCTAATAGTATTTGCCACACTCCCACCTGCCATGGTTTTCATTGGCAAAGTTTCATCAGGGGATGATATAACATGGGTCTTCACCTCTCTCAATATATGCTCAAGCTCTTCAAATTGAACCTACATGTCACAAAAGAACCAAAGTTTGAACCTTTTTTCACAAAGTTTGAATCTTTTGCACAAAACAACAAACCCACCAAGACTGAGTAGCAACTAAGAAAACCATGAACTTCAAATTGGCATAAAACACCATAATTGACAAGGCCCAAGTTTTACTTGACATGAAAGAAGCAAAGTTAAGTTAAAGTGATTACGGGGATTGAGCCACCGCGTTCGCCGGGGAGTTGGTCGAGCAAGGACCAGTCTACGCGAGCCACGTGGTCGATGAGGGCTGCGGCTTGGAGTCCGAGGACCAGAGGAGCCTCGCCGCTGTTGGAGTTGGTGGTGGTGGTGAGCAAGGTGGCTTCTGCTCCCATGTTTTGGGCCCCTCTGGATTTTTTTGCTATGCCTATGTGACTCCTCGGTGGAATTCAGTGCCTCAGTTTTTAGCTATATATTGACTTTGGGACCAAAGCAGCATGACTCTTGCATCAGCTTCCGGTCCAGTCATTATTTTAAGCATCTAATAATTTAGGGCCGACCCAAATGAGATAACTCAAGTAGTAAAGAGTACAGCGGGACTAGAGTGAGCACAATTACATACAAAGTAGGTTATTAAGTCCTACATAAGAGGTAGGTGTGAAATTAAAAAAAAAAAGTCCAAACAATTGGATTATCCCCAATAACATATGATCTTTGAGTGAGTAGTGAGTACCATGACATGTCCGTGAGGCAAACATTGCCGATAATACCATTTTCTCCGAGGAATCTGGTTCAAACCTCATCTTGTAAAAAGCACATTCCACTGTCATAGCTAAGTTACTTTCGGTAGTCAAGTGGTAGCTCTCACTCAAATTGTGAGTGAATACTTCTACAAGCGTCAGCATTGTCAAGTTGCCACAAAAGAAATAGGAATATTGTGTCGGAGGTAAGAAACGACGAAGGAAGCAAACAACGGTGCCGATAACGAACATTCACCGGAATTATGATTGATTGGTGGGACAAAATTTTCTTTTCGTCGCTTTCGACCGAAATCACGGAAAGCTATGTTTTTTTTTTTCAACTTTACAAGATTCCGATCAGCAATAGAATATCTTCGTTTACAATACCCCAGAACTTCATATCTGCACTATACAACATTCATAGGCTCACATTGTGCAGCAGCTTATACTTTCGCTATCAAATGATTAGTAAAGCATTACAAGCTTTATTTCCTAGGCAAAGTAGGTTTTAGGGGTCAAGAGTGTAGCTGCCACATGCTAAACAGTAATGATTCTACCATCTCCATGGACCACAAAAGATTCTAACGTTTAGTCTGCAATGTTCTTCCACAACCACAATTTTACCGGTCAACACCATTCAACATCCCAAGAGGGAAGCCCCGGGTCAAGGTTTGAAGTATACTCTTTGGTCATGGATGAATTTGATTTGAATGCGCAATAGACCAAGAGTTCACAGATAGATGTACAAATCAACCACTACAGCATCTAGAAAAAGTACTTTGGATACAAAAATTATCATCATCATACAAACTGCCAAAGCAGAAATAATAGTTTCTGAAAAGCCGCAAAAGGGTGGATCCAATGGCTAGAAAAGATTCATAGTTCTGCCCTAAAACATGTTTGGTATTATTAGGAAAGGAAATGATACCTTTTCCACATATTTGCACTTAAGAACAAATATTTCATGAAATCAAATCTCTCAAGATTTGAGTTGGAGGAAAAAAAAGCATCTTACGAAATCATTTTTCAGCCTTGAGTGCTTTATCTGGTAATACATTATCTGGAAGAATAAGTTCTGGGGGAATTTCACGAACAACACCCAGCATTGAGTCATACTCCTCATCACGATGAGCAAACTTCTTACGAAGGGCCTTCTCAAATTCAATCTCATCAAAGGACTTCCCATTCTCAGCCGCATGGACTTGTGCAAGGTTGACATAATTGGTGGCTGACTGAGAGATGAAGGCTATTTCTTCATCTGTGAGCTTCCTCAGGAATTTAGCTGGATTTCCTGCCCAAACCTGCGATACAATTTGTTATTGCTTAATCTATCTGAAGCGATATGTTCAATAACTGTATATGGTACAGCAGAAATAAATTTATATTCAGATTGCATGGATAAAGCTACATTGCACAGCATGACACCCAAATCATTAAGCCATTACTTTTAATTTCAACCAAATCATAAAAGTTAATGCATAATCGCTTAGCTCTGACAGTCATAACAACTCAAATTTTCATATACTTTTAGTTAATAAGAAATACAAACAACTTGAATTTACAGATATTAATGTTGATAACTGAAGGCAGATCATAATGACAGGAAAGAAAGAAAAGAAACTTGAGACTCCCAATCCACCTATTTTTACTGTTAGGTTATGCAACTCTACAACAGATCCATATTCTGAGCTACTTTTGTGCGCTTATTACAATTATCATATTTCAAAAGAATATGAATACAGTAAAGAAGGGAATTCAGTAGGCAGGCTTCTTGACATACCTCTCCACTGGGGATCCTTGTATTCTGTCTCACAAGGGCTCCTGCAGCAACCATAGCATGTTTCTCAACAACGACACCATCAAGCAGTGTGGCTCCCATACCAACAAAGGCCTCATCCTCAACCGTACAGCCATGTACAACAGCACTGTGACCTGGCCAATTATAGGTTGTATATACAAACTATCAGGGAAATTCACATCATATGGACCTATGATACCATTCATCCTCTGTCAGCACATTACTCACCTACGGTGACATTATTACCAATAATGGTTGGCAACACGTTCCCACTTAAATTAGACTTTGCCACATGAACAAGGGAGTTGTCCTGTATGTTAGTTCCGGCTCCAATAACAATGTGGTTGACGTCACCTAAGCATAGAGACATTTATAAATTATCACAGAGTCCACAACAGGTAAAGAGTAGAACATAAATATGGATAAGCAACTATACAGTTGAGATCACCCAATACTCACTAACCAGAGTTCTACAAATCATTGGAATCCTATATTGACATATACATTAAAACTCTATACTTAACCCTTAACCATCTTATTCAACACGCAAAGTGCCAAGTTATTTCAATGATTATGCCAATGTGTCAATGCTAGAAATAGTAATCTTTTCTTAACTAGTTGCAACTTGTCTTTGTATGAAAGGATTAACTAGGCCTGCAGATCTCTACAATAGTTAACTCTCCAACAGTGATATAAATCAGATAAAATGAGAAAAGGATACCACTGTATACTATGAAAGACGGGACGTGATATTATCCAATGCGGATCAGTGACAAGTTCAAATAATGGAATTGATCCAAAACATCAGGTCATCAAAAAAGGAAAATGCAATTTTTAACTTATATTGTTTAACTGACATTGCTTCTCAAAAGAAGTTCTTACCTCTCAATACACATCCATACCAAATAGAAGATCCTCTTCCCACTTGAACATCACCAATGACGGAGGCACTTGGGGCCACGAATGCATCCTTGTCTACCACAGGAGCTTTATCAAATACATTCATAAGAGTCCGATGCCTAGACACTGCACAAAAAGACCATCATCAATACCCTCTTGCATGGAAGTAAGAAGGCAAAACCAAAGAAACTCAGAGCAAGAACATCCATATAATAGAAATATAACTAGCACCATGTCATAAATCAACATTCTCAGTCTCTAGTTCCTGCCCCTTAGGAATGAAGAAACATATAGCTCAATCCTCATCCAACCCCAAACCCGCCACCACAATAAAGAAACACCTAATGGCTTCCAATACTCGAAAACATATCCCCAAATTTTCTACATTTCACGATTCCCATTTACAATTTTCTGGCATTGAAACCATCTTCTATCAAATTCTCTGTATAATGCTAGACTAATAACGATCAAAGTAGAATACTTTGGTGGATTATAATCTAAAAGTGGCACACATTCTTACATTTCAGACACCATCTCTAATCAACCAACCAATCACGGTTCAGTTAATACAAAGCAAACACTAAACCTAACACAATCCACAGCAAAAACAAAGCCACATACTTTATCCTAATCCAAATGTGAACCAAACAGAGTCCACGCAATCAGTAACCAACAAAATCACTACGAATTTCAAAGATTAATCGAAAAAGAGGGATCTAGGGTTTCTTACGCTGCTCCTTGAAGTAGTAACTTCCCTGGAGGCGGCTGCCGAGTCGATCGACGGCCTGGCCCGTCTCCCTAATCCAGAATCCGACGGTGTATATCGCTCTTCCCAAAGTCCCCATCTCTATCACTCCCACCAGCTCACTCCCTGCCCCAGTCTCCGATATCACTAAGGCCGGAGAGAGAAGAGAAGAGAAAGCACTGTATAAAATCCCAAGGGGCATATTGGACATTTCAAAAATCCCTGGCTATTATAATTACCAAAGCGTCCCTGGTTTTCTTTCCAATTAACGGCTAAAGCCAAGGCCCGTCAGTCCTCCAAACGCACCGTTTCGATGCCCTTAACCGCTTACTGAGAAACAGGAAAGGAAACAGATAGATCCTCTCCCGCTTCATCGTCTCTAATCGCCTCATCGGACTCCTAAACGTCGCCGTTTCGTCAAGGTAAAGATTTATTTCTCTGATTGAACATTGATTTATTTATGGATCGTAATTGCCATAATATTAAAACCTAGTTCTGCGAATGTGCATTTGTGAGTTTCTCTGGGGTTTTGTTTCAGCTGAATTTGAATTAAAGGAATTGTTATAAAATTAGGACATTGTAAGTTTTCATGATTTCTTGGAGACCTAGACCGAAATGTGATAGTTTTCAATTGAGCTAGTTTTGGGTTTGGTTGATAGTTTTTCATGGAAGGAGGAGTGGCAAGTGATGCAGCCTCAATGGTGGCGCCTCTTGCCAAGTGGAGAGATGAGTTTGCAAAGACATTTCAACACTATTTGGACCGTTCGACTCCCAACCCGGTCCACAGGTGGCTGGGGACACTTGTTGTGGCTGCAATTTACGTGTTGCGAGTCTACTTGGTTCAGGGGTTCTACATTGTCTCGTATGGCTTGGGGATTTATATCTTGAATCTGTTGATTGGGTTTCTGTCACCCAAGGTTGATCCGGAGCTTGAGGGATTGGATGGGGCTGCATTGCCAACAAGGGGATCCGATGAGTTTAAACCATTTATCCGCCGCCTTCCTGAGTTCAAGTTCTGGTAAAGATACTTTGGTTTATGGATTCTTGTGATTGCTCTTATGGAGTGATATGATATATAGTCTTGTATGTACTATGTATATATATACTGATTAGATAGGAACTGGGTATGAAATGTGTGACGAGGTAGAATTTTGCCACATTAAATGGTAATTGAATACTCTTTATCCCTTGCTTTAAGTTTGTTGTCCTTAGTTCAGTTCTTATATATTGCTGATGGACGTCATATGGCAGGCCTCTCTATTGTTGTCAATACTTTTATGTATCTAATGATAAGGCTTTTATCCTCTTTGTGTTACTTGCTTATCTTTGTACATCAACCTAATTAGTTCCGAGACATTTTGACCTGCAGAAGTTGAGGTTTATTTGGCCTTGTTCAAAGTGACGAAATAGATTGTGGGATAAGGCATGATGGATAGTGGGGAGTTTGAAGTGGCTCTAGAAAGAGCTAAACTGCAAATGATCTGTGTAAATGACTTCAGTAGTCAAGATGGTTATTTGGTGAAGGAATTGTCTGTGATCAAACACATTACTGTCCCTGCTTATATGCAATGATGTGTGCATGTATGTGTGTGGTGGGTTTCCATGAGTATAAGTCGAGTCTCAAAGTGACTTATTGGTTTACTTATGTGGTTTCAGGTATTCCATTACCAAGGCTTTCTGTGTCGCCTTTCTGATGACCTTCTTTTCTGTTTTTGATGTCCCTGTTTTCTGGCCAATACTCCTCTGTTATTGGATTGTTCTTTTTGTCCTTACAATGAAGCGTCAAATCATGCACATGATCAAGTACAAGTATGTTCCATTCAGCATTGGAAAGCAGGTGAGAGCTTTGGAATATCGTTCCCTATTTTATCTTAAACCATCACCTTCCCCCCTTCTGAGTTCATTTGAAGTTCAATATGTGGCTTGAAATTTCTAGAGTTTTTCTGTTGCATTGTTGTCATGTTTAGCTTCTGTAACTGCAATCTACTAACACATTTCCTTGGATTATTACAGAGGTATGTAGGGAAGCCTGCTGCAAGTAGTAGTGGCTCCGCGGGCTGAAGTTAGGAAAACAGAACTGGAAGAAGTGCAGTGTTCAAATGTTTTTAGTTATTCTGAACACCTTTCTTGTCAACTCTTGCAAGGTTATAGAACTTATAGATATGTCGACTTTTTTATGCTGCTAGGATTTTAACAAGCGGTTGTAACTTGCATAACTTGAGATCCTCGCCTCTTATTAATATGAATTTTCTTGTTTTTGTCCTGTAATTATCGTTCTAATTCTACATTACTTCTGAATGTTGAGGACATCTCGCTGCCTATTAGCGCATGCTCTTGCTGTCAGTTAGACTCACATGGTATGGTTCTAAATTCCAGCAGCAAGCTGTGTTAGAATTCATTCATACAATGACATTGAAATGGTCAACAACTAGCAGATTGACTATAACCCCAACTTGTTTGCCGATGAACTTACATGATATCCCAATAGCGATTCTGATCATATTATTCATATCGTGTAGAATTCCTGGAAGCATTTCCAGGTGGGATAGGGGGAGTTTCTGACCTGGGTTTAGGTGCCAGATAGATGTCTAATCAGACAGAATTGGTATAACAACCTTCCAACAACTTAATAACGATAGCGTAGTTGTTAATTTGTTATTACTTGACTTTATATGATATATTATTCAATAAGATTAATACACATGAAAAAGAAGTTTAGTATTCTCTAGTGACAGGGCCAGCTAATTTGCTCCAAGGTCTTCTTCCTTCAACTTTCTCTTGCTTTCTCTCTTCTAAATGATTGCATTAGAAGTGTTTATAAACCTTCGAAGCCAAGCATAACATTCCGTTCTACTGATCCAAGTTTGTTAGCTTTCTTTCCACAAATGAGTGGGAGAATTTATGCTGTGATATTCTTCTGCTGGGCTGCCCTTACTATCATCACCCCCACACTCATCATCTTGTCGGAGACTTCGAAACCCTACTCGGAATTACAAGGTAAGAAGCACTGACGTATTCAAAATGTTCTGATATTCTTGTATCTTACCTTTTCTGCTCTCATAGTTTTGTTTCTTGGTAGCTTGAAATCAATGTAACCTGTGCATCTTCTAACTTCATATTTCACAGATGAGGGAAGTCATGAAGGATTCAAGGCTAGAAGATTGATAGGATATGCTGTGAAACATCGAATGAGCACAACTGCGCAAGACTCTGCACCTTCACCTTCACCTTCACCTGCACCAGCTCCAATTCCAGAGAAAGGTTCAGGGACTAGTGGAATCGATCTTGCGAAAATCTTCGCAGAATCATTGAGATTGGTGATCAGAAAGACTAAACTCAGGTTGAAGTGAGTCTTTTTAGTTTGAGTTTAGATTGATGCATGAAAGCTTCTTGAAGCTGCTCACATGGTTTAAGCCTCTGATCATCTTTGGTAGAAAACTGCAAATGTGAAGGGGAAGGAAAACAATTTACCTGGTTTTCCAGTACATGGGTAGGTAGATGTCATATTCTTTTCAGGGAATTGTACTGAGACAAACCAAAGGATACAAGCATAAGCTGAGAATATTACAAGTACTAGTTTTTTATTTAGCTACATACTCAACAAACATGTAGATCAACAACCTAATGATGCTTAAACAAATTGGTCGAGGTAGTCCTCCACAGTGGTGTACTCAACATCCGGGTACAGCTCGGAAGCTTCGACTCCCAACGATGGCTCAATGTCGAAGTTGGTAAGATCTCCTTTCACAAACACAGAGTGGTGGATTCCCAATATCACATTATCTGGAAATGGGGTCGCTGCAAAAAAAAATAGTGAATCAATAAGTATCATCGACAACTTGATTTTTATTATCTAAAGGTCCATTCCTAAATCTTAAAAACTTACTGAACAGACCTATAATATCGTCGAGGAGTTTTTCTTCTGGAACATAGACCTTCTCAAGTAGTTTGTCGATTTTCTTCTCCCACAAGGCAAAGAGTTCATTCATGGAGTAAATGTTTCGAGGAGGCTTGAGGTAGAGAACCTTGTTCAGTGTTCTTGGGTCATCAATTGCTCGGATTGTGTAGGTGCCAATGTCCTCTTCCTTGACAAAGATTGCTGTACCAAAATTACGTAAACAAAATTAGCCATGAAGGACCCAAAATTTTGATGCTTCACTTTCATTTCGCACACTAGCTATATGAGAGGAATGAATGTTGCCTCCGCATGTATATGGGCATAAGGAGTTGGATTGTTGTGTAATTAGGTAAATTACCTTTTGGGTTTCCATCCCCTAGGATGAAGACTTTGTCTCTGGGTGGAGAAGTAGCATTTGGCTGTACCAATGAGGGAAGAAAATAGCCGGCAAAGCAGTTGCTGGTAACATATGTGTAGGGTATCCCCTCGGCCTCTATAGCTCGCCGGAATTGCGCTTTGCTCTCAAAAAAAGATTTTGCCGGCTCAACTATATCGTGTACAAGATCCACATCGCTTCCGAACTCAGATGGGAAGAATCTCTGATGATCAATGAATGTAATATCAGATGAATTAATACATCAGTGAATCTTAGTCTTTGCTTAGTGAGTAACACCAAGAAAATCACGGTCACTACTCACTAGCTCACTCTTAAACCTCTATTCAATGGTGGAGACCCTAACCTTGACATTACCAGCTTCTTTAATGGCGGCAATGATCTTGGTTTGATCTGCTATCTGCATGTAACCCACAGTTGATATCACCACGTCCACCTGTTTGATCACCCTCACCAAACTCTCATGCTCGTCAATATCTCCCTGTTCAATTCAGGTAAACCAGTGTGATTAAGCCTGAAACAGATATGGTGGTAGCTAAGTTGTGCATACATACATACATACATAGAGCAAAGTGACTCCCAAGTTCTTGAAATTTTGAATGAGTTTTCCCTTAGCAGGGTCATTCACTGTGGTTTCTCTAACAAGAGCAAAGGTGGGATGATTAGCCTTTGCGCTCGCTTCAACAATGAACTTGCCGATGTAGCCAGTGCCTCCGATCACCAAAACCTTGCTTTTCTGAGGATCAGCCATAGCAACTTGCAAAAAAGTGGAGGCAGAAGAATGAGTTAGCTAGGAGACTGTGTGGAAGTTCCTCTGTTCCAGGGTTGTGGTTAAATTGATTACTATATATAGGAGTGCGATCATTGGCGTATCATTTGATGCACCTAAATTATTGAACGGTCGGAATCACCTCTACATATAATGATGGTTTAATTTCACCGTCATCGTCCTAATTAACATTAAAATGGCAAAGATATATTCATACGTATGCCATGATGGTTGAAATCTTATCAACGTGAATATAAACCGATTATATGTAAAGGATGAAGCTTTAGTTGCTTTCCTAGTTGCAGCTTGCTTTCCTAGTTGCAGCTTTAGTTGCCTCTTCGAAATAAGTTGAGCTGCTGTCTGTTCTGAGGTCTCCATCAATCTTTGCCTGCAGCAGCTGTTCTCGAACTCGGCACCTCTCTGTGGTGCCTCCTCTACATGCTCTAACTCTAGTTTATTTTAGTTGTATTATCTATATTTATTTTACTCCCACTTATATGTTTACTGTAACTAACACTCTTAGGATATATACTTGTAATCTCTTACTGTTTTTCATCATCAAGAAATCAAGAGGAAATCTTAACAACTTCATTGTGCTCCTCTTGAACTCATTTCTTGTTCTTAAATTCATTAAATTGGTCTTACGAAACAAGGTGGATTCCAGATTTCAAGTTTAGTACATATCTTGACAGAAGAAGACATAAAAACAACATAACTAGAGAGCACAATGCTCTTCCGCTCGCAGATGAAGCTAGTAGTTTTATTCAGCAAGCATCTTAATCAACAACCCTAATAGAGTGCTTAAACAAATTGGTCGAGATACTCCTCCACAGTGGTGTACTTAACTTCCGGGTACAGCTCGGAGGCTTCGACTCCGAAAGAGGGCTCGATCTTGAAGTTGGTATGATCTCCTTTCACGAACACAGAGTGGTTGATTGCCAGTATCACATTGATCGGCATTGGAGCCTCTGAAAAAGAAAAAGAAAAATGAATTAAAAAAAATGTCTTCATCTATAGCTTCATTTTCATTGTTGAAGCCTTGAAGGGTCTCTTTCAATCTTAGAAACCTACCTAGAATGTCGTTGAGGAGTTTCTCTTCTGGAACATAGACCTTCTCAAGAACTTTGCCAATTTTCTTCTCCCACAAGGCAACGAGTTCGTTGAAGGAGTAGATGTTTTTGGGAGGCTTGAGGTAGAGGACCTTGTTCAATGTTCTTGGATCATCAACCGCTCGGATCGTATAGGTGCCAATGTCGTCTTCCTTATTAAAGATTGCTGTACCAAACAAAATAAGCAGATAATTAAACATTTACTACCAAACTAAATAACATAACATGCTGAGTATTTCGGCAACTTAATCACCCTTTGCATTTCCATCCCCCAGGATGATGACTTTGTCTCTGGGTGGAGCAGTGGCTCCCGGCTGTACCAATGTGGGTAGAAAATAGGCTGCAAAGCAGTTGCTGCTGACATAAGTGTAGGGTATCCCCTCAGCCTCTACAGCGCGGCGGATTTGCGCTTTCATTGCGAAGGCAGATTTGGCCGGCTCAACCGCATGTACACGATCCACATCGTTTCCAAATTCCGAGGGGAAGAATCTCTGAAGATCAAAAATTGATGTGAATCAATAATGTCTTACAAACCGAAGTATGACAAGATGTTCGATTAAATGACTCAATACTAATTAAAATGATGTATGAGACACCAACCTTAACATTACCAGCTTCTTTAATGGCGGCAATGATCTTGGTTTGATCTGCTATCTGCATGTGACCAACAGTTGATATAACCACATCGACCTGTTTGATGGCCTTCACCAAGCTCTCATGATCATAAAGATCCCCCTATACAATTTACAAGTATAAAGTTAATCGATTTATTGGAAACACAAAATGTGATTCAAAAAGTGAATATTATAGCTTGGGATGTACACGACTATACATACATGGAGCAAAGTGACCCCCAAGTTCTTGAAGTTCTGAATGAGAGCTCCCTTGGCAGGGTCATTGACTGTGGTCTCCCTAACAAGAAGAAAGGTGGGATGGTTAGCCTTTGCGCTCGCTTCGACAACGAACTTTCCGATGTAGCCGGTGCCTCCGATGATCAAGATCTTGCTTTTCTGAGAAGCCATTGGAATTGTGGCCTTGCAACAAGTGTGAGATATAGAAGATTGAGAGAATGTGGAATTTCTTTTTGCTTTGTCAGTGCATGCTCAGGTGCTCTTTATAGGAGCCCATTTTATGGAAGAAGCTGTAGAAATTTATCATTACACTGTTGCTGGTGCTAGCTACAGCGCTTGATGGTGGGACTGTTTACCGTCTAGGCCATTTTATTATCAAAGAGAATACTCTTCACCATTTCCTACCTAACACCCATAATCATGGCAAATGTATGGTTGGGAAATCTATTGAACATATTTTTGCTTCATTTTGAAGGCTATTTTAGGTGGAATTTTGTCAGATTTACCCTCATACAAGTGCACAGGGAGGGGTATAGTGAGGGGCAAAAGATGGCTTTTACAGTGTTACAAACAAATCTGAACTCACCTATTAGGCTTCATGGGCACAAGGACGAGGTAGGCCCATTAAATATAATGAGAATATATAATTTAGTGCCCAAGACAATAGGGTGCAAACTGCAAAGCAAGGAAGCGTGATTATATATGTTTGTTAACATTCTTCCTTAATTATAATACCAACCACCGAGTTCCACGAGTTCTGCCTAGTCTTTTTCTTCTGGATCAAATGTTGGAATGATACCTAATTGCATCTAATCTAATAGAGGACCCTCGTCATATACAATTTCCCCAACTTTAAGTGAATTGGAGCTATTAACAAAGGAACTTCACCTCAACATTTCGTTTGATATATGGCTTTGAACATTATTATCATTTGTATGAGCAAAATGCAATTGATCGTTGGTAACTTTTTGGTCATCTTGGTATTTATCAACAACTCAGATAATTCACCTTGCAGAAATGTGTAATATAAAAAGACTAAATTCTACTTACAACCTTATACTTTTAGAGTTTCATCAATTCAGTCATTAAACTTCTAATTTAATCAAAAAAATCTCATTATCTCATTAAATCAATCAATTTTATTACCAATTCGTTAAGTTGATCTGTCATTAAAAACACAATTGATGAAATATTTTTTTAAAAAATCTTTATAAAAAAATCTCACAAATTAATCTATCAGATATGCACTTGTCAGATTAACAAGTTAACAGATTAATAATAGATTATATCGATTTGATGAAATTAAAAAATACGATGACTGTTTTGATTAAATTAAAGACTGAATTGATGAAACGCCAAAAGTATATAATAGTAAACAGATTTTAATCCAATATAAAATCTACAAGCAATCGTTCTCCTCTTACATTATTTTTTCCAAAACAAAACAAACGTCTTTACCTACAAAAGAGATCGACAAAACACTTCTCTATTTATAATAATCGCCACATATACCACGGAGAAATAGAAAAACTCGTGATGAAACACTAAATCAGGTACAGCTAGCCGCGAATGTATGTTCCTACTCTTTCTTATACATACATTGGTTTTTTTATAAGTACATAGCTGTATACAATATTACCTACTACGTGCGTATAATAGCAGATTTATACAGCTAGTTCATCATACGTACGAACGACCCATTGGTTTGGAATGAGCCAGGCATTGGAGAGAGCAAGATGAATCAAGTACTAATTCCGTTGACGCCGCCGGAGGAGTTGGCTACGTGGAACTGTGATGCGTAACGTGTTCTGGTACCGTTAGGAGGGTCTTCAAGTAATGTAGGGGGTTCATTAAGAAATGCCCAGTTGCTCCTAGTCCACCTGACCAGTAAATTAGCCAAACCAATTGAGAACATGGATTATATATGCAGAAGTTACCAAATCATAACTCGTAACTTTTTTTAACAGTACCACTTACCAGCCGGTGTTGTCCGGGAGTTTGTGAGCGGTGCTGGCCATGGTTTCAGTCTCACCATGCATGAAGTATTTCTGACGACCCTGCTCTGTACTGGTTCTAGCCGGAGGCACGGTGCTTGATCTTTCAAATTTCTTGACGGACTTGTTAACTGTAGCCGTCTTCTCCTATTATTGATTTAGAGAAATCGCTGAAGATGCTCTTACAAGATAATAAAAACTTTATTTTATTTTTATTTAGAATAAGAAATCAGACCATATTAGTTCTTCGAAGGCAAATTAACTCCTCAGAATCAAACGATCCCTCAAACTCGAAGGCGAAGGGTCTACACATGATAATACTAATTAAAGACACATAAGTGACATAACACATGCAAGTATATACCTCATAAATGGTGTCATCGTCGATGATATGTTGTTGTTTCTCATCTTGTTTATTGATTGATCTCCAGAAGGCTTCGATCTCCTCGTTTGTGAGTGAATGATTCCTCTTGTATATATCTGAAAACCAATGAAATACATAATAATCAAGCAAATATATATATATATAGATGAGGCACCTAGCAAATGACACTAAGTCAATCAAGGTTAAGAATTACCTGCTTTTGATTTCAGGACCGGCGAGTCCCATCCTGCCATTAGTGAACCCATTTCTTCCTCGAATATATTTCTTCAGGTAAACACAAACCTTCAGTGTACTGTAAACTTTGCTTGATGTTTACAAACTAATCTTGCATCTATATATAGGTGATATTGACACCTTTTGTGCCCCTGGTCTTATCTCTTATCTTCTTTCTCAGTTCGTTCTTATCTTTCATCCAATATTTAAATGTTCGCATGCACTGTGCTTGAATGAAGCTTTACCGGGTAGCCAGCCCGCAGATTTTACAACTATTAATTTATGGAGGCACAGCCAAAACCCGAAACCATGGTTTTTGGATTTTTGTTTCGCTTTTGTTTTTACGTAAAAGTGAGATAGGTCCAAAGGCCCAAATGGAAAAGATGGGCTAGTGACGAATATATAGTCCACTAATCTTGTTTTTGCATGTGACACGAGGCCATTCCCTTTGCAGACAAGTCCAGCGCAGAGTACGATTGAATTGATCTGTTTTATTTATTTATTTTTAATAATAGATTAAAAACTACACAAGTGTAAAATTTACATACTCGGAGTTTGAATATACGTGTTATCGTTAACTTCTAACTATTAGTGACAGTCATTGCATTAATAATACGTCTGAATACCAGTACTTTAAACATGTAATACGTTACTGATGAGAATAAACGTAACTAGTTTCATGTTTAAGTAGTTAACTGATTTCAATCTTACTTAATTGTGTGTTTGGTCTTTGATTTAAGATCAAGCACTGAATCTAAAGACAAATAGACAATCAAGCACTACATACTAAGAACATAAATATATCTGCATGCCCGGACCTGAGATGAGGCTAAGAGTCGACATCCTCAAGCACCACATACTGATCGATGTAATAGGGAACATGAAGTTAGATCCTGAACATATATATAATCCATGCATGATGTTTATTTAGTTCTGGGACCTATCAAAAAGCCATTAACAAAAAACACACCCATGTAGCTGGCATTTTTTGTGATTTCTAAATTCTAATGATCATGAAATTAAATGTGGCCACGAAATAGATCGAGTGAGGGAAAGAGATCTGTCACTAAAGGAGGAAACTCTAACTGGGTCATGGCTGCTCAACCTTATCTCAGTTATCTGTCCCTCGATCACTAACCAATGATATGTGTGATGCAGCTTTCACGTAATTAACCTCGTCGGTAAGACTTCAAATCAACTCAAGTACGTACAGTATCTATGTTCTTTGAATTTTAGCAGAGGCTCTATGAGAGACTTTTCTGTTTCTTTAGTTTTCGACGTACATTTGTATATATTATCAATCGATCATGTCGTCGTTTGTTCAAGTGATCGATTTAAATCTCTTCTTAAGAGTAAGAGATTCATCGCGCTTTAGAATTCGACTCAATTAGAAAGAAGAAAACACTTTGCTGCAACATATCATACGATTGATGTTGAACTCGACTCAAGAACAATCTGCGGCAACATACGAGTTGGATCGATCCACGTTCATGGTTTATAGTAATCATCTTCGTCTTCAGACAAAGCTAGCGTTTTGGTTACTTATACTTGTCTCCGTTCCAGAATTTGGAATGACAGACTTGGTTTGATATAAGCAGATACACTCGACTAACATAAACATACAAATAGATACTTGCTTCTACCTATTTATGATAGTATGATCTTCCATGCATGTCGCAACTAACTGATAGATGTCGATGAGATATGACTTATAATTCAGCTGGTGAGTGGACCCTTGTGTTTGAGACTTGAGTAACCTTCCAAGCAATCCCCATAAAATCGTTCATTCCTGTCTATTCAAGGAATTAAAACCAACTAAAAAGATAGGAACCACAGCCACATGGTTCAACAACAAATGGATGAACATGTACCTAAATGCAAATGCGGAACGTAGAAAGGACCAGCATGGGAAACTGAGTCCAACAACATTTTTGAAATAAATATTTTTCCATAACTGAGTCCATTAAAATATAAAATCCACCTTCAATTATACTTAGTTTCCCCCCAATTAATATTTTAATTTTATTTTTTAATAAATTAAGTAAGTAAACATAAATAATAGACATTAATTGCATAATAAAATTAGAGACTCCTAGTCTCTTTCTGTCTCTTCGTTTTCTTCTTATGTTTTTACTTTCTTATAATCATGGTTCAGGTATTCAAATTTACTTTCCAGATTTCATTAAAAATACATCCCTATATATAATATATCGAAGGAAAGAATTTTCAGATTGACTGAATGTTTGTATCTGCATATTTGTTATTGGTCTCCATTATAATATAGAAGTTTCGTATAAATTTTTTTTTGGCCCCTCCTATTATGTTTTTTTTTTTCCGTCACTGTCTAAATGCGTGGACCTTTATTATTTGCAAAGTAAAGGAAGACATAATGAGATGGTTGATCATCAAAGCCGTCTAGTCAGTTGGGCCATCGAGTCATTTCATTTGTACCTTGTGCGTAGAAGAATTTTCGTATTAGTGGTAGTAGAGATCGAGGGTGAGAGATTATGAATCAGTGTTAGTAATCTAATTAAGTTAAGTGAGCTAATTAATCTAGGGCAATGATTGCTTTGTTAATTGAAAAACCCTCCATAGCTTCAGCCATGCACGCATTTTCCCTCCCACAGTATACGCAACACTTGGATTTGAGGAAAGCTCGAAGATATATACGTCCGAACGTGCGAGCGTGACTGTTGCCGGCGATTTGGCTCACACGAACTCGTCGGAAGAGAAATATTCCTCGGTTGGGTTCTCCGACGCAATCAAAATACATATTTTTTAAAAATAATTCGTGAATTTTTATGTTGAGATTTGACCAAAACGAGGGTCTTACACACACACACACTAGTCCCAACTTCCACGTGCACAAGATCCACAGCTCGCACGTGTTGGACTCGAGAGGATTGGTGTGTGCTTTCGGCTCCCTGTCATCCTCTTCGTGGACCGGAAGACGTTGATCCCTTTTATCAGTGGCTTTGGAGCTCAATTTATATATATAAAAGCAGAATCTAGAGAAGATGTTCTCAAAATGTCTTTATAGTGCGGATTTTTATTTTTGATCAACTTTTTGATCGAATTTTCTCATCTAGATAATATTATGTAGATTATCTCTGCAAAATTTCAGTTAATTTGATAATCGTTAAGACCCTCAAAATGACATTTTTTTGTTATAAATATGAACAGTTCAAGTTTGACAAAATTCAGTTCGTTCATTTGTTTTTCGAGTTTGAGGACCTTAACGATTACCAAATTTGCTGAAATTTTGCAGAGATGATCTACACAATATTATCTACATACTAGACGGTGGAGATGAGAAAATTCGATCAAAAAGTTGGTCAAAAATGAAAATCTGCACTATTGGACATTTTAAGGATGACATCTCTAAATCCAGCCTATATATATATTTCATTGATGATATACTTTATTTTCTGTTTCATGTTAATGGTTTCATGAAAAAATTAATATAACTATGTAGTTTGTTAATGGTTTCACGAAAAAAATAATATAACACTCACTCTCAAGTGGTTATCGAATTGGGCATGCTCCCTAATCTAGTTTCGAACGAATTCAGTATCATAATTTACATATACCGAGAGATTAACTTGTATAACATGGTCCAAATTCAAAATAAAAATAAAAAGAAAATAAAATGAAGGTTAAACATCTATATCTATGGCAACACTACAACACTATTACCCCCAATTACCATCATATTAATTATCATTCATGTCCTTAAAAGAATAACATATAAAACCAAGGAATTAAAAATCGATATTATCGGCGATATTTCGCCAATATTTTCGTTTTTCCGTTGAATCGATATTTCGATTCAATTCTTTCAGTTTCTCGTCAAAATTTCCCGATATTTTCCGATATTTCCGATATTTCGCCGATATTTCCGCGAAATTTCTGATATTTTCTTATATTTTCCATAAACTTTTTATCTTACCTTCAAAAACTAATTTTCAACAATTTAAAAAACATAATTTTCAACACTTAATTTTAATTTCTAACTTACCTTCGAAAGCTAATTTTATCATACTTATGTTTTGATTTCCTAATAAGTTTCTTACTCATGCATGCTTAATAGTAATGTGTCTTACATTATATATTTTACTATAATGTATATTTTTGTAACATATAATTAAAATAGTAATGTGTAATCATTTTACATGATAATGTATGTAATTACAATTTTATTGGCATGATTTTTCTATGATGTTCTAATAAGCTAGCTTTTTTTTTTTTTTTTTTTTATGTAGCGATTCAACGACTATATAATGGCTAGTGGCAACGGGTCAACGACTATATAATATCAATTTCTGTATGGTTTTAAAAAAACTTCATGTAGTTGCTTTTGTGAAATATTATGTACAAATAATGTTAAAGGGTGTGATATATAGTCTAGCCTCATTTTAGGTTTCAAGCATAAATTATATATATTAAATCATATTTCAATAAATATCAGCTCGATTCACATAGTAATTCATATAACATTTCAATAAATTGATATGAATTTGAATTTATTAATATTTTCTTCTCACATATAATCGATAACATAGCATAAAACAATCTTAGAAAGTTTCAATACAAATTTCCATGTATTTCTTATAGTTTCCGTCGTTTTTGTCAAAATTTCTAATGGATCGATATTTTATCGATATTTCCGTCGAAATATCCGTATTTTGAAACACCGATATTTCCTTGATATCCGATATTTTACTCCTTGTATAAAACACACAAGGCTATAAATGGAGACTCGCACTGACGGAACGGGGACGCAAATTAGGAAAAGTGGAAGCGCAATCACGGGACAGGAGCCTCGTTATTCAACCGGCGAAAATAGAGGTCGTTAAGAAAATATGAGTGTTTTAATAGAAAGCCGAAACTCGGGGATCTTCCTCCTCTTCAAGAAATAGAGAGAGAGAGAGAGAGAGCGAGAGAGAGACAAGGCATTCGCTTTTTGCAGTGGTGAGGGACGTCACAGCGGGCGGTGGTGGCTCAGGTGGTGAGGGCACTGCCTTTGCCTGACCTCCGATTCGGCCCAACTGTTTCGTACCATAACCATTACCAAAAAGGAAGGCCTCTGTTTTCATTTCTGGTCTTCAAACAATCAATCTTTTACTCTCTCTCCTGTCTCCGTTCCACACATTGGATCGTTTCGTTTTTAAAATAATCCTCCAGCGACTCATTGTGGTGAAGAACCGATTTTATTTTACGAGGTATATTGTCATTTCCTTAAAAAAAAGGTTGTTATTTGTAAATTAGATCTTCCCAACTTACGGACGATATTAACATTTTGGTAGCAGTGGGAGTGTTAAACCGGTCATTAATGCAATTGAAAACCATACTCCGTGATCTCTGGATCATGAGAGATGAGATGAAGAAGAAGCCGACGGCTGGAGGAGGGCCGGAGAGAAAGAAGTTGCGTCGTCGCCGGACCAAGTCATACATTGCACCTGAACAGCCATTTTTACCGTCACCGCAGCCTGAGCAGCAGAGCCAATGGGCGAACATGCCACCTGAGTTGCTTCATGACATCATCCAACGCGTGGAAGAAGCCGAGACCTCCTGGCCTGCTCGGAGGGACGTCGTTGCGTGTGCTTCGGTTTGCAGATCATGGAGGGAGATTACAAAGGAGATTGTCAAGACTCCGGAGCAATGTGGCTTGCTTACATTCCCTATCTCACTGAAGCAGGTATGTTTCCTATGATATATTAGTTTCTTGTTTTGAAGTTGTTATCGTCTTTCATATGTTCCTAGTGAAAACTACTTACTTTCTTTCCTCATTACTTGCATTGCATATGATTTTTGTAGCCGGGGCCAAGAGATTCTCTGATCCAGTGCTTTATTCAAAGGGAAAGAGAAACATCGACATATCGCCTGTTTCTTGGTTTAAGCCCTGGTAAATTTTTAATCCTTCTATTCTTATGATTCATTGAGACTTTGTAGAAGGTTAATTATCTAGAAATCTATATGGACTCATTCTCTGTATAAACCTATAGCTCTCTCCGGGGACATGAGTAAGCTATTGATGACAGCAAGGAAATTTAGACGGGCAACATGTACAGAATTTGTGATATCACTGGCTGCAGATGAGTTCTCGCGAGCAAGCAGTAGTTATGTCGGAAAACTAAGGCAAGTTCGATGATCTATATCATTGCCATGATTGATTCCTTATTTTACTGCAAGGACTCATTTTTTATGTGATTGATTGGGAAATGGTGAACAGATCCAATTTTCTGGGATCCAAGTTTACCATCTATGATAGTCAGCATCCACATGGCTCTGCAATCCAAACAAGTCAGAAGTCGCACAAGAAAATGAATTCAAAGCATGTAACTTCAAGGGTACCTGCCAGTAGTTATAATGTTGCTACGGTATCATATGAGCTCAACATCCTCCGAACAAGGGGACCAAGAAGAATGCAGTGCATGATGCAATCGATTCCCATCTCAGCAGTTCAGGAAGGGGGTGTTGCGCCTACTCCAACTGGAGTAGGCGTTGCGCCTGCTCCAACTGATTTTGAAGACTGTCTAAGTCAGCAAACCTCCCCATCGCCAGTTTCACAAGGAAAGAAGCTGTTTGATAATTTGAGCTGTGGTAGCCCCAGGCTGGATTTGGAGCATGATGACATGGGTGACCCGCTCATTTTGAAAAACAAAGCTCCTAGATGGCATGAGCAGCTGCAGTGTTGGTGTCTAAATTTTAGGGGGCGTGTTACAGTGGCCTCGGTAAAGAATTTTCAGCTTGTAGCTGCTGCAGAACCTTCCCAGAATGTCTCAGTGGCCGAACAAGAGAAGGTAATACTGCAATTCGGGAAAATTGGTAAAGACATTTTCACAATGGATTATCGATACCCTCTCTCTGCTTTCCAAGCCTTTGGAATTTGCTTGAGCAGCTTTGACACAAAACCAGCCTGTGAATGATTACTGTCTGTTCTCATCATGTGACTATAATGTTCATCTTCCCTTACCGTTAACTGTAAATATTCTTTCGGATCAAAGCACTGTAGGCTATGCTGTTTTGGTGATTAGCTAGTGCAGTACCTGAAGTCGCACGAGGTTGTGTAATGGCAGTAAAGCATAATAATGTAAGTTGGCACTTTGTTAATTTAAATGAAAGCAGTTAGTTGTTCGACCACTTCCAGTGTTTCACTGTCCAGAGACTATACATTATAACCCTGCTTGCTCTAAGATGTCTTGCAAGCTGTATGCTTGAAATGTCGTGTGATTGAATCTTGATATTCAAATGCATGTTTTTTTATAAGCAATAGCATGTATTCATCATAGTATGCCTTAATGGATATAATTTGTACAGACATGGTTGCTGTAATGTATGCCATTTCCCTTTACATATCTCTGGTAGATATTATGAGTTCAGATAGTACATGTTTAAACAATTCCAATCTCTGTCTCTTTGCTTTCCTTCCCACAAACATAGCGGCAGCCATGACGTCGAGGCTTGGCGGGATTATCTGGTTCTGAGTCACTTGATTCCAGGAACAGCCCTCTGAGGCATCGACGTCTTACAGTTGATTCATGAGTAAGCCTATTAGCAGGAGTTTGGATGACTTGAGACTTGTGCGTTTGGGGGGAGTCTGATTCTTTATTTGAACTGGTGGTTTCTGGTGGGTCTAAAGAAAAAATAGCAACACCTGGATTCCTTTCTGCGACAGAACTATTGAACACAATGGAGTTGTTGACGCTCTGGACATTGCTGTTGATGTATGTCTTCCTTTGTTGGTCTCCCTCATTCATCAGGTCCTCGAAAATTTCTTCCCTGGTGCTTACCTCTCCATCAGTTGTTGTAGCTTCGTTATCATCTGGATTGAGCTTGTAATTGCGGCGTATGTTGAGTGGTTCTTCTCTTTCTTCTGGTTCTGAGCTTAAGAGCATTGCTGCTCCTCTGTTTTCACCAGTTAAGGTCACAACACCAACTGGCTTATCAAGCGATTGGTGTGTGATGGCGAGCTTATCAACCTTGGAGTCATCTTCCTTGATTTCTTTATTTGGGGGAGCTCGTTCCCCACTTGATGCAATCATCTTTCGAATAGAAACCCTCGAGGATCTCCTCTCGGTTTTGATAGGTTTCTCGCCAGAGCTGGTGGTGCCTAGTATCTCCTTTCTGTCAAAACTTTCTTTCTTCTCCTCTCGCTGATCTGCTTTCACTGCAACTCCAAGTGGGTTCTTGGTATGATTTCCGGATTCTGTTGGTGCAGCATGAACTTCAGTGACCCTATCTTGCTTATCGTGTTGCTGATCTGCTTGCATTGCGACACCAAGTGGATCTTTGGTGTGACTTGCCGAGTCTGTTGCTGCAGCATGAAGTTCAGCCACCTTTTCTTGCTTCTCGTGTTGCTGTTCTGCTTGCGGTGCAGCTCCAATTGGGTCTTTGGTGTGATTTCCTGAATCTGTTGGTGCAGCATGAAGTTCAGTGACCCTTTCTTGCTTCTCGTGTCGCTGATCTGCTTGCAATGCAACTCCAAGGGGGTCTTTCGTGTGATTCCCTGAGTCTGTCGCTACAGCATGAAGTTGAGTGATCCTTTCTTGCTTCTCATGTTGCTGATTTGTTTGCAATGCAACTCCAAGTGGGTCTTTGGCCTCATTTGCTGAGTCCTTTGCTGCAGCATGAAGTTGAGTGATCCTTTCTTGCAATGGTTCTGTGTCACCATTGGTTTTTTCTTCTATAGCCGGTACCTGCACTACTTTCTCCGCTTCTTTGTGTTCTTTTGACTCTCTATCTGATTCCGAAAGCTGCTTGTGATCTCCATTGGGGGTATCAGAATCTGATTTATCAGATATATTTATATTCTTGGGAGAATTTTCACGAGTTTGAGAGATGGTTTCTCTATGAGTACTGTCCTCAGCACTAGAATCAGCTTCAGATACGATTTCTATTTTTCGTCGAGCTTTCTGTGGCTGAGATATTGCCTCCTCTTTTACTAGTTGAGATTGAGAGGAGGCAGATGATGGGGAAGAACTCTGTTGAGTGGTGGAATGTGATTTCTTTGATGGAGATAAACGAGACGGGGATGGAGCCTTTGGGGACTCACTGGCTGCACCAGATGGAGGATCAGTTTTTTGAGGCCCCTGAGCTTGCGAAGGAGAACCCTTAACCGGGGCTTTTCCTGCTGGCCGAAATGGTGGCCGGTCAACAGGGACTACTGTTGAGGTTGACTGTGCAGGGTTTTGGGTTTTAGGTGTTGGACGTGGCTTTGGTTCTTCTTTAGAACGGGTACTAGTACTAGTCCAGGGGAACCAGAAGCGAAAGGATAGCCTTTTGTCTGCCATGAATGGTTTGGAATTAGAGATGAAAAGGTTGGCTTTGTTTAAGAAGAAGTTGATGGATGCTTACCATGTAAAAGTCTAGTATATATCAAAGTTGAATCTGATACTTTCCCTGGTTTTTCTGCTTCATTTACCCTCTCTTACAATTAAGTATTTCCCAAGGCATCGTTTTATGACTGGAATGGGAGATTAAACAATTGCTGAAGGCAGAGTTTCCTTATCTAATAGGGTCTAGCATCTCTTAGCTTCAACGATTTTATGTTTCGATTTTATTCTCCACCTTGTTTTGGCAGATTTCCAAAAGGCATGGAAAGTATATATACTTGCCGGAATGCTAAGCATTGCCATAGTGCACGCGATGAGATAGGTTGCTACAGTTTCAACAGAGGATTGTCTCTGTTATGAAATTGAAACTTAAAGCCAGAAACATTAGGTTGCCTTCTTTATCAAGCATGAAGTAACCAAGCCACATGCCCACCTGAAAAGTAATCTGATACAAAGAAAAACTAAGCTCGAAAGAAATGAAATTTCCATCCTGCAGTTTTTCAAGAAAAGAATATGAGTAAAGTAGGTCTAATGAAGTAACAGATCACCTATCGTAACATGGCTTGCTTTGCATCTTCTTCTTCATAATCTTGCCCCATCATCCTTCATCAGGAAAGCTTCGACATCAGCAGCTTTCTTCTTTGCAACAGGTCTGTTTTACCAAAAAAAATCCAGCATTATTTTTTATAATTATCACAAACTTGTACGTTTGCACACAAAACAAGTCTGCTAATCCTAGCGCGCAAGATTTAGTTTGATAATACTTCCTTTAAACAGGAATAAAAATGCAAGGAATTGCTAGGGCTGTGAGATCATGCCAGGAAATTCTCAAAGCTGCAGCTTTGGAGCATTCTCACTGGAGAGGAATTGCTAGGATAGAAAAGTTGGGTTCAAGTTGTAAATGGGTTAGCTCTCCAGCCCTTAAAGGACTGGAGAATGTAACTGTGGAAGATGTACTAACGAATAAGAGTGAAGGAACTGGACCTTTTCTCTGGTGCCACACAGATGACTCTGTAATTGATGCAGTAAAAAATGTATGTCCCGAGTCTGATGTCCATATATTGTATTCTGCAGTAGGAAATCTGAACGCATTTCTAATTTATATATCGATGCGAATGAAACTGCAGATGGCTAAGAACAATATTGGGTCATTAGTTGTACTAAAGCCTGGAGAGCAACAACATATTGCAGGGATCATCACAGAAAGAGGTAATTTAGTTACAGAACTAACTAACTTCATATAGTTTTATCAATATGTCGGATCCAACCTGATATTGAGTTTTTACTCATCCTGTTGGTGTTGGCATACAAAATGACTAGATTATCTGAGGAAAATAGTTGGACAGGATAGATCACCCATCTACACTAAGGTCGGAGAGATTATGACTAATGAGGTATAGTTGAAGTTTACCTTCTACACACTATTCTATCTTGTTTGCATTCTAACTTCAGCAAAGTCTTTTACATTTGACAGAACAAATTAATATCAGTAACATCTGACACAAACATTCTTCAGGCAACAGGTATTTAATTTTGTAATTAGCACATAAGTTAGAGTGACGTAGCGGTTGGTTGAATCTAAGCACATTTTGAAGCAAATTTATTGATAATCTGTGATCTCTAACCGAGAATCAAATAAGGCATGTACCAGTCATAGATGGCAAGCTAGTTGGTATGATTTCAATCAAAGATGTTGTTCGAGCAGTGGTGGAGCAGCAAAGCGGGGAAGTGAAGCAACTAAATCAGTACATTAGAGGAGATTACTATTAAAGCTCAAAGAAGTTTCATCAAGTTTACGTTCATCACCGATACCATTGTAATCTCTATTAATAAAGCGAAGAGGCCAAATTACTTTTCGTCTTGGAAAAACTTACAACAATGATTATGAATGTCGGCACAAAGAAAGATTGTGAAGCTAGGCAGGTGCTAGGCGGGACAAAAAGTGTTCTAGGCGGAAGCTAGGCGGTTGCTATGCGGGTTCTAGGTGGAACTAAGTGTGATAGGCGGATGCTAGGTGGGCAAAGCGGATTATAAACGGGCTCTTGACGGATGCTAGGCAGGCTTAAGTTTCATTTATTTTACTTCTTCCAAACTGAACATAATGCGATCAAACGAAAATCTGAACTACTACTTAGCGAGAAGTGTGAGCAAGAATAGTGGAGTGCAGAATAAGAAATAAAAACCTCCACCAATCACTTTTATCATTTTATGCGATCGGATCACCTGTGTTTAACTCTTCCAGACCACATTTCAAAGTGAAACCCAATCTAATCTCTGCAAATCAGCCAAATGGTTCCCAAGAACCTGCATGCAGCTTGTAGTCACTACTCAGGCAAAAGAAAACGTCTAGATCATTTGGTCATAGCTAGTAAGTATCAAACAAACACTATTCGTGATACTCTATGCCTCTCAAGTAGAAAGCAACATATACTCTATCTGATAGGGAATGCAACCAAAGATTAAGTTGTAGATTCAAACTCAATTCTTCAATGCCAAAATAGTTATGTCCAGCATGATATTCAACTAACCATATATCACCCTCTTTTAAGCAAATTTTTTTTTGCAATTCCCATTGGTTCAAGATGAGATCATTCTCCTCCTCCTTATCTTTTCGAACATTCTATCACCGAAGTATTCTTTGTCCAAGTAGATTCAGCAATCGAAACGATTGTCCACACTCACTCTAGATATGATCCCTTTATTCAGAAATTCCCCTCAAAGAGTGGTCTCCCTCAAAGCTTGAAGCTTTTTGGACCCAATTTATCAAAAGGTTTAGGTTCTTCTTCTACCAGTGCCCATCTTTACTCTATACATTGATCCAGCTTGATACAGTAAGTCAAATGAATTAAGAACATAGATTCCTCAAGAACTAATCGAGAAGAACCCAACTATATTACAGACTTTTCCTCAAATAGTTGACTGGGAAACCATAAAAATTCCAGAGAGATCGATTTGGTGGTTATTTGTTTAAAGATATTTCTGGAACATTAATCTGAATATGTTATCTCCTAGCCGGACCCTTCTTCATGCTTGCCGCATCTCAAGCCCAGAATCCATGCAACTTGTCTGAATATGGAACAAACCTCATGCATTGGAATCCTGCTGATAAATATCGTGCATAGTATAAATCAATCAAATGTATCATCCATTAACGTACGTATATGAAGAAATTACAGATCATACGAGACAATGTGTGTTTGTTATACGAATACTGTGGCCAGAGATATATCAAGTAGTGGAATTCGAAATACGTGACAAGAAAATGGTTCTTGGTTTCTTGTCGTGCTTAGCGGTGCTGGCTTGGCTTCACTCGATTGTCTCTATCGACCGATAGTGCATGTTGGTGAACGTTTTTCTTTTTGTTTTGCCAACAGAAAATGGTCGACCGGGTAATTTATGTGGGCAAGGAGCGCAAACAGTGTCTCCGACAAACAAAGAAGATTGCATAATGTTCAGTGACTACTGCATCAAGTAAACTGAAATACTAAACTGACACAGAATATAAAGGGCAAAAACTTGGTGATACAGATCGACCATCGCCCAAGTAATTCACCCCATCTCCAATAATTACGTCCAAATCTATTCCTCCATTGATTTCCCTAACTATGAGACCCCACTGATCTACTGCTTTTTCGAAACTTGCTGTTCGATTCTGACATGCTAAAAGATATGGAAGAGTAAATGGAACAAGCAATTGACAAACATAAAAGTCATAGATTTCCTTCATGCACGCAGGTACATGGTCTGAAATTCTGAACGATGATGATGAATGCAAGACAACACTTTCTTCTTCTTATTGGTTCCCATTCAGATCATCATCGTCTAAATTGTATATCTTATCTTGCTTCGAACTCCTAAGTCCTAGCACTTATCTACATGTCATGCTTACACAAGACTGGTCGAACCAATATATTCCGATGAAACGAGAAATTTATTAAATTGAAAAGAAAGAAATACACGAAGAAACGAGACAATAAAGACAATACGCGGAACATGAAAACTAATAAATGTGAAAATTAGAAAGTTTTAAAAAAAAAAAAAAAAACAAAGTCAAGAGCATCAAACTAACTCAGTAACATTTGTCGCATGATTCGCCAGCGCATCAAACTAAGTCAGTAACATCTGTCTCATGATTCGCCAGCGCATTCGTTGCATGATTACCTTCACTATAATATAAGAGTAGTTATTCAATAAGTAGTTGCTCTACTCTACGCGTAGTTGCCATGACACTAATGAAGGGGAACATATGTAGAACCAATATATTTATCCAATAATCTAATATACGAAAAACGTACAAAACTATTTAGGGTGTACACTATAAAATGTAATTAGTCTAGCAACATATTGTAAAGCTCATACACCACATAAATCATACCATAGTGTGTATATATATAATCTTAAAAGACTGTGTTTGAAGATAACAAGATGTCCAAATGAGGAATTTAGAAGCCAATTAACTCATACATGCCCACACTAATTGGGATCTAATACCAACCAGGCTGTAAATTCTCAAAATCCCACTTGGTGTAAGGAGAAGACAAATGAGGTTAGACAATGTACAAGATTACAAGCTATTGCTATTATTGCTATCTATCTCCTTTTTTGGGTTATTGTCCTTCATAGCGTTGATGTACAAAGGTAAGCGAATCACATCTTGTTTGCGTCCCTAAAATATTCGCCAACTTGCACAATATATCCCACAGCCCTTTTCTCCTGCTTATAAGGAGAGCATGGCATCCTCTTTCCCATACCATCATTCACCCCTTGACTTCAGTCTTCTATCTCATTGACTCTATAAGCCAGCCAAACCCCCTTCTCTGCATTCCTTCACTTCCCCACTCTCAAACTCCACCAGCATCGTTCATCCCAGCTCCTCTAAGTTCTGTGGTTCATTTCTTCGAGTTATGGCATCCCTGACTTCGTCGCGAAATTCCAACTCCTCCTGGACGCCGAAGCAGAACAAGCTGTTCGAGAAGGCCCTGGCTGTGTACGACAAGGACACGCAGGACCGGTGGCACAATGTGGCCAAGGCTGTGGGTGGAAAATCAGCTGAGGAAGTCAAGAGGCACTATGAGATTCTGGTGCAGGATCTCATGCATATAGAATCTGGTCAAGTCGCCATACCCAATTACAGAAACACTGGAAGCAGCTCTAGAGGAATTGCTGATCATGAACAGAGGTACCATGTTCTACTCTGAAACACCTTCATTTCTTCTGCTCTATTTGTTCATTTCTTAATAAGCAACAATGCTCGTGATATCGATCCCTTTGCGTCTAAGCATAGAAGCTAGTGCATGCATCAAAATCTTCATTTACTACCTGAATGTCATCGATCTACCAAGTCATATAGATACGGATCCGAAAACTACTTCATAATATGAACTTGTTATAGGATATTCTTATGGGATTGCATGAACAACTTCGAACCCAGTTCAGAAGGTCTGAAAAAAATGATAGCAGTAAACTTCAAATCCATAGAAATTTGATCGAAGATCTCTCTAAGTTGGTGAACATAGAGTAGGATCTCGCTTCTAAACCAAGAATGGTGATTAGGTAAGACACGTGCAGTTTAATTCGTTAACAAGTCATAAGAAAATGAAGAAAATTTAGGTAAATTTCTAGGTAAAGAAAGCTCTCGGGGTTCATAACCTTTCCACGTAAACCCTCATGATAATGTAATCCCCATTCTGGCATCAAACTAAAGACACGAACCTGATTTTTTATATACTCTATCCACAGTACTCCATACTATATATAACTTGAGCTTCTAAGAAATCCGCCACATGAAATCTAATCCTTACTTGTTTTAGATCTCAATGCACATGGTTTCCTATGTTTTATATACTTCTCATCAGCTGGTTCTTCTAAAACAGATGATGAGGATCGTTGTGTGACGACATACATAGCCTTTTTTAAATTACTGATCACATTCCTTCATTGATCCCCAGAAGCTTGCTTGCTTGCTAGCGACACTGATATATTGTTGGATCTTAGCTAAGAGATTCAAAGAATCACAGTGTTGGTATAACATATGTTGGTAATCCTTTTATTTAACAAAACACAACCAGATTAGTATATTAAACCCAATCAAGTGAAGTCTGAATTTGAAGATCAAGTTGAAGAACCAACACGATCACACACACAGTTCAATAATTAACGACATCGAATCCGGCAAATTATTTTTAAACTGGACAGCTTACTTCAAAAGGAAGCTCCCAGAAGAAACTAGCTAATTGTGTCTCCTCAACTAATTAATTGGATGTCTTAAAGATAATCTTGGTCAAGCTCAAAGATGCTGATTGTTTTAGTCAGCTAAGACAAGTAGGAGTCTTTTATATTACTCTTCAATATCTTTTATGCTTACTTAGTAATGCTAATTCCTTACTAATCTATACAGGCTTATGAAAAATCTGAAGATCTGAAGAAATGTAAAACCCTAGCCTATGCCCTCTGTCATGCTGGATTTAGTTGCTCCTTCCTTCCAAGAACCAAGTGTGAAGTGTTGCTAGTTTCAAGGACTAACCCCCACTGTGTTTATTATCTATGATTATGAATTCCTACAAGAAATTAAGTAATATGTTTTGTGTTTCCATCTCTCTATCTGTACTTTCATTTCCTTTTTCTATTTGGTTATAACTCAAAATTTTTACATGAACTAAAAATAAGAATCCATAGATAGCGTCACACTTTTAGTCATTCATCAAGTGCTGTAACATTGGACTACTTTTAATATGATAGATTAAGCATCATTAGAATGCATCAGATGCACAATTAAAAGCTTAATTGGCAATTGGAACTAATTAAACAGTATTAAACTCACCGACCTATATATGGAAAGCTGAAACACAGATACACAATCACTGGGATCATCATCAACCTTCACGGGGATCATTATCAACCTTATATGAAATTCGTAGATTTAAGGCAAAATTAAACAAGTAGTTAGATCTGAAACCCCCAACTAGTTTTTCTTTTGAATTGGAAAATATAGTGTGCGGAAGCATGAAAGGCGGGAACAAAAAACAGCGTCAGCCGTAAACGAACGACATTAACACTATTGTCGTAGAAAATGACTATGGAGATGCGAGGTATCGATCCCCGTACCTCTCGCATGCTAAGCGAGCGCTCTACCATCTGAGCTACATCCCCATATCCTAAACGGTGACAAATTACACTAATTTATTAATTATCAAATAATCGGGAAAAGATTAAGTAGAGTCGAGATCATATAGACCAATTATACTATTAGGGAGCAAGAAAATGTGATACTGTAGAACCTACAAAATAATCTCTTCCAATCATTTCCCGACTATCTCGATGTTCTTACAAATTCACTTCTAAAACGGGAATTACATTTCTGTGGACACATATGCGAGAGAAATTTGGCAAGTGAGAATGGCCTCTCAGCTCCCTATTTGTAATCATCTCCACAGCAGCCATTGACCAATTATAACTCCAGGATTAGTAACCCAAAGACTATAAATCAAGAACCATTTCCATCTTAGCAAGCAGTACAGATAAACTTAATCACCTTGTGTATTGTATTTTGGGAAGAAACTCTAATCCAATATCAGAAAAGATGGCAAAGACCTCATTCGTGTGCATTTTCGCATTGGTTTTGATCATTTCAGTTCACATCCATACGGTGTTTGGTGAAGACAAAGACATGATGGACAAAGCAGGCGACGCCGCTTCGTCGGCAAAGCATGCAGCAGAGAACTTGGGACACAAGGCTTCTGATGCCGCCCAGAACGCGAAGGACACCGGTTCATCATGGGCTGATTGGTTCAAGGGCAAATTCTCGTAAGTTACTCAGGCTTATCCCTACTCTTGTGGTGCAACATTACCTAATCGCATTATTACTTATACGTGTTTCGCTCATTTTTTTTTTTTTTTTCCTGAAGTGACGATGATGATGCAAAGGCACCTGGAGGAAACTAATCTGGTTGCTATGACAACTTAGATACATAAATATGGTCTATTATAAACTTATTTTGTTGGCCGAGGGATACCCTTATTCCCATTGGTCTTAGGAGTAGCAATAAGATTGAAGATCACTGCTCAGAGTCTCGACTCTCGTAGCGAAGTGACATAATTCTCAATATATATTGTTGTAATCATGAAGATATATTGTATAGAATGATCTGCTAGTGCAATTTCATGCACTACATTATTCAAGAAGCTCTCTCAATTCCTTATTAAAATACATTTTTCAATTTTAAAGATAGAAACTTTATACTTAGAATGTTCTAACAACATTTATACAAAGAAATTAATCTCGAACATGTAGTATGATAGCATGTATAATATCTCAATACAAAAAAAAAATGAATTATTCAAATCAAGATGAAGCAAAACGAAGGGGTAAATAGTAAATACCATAGAAATTTTGTGGTCTGGGCCAAGGCCCACTGGACTCGGTATCAACATTTATTTGGTAGAAATGAGGGAGCCTTCTTCATTTTCGTCAAACTCAACGTTTGTGATCACGCCGTTAAAAGCAGCCAGGCAGAACCTCCTGGACCGTACACCTAAACCCAGACAAGCTTGAACGGTCTGGTCAACAGAGACGCCAAGTGCCCTGGTCAGCTCTCCTACGCCATCGCACAACATCATCACCCTCTCACCAACGGCCAGGATCTCTCCCCACGCACGCATCACAAAAACATCGCTGACCGCGACACACACAATCACCTCCGCCGTTTTCTCCCTCGCCGATTTAACTCGTTGAACGAACCGAGTACAGCTCGGCGAGAACGGCGCCGTAACGCCAACCAAAACGAGTCTCTTTCCCTTGTAAAGGCTGGAGAAAGCGACGGATTTAACGACGTCGTTTTGGTTGAGGTAGGAGAGGGATGCGTTAGGCAGCTTGTCGCCAACTGAGAAGGGGAGTTCGGTTGGTTTGGGGATGGTTCTGGTGGAGGTGGACCGGTCTGGTGGTGGGCCTGGTGGGCCGTAGAGGCTGAGAAGGGAGGAGGTTTGTGCCCGTAGGCTGGGTTTGCGGAGGTTAGGAGAAGCGGAGATGGATTTGTGAGAGGTTGAGATTGAGAATTTGGTTTGGTGAGGATTTGAGGAGGATGATGAAGATGAGGTAACTGGTAGGGTGGCGAATGTAGCTGCAATGTTGTTGACGGAGGCGGCCATGGAAGTGGGAGAGAATGAGAGATGAGATTGGGGGAGGGTTTTACAAGGGGTTAAGAGAGATGGGATTGGTAGGGTTTTAAAGAGGGTTTAATCAGGGAAGGTCAAAAGATGTTACTGTTTCGAGTGGTTTCTGATTGTGAAGTGATGTTACTGTTTGGGTAATTTACAGGTGGCTGGGAGCATAATCAGCTAATCAAGAGTAAATGTGACAACTAGAAATAGGCTGGCTATTAATTATTGATATATCACACAAAAGAAAATATGTAAATCCACATCACTAAAAAATAGTGAATGTCACTTAATAGTGTAATTTTTCTTTTATTACTTCTAGTATATATCATTGGAGTTTTATGTTTTGCAGTTTCAGTGCTTACACTATTATGATACAATGGTTCAAATGGTCGAGTCGTGTGAATCAAGTAGGATAACGTCCCGTTTAGTGAACATGTTGAGTTTGGATTCTCTAATGTCACTACCAGACTGAATATCTTAGAAAACGAAATATTTTCATCCTCTAATATAAGTATTTAGGCGACATCTAAGTGTCATCGTCTAAAAGTTGTGACCTAAGTACTTAGACGACGAAACAAATAATACCTTAGAACCTACTTTTTTTAAGTCTAGATTGAATGATGTTGTAATTCATGATTGAATGATGTTGTTGCAGCTATGTGGAACCCTAATACATGTATTAGAACTGGATCAAACTTAAGTACGTCTATATTTTAACACTTACGATACATGCAGTGGCACGACTCGAATCAGACACACTACAATTCTATAACTCTCTAACAAGTAAAAACTAAACTTCCTCATAAATTTTCACCACATTTCTATAAACCTATTGTCACTATTGTTACATAAGAGAGTAACATCTATTTTTTATTCATACAATACCATAATGATAAAATTACAGAAAACAAATTAACCTCATACAGTAGTGAACCTCCAAAATTGAAAATTCAATGGAAGGTTGTGATAAAAAAAAATGGTTAAATTATGCTTACTACCCTGTATTTTTGGGGTTTCATCAATTTAGTCCTTAAACTTCTAATTTAATAAAAGAAGTCATCGTACTTTCCAATTTCATCAAATCGATCCATTTTGTTACTAATCCATCAAGTTGATTTGTCATTAAAAACACAATTGATGGGATATTTTGGGAAGTTTATATGTGAGAATGTTTCACAAGTTGATCTGTCAGATCTACACTTGCCAGGTTAGCAAGTTGATGGAGACACTTGACAGATTGGTAATAGATTAGATTGATTTGATGAGATTAGAAAGTACGACGATTTTTTTGACTAAATTAGAAGTTTAAGAACTGAATTGATAAAACATCAAAAGTACAGGGTAGTAAACAGAATTTAGTCCAAAAAGAAAAAATGAAAAAACAATGGTGCATAATGTGCAACATGCCCAAGTATTTCAACACATTTGACTTCTTTCCCTAAATTGAAGTGCATGGAGACCACCAGAAAAAGTAGAGACCGGAGTATCACAGAAAAGGAAAATGCAGGTTCCACATAGCTGCAATAGCATCATTCATTCATGAAAGATTTAAACTAATATTACAGCATGCATTCTGTTAAAACATAACTAATTAACTACTAACTAATTAAACCAGCTTAGTAATAGTACAACTAATACTAGCTCTAAAAGCCATTAATTTAACAAAGGAGTTCAGTTCCAATGAAGCAGAAGATAGAAGAATTATAATGCATCTGATCAATCTAGCTAGCTAGCTAGCAATAATGCCGCCAGTCCAATTTTCACAAACCAATCTTACTCACCAAGTTCAAGGCCTCTTGATAGATTATGTGTCTGTCCTTCCTCCTTGGCCTGGTTCTTCATGAGCTTCAACATTCTCCAATGCCAGCTGACTTGTGGTGGTGGTGATATCATGGTGGTCATGCTGCACCTTCTTCACTGTGTTCTTGTTATTGTGCATCCAAACCCTCAGCACCTGCCTCTTGACTCCCACCTCATCACAAAACCTTTCCACCTCCTCCTCATCCTGCTTCTGAATCCTCCACCCAACTCGCTCCGCAAACTCCACCATCCTCACCTTCTGCTCCGCCGTGAACTTTGTCCTGAACCTCTTCTTTGACAAGCTAAACGGCGGCACCACCCCTCCTCCTATTCCATCCACATTGTCGTAAATATTCAGATCTTCACTCGAAGACTCCGTCCCTCCTCCGAAAGCCACGCTCATGGGTTGAACGATCGAGAACTTCTGGTGGCGGTGGTGGTGGTGGAGAGCCGAGGAAGGTGACGGCAGAGGCGGTGGGAGCTGGAGAGGGCTCAGCATTATGCTGCGTGATCTGGACCCGGGCCCGAATGGCGTGGTCTCGCCGTCCACCTCCTTACGGTGGAAGTTCCTGTGACAATCACAAGCCGCGCATTTTAGTGCTTCGAGGGTTCCTTCCTCACCGCAAGGCATGAACTCTCCACAGCCGTCGAAGACATTACCGCCGATGTTTGCGGCGTGGTTCTTGAGACATTCACGGTAGCGAACGTTGCTGGTTGCTGCTGCTGCAGACGTTGGTGTAGTCTTGGACTTGGGTGGTGCAACTGGGGTGGAGGCGACTACTCGATCTGGATCTAGATCTCTGGTTGGGAGTGGGACTGGTTGAACATGGTGAGGTTGAAGAGGGTGGAGATGGTGGTCTAGGGTTTGGTGAGTAGCAGTGAAAGCAGAGAGGCCAGTGGGAGTGCCATTGTGAATATTTCCAAGCCTTCTTTTCTCTCCGCCTCCCGATGATTCCTTGGTTAAATGAGTGCCACCATAGCTCAAAGCAGAGCCTGACGTCCTCATTTCATTGTCTTGCGTTCTAAAATCCATATGATTTTTTTTAGGGATTCTAAAATTTGTGTTAATTAATACGGAAAGCTGGTAAGAATTAAAGCATCGCAAATCTAGCTGAAATAGCTGGGATCTTGTGCTTTATTGGGGTTCTATATATATAAAAAAAGAAAATAAAGGGAATGAAGCTAGCTGAACGAAGACTCGAAGAGGTTATTTTTCAGATATATAGAGGAGGACAAAAAGAAGCTTGAAAAGCTAGCTAAACCCATTAAAACCCATAGCCGTTATATATTCTCCACAGTTGGGATTAATGGAAACGCAGGATGAGTAATATGAATATGAATAGCAAAACGGGAACCCAACTCACAGCATTATTAGGAGAAAAAGAGAGAGAGAGAGAGAGACAACCTCATGCAAACAGCTAGAGCAGTGAGTTTAACATCATCTAATGGCCTCCATCTCAAACAATCAGAAGCTCAAGCAGAGAGAGAGAGAGAGAGAGAGAGAGAGAGAGAGTGAGTGAGTGAGAGATGGGGTTGGGGTTTGAAATTTTGGTGTGTGCTTCTGGGGCTCCAACAAGAGACAGGTTGGTTGCTTGTGGTGAGGCCAGAGCGATAGAAGGAGATAAGAGAGAGTTATTAAGAAACACGAGACGAGTCCCCTCAAAGTGCTGCAATGGCAAAATGAGAGAGAGAGAGAGAGAGAGAGAGAGAGAGAGAGAGGTTAAGGGGCCGGGCCAAAGCAAAGCCAAGAGAGGGGAGGAGAGGAGAGGGGAGGTTGTACTATTGCTTTCTCTGTTCGCTAAGTTTCCAGATTACAAAACAAACCGACAACGTCATGTTCAGACCACTCCCACGCCCTGCCACACGTGGGGACCCATCCCCACCCTTCATTATTGCCCTATTTTTCCATTTCTTATCTCAACACACTTCACCCAAAGCACCACCCAAAGATGCATATTTCCAGTACTACCTCTCTCATGCCCTTTGATGCGACGTAGCATTTGCCCCTTCCTTTCTTTTCGCTTCCTCGTAATCACTCTTGTTTCCTTAATTAAGCACACACTCCTAATTCAAATTAGGGCGTTCGTGGTTTTTTTTTTTCTACTAACAATTCACAGATGGTCAAACTGAACCCAGATATCCAAAATTTAACTAGAACACCATCTGAACTAGTTGAAAAGTTCTCGTACCATCTAATTCAAATTGTCCGGACTATAAATTTGGTGGGGATTGTTGATAGGTTCTCATACATTCTAATGTGATTGGTTTAGTGAAAGCGTGCTAGGTTGTACATAGGACGAAAGCCGTAAAGATTATCCCAGTAATAGGAGATCTTTAGTTCGAACCTAATATGTGAAAAACATATGTTTGAGAGGGGCTGTACTTAAATTACTCCCGTAGCTCACTCAACCACTATTATTGTACCATAAAAAATAAAATAAAAAGACAAATCAACAAATTGAGTCCGTTACTCATGTAATAAAACTTACAATACTAAACTATGATCGAGCAAAAATAGTAAAATTTAATCTCGAACTACACCAAAACTGGTATCGATT